>JAOWBW010000756.1:0-624017 GCA_026119855.1 Campanula takesimana | reverse complement strand
AAACAATTTTTATTTAACATGTAACAAATAACAAGTATTTACAATCTTAGCTATTTATCTACATTTTTTTTATGTTTGTCTAGACTCGATCTTAAATGTTGACACTTTACAAGCAAATGTGTGCCCAAAGTGTTCCATTTGTTGCTGTGGATTCTGAATTTGTTGCAGGTTGAAGGCGTTGAAGTGTCTGGCCTGTTGTTGAACTGACAAGGCCTGTTCTGTTCTACCGTCTGTCAAAGGCGCGCGCACCTGGAATAGGGCATGGGATGCGCGCGCGTTTCAGGTCCAATGTCGGAGACGCCCGCGTCTGGGCTACTAATTTACAGCCCCTTTCTTTCTGTATAGGATTCTCCAACAACTATAAATTTGAACCCATTTCGACCAGTTTGGTCACACAGCAATATTCTGCACTACTTCTCATTACTTTTAAGCCCCAAATTCTTGTCAAGAAATCCCATGACTTTTTCCTCGAGGTAAAAGTGTCCATCCCCGAAGGTGAACAAATGAAGTTCGCCCCCATTGTGAAGACACGTCCTAGTGTCTTTGACCGCTTGGAAGACCGAATGAGGTCGTTGTTGAACCTTTGAAGCTGGTGGTTCGTGTTGAAGCCCTAGGCCATGCTATTCGCCCAAGAATAAGAAGGGTAAAGGTAAGGGCAAAGGCCATTCCCCTTATGTGTGGAAATGCCCATACAAAGCCCCCGTCAATGCTTCTTTGGACAAAGGAAAAGGGAAAGAGAAGGTTGTTGATGAAGCTCCGTTCCGTCTGAGCGTCTTCTCCCATCTTGGTGGTTCCGGGAGTGCTCCGCCCCCATCCAAGAAGGTCAAGGGCCCTAGTCAAAGCAATGGGTTCCCAAACCGAAGAAAGATTAGAAATTTCTTAGTACCCCATGATTGCAATTTAGTAGACCACTTGTTAGGATTTAATGTTTTAATGTCTTTTATTGCTCAACAATATTCATTGTAATGGTCAAAATGATTTGGGAGATGAATACAAATTGCATTTTGTTATGACATGATTGGGTAAAAAAATTTGTTTTAGACCGCACCCGAAGGTTGCCTACGTTCCTCTCGTAGAGAGGCTCAGGTATCCGTAGTTCTAACAAATGAAGACCTTTTTTTTTGTGCACCCTGTTTTTTGCCTAGACCACCCTTTCGGGTTTTCAATCTAGCGGCTTCTTTTTTGCACGTGCTCTAATTTTTTCCTACGACACCCTTGCGGGTTTTCAACCTAGCGAGCGTTTTTTTAATGGTCTTTATTTGTTAAGAGTAGAACTTCTTGAGCTTGTCGAGGTTGACCTCCTTTGGGCAATTGATTACCATTCAAGTCTACGAGTCAGACTGCACTTCCGCTTAGTATCTTCTTGACCACGTAAGGACCAATCCATCAGGGTCCCCATTTCCTAAGGGGATTCATGGCATTGGGAGGATGTTGTCTTAGGACCAAGTCTCCCACTTTGATGTTTCGAGGATTCACCTTCTTGTTGAAATCCCTTGCCATTCTTTGTTGATAAGCCCTTGTGCTCTCAAATGCTCTTAGCCTCTTTTTGTCGAGTAGGGCTAGTTGTTCATATCGACTTTGCATCTAATCAACCTCGTTGACTTGGTTCTCGAGTAGACCCGTAGAGAGGGAACTTCGAGTTCGACTGGGAGTACGGCTTCAGAACCATAAACCAATGAGTATGGGGTTTCTCCCGTTACTGACCGGATTGATGTGCGGTAGCCTCACAATGCTAACGGTAACTTCTCAGGCCAATCCCTTCTTGTTGAAGCCATTTTCTGTATGATGACCTCAATTGTCTTGTATGCTGCTTTGACCGCTCCATTGGCTTGGGGACGGTACGGGGATGACTTGTGCTTGGTAATTTTGTAGTTAACCAAAAGTGCATCCATTTCGTTCTCAAAGTGAGAACCATTGTCGGAGATGATCTCATGAGGAATACCATATCGGCACATGATGTTGTTTTTCACGAACTCGGCCACATTCTTGGCATTGAGAACTCGGTAAGCTTGTGCTTCGACCCATTTTGTGAACTAATCCACGGCCACTAGAATAAATAACTGTCCGTTGCTTCCCGTAGGATGGACTTTGCTGATGATGTCTATGCCTCAACAAGAGAACGGCCAAGGCGTGGTCATGTTGTACAATTGTGAGGGTGGAGCATGTTGTAAATTAGCATGGAATTGGCACTTGGCGCATTTCTTGACTTTCTCAATGCAGTCTTTTTCCATTGTAGTCCAATAGTAGCCAATACGGAGTATCTTCTTGGCTAATATAATCCCATTCATATGGGGTCCACACTCATCTTCGTGGACTTCGTGCATGATTTCTTAAGCTTCAGCCTCATTTGCACATAAGAGATTGATCCCTTGATGATGTATTTTGTAGACTCGGTCCCCAATCAATACGTATCTCGCAGCTAGCTTTTGTAATGCTACTCGAGACTTCCCATTGCTATTCTCATGGAAGGTTCCATTATTGAGGAAGTTCATGATGTCTGTGTACCACGGGGGATTTTTTTGGACTTCATTGATCTCAATACTCATACAGTATGCCGGACTAGTCCTTCTTGAAATTTTGAAGGGCTTCACCATTTTTCTTTTGGGCATCTCAACCAGTGAAGCTATGGTGGCTAAAGCATCGGCAAAGCGGTTCTTGTCCCTCGGCAAATAATTGAACGTGATGTCTTAGAACTGTTCAACTAACTCCTCATAGTGTTGACCATACTGTTGGAGGGTCGGGTCTTGGATTCGCCATTTACCCGATGTCTGATTGATAAGGAGCAGGGAGTCACCAAATACTTCTAGATCTGTGACATTCCTTTCTAGGGCCGCTTCTAGCCCCGGTATATATGCCTCATATTCAGGAATGTTGTTGGTAACTTCGAATTCAAGACGAATTGCAATTGGAGTGTAGATGTCCTTTGGATCGACAAGCAACATTCCTATCCCATAACCGTGTTTATTGGCTGCGCCATCGAAAAAAGCTGCTATTTATTTTCCTTAGTTGTAGTGCAAATCAAGTGCTCGTCAGGAAATTATAAGTCTTCCCCCTTCACTTCGTAACACGGAAATTTAGCAAGATGATCACTGAACACTTTCCCCCTGATGGATTTGAGTGTAACGTAAGTGATATCGTAGCCGGCGAGCATGAAGTACCACTTGGCTATCCTTGTTGACATGAAAGGCTTCTTGAAGATGTAGCGAAGCGGGTCCACTTTTGCTACTAGCTTGATCGGAATGGCTTCCAAGTAGTGTTTGAGCTTTTGAGTGACCCAAACCAATGCTGCACATGACTTCTGTAAGACAGAGTAGTTCTTTTTGCCTCCTTGGAATCGGCGACTGACAAAGTAAATGGCATTCTCCTTTGTGGAGTCTCGTTGCTCTTGTGCTAGCATAGCCCCTAGGGATTCATCATTCACTATGAGGTAGAGCAAGAAAGGCTTCTCTTTGTGCGGCGGAACCAAAACTGGAGGGCATGTCAAGTAATGCTTTACATGGTCAAAAGCTTCTTGGCAGGCGTCGGTCCATTCTAGAGCCACATTCGTCTTGAGTAGCTTAAATATTGGCTCACACATGGAAGTGAGTTGGTGCACAAACCGACTGATGTACTGAAGTCTGTCTATGAAACCCTTGATCTCTTTTTGTGTCTTTGGGGGAGGCATGTCAATAATATCCTTGATTTTTGAGGGATCTGCTTCAATTCCCCTTTCAGTGACCATGTAGCCAAGAACTTTGCCTCGGATAACCCCAAAAGTGTACTTTGCAGGATTGAGCCTCATCTTGTGTATTCGAAGCCTTTCGAAGAACTTGCGGAGATCGATCAAGTGTTGACCGTTGGTTCCCTTCGAATGGATGATCATGTCGTCTACATAGACTTCAATTTCCTTGTGAATCATGTCGTGGAACAAGTCTGTCACAGCCCTTTAATAGGTAGCCCCAGCGTTCCTCAACCCAAATGGCATGTCTGTGTAGCAAAAGGTGCCTCACGGTATTGTGAAAGCAGTCTTGTGTTGATCCTCCTCGGCCATGAGAATCTGATTATACCCGGCGAAACCATCCACAAACGAGCGGACCTCGTAGGTGGCAGTGGAGTCGACTAGCATGTCGATGTTGGGTAGTGGAAAGTCATCCTTTGGAGAAGCTTTGTTCAAATCCCGGAAATCCACACAAACACGGACCTTGCCATTAGCCTTTCTGACTGTCACGTCATTTGCAAGCCATGTTGGATACTCAATAACTTTGATGAAGCCCACATTGAGAAGCTTCTCTATCGCTTCTTTGACTTGTAAAGACCATTCTGGCTTGATCTTTCTGAGTTTCTGCTTTTCGGTTTAGCGTCGTCTCTGATCGGA
This sequence comes from Campanula takesimana, assembly GCA_026119855.1. Lineage (NCBI taxonomy): Eukaryota > Viridiplantae > Streptophyta > Magnoliopsida > Asterales > Campanulaceae > Campanula > Campanula takesimana. Next base: position 619,663 of record JAOWBW010000756.1, on the reverse strand, counting down.
ATTCTGTGCTCGGTGACCTTTCTATCTAAACCCGACATGTCTTTGTATGACCATACAAATACATCCATAAACTCTCTGAGCAGTGCAGTCAATTTGTCTTTCTCTTCCCCCTTGAAGAAGCTTCAGATCTTGGTTTCTTTCGGCTCTTCGTCGGTACCCAGATTAACGACATGCAATTCTTCGTCAGCCCCTGGACCATTTTCACCAAGACTACGAACTTGTTGAGCAAGTTCATTTATGTATGTTGTGTTTTCGTGGTCTATTTTATCATTGTTTGAATCGTTATTAACTAGTTTATTAGATTCGTTATTAGTTAATTCATCATTTATGAAGTTTGCAATCTCGGGGTACTCAGAAAGATCAAATTTTTCATTAACAAAGAAACGGAATACACGCTCGGCTATGGCCTCCATATCCTCTTGGGTGAGGGTATCGGAAACGCACTCAGAATGGAAAGTGAATGTGAACAAGTCTTCCTTTGTGACTTTGCACGGTATGCAACCCATCTTCTTGACCAAGAATTCCTCGGATACCACGGGCCCTTTTGTAGAATACCAATTGTCGATCGGCTCAGAGCTCAGCTTGATCTCGCTGATGGACTCGCTTCCCTTGTCGGTGTCGTCGGAGATGGCATTTATTTGGCACTCGTCCATGATGGCAAGTTCCTCAAACATGGAGGCTAGATATTCCCCCACAGTAATCTCTGTCTCGGAATCTATAGTCACTTTCTTCCCCCACCATTCTCGGGGTGACATAGGAGTTGGTTCCTCTTCGGATTTTTGGATCTGACAGTCGGAAAATATTTTGAGACCGGGCTTTCTGATGCCCTTGCTGTTAACCCATGGCTTGGGAAATATTATGTACGGGACGTCTTCCACCTGATGGACAAAGTATCCATTTAGTGTCTTGTGGTAAGTGTAGATACCCCGGGGGAACCACGGCCTTAGGCTAGAGCCGTGAATTATCCTAGGATGTCTAACTTGTTTTTAGAGTCGCCACCTATGTTTTGAGGAACATAAGAAAAACCTATAGATTGTAGCCTAAGTTTGATTACGAAAACAGAGATTCTTTGTTTTGAGGTTCGGGGGTTAGATTACGAGATGGGAAGTACCGAAACACCCATCTCGCCCAACTAAAGTTGGTCTTGCTTGATCAAAATCTACATGAATGAAAATGTTCTTCTTCTTCTTCTTTAAGTCATGAAAAGGGGGATTTAAAATAGGATTTGGAATGTAGGAGATAACTCCTTAACCAACCTCAATGAGAAGAGGTGATCATTAGAGTCATGTCCCAAAATGATTTGGGTGATTGCACATTTGATTAAAGTAAAAGAGAGAGGAGATGAAGTAGAAAAGAAGGGAAAAGATGGACTTTTACCTACAATTTGAAGAACTTCAAATGTTGCTTAATGAGATCCTTGGAGAACCTTTAGAAAGTGATTTTTTGTCTAGTTTTCGATCCTTGAAAATGGAGGTAAAGAGAGGTTTTTATAGGTGAAAGAGGGGTGTTTTTGGTGCCAAAACTCAGTCACCAAGAAATCCTTCCGGGCAAAATCCTGTAAATTGAGCAAGGGAGGGAATCCTGGCCAGAAATCTGTAACTGACACCCGGAGGCGCGCGGTTCCTGCTTTGGGGGCGGGAGGCGCGCGCGCCTGGATCCTAGTGTTGGAGGCGCGCGACTCAGAGAAGGCAATTTTGACAGAATGGACTAGAAAGTCAGCCCTGTCATTCAGTTTAGTCCCTGGACTTAACGAAGTCAGTCAGGAACTTAACGGAAGTGACAGAAACTAACGAGAAACACTTAGAATGGGAGAAACACAAAATCAAATGTGCAATCGGGGTGAGCGGTCCAAGGCGGGGTGTCTACAGAGCCCCTCGGCGACGTGGACTGCAAAGCAGAACGCGTCGACGAAAGTTAAAAACACCCGCCGAGGACATCACCAAGAAAAGGCAAAGACTCGATGAAAGCAGGAATTTCAAATTGCGAGAGATAGTGGTGCGCTCCCTGTGTGAGCGGCTTTTGCTGGGGTGTTGTATTGGAGCTCATGGGAGCTTGTCTCGATATGGACCGAGTTTGTTGAGTTGGGCTCATGGGAGCTTGTCTCGATATGGACCGAGTTGCCGACTTGGAGCTCATGGGAGCTTGTCTTGATATGGACCGAGTTGCCGACTTGGAGCTCATGGGAGCTTGTCTCGATATGGACCGAGTTGTCGACTTGGGGCTCATGGGAGCTTGTCTCGATATGGACCGAGTTGCCGACTTGGAGCTCATGGGAGCTTGTCTCGATATGGACCGAGTTGTCGACTTGGGGCTCATGGGAGCTTGTCTCGATATGGACCGAGTTGCCGACTTGGAGCTCATGGGAGCTTGTCTCGATATGGACCGAGTTGTCGACTTGGGGCTCATGGGAGCTTGTCTCGATATGGACCGAGTTGCCGACTTGGAGCCGCATCTGCTTACGTTGTTGACTTTGTGGGGTGTCGGCACGGTTGAACGTTTTGAATGAGGTCGTTAGTGAACCCTTGTTGACGAATCCGTTAGTGAATCCGTTTGATGAAATATTGCTTTGAAGTCTCGTGCCATTTGGAGTCACGCTTGACTTTTTTGAGTTGTGGGGTACGGGCACAGTTAACCGTGACCAGAAAAATGTTCCTGCTGGGGATGAAATGTTGAGATTGACTCTTGATGGGGGTGTGGCACCCGTGATATAACTTAGGGAGTTCGGAATTTTGAAGAGGACAGCCTACTTTTTGAGTGGGAGTTTCTATCCTACTTTCGATTTTTGACATGCCTTAAGGGCGGACCAGAAAAAAGGTGTGCCCAACTGGGTGTCTGAGGATCGGGACAGTGTCTTGATTTAGGCTGGAGATCTCTGACAAGGCCCTTTTCTTGAAGCTATTTAGACATGGGAGGCGCGCGCCTTCCTATGTAGGATTAGGACGCGCGCGCACTTCAGACAGCTGGCAGGTGGCGCGCGCGTCTGGGAGGCGGAATTCCGGGCTTGACATTTGCTGACCAAAAGAGCCCTCAACAGCTATAATATCATCTTCTGTTCGACCACTTGATCCTCACAGCTCCTTTCTGCCATTTTTGAACATCATATTATTGCTTAACTTTGCTTGTGATCAACATTTTCCATGGCTTCCAATTCTTTTGCCCTTGATGCCAGGTTGTTAGTGAGTATGAAAAGGACTTGGGTACTTTTGTGTATTCTTTTAAGACCCATCCCAAGAAGGCTTTCATTAAAGACTTCGGGTTCCGAATTCTTTTCACTTTGCGAACGTTGAAACCGGATTGGGATTTGTTGAGAGCTGCCGCGTCTTTCTAGGATTGCGACAGCCATACCTTCAACCTTTCAGCTAATGAAATGGTGCCGACTGTTGACGATTTCGGGTCCATCCTTGGCATGCCTTTGGTCGGTCGGATTGCCGTCCCTAAATATCACCGTGGTGCCGTTGACTCTTGGGTTGAGTTACTGAATCTCCCTGTTGAGGACGTGAGGAAGATGTTGCACGGTACCGTGATTGACATAACTGAGTTGCCGATGTTCTTCAGTTTACACTCGGAGGACCCGGTGGTTCAATCTTTCAAAAGAAATGCCATGGCCGTTTGTCTCTTCAGCGAAGTACTCTTTGTTACACCCTTCGGGACTGCGGACGCGCAGTTGGCTGAGATTATTTTGCAAGCTAAGGAGCAGAAATTTAGTGTAATCCCTCTTATTTTAGGGGAGACGTTGCACGGCCTTGATGAGTTACATAGGACGGGCAAGATGTGTCGGAGAAGCCCTTTGCTCTTGACCATATGGCTCCGAGAACACTTCAGAATTTATTCTCCGGATGGTGATTTGTCTCCTTTTGCTGTTCATAGGAGGAAGTTGTTGATCCGGGATTTATCTGAAGATGATTGGAAGAAATTCTTTACCTCTCTGGTGACCGCCGATATTGAGTGGTGTCCTCCTTCTTGGGGTCTTCGTCCTTTTGTGGAATGGACTCTTGGTTTTCGGCACGTGGTTGTACCCGGTTTGAGAGATTCTTCATTTTACCAGCCAGAGCGGGTTCTGCGGCAGTTCGGTCGCCAACAGACAATTCCTTTTCCGAGGGATGGAATGCTTCGTCCAGTTGCTTACATGGGTCCTGACTTCTCGAGTGAGCTCCAGTCGGCTTGGGGAGATGACCGCAATCGTTGGGCTTTCGCTCCGCTGCATCGGGGGAGTGTCTTCCTTCCCGAGAGTTACTTGGACTATTTATTTGGCACCCTTTACCGTGGCATCACTTGGGTTGATGTGCTTCGTGCCGAGTTGTTGGGACAGGGTTTTGAGCCTAGCAGCACTTTGATATATAGGGAGGCTGCTGCTTATTCGAGTAACATTCTCGCTGACCCTTTCGGTACTCCTTTGGATGACTTTTATCTAGGAGACGTGTTGCATCACAGAAGGTTTCGGTGCGTATTAGTGCTCCTTTGTTACCCAAGAAGAAAAGGATTGAGAGACGATCGGGTGGTCCTTCGAAAGCTAAGAGAAAATTGGATTTTTCTTAGTACCCTAAGAGATTGCAATTAGACCACTTTGTTTTAGGATTTAATATTTTGATGTCTTTTGTTGCTCAATAAATCCGTTGTAATGGTTTGAATAATTCATTGAATGAATAAAAATTGCATTTTGTTATTTGAAGTGAATTGGGTATTTTTGATATGTTTTAGACCGCACCCGAAGGTTGCCTACGTTCCTCCAGTTGGGAGGCTCAGGTCTTCGTAGTTCAAACAAACAAAGACCATTTTTTTATTTTTTTTATTTTTTTTTGTTGTACACCCTGTTTTTTGCCTAGACCGCCCTTTCGGGTTTTCAATCTAGCGGGCTTCTTTTTTTTGCACGTGCTCTAATTTTTGCCTAGGCCGCCCTTGCGGGTTTTCAACCTAGCGAGCGATTTTTTTTTTTTTTTTTTTTTTTTTTTGTTATGGTCTTTGTTTATTAAGCGTAGAACCTCTTGAGCTTGTCGAGGTTGACCTCCTTTGGCAGCTGGTCACCATATAAATCCACGAGCCGGACTGAACCACCGCTTAGTATCTTTTTGACCACGTACGGACCGATCCACCGGGGTCCCCATTTCCCCAGGGGATTCATGGCATTAGGAGGATGTTGTCTTAAGACCAAATCTCCCACATTGATGTTTCGAGGCTTCACTTTTTTGTTGAAAGCTCTTGCCATCCTTTGCTGATACGCCCTTGTGCGTTCGAGCGCTCTCAACCTTTTCTCGTCGAGCAAGGCTAGTTGTTCATATCGACTTTGCATCCAGTCGACCTCGTTGACTTGATTTTCGAGGAGGACCCGTAGAGATGGGACTTCAAGTTCGATAGGGAGTACGGCTTCAGAACCATAGACCAATGCATAAAGAGTTTCTCCTGTTGCGGATCGTATTGATGTGCGGTAGCCCCACAATGCTAATGGTAGCTTCTCGGGCCAATCCCTTCCTGTTGAGGCCATTTTATTGACGATGGTCTCGATGGTCTTATTTGCTGCTTCGACTGCGCCATTTGCTTGGGGCCGGTAAGGAGATGACTTGTGCTTGGTGATCTTGTATTCTACCAAAAGTGCATCCATTTCCTTCTCAAAGTGAGAGCCGTTGTCGGAAATGATTTCATGAGGTACGCCGTATCGGCACATGATATTAATCTTTACAAATTCGGCCACTTTCCTGGCGTTGAGGGTTCGATAGGCTTGTGCTTCGACCCACTTTGTGAAGTAGTCGACTGCCACTAGGACGAATGACTGTCCATTGCTTCCGGCAGGATGAAATTTACCGATGATGTCTATCCCCCAACAAGAGAAAGGCCAAGGTGTGACCATGTTGTAAAGTTGTGAGGGTGGAGCATGTTGCAGATTAGCGTGGAATTGGCACTTGGCACACCTTTTGACTTTCTCGATACAGTCTCGTTCCATAGTGCTCCAATAGTAACCAATGCGAAGTATCTTCTTGACTAGCATAAACCCATTCATGTGGGGTCCACATTCTCCTTCGTGCACTTCACACATTATCTCTTGAGCTTCGGTCTCATTGGCGCATAAGAGATTGATCCCGTCGTGGTGCCTTTTATAGACTCGGTCCCCAATCAGTACGTACCGAGAGGCTAACCTTTGCAGAGCTGCTTGAGACTTCTTATTGATGTTCTCGGGATAAGTACCGTCTTTGAGGAAGTTCATGATATCCGAACACCACGAAGAGTTTGTTTGAACCTCGTTGATCTCGATACTCATGCAATATGCCGGACTGTTCCTTCGAGCATTTTGAGAGGCTTCACCATTTTCCCTGTGGGCATTTCAACTAATGAAGCTATAGTGGCCAGTGCATCGGCGAAGCGATTCTTATCCCTTGGCAGGTAGTTGAAAGTGATCTCTTGGAATTGTTCAACCAGTTCTTCAAGGTGCTGACCATACTGTTGGAGAGTCGGGTCTTGGGTTCGCCATTTACCCGATTGCTGATTGATAAGGAGCAAAGAGTTGCCGAACACTTCTAGTTCCGTGACGTTTCTTTCGAGAGCTGCTTCGAGCCCTGCTATGCATGCTTTGTACTCGGCAATGTTGTTGGTAGCTTCGAATTCCAGGCGTATGGCAATGGGAGTGTAGATGTCTTTTGGATCGACAAGCAATACCCTATACCAAAACCGTGTTTATTGGCGGCGCCATCGAAAAAAAAGTTGCCACTTGTCTTCTTCGGTTGCAGTACAAATTAAATGCTCGTCGGGGAACTGTACATCTTCCCCCTTCACTTCGTCACACGGGAATTCGGCAAGTTGGTCACTGAACACTTTCCCCCTGACGGATTTTAGTGTGACGTAAGTGATATCATAGCCGGCGAGCATGAAGTACCATTTGGCTATTCTTGTTGACATGAAAGGCTTCTCGAAGATGTAGCGGAGAGGGTCCACCTTTGCTACTAGCTTGATCGGGAAAGCTTCCATATAGTGTTTGAGCTTTTGAGTGACCCAAACTAATGCTGCACATGACTTCTCTAAGACAGAGTAGTTCTTTTCGCCTCCTTGGAGTCGGCGACTGACAAAATAAATGGCGTTCTCCTTTGTGGACTCTCGTTGCTCTTGTGCTAACATAGCCCCTAGGGCTTCATCATTGACAGTGAGATAAAGCAACAGAGGTTTCTCCTTGTGTGGCGGAACTAGAACAGGAGGGCACGTCAAGTAATGCTTCACTTGATCGAAGGCTTCTTGGCACGCGTCGGTCCATTCTAGAGCCACATTCTTCTTGAGTAACTTGAAGATTGGCTCGCACATGGAAGTGAGTTGGTGCACAAACCGACTGATGTATTGTAGTCTGCCCATGAAACCTTTAATCTCTTTCTGCGTCTTTGGAGGAGGCATGTCAATGATTGCCTTGATTTTGGAGGGGTCTACTTCGATTCCCCTTTCAGTGACCATATAACCAAGAACTTTGCCTCGGATAACCCCGAATGTGCACTTTGCAGGGTTGAGCCTCATTTTGTGTTGACGAAGCCTTTCGAAGAACTTGCGGAGATCGATCAGGTGTTGACCATCGGTTCCTTTGGAGTGAATGATCATGTCGTCCACATAGACCTCGATTTCTTTGTGAATCATATCGTGGAACAAGTCTGTCACGGCTCTTTGGTAGGAAGCCCCAGCATTTCTTAACCCAAATGGCATGACTGTGTAGCAAAAGGTACCCCACGGTGTTGTGAAGGCTGTCTTATGTTGATCTTCCTCGGCCATGAGAATCTGATTGTACCCAGCGAACCCATCCACAAATGAGCGAACCTCGTAGGCAGCAGTGGATTCGACTAGCATGTCGATATTAGGGAGTGGAAAATCATCCTTTGGGGAAGCTTTGTTTAAATCCCGGAAGTCTACACAAACTCGGACCTTGCCGTTCGCCTTCCTGACTGTCACAATGTTGGCTAACCATGTCGGATACTCGATAACCTTGATGAAACCCACGCTGAGGAGCTTCTCAATCTCTTCTTTGACCTGCAGAGACTATTCTGGCTTGATCTTCCTGAGCTTCTGCTTTACTGGCCTGGCATCTTCTCTGATCGGAATCCTGTGCTCCGCTACCTTTCTGTCTAAACCCGGCATGTCTTTGTATGACCATGCGAACACATCCACGAACTCCCGTAGTAATGCAGTCAATCTGTCTCTATCGTCTCCCTTGAAGAAGCTTCCAATCTTGGTTTCTTTTGGCTCTTCTTCGGTACCCAGATTAACAACCTGCAATTCTTCGTCAGCCTTTGGACCATTCTCGCCACGACTACGGACTTGTTGAGCAAGTTCATTTAAGTATGTTGTGTTTTCGTGGTCTATTTCATCATAATTTGAATCGTTATTAACTTGTTCGTTAAGTTTATTATTAGTTAATTCATCATTTATGATGTTTGCAATCTCAGGGTACTCAGAAATATCAAATTTTTCATTAGCAAAGAAAGGAAACACACGCTCGGCTATGGCCTCCAAATCCTCTTGGGTGAGGGTATTAGAGACACTCTCGGACTCGAAAGTAAGGGTGAGTTGCTCTTCCTTTGTTGCTGTGCGGGGTATGCAACCCATTTCTTCTACTAAGAATTCCTCGGATACCACGGGCCCTTTTGTTGAATACCAATTGTTGATCGGCTCGGAGCTTGGTGGGATCTCGCCGATAGTCTCGTTCATGATGACGGTGTCATGGATGGCGTTAACTTGGCATTCATTCATCATGGCAAGCTCTTCGAACATGGAGGCTAAATCTGTCAGTTCTTCCCCCACGGTGATTTCTGTCTCGGACTCTATAGTCACCTTCCTTCCCCACCATTCACGGGGCGACATGGGAGTTGGTTCCCTTTCGGATTTCTGGATCTCACAATCGGAGAAGATTTCGAGGCCGGGCTTTTTGATACCTTTATTGTTAACCCACGGCTCGGGAAAGATCATGTATGGAGTGTCTTCCCCTTGGCGGACAAAATAACCATTCAACGTCTTGCGGTAAGGCCTTAGGTTAGGTGCTTCATACCGACGGCCTTCTTTACGAGCTCGGGCCTTTTCGTTCTTGATCGCTTGTTCTTGCTTCAAGTCTTCTTCGGAAGGCTCGTACCCCAAACCGAATGTGTTCTTGACAAATGGGACTTGCACGGGATGTAGGATTCCTTGCTGATATTTCCCTAAGCCTAAACCAGGGAAGTAGTCCATATTCCTCATCATGCGGAGGACTTTGTGATTGCTGGGGGTCCATGATCCGTTTCCCCCTTCTTTATCAATGGCGTTGATTGAGACGCCGGAGAGAGCGGAGTCTGGTAGACCATGCTGAACTTGGTGGACGGGCTCACCTTTTCTGTGGATAGTGATGTTTTCAGCCATTACGGTCACTATTTCATCACCATTTCGGATCTTGACACATTGGTGGAGAATTGACGGTACGGCATTAGCACTGTGAATCCATGGTCGACCCAACAGTAAGTTGAACGAGGCCGGGATATCAAGCACTTGGAATGGGACGGACATGACCATGCTCCCAAACTCAATGTCTATCTCGATCATACCCATGACTGTACGGGCGGTGCTGTCATAACCTCGGATTACTTGAGTAGAAGGCTTCAAATCAGAATCCTTAAGCCCCAGTATGCCCATGATTCTACCAGGCATGAGATTGAGTGCGGAACCACCGTCCACTAAAACTCTTGAGACGGGCCTCCCCCTTGCTCGTAACTTGAGGTAAATAGCTTCGTTGTGGTCGGAACCAAACGGTGGAAGGTCCATATCGGCAAAGGTGATTACGTTGCCAAAATGAATGTGACTAATCATTGCTGTGAGGTCCTCGGGAGTAGTATCGGGAGAAACTGATGTATCATCGAGATTGCGGATGACAAGATCTCGGTGTTCTTTAAGGATGCAATGAGGTCCCAAATAGAGATGTTGGCTTGAGTTTTCTTGAGTTGGACAAGTAGAGGATCTTCGGGAGCGTTGTGAGCTTGAGGCTTTTGAGAAGAGGAGCTCGGTGCGGAAGTGGAAGGGTTGCTTGCTATGACTCGACCGGATCGAGTTAGCATGTTGACGTTCCCATCTTGCTTCTTTTCCTATTCTCTAGTACTTCCCTCATTACCTCATCGTAAGTCACTACATAACAAGAATTGTCAAGTTTATTCATAACATTGGGGCCCCCATTCACAATTGGGATTGAATGGGTAGTCCCCTCAAATTCTCCTATCTCTATTACATTGACATGCTCGTCATTAGTCACTACAAATTCTTTCTTATCTATGAGATCTTGAATGACATTACGGAGAATGAAGCATTCCTCGGTGGTGTGGCCACTATATTGGTGGTAGCCACAATATTTGTGGTGAGCATGATTGGAGTTGATCGTCTTGGGTTGGTACCCTTGCACGGGTGTGATTTGACCCTTTACCTTGAGGACCTTGAACACTTCGGTTTGAGTCATGCCTTGGAGAGGCGTGTAGACACGGTCACTTCAGGGCCTTTTCCCTTGAGGTGGAGGAACCTTTTTGTAATTCCCCTTGTCAATAGTGACGGCGTTGACCGAGGCCTCTTTTGTGGAGTTGGAAGCGGTCTTGTAGCGGTAAGTAGGAGTGGTCTTCTTAATCTCCTTGAGCAAGTCATCCATGCGTACACCCGCCTCATACATTTGGGAGAAGTCGGAGTAGCAAGCCCCACTTTGGTGAGTGCGGAGATCAATCTTGAGACACTTGAGAAAGATGTCCATTTGCTCTTTTGTGTTTGGCCTCTCAACAATTTCGGAGAGTTTGTCATTCCATATTCTTGTGAAGTCGATGAAGGACTCATTATCTCGTTGAGTAGTGTTCTCTAGCTCTTTCCTTGTGGGCCGGTGAGTGGTGTTGCCTTAGTATTGGTTCTTGAAGGCAAGCATGGCGGAGTCCCAATCAAGACGGACAGTGAGCGGGAGAGTAGCATACCAATCTTTTGCCGCCCCCTCGAGAGTGAGAGGGAAGCATTGGGCCATCACCTTGGGGGAGACCTTCTTTGTAGGGATGGCCAAAACCGGTTCCGGGCCCGGTTCCGGTTCGGAACCGCCGGTTCCGGTTCGTCAAATGGGTGACCCTTAACCGGCCCGCACTTACCCCGGTTCCGGTTCCGGTTTGGTACAATACGGTTCCGGTTCGGTCCGGTTCCGGTAAAATTATTGAAAAATAAGTGATTTTCGGTACGGTTCCGGTTCCGGTTCCGGTCCGGTTCGGCATATATGTGACCCTGAACCGGCCCGCATGCCTTGCGGTTCCAGTTCGTCCGGTTCCGGTTTCCTCCCTGGTTTGCTCCGGTTCCGGGCTTTTCCGGTCCGGTTCCGGTCCGGTTTTCCGGTTCCGGTCCGGTTCCGGTCCGGTTTGGCCATCCCTACTTCTTTGGAACCATTGCCCAAATATAAGTCTCAATGTGAGCCATAGGACAAGAGTTGCCCTTGAATTTGCTTATGTCGGGCATCTTGAACTTATCGGGAAGAGCGGCCATAGTACTCATGAGGATGGATGATTGATAAAGGCTTGTGTCGGAGCCTTTCCCCATGTTGAGCCCATTGAATTTTTGGTCGATGTAGGCCATGATAGAATCCACCATTTTGGGCTCATTGTTCTCGGAACTTGGTTCCCCCATTTTCTTGGTGCGGGTGTTGACATAAGGACTCTTGAACAAACCCTCGGTCCATTCGGATTCGTCATTATTGTTCTTGTTCTTTCCCTTTGCAAGGTTAGTGAGCTTTTCTTTCATTAGCTCCATTTCGGCCTCGTGGGCCTCCCTTTGGCTGTCGAGGTGGGATTGCCAAATGTCGTCTTTGCTTTGTGCCTCCTTGTTAAGGGTGGAGACTTGCTCTTGGAGGAGTTGGACCATAGTCGAGAGCCGTTCGAGAGACATGGTGTTGCTGCTGCCGGTCATGGTTGATGTTGGAGCTGTTGGAGTGATCTCTTCACGGACTAACCGATTTGCTGAATCCCGGTAGACTTTGTAAGTACCAATTGAACCTATATTGCAGAAGAGGCCCTTGTCAGTCTTGAGTAACACTTGCGGTCCATGAAGAGGCTTAGAACACACAGTTGGGCACACGACTCGAACCACATAAGAAAAGACTCTTTTTTTTTTTTTTTATAAGTCGGAGGGAATGAATCCCTTTTGGGGTTTCTCAGAAAATAATGGAATCGTCACACTAGTATATAGACCATCTCGCGGTCCCATATACTCATCGGATTCCATCGCGCTTGTGAATCCTACATGTATCGGGATTAAACTAAATTAATGTAGTAAAGCATACATGCGGGGACGGATTTTTATTTTCGTCCAAAATAACCACTTTTGGGGACGGATTTTTATTGTGTCCATTTCAACAAGTTGGCATGTATGATTTGAAGACATTAGTTTAGGGAAATCTCGGTACATGGAAACCGACTTGAGTCACGGAGTGTTAGACCCTAACTAGAATTTGTGTGGTTTGTGCTCGGCTTGAATATGAGGCTCAAAGGTCACCCCCGGCATGTAGTCTTGAACTACGCCACGGGCTGAGGTTTACCGCTTCGAAAGAGCCAAGGTCTGGTGGAGCTTGAAACTTTCTAGGACGGGCCTCGACGGGTTTGGGGTTGGACTTGTGCGACTCGATAGTGAGCAGTTCATAGGAATATGTGCATGTAGTGTGAGGTCTAACAAGTGACAAAAAATTTTTATTTTATTTTATTTTATTTTTTTTGAAAAGAAAGAAAAAACACACAAAACACATAAGCACATAAAATTACAACTACCGAATCACCCGTGTGACCGGTAAATAAAACACAAAATTAAAACAGTCCGAGGGTTCAATTCTGTTCTGATGCAGGCAACTGTGCCCACACCCCACTGTTCTGCTCAGTCACCGAAACCTGTTTCTGTTCTGGGAATCAACCCAGAAGCGTGCGCCTCTGAGTGCTGATGTGGGATGCGCGCGCATGGCGCAATGCTTATGGGAGGCGCGCGCTTCTGGGGCACACCTGTCAGAATGTCAGACTTTGGACTCAGGGGATTGCCCTGGTCCTACGTTCATATTGTAACCCCTGCAGAAGTGATTAGTGCAGGATAACAGAAGAAGAAGATGAAGAACATGAAGAAATGGGCGATTCTGGTTCTTGATGCGGGATGCGCGCGCCTTAGGCTTAAAAGGCCAGACGCGCGCGCCTCCCCCATCAGGAAACAGAATGCCCAGAAAAGATGTAGAGTTTGATCAGAATGCAAGTTTAACCCTCAAATGTACTCCCCAGCGGAGTCGCCACTGTAGATACCCCGGGGGAACCACGGCCTTAGGCTAGAGCCGTGAATTATCCTAGGATGTCTAACTTGTTTTTAGAGTCGCCACCTATGTTTTGAGGAACATAAGAAAAACCTATAGATTGTAGCCTAAGTTTGATTACGAAAACAGAGATTCTTTGTTTTGAGGTTCGGGGGTTAGATTACGAGATGGGAAGTACCGAAACACCCATCTCGCCCAACTAAAGTTGGTCTTGCTTGATCAAAATCTACATGAATGAAAATGTTCTTCTTCTTCTTCTTTAAGTCATGAAAAGGGGGATTTAAAATAGGATTTGGAATGTAGGAGATAACTCCTTAACCAACCTCAATGAGATGAGGTGATCATTAGAGTCATGTCCCAAAATGATTTGGGTGATTGCACATTTGATTAAAGTAAAAAGAGAGAGGAGATGAAGTAGAAAAGAAGGGAAAAGATGGACTTTTACCTACAATTTGAAGAACTTCAAATGTTGCTTAATGAGATCCTTGGAGAACCTTTAGAAAGTGATTTTTTGTCTAGTTTTCGATCCTTGAAAATGGAGGTAAAGAGAGGTTTTTATAGGTGAAAGAGGGGTGTTTTTGGTGCCAAAACTCAGTCACCAAGAAATCCTTCCCGGGCAAAATCCTGTAAATTGAGCAAGGGAGGGAATCCTGGCCAGAAATCTGTAACTGACGCCCAGAGGCGCGCGGTTCCTACTTTGGGGGCGGGAGGCGCGCGCGCCTGGCTCCTAGTGTCGGAGGCGCGCGACTCAGAGAAGGCAATTTTGACAGAATGGACTAGAAAGTCAGCCCTGTCATTCAGTTTAGTCCCTGGACTTAACGAAGTCAGTCAGGAACTTAACGGAAGTGACAGAAACTAACGAGAAACACTTAGAATGGGGAGAAACACAAAATCAAATGTACAATCGGGGTGAGCGGTCCAGGCGGGGTGTCTACAGTAAGGCCTCAAGTTGGGAATTTCATAGTAACGGCCTTCTCTATGAGCTCGAGCTTTCTCATTCTTGACGGCTTGCTCGTATTTCAAGTCGTCTTTGGAAGGCTCATATCCCAAACCAAATTTGTTCTTGACAAAAGGGACCTTAATAGGTTGCATTCTCCCTTGTTGGTATTTCCCCAAGCCTAAACCAGGGAAGTAATTCATGTTCCTCATCATGCGGAGGACTTTGTGGTTGCCGATGGTCCATGATCCGTTTCCCCTGTGTTCATCGATGGTGTTGATTGAGACGCCGGAGAGGGTGGAGTCTTCTAACCCATGATGTACTTGATGAACGGGTTCCCTATTTCTGTGAATAGTGATGTTTTCTGCCATGACGGTCACTATCTCGCCCCCCTTTTTGAACATGACACATTGATGGAGAGTTGAAGGGACGGCGTTGGAACTGTGTATCCATGGTCGGCCCAAGAGCAAGTTGAATGAAGAGGGGACATCGAGCACTTGAAATGGGACGGACATAACCATGCTCCCAAACTCAATGTCTATTTCCACCATACCCATGACTGTGCGGGCAGTGCTGTCGTAACCTTGGATTACTTGAGTAGAAGGCTTTAGATCTGAACTCTTAAGCCCCAGTATGCCCATGATTCGGCTCAAGCATTAAGTTGAGTGTGGAGCCACCGTCAACCAAGACTCTTGAAATAGGTCTCCCCCTTTCTCTTACTTTGAGATAGATGGCCTCATTGTGATCGGACCCAAATGGTGGAAGGTCCATATCGGCAAAAGTGATGACATTGCCAAAATGAATGTGGCCTGTCATTGCAGTAAGGTCCTCGGGAGTTGTATCGGGAGAGACTGATGTGTCGTCGAGATTGCTGATGACAAGATCTCGGTGTTTCTTAGAAGATGCAATGAGGTCCCAAATGGATATGTTGGCTTGAGTCTTCTTGAGTTGAACTAGTAAAAGGTCTTCGGGAGTGTCACGGGTTTGCGATCTATGAGAAGAGGTGCTTGGCGCAGAAGTAGTGGGGTTGCTTGCTATGACTCATCCGGATCGAGTTAGCATGTTGACGTTCCCATCTTGCATGTTTTTCCTATTCTCTAGTACTTCCCTCATTACCTCGTCATAAGTCACAATGTAACAAGAATTATCAATTTCATTCATAACATTGGAGCCCTCATTCACAATTGGAATTGAATGAGTGGTCTCCTCAAACTCTCCTATCTCTATTACATTGACATCACCCTCATTGGGAACTATAAATTCCTTTTTGTCGATGAAGTCTTGGATAACATTATGGAGGACGAAGCATTCCTTGGTGAGATGGCCACTATGTTGGTGATAGTCACAATACTTGTGGTGAGCATGGTTGGCACGGATTGCATTGGGAACTATAAATTCCTTTTTGTCGATGAGGTCTTGGATAACATTATGGAGGACGAAGAATTCCTCGGTGATATGGCCACTATGTTGGTGATAGTCACAATACTTGTGGTGAGCATGGTTGGCACGGATTGCATTGGGTTTGAACCCTTGGAGAGGAGCAATTTTCCCTTTGTCTTTGAGTGCTTCGAAGGATTCGGTGATGGTCATGCCGTGAAGAGGAGTGTAGACACGATCATTTTGAGGCCTCTTGCCTTGAGGTGGAGGAACCCTTTTGTAATCCCCTTTGTCAGTAGTGACGGCATTGACTGAGGTCTCTTTTGTTGAGTTAGAGGCGGCCTTGTATCGGAAGCTAGGAGTACTTTTCTTGATCTCCTTGAGTAAGTCATCCATTCGGACCCCCGCCTCATACATTTGAAAGAAATCCGCATAGCAAGCCCCACTTAGGTGGGTACGGAGATCAATCTTTAGAAACTTAAGAAAGATGTCAATTTGCTTCTTGGTGTTAGGCCTCTCGACAATTTCAGCAAGCTTGTCATTCCACCTTCTTGTAAAATCAATAAAGGACTCATTGTCCCTTTGAGTAGTGTTCTCGAGCTCTTTCTTGGTCGGGCGGTGAGTGGTGTTTCCATGGTATTGACTTTGAAGGCAAGCATGGTGGCGTCCTAAGCAAGACGGACTGTGAGCGGGAGAGTTGCATACCAATCTTTTACCGCCCCCTCGAGAGTAAGAGGGAAGCATTGTACCATAACTTTCGGAGAGATCTTCTTCAGAACCATAGCCCATATGTAAGTCTCGATGTGTGCCATGGGACAAGAGTTGCCCTTAAATTTCCTGATGTCGCGCATCTTGAATTTGTCGGGGAGAGCGGCCATGGTGCTCATGAGAATGGATGACTGATAAAGGCTTGTGTCGGAGATTTTCCCCATGTTAAGACCGTTGAAATGTTGGTCGATGTAGGCCATGATTGAATCAACCATCTTATGATATTTGTTATCGGTGCTTGGTGTAGATACCCCGGGGAACCACGGCTTGGCTAGAGCGGTGAATTATCCTAGGATGTCTAACTTGTTTTAGATTTGTTTAGAGTCGCCACCTATGTTTTTGAAGGAACATAAGAAAAACCTAGAAATAGCCTAATTTATGTACAAAACCAGAGATTCGGGAGAGAAGGGTTCGGGGGTTAGGTGACGGAGTGGGATGTACTTAAACACCCACTCCGCCCCGCTTACGCGGGTCTTGCTACTATCGGTGTTCTAATACTAAATGTCATTCAATTTATTAACAATGCTAACAATTATAATGTAAAGAAAAAGGGGAAAAGAATGATTTTATTAATTTAATGCTAAATAGTTACATGTTGGACTAGTGCTAAATGATTACATTAAGAAATGAAATATAAATTAAATGAAGTTTGGAATGTTGGGATGTAACCTTGGCCAAACTTCAATAGTGAAGTGGCCTTTTGGTTGTATCCCTTTTTATGGAGATTGCATACTAGTAAGACTAGACAAATAAAATAAGAGAAGAAAAGAGATGTTGTACCTTAGGAAAGAGGACTTCAAACTTGGACTTGAAAATGGTGTTGTTGTAGAGAAAATGTTGTGCAAACACTTTGTGTAGTGTTTTGTAGAGAAAGATTGTTGAGATGATTTGTGTAGAGTTTTTGTTCAAGTCTCAAAAATTGGGTCCCTTTCCAAGGTAGAAGATGATGGTTTTTATAGGTAAAAAAGAGAGGGAAAGGTTGGAGGGAAAAGATGATCATCTATGTGAAATGGAATTGACCAATCAAAAATAAGATAAATAAAATAATAAATAAAAGAAATAAAAGAAAATCAAATAAAATAAAAAGGAAATATTTTGTTTTAATGAAAAGGCTAGAAGTGTGGGATTGGGAGTTAATGAGAAAAGGGGGGATGAATGTGGATGAGAAAAGAGGTCTTTTGTGATCAAGAAAGAGATGTTGCAAATAAGAAAAGGGAGGGAAATAAGGTGCAATCCGTTACTTCCAAAATGGGAAGCGCGCGAGTCCGGCTTTTGGGTCGGGACGCGCGCGCGGCTCACTGGCAGTGCCGGAAGCGCCCGCGGGTAAAAATGACAGAAAGACAGAAATGACTCTAAAATTAATTCTGTTATGCAGTTTAGTCCAAAACTAACGGAATCAGTTAGGAACTTAACCGAAGTAACAGAAATTAATAAAAATAAGTTAAATAAAAATACTATGTTTGCAATCGGGGTGAGAGGTCCAAGGCGGGGTGTCTACAGAGCCCCTCGGCGACGTGGATTGCGAGGCAAAACGCGTCGACGAAAGAAAGACAACCGCCGAGGACATCGACAAGAGAAAACAAAGACTCGATAAAGCAGGAATTTGAAATTACAAAGGATAGAAGTGCGCTCCCTGTGTGAGCGACTTTTGCTGATGGAAGAGGTATGGTGATTTGAGCGGTCCACCATGGACCAAAATTGGTGCGCGGTGCGGCATATTCTGATGCGCTGTGCGGCGGTATGGTGATTTGAGCGGTCCACCATCGACCAGAATTGGTGCGCGGTGCGGCATATTCTGATGCGCTGTGCGGCGGTATGGTGATTTGAGCGGTCCACCATCGACCAGAATTGGTGCGCGGTGCGGCATATTCTGATGCGCTGTGCGGCGGTATGGTGATTTGAGCGGTCCACCATCGACCAAAATTGGTGCTCTGTGCGGCACCTGGTGCTCTGTGCGGCACCTGTTGATGCTGGTACTCTGTGCGGTACCTGGTGCTCTGTGCGGCACCTGTTGATTCTGGTACTCTGTGCGGCACCTGGTGCTCTGTGCGGCACCTTTTATGTGTATGCTTTGCAGATATATGTGCTTGTGTGAGATGTGAAATAGGAATTGCGAAAGAAAATTGTGATTGTGGTGTGACATGTGATTTGAAAGCACCTTTGTAATGAGAGAGAAGTAAGAATGTAGAAAGTGATCTTGTGTGCGGTGTGATTTTGAGGAAAGCATTGGATGTATTCATACCTTCACTTACCATTGCCGCTTGAGTGGAGATGGATTCTTGATGTCCGTGGAGGATGCTTTGATGGAGAATGTCCATTCTTTAGATGTTGATGAGAGAATGCCCTTGATGTTGGGTTGGCGAGATGGTACTCTGGATGATGGGTTGGTCGTGCCAAGAGGCTGCCTACGTATCCCTTTAAGAGAATCAGACCAGTGTAGTTCAAGGATGATGGAGAACGCTGGAGGAGAGGCTAGGAGCAAAGCAAAGTAAAGCACATAATTTTGCACATAGAAGGAAAAAAAGAAAGAAGAAATCTTTTTTTTTTTTTTTTTTTTTTTTTTAAGATTAGAAAGGAAAGAATATGCACACATGTGAGGAAAAGAGATTTTTTTTTTTTTTTTTTTTTTTTTTAAGTTCGTGGGTGAACCATTTTAACCATTGTGTGCTTGTGAAGACAACCCAAGATCAAGTCATGTTCAGTCGAAGTCCGGATTGCCTCGCTTGAATTCTGTTGTCGCTGGTGTGCCCAACGAAGATTGATGTCTAGCCCCAAGAGATTTGTCGATTATGGGGCTTCAAAAGGCTTTTGATGCCGAGATGAGGGGTTGCTGATTGTAAAGCCCCTAGAATGCCTTTGATGCCAAATTTTGAGGGACTTGCATAGCTCCAAGATAAATCAGCTCTTGGCCCATTCGAGTAAATCGCCCTTTGTTGTTGTAGTGAGCAAGCCCCAAGAGGAGATCGTTGATGCCAAGCTTCGAGAGATTGCAAAGCCCCAAGTGTCGTGGGCTTGTAGATGGCGGGATGTGAAGACCTTTCATTGTAAAGCCCCAAATTACCTCGTGATTGGCTCGGCATTGAGAACGGATGTACCGTTTGGTAGAATTCTTGATAGAGATCTCCTTCTTGCTCTTACTGGGGAGATGAATGGCCTCATTGTGGTCGATACCCAAATGGCTGAGGGCTTATGTCAAAGGATGCAGTAATATCTTGCGGTGCCGTCGAGGTCGCGGAGGATAAGGTCTTTGCGTGATAAAGTCTCAAATGAGTATGCTTGCTTGACTCTTCTTGAGTTGAACTAATGACGGATCTTCGGATGCAACTAGTGCTGTGGCCCAACTTTATCTGAGCTGCACCTTGTGCTTTTGATCTTGGAGAAAGGGGTGCTGAATTGCAGAAACATTGGGATTGGCCGTGGCATTTCCCGCTATAACCCTGTTTTGATTAGAGTTTAGCATATTGAATCTTTTTCCTTTTCTCTAAGACTTCCTTAAAAATCTCGCTGTGAGTTCTAACAAAAATCATCAACTTCATTCATAACATCGGAGTCTTCATTTAAAACCAAGAGGCCTTTGACTTAAAGTGTTGAGAGACCCTTTGAAGCTTGATTGTTCTCCTGGAGCCATAAGACTACTCCACATTGCACTTGCTCGAGTATTGTTGCCCAAAAGACTGTCGGTCGCGAAGCCCTAATACTGCCCTTTGCTTGAATTACTGTAATGTCGTAGCCCAAAAGATTGTAGATTGCGAAGCCTGTTGAGACCTTCGGTGCCGAATTGAGGAAGCTTCAAATGTTGCACATGACTTGGCTGGGGATACTGCTGGGGAGTTAATTGCTCTTTGCCGAGGGAGCCTTTAAGACTTGACCGTAGCCCCTAGAGTGCCATCATTGATTGCGAGAAAGGTCCACCCTTGATTGGGGAAACGAGCACGGGCACACATGACAAGAGGGCTTTTTGACATCCCTTTTGAGGGACTTTGAGGATAGTCTCACACATCTTTCTTGAGCATAGCCCCTAGGGCGTATTGATTGCCAAATGAAGCAAAAGAATCCCTTGTTCTTGAGTCACATAGCCCCTAGGGTGTCACCATTTGTTGAGCAAAGCAAGAGTGACTCGTCCTTGTGTGAGGAAATAAACATGAGAGGATATGGCAAGAGCTACTCCATTTCTCGGGAGCCTTTCGGCGTACTTTAGAAGCACATACTTGAAGAAACCTTGAAAACTGAGACACATGTTGATGCTATTTGCTGCCCAAGCCAATTGACTAGCTAGGGATTATTTGTGCAACCTCGTGCCCTTTTATGATGGGCTTGTTCTCGGATGGATCTTGGTTACCACGGGCCTTCTTTTCATGAACCCGAAAATGCACACTGCTGGAGAATGATGCCGATAACCCAAGACAACCTTTGATGGTGCTATATCTTGTCGAGCCTTTTGCAATCCCAAAGTTGACTCGGTGGGGAATTGACTTGCTGAGGAGATTCAATATAGAACTTGTCTTCTTTAGAGGCCGGGGATCTCCATTTCTCTTTCCCTTCTCTCTCTCACTCTCTCATTTTTTTTTATGACGCACCCTGTTTTTTGCCTAGACCGCCCTTTCGGGTTTTCAATCTAGCGGGCATCTCTTTTGCGTCTTCATCATTTTTTTTTTTTGACTCAATTGATGAGGAAGTGTGCATTGACTCTAGCTGAGGAGATAAGACATGTGATTTTGCGGTGAAAACCTTTTGTCACTAAAGATGAGTGACATTGACTCGACTAGGGAAGTGTCCCTAGTATTGACATGTATTTTTATTGAATTGAATGACTCGCGAAGGCAAGTAAGTCATTAAGAGAGAAGAGAAGGAAAGCCCCAATTTGATTGCAAGAAATTGGGAGTATGCAGAAAGAATAGAAGTCCCTAGACTCGACAAGGAGCGCGAAATGATTCCAAATCTAAGAAAGTTGTTCAATCTTTTTGGTGATTAATTCATTGGCAAATGAATCGTACAAAGATGTCTTGACAAGTTCGAGATGAAGGCCGATCACCATAACGTGCTAGGGCTAAACATATCTTCTTTCTTGCATGAGACCGGACCCGCAGGTTGCCTACGTTCCTCCAGTGTAGAGGCTCAGGTCACCGTAGTTCTTGTGAATTCTCCATTCTTCGGGATGGAATTGTTGCTTCGTCGTGTAGCTTCGTCCTCCTTTGGTGGATGGAATGATGTTGATCTTGATGTGAACTTCTTTGATTGAGGGGGATTTTTTTTTTTTTTTTTTTTTTTTAATCCCCCTTTGAAAACTTTGTTTGACTTCTTCATGATTGTTGCTCCACCTTGTTTGTCTAGGCTTCGTCGTTGATGTTGGCGTCGATGTTTAGCCCCTAGGCGTTCAAGTGATGGCCTTCATTCCAAAACTCGTTTAGACATTCTTTTTCGTCATTTTGCCAAGAATTAATTGAACAACTTGAAAGAGTGTATGAGGACAAGAACGACTTTTATTTGATAAGAAGACTCGACACTTAACATGGGACGAGAGAAAACATTAATGCACACAAAAGAGGACTTTTGACTCTTTTTTTTTTTTATTCCTACTACTAGGTAGAGAAAGAGAAACGGAGATTGTTGTTGTAGTCCCCATTGTCGTTGTAGTCTCCTTGTGGCATGATTTCTTGTAGAAGCCCCATTTCGAAACCAAATCATTCTTCTTTGATGAGTTCTTGCATGTTGGCACTCTCTAAAGGTTGCTCTTCACCCACAGTAAATTCGCCGTTGTCGAACAAATCTTGGATGATGTTTCGGAGAAGGAAGCACCCTTCGGTAGTATGGCCACTATGCTTGTGGTAGCCGCACCATTCACCATGTGCATGATTCTTCAGTATCGCCTTCGGCTTGTACCCCTCCAAAGGCTTGACCTTTCCACTTGCCACCAAAGTTTCAAATGCTTCGGCTTGGGTTACTCCTAGGAGAGGAGTGAAAACTCGGTTGTTGGCGGTACCTTTGTAGCTTTTGAGGGACGGGCCACTTGAGCATGCTTTACCCTTAAACTTTGCTTTGCCGTCGGTGAGCTCTTGCAAACGGGCTTTGAGTTCGGAAACCTCTTCCTCGTGAATTCTTCTTTCATAATCAAGACGAGCCTTGAGTTCGGAAACCTCTTCTTTGTGAATCCTCTTGTCGATATCGAAACGGGCTTGCCACAAATTGTCTTTACGGCGGGCATCCTCGACAATCCTATCCATTTGTTCCCCCATTGATTTCATTATGTTGAGTAACCCTTCGTTGGACACGAAATCATTTCCACCGTTGTTGTTGTTGCCGTTGGAAGCCATTGGACCTATTGGAAGAGCACGGTTGATCTTAGATTGGCCCCACAAACACCTTTTGGATAAAATGAATTAACCCACAAACAAAGAAAAAGACTCAACCACATAAGGAAAAACGACCTTTTTTTTTTTTTTTTTTATTTATTTACAAAGTCGGAAGGACGTGGTCCTTTTTGGGGTTTCTAGGAAAATAGTGGAATCGTCACACTAGTATATAGACCATCTCGCGGTCCCATATACTCATCGGATTCCACCACGCTTGTGATACCTACATGTGACGGGATTAAACTAAATTAATGTAGTAAATCATACATGCGGGGACGGATTTTTTATTTTCGTCCAAAATAACCACTTTTGGGGACGGAGTTTTATTTCGTCCATTGCAACAAGTTGGCATGTATGATTTGAAGACATTAGTTTAGGGAAATCTCGGCACATGAAAAACCGACTTGGTCACGGAGTGTTAGACCCTAGACTAGAATTGTGTGGTTTGTGCTCGGCTTGAATATGAGGCTTAAAGGTCACCCCCAGCATGTAGTCATGAACTACGCCACGGGCTGAGGTTTACCACTTCGAAAGAGCCAAGGTCGAGTGGAGCTTGAAACTTTCTAGGACGGGCCTCGACGGGTTTGGGGTTGGACTTGTGCGACTCGTAGTGAGCAGTTGATAAGAATATGTGCATGTAGTGTGAGGTCTAACATGTGACAAAACATTTTTTTTTTTTTTTTTTTAAAAGAAATAAATAAAAAAAAACAAATAAGCACATAATTACAACTTTCGAATCACCCGTGTGACCGATAAAAATAAACAGAAAGTAAAAGAAATTGTATGCAGGCCCGGTGCCCACACACTGTCAAAACCACTCTGTTCTGTGCAGTGTTCTGTTTCTGGAAAATGCCCAGAAGCGCGCGCATTAGGATGCCTACTCGGGAGGCGCGCGCGTTAGACAAAGAGGGGCAGAGGCGCCCGCATCTGGGTGACAACCTGTAAATCAGCGGGTTCAAGGGATTGCCTTGACCCTTAATTAAGAAAACTTTCCCCTGCAGAATTTGTTAGCACAGAAACATGGAATGGAAGGACAAGAAGGAAGATGGGCGATTCTGGTAATTGGGGTCGGACGCGCGCGCTTTAGGCCAAAGAGGCCAGAGGCGCGCGCTTCCCACCCTTTTTACCAGAATGCCCAGAAAACAGTAATAAAAACACCAATAGTTAAGAACGCAAGTTTAACCCTCTAAATCGTCCCCAGGGAGTCGCCACTGTAGATACCCCGGGGAACCACGGCTTGGCTAGAGCGGTGAATTATCCTAGGATGTCTAACTTGTTTTAGATTTGTTTAGAGTCGCCACCTATGTTTTTAAAGGAACATAAGAAAAACCTAGAAATAGCCTAATTTATGTACAAAACCAGAGATTCGGGAGAGAAGGGTTCGGGGGTTAGGTGACGGAGTGGGAAGTACTTAAACACCCACTCCGCCCCGCTTACGCGGGTCTTGCTACTATCGGTGTTCTAATACTAAATGTCATTCAATTTATTAACAATGCTAACAATTATAATGTAAAGAAAAAGGGGAAAAGAATGATTTTATTAATTTAATGCTAAATAGTTACATGTTGGACTAGTGCTAAATGATTACATTAAGAAATGAAATATAAATTAAATGAAGTTTGGAATGTTGGGATGTAACCTTGGCCAAACTTCAATAGTGAAGTGGCCTTTTGGTTGTATCCCTTTTTATGGAGATTGCATACTAGTAAGACTAGACAAATAAAATAAGAGAAGAAAAGAGATGTTGTACCTTAGGAAAGAGGACTTCAAACTTGGACTTGAAAATGGTGTTGTTGTAGAGAAAATGTTGTGCAAACACTTTGTGTAGTGTTTTGTAGAGAAAGATTGTTGAGATGATTTGTGTAGAGTTTTTGTTCAAGTCTCAAAAATTGGGTCCCTTTCCAAGGTAGAAGATGATGGTTTTTATAGGTAAAAAAGAGAGGGAAAGGTTGGAGGAAAAGATGATCATCCATGTGAAATGGAATTGACCAATCAAAAATAAGATAAATAAAATAATAAATAAAAGAAATAAAAGAAAATCAAATAAAATAAAAAGGAAATATTTTGTTTTAATGAAAAGGCTAGAAGTGTGGGATTGGGAGTTAATGAGAAAAGGGGGGATGAATGTGGATGAGAAAAGAGGTCTTTTGTGATCAAGAAAGAGATGTTGCAAATAAGAAAAGGGAGGGAAATAAGGTGCAATCCGTTACTGCCAAAATGGGAAGCGCGCGAGTCCGGCTTTTGGGTCGGGACGCGCGCGGGGCTCACTGGCAGTGCCGGAAGTGCCCGCGGGTAAAAATGACAGAAAGACAGAAATGACTCTAAAATTAATTCTGTTATGCAGTTTAGTCCAAAACTAACGGAATCAGTTAGGAACTTAACCGAAGTAACAGAAATTAATAAAAATAAGTTAAATAAATATACTATGTATGCAATCGGGGTGAGAGGTCCAAGGCGGGGTGTCTACACTTGGTTCCACCCTTTTCTTGGTACGGCCACTAACATAAGGGCTTTCAAACAAACCCTTGGTCCACTCGGAATCTTCATTGTCTTCCTTACCCTTACCACTTGAAAGCTTGGTGAGCTTAGCTTTCATTTGGTCCATCTCGGCCTCGTGAGCTTCCCTTTGATTGTCAAGATGGGATTGCCAAATGTCGTCTTTGTTTTGGGCCTCCTTATTGAGAGTGGAGACTTTCTCTTGGAGAAGTTGGACCATAGCTGAGAGTTTCTCAAGAGACATGTTGTTGTCGGTGTTAGAGCCGCCGACCATTGATGCTGTCAGAGCTGCTGGAGTGATCAATTCACTAACTAGCTGGTTTGCTGACCCATGTCAGTCTTGAGTAACACTTTTGGTCCATGAAGAGGTTTAGAACACACAGTGGGCACACGACTCAAACCACATAAAGAAAAGACTTTTTTTTCTTTTTATAAGTCGGAGGGACGGAGTTCCTTTTTGGGTTGTCTAAGAAAATAGTGGAATCGTCACACTAGTATATAGACCTTCTCGCGGTCCCATATACTCATCGGATTCCACCAAGCTGGTGATTCCTATATGTGTCGGGATTAATGTAGTAAAGCACACATGCGGGGACGGATTTTTTATTTTCGTCCATAATAACCACTTGGGGACGGAGTTTTATTTCGTCCATGATAACCACTTGGCATGTATAGTTTAGGGAAATCTCGACACATGAAAACCGACTTAGTCACGGAGTGTTAGACCCTACCTAGAATTGTGTTGGCTTGTGCTCGGCTAATGATAGGCTTAAGATCACCCCCGGCATGTAGTCATGAACTACGCCACTGTAAGTACCCCAATCTGAAATTGACCAACTTAGAGGAACTCTTAGCACAATTCAGGGATAAACTGATAGGCTGGGACCTCACTAAGATAAACCTAAAATTTCAGGACTACTCTGGAATTAAAATTGGAAAAATCCAGAAGCTCGCCCGGCTGAGCCGTAAGGATAGTTTGGGTACTAGAGGGGCCAATCCGTACGTAAGGTTTGGGCGCCCTCAGTCCCTATAAATGCAGGCCCTTGCTGATCATTTTAGGGGGGAGAAGATTGTTTAGAGAGCAAAAGCTCTGCAGAAATTATAACAGAATAGAGTGATCAACACACTTGAGAGAAAAGAGATAGGAAGATAGGCTAGAATCAATATTGGTGAGGCCTCCTTCCCCCCCCCCCCCATCTTCTCTTCATCTCTTCTTCCTTTTTTTTGTCTATTTACTTATTTTATGCCATTATAAATAATATTGTGAAATGGAACCAAGCCTTGGAGTGATCAATGGTGCCCTTCATGCCTAGTGTGTGATTTGTGGGTTACAAACCATGATGATCAAGGCTTGTTATGTTTAAATATACCTTTATTTTATTGTCATTTACATTAATGCACTTTACATTCAAGTCTTTACTTTTGTTGTTTTTAAATTAATGCAATTTACTTCCAAGTCTTTACATTTATGTTGGTTTATTTGAGTTTGATTAACTTTGGATGGTAAAGTCTCAATCTTTACCATTCAAAGTTTTGATCAACTCATAATAATGTCCCTTTTGATGGTAAAGATTCAATCTTTATCCATCTAAAGGTTCATTTCTTGCTCCCCCAAGGTTTTCCTTGGATAAATCATTCATTTGGATGTTAAAGTTCCAATCTTTAACCATCAAAATGATGATCTTGGCTCAAAAGCCATAATTTGTCATCTTTCTTCATATTTCCTCAATGATTGCCTTGATCACACCCAAGACTCTTTGTTTTGGGTGTTTAGTTAGTGATCAATGGCATAGGGATGACCTTATTCATGTTTTGCAACTAGTAAATAGGCCGAACAGACCCAAATCAGTACAGTCTTAGCAGAATCCCCTGTTTCTGCCTGAGACTGGACTGATTCCTGAGAATCTGTCAAAACCTCCTGGACAGGCCCATAGAGCCGTACGGCTGGTTTGTCTAGGGGAGCATTTTTTCCAGTTTTTCCACTTTCTGTTAGATAATTTACAAAGTAAACCCTTTCTGTTAAATACTTAACTAATTTCGTTAAAAGTCAGTTTCTCCCCTTTTTTTCAAGAAAACATAAACACACACACACACACTTGCACAATTTTTAACAAACTTTAGGAAGACTCGGTTTTTTCCGAGGCACTTTGGGTGAACTACCGGTTGAGTTCTTCCCAAAGCGTAACCTGACCTCCGAATCCTTTGTGTCTAACCATTTTTCGTTAAGTTTGGGTTTAAAATTAAACTAATGTGGCCACTCCGTTAAACATTTGAAAGTGCCTTGTTTGGCATTCTCGAGGGAAAAATTTCTCCATTTTCCCGCGGGGATCCTTACAGTGGCGACTCCGCTGGGGAATAAAGTGCTTGCAAACTTCTTTTTAGAAGCTTTGTGAAGAACTCAACCGGTATTTTATGTTTCTGTTTTGATTTTTGGATGTGAAACTGTGTGTATTTTATGTTTCTGTTTTGATTTCTGGATGTGAAACTGTTCTGGAAGTGCAATGAACTGGGGCTTGATGATCAGAAGTTGAAAATTGATAAAAATAATGGAGCTACTGCTCTAGCCGTACGGCTAGTTTGGCTGGGCCCACAAAATGCTTCAAGCTAACAATTTTGTCCAGGGCAGAAGCATTTTGATGGTCCCCCTTGCGGTCCTTCTTGTCTAGGTTCCATTTGCAACCTCTACTTGTGTACTCTTGCCTTCATTTTCTTAGCCAAAAATGGATTTTCAAAGCTTGGTAATGCACAAACCTTTTGGACATAAAATTGGGTTTTCAAAGCCTCATTGTGCATTACCTCTTTCATAAAAAGTTTTGGTTCTAAAATTCTTTTGTTGTGCACAACCTTTTTTGTACAAATGATTTTCAAAAGGTTGTTGTTGTTGTTGTAAAATTTTGGTTTCAAAAACCTTTGGTTGTGCACAACCTTTCCATGTACAAAATTTTGATCCTTGCTTTTTCATATCCTTGCTTGACTACTTGTGCAAATGCTTGTTCATTATGCTTGTTCATACATTGTTCATGATATTAAAACAAATTGAAAATTCTTATTTTGACTCAAAAAGGAACATAGAAGGCTTCACACCACGCGCACTTGACCTTGTGGACGTTCGAAAAACCCTTTAAACCTTGGATGGATGCCATGATGCAGCTTGATTGGTGCTCTTGTGCCCTTCTCGCGCGCACGGGTCCATTCCACCTCCCCTTCCGAGCCGAGTCAACCACACTTTGTCCGTGACACACAAATACCGTGACTATGGTTGGTTTTTGGTCTAGCTCAAGTCATCACGTCCCTAATACATGTCCAAACGCTAATTATGGCCAAGTTAACGTCCGAGTCACGACTCCTTGTGAAAGCAAGTGTGACCAAGGTCATCCTTGACCCGGTCCTTGACTTATGCGTTAATTCCAACCATAATTAACCAAAGTCATGTATTAGGGATAGGTTTACACAGCATCATTAAACTCAAATGCTTGACCCATCCTAATCATCTTTAAGCCAAAGCTAAGGCCCGAGATCTCTCATTAAAATGAGGTCATGCCGGAATTTTTGTTGGAGCGTTAAGTCAATCTTAACCTTAACCGGGGCTTAACTATGATAAGAATGGCCCACACATTAGAACTGTGTGATGCACTAGACTCTAGGTTTGGTTCTTTCGGTCGGTGGAAGCTGCGTGCCCTATAGGACCCTCGCCTAGGATAGTCTGTCCTTAGGAGCGTGCGATACAGGTGAAAAACGAGGGAATTTTTTTCCCAAATATTTAGGAATAAAAGTGCGTTTTAAGTAGACCTGAACGGATAATTAATTGCGCCTTGTATGAATTTGCTCCGTTTTAACTTCTCGTCTTTGACACATTGAATTATTTCGCTACAAGTGCACTTCGCTAAATCTTTGGATGGATCCCCGTTATCCTCCAAAATTCCCGTTGAAACCCTAGGCGTTGTCCCCTAGGTCCCCGTTGAGGTCCCCGTTGAGATTCCCGTTGAAACCCTAGGCGTTGTCCTCTAGGTCCCCGTGAAGATCCCCGTTAAATCCCTAGTAATAGTCCCCTAGGAAGTCAGTCAAGTCCTTGGATGGATCCCCGTTATCCTCCAAGAAGTCAGTCATGTTCGCCTTTTCCTCTTAGAATTCCAAACCCGTTCGAACAACAGTGACCTGAGCCTCTCATCGCATGGGACCCCCTCCCTCATGGGGGAACATAGGCAACTCCGGCCCGGTCAAATATCCCAAATAGAGACACGTGTGTCTTTGGCCCAAGCATTCATCCAATTTTTACCCGAGTCTAAACTACCCTTTTTCCGCCGCAGCAAGAATGAAGTGGAAAAGAGCACCGTGTCACCACCTGTTCAGCCCCGAGTCTGATAGTTCCTCAGCCGCTACAACTTCTCCACTCCGGTACCTCAGAATGACCACCTCAGAGGAAAGTAGTTGGGAGGGTGATGCCGCAGATAATCAAGACAGTCCAACCAAGGAAGAGTTGCTGCAAGCTTTATAAGCCTCCAGGGCTCGGGAAGAGATTACCAGGAAACACCACGAAAAGGAACGGGATCAGTTTGTCGAGTCAATGAGACATAAGGGTGTTAAAGGGTTTTTTTCTGACTGATGGGTCGTTCATCGAAGTTTCTGACCACGAGGAAGAGGTCGAAGTCACCCAACCTCCGAATTGCGACCAAATTCCGCCCCCTCCATCGGGCGAAAATACCGAGTCCCCTCATTCTCTACCTCAACATACCATCACTCAAAGCTTACCTCACACACAAGCTCCCTACACTCCGCCTCACCCCGGATCCAACATTCCCTATGGGTTACCTCCCATGAATCCCCAAATACAATACACTCAAAACACCCATGTCTCACCCTTTACACCGGTCATGCCTCAACCATCACTCCCACGATATCTCCCTAATTACCCCCTTCCCGGTTCAAGATCGCCAATCGAATCCCAAGAACTCAGTCACCATATGTGGGTACTCGATCAACCATTGGATTCCATGGTGACCCGTATCATTTCTACAATCCAAGACCTTTTGGACAACAAGCTCCTTGCATGCCTCCGATGTATATTCCTGCAAGCAACCAAGGTTGTGGGTATGCCTACGCCCTTGTGCCTCCGGAAATCCTCTCAATCATCATCTATTGGGAAAGAGAAAGCGAATGGAAGCTAATTTCGAAAGGGCACTCAATGAGCACCCCTTTGCATTGAGAGACGGTGATTCTTGTCCCCGCCACACTCTGGTCAACGATGAAAGAAAAGCCAAATGCTAAGGTGAGCCCCGTCTCACAAAGTTTGAGGATTTTGAAATGCCCGTAAGCAAAATGTTTGAGGGATTGGTCAAACAAGGTCTCATGAGGCCCCTCAAAGATTTCTGGCCAAAGAATCCTGAGAAACGCCGCAGCACCGCCAAGAGGTGTGTCTTTCACAACTTTCATGGGCATAATACCGATGATTGCACAGCTATACAACGTATCATCCGAAAATTAATCGCGGAAGGAAAGCTTTAATGCCCTCGGTTGGGAAATTGGATATGAAGCTACAGCTATGGTCAGAAGCGGAATGTCAAAAACCTCTCCCATCAACCTCCCATTAGAAAGAGTTTGTTTTCATCCTTAGGAAGAGTCAGTTGCTTTTAATATGTGTGGTAAGCCCTTAAGAAAGGTCAGTTTGGTTTAGAGTCTTGACTCCCCGGTTGATGCCATGTGGTGACCATTCTGAATCCATTGTTAGTTTTCTTAATAAAATTATTATTATTATTATTGCCTTGTCAAAAGTTTGCAAAAATTGTGTGTGAGTCTTTCACTCAAAACAAAAGTGTGTTTTTAAAAAAAAAAAAAAAAAAAATCTTAAAATAAAAGATCAAGTTTTTCCTAAAAAGCTAATCTGATAATGAAGCATTCTTCTCAAATCCCGGTTATAATTTCACCTTGAGGTTTAATATGCTAAAGTCCTTTGCGGCCTTGTCCATTGGAAGCATCGACTAAGGAGCCCACATCTGAATTGGCGTCTGAGACAACCATCCACGTGAACAACAAGGAGAAGCCCGTGCTTCGGAAGCCCAAAGGCGGCTACATCAAATGGAGGTCTGTACCCTCATCGAGTGTCATGCACAAAGGTAGTGCGCCTCGGAAGGAAATCACCAAAAAGAGATGGCCAAAGCAAACTCTCAACTCATGAGTAGAGGGATCCGGCAATTACAACGCCAAGCCAAGTGGAGACCTCGCGACATCTTTCTCGATGCCCGAGTTCCCCGTGGAAGACATGGAATATGCCGCCGACAACCCCTCCAATAATTGAGGAAGAAAATGGATCATCGTGCTTCATGGGAACCCATCCCTAAAAAAAAAAAAAAAAAAAAAAAAAAAAAAGAGTCTTCCAGCCTCGTAGGTTCTAGATTTTCAATGTCCGTCCTGGATTGTGTCTTTTCATTTTTTACAAAGGTCCACACTTGGGACATGTATGTATAAAGATATCTAAATAAAAGAGTCATTTTCATTCTATTCTCTCTAGACTTGAGACATTATTTGCAATATACATTTACTCTTGAATTGTCTTGCTTGTTATTATCAATTGATTTCTACGTCCCTAAAATGATGAATTGACTTCTAAGCATACTAGTCAATGACGACTCATTAAGGATGAATGGACCTAACACAAATGAAAAATGCTAAATGCAAACAATTAATCTTGATGTGAATAAATGTTGTGATCAATTGGCATGAAGAAACCATTAATGGTAAGCCTTCCTCTATACACATCCCCGATACACATACCCGATACACCTTTCCGATACAAAAGCATCCCGAGACAATGAAAAGGCAAGGATGTTGTTGCTCAACCACCAAGATTCAACCGTGATCGCGCATGCGCGACCAAGCAAAGGACTTCCCGGATCTTCAAAGTCAAAGTGAGAAGTGACAGACATTCCACCAAGGGGCTACAAATGAGCCAATGTCCAAGATAGAAAATTGGGGCTAATGTTTCCCCTCTCTCTCTCTCTCAAAAAAAAATGATAAGAGAGAAAAGAAATGGATAATGGAAAGAAGGAAAGGAAATGAATATTGGTGAAGAGGGAGTCTGCCTCAAAAGCTCACTGCAAAAGTCCACCTCAAAGAACATCCCGAGGAGTTCACTGCAAAGCAAAACGATCTACATGAGCAAAGCAACAACATCCTTCAAAAGGACACCAACTTCGACAAAAGACGATCCATGGCCGAACTACGGCAACCTGAGCTCCTCAAACTGAGGGGAACGTAGGCAACCTTCGGGTCTGGTCACAACATGAAACAAAACCATCAAATCATGGTCCCCTCAAAATGACCAAGTTCTCTTCCCTCGGTCCCATCAATGACCGATTTCCCAGACACACCTTCTTCTTCCGATCTTGCCATTGATCGAATCTTAATCTCAATTGATCACAACATTTATACATGTTAAGGCTAATTGCTTGTTATAATATTGACTTAATAATAAACATGGTCCATTCAAGCAATCATTTGATAATCTTAACTAAGGAAAATTTCAAATCTCTCAACAAGTCTTCTTCCCTACATCTTAGGAAAGAGCTAAACACTTGTATTCTGTCAAGCAAGGGCTTCTTCCCATTTTATGATACATTGCTCAAAAAGCTCACCAACGTAAAGGGACTCTCTCCCAAATAAAATGCCCTTGCATGTTTTCTCAAAGAAAAACACTTTAAAGTCCCCGTTCTATCGAGTCGGCTGGATCACTCATAAAAAAAAAAAAAAAAAAAAAAAAAAAAATAGAAAGGCACCAAAAGAGATGCCCGCTAGGTTGAAAACCCGTAAGGGCGGCATAGGCAAAAAATAGGGTGTGCCATAAAAGACGCAAAAGAGATGCCCGCTAGGTTGAAAACCCGAAAGGGCGGCCTAGGCAAAAGAAAGGGTGCGTCATGAAAAGGGATGGGTTCCTAACCTCACGTCAAAGGCCGAAAGACGACAACGGGTTCACGTCAACATCAGAAGTCGAAGGACGACATAGGGGCTACCTCCACATCGACGACAACAAGTACATTGGGGCTACCTCCACATCAACGACAACAGGGACATGGAGCTACCCCGACATCAACGACAAAGACGACATTGGGGCTACCCCACAACGGTGACAAGTAGATTTCCTACCATCAGTTACTTCTCAACGAATGGATAAAATCCAAAGGACTTTATGCAAAACAAACCTCACGGTTAAGTTAAAATCAAAAGTTTGACTAAAATGCTTCGTTAAAAGATTTGCCTTTAGAAATAAGCATTTCCAAATTTGCCCGTTTGGCATCATTTGTCAAAAATAATGTTTCAAGCAAAATGCTTTTGATCTCCCCTCAAAATGACTTTTCCAAGGTCTTGGACTTTTGCGTCCACAATGTGTCTGAAAGGTCACCCCCTAGGCTCTCCCCCAATGCCAAGAAAGAGTGTCAATCATCCTGTAGAGTTGATTTGACCAAAGTACAAACTTTAACCAAAAGGGGTCAAGTTAAAATGTCACGGCCGTCCTTAGTGGGACGTAAGAGCAGTTTTCCCGTCAAACTCCCCAAAGGTGGAGTTGACCCGAGCTAAGCCTTGACCTAGAGTGGTCATTTTAGGTTAAAGCCTTTGTCCCGGCAGTCCTTAGTGAAACGTAAGACCAGTTTTCCCGTCAAACTCCCCAAAGGTGGAGTTGACCCAAGTTAAACCTTCACCCAGAGTGATCATTAAAGGTTGAGACCCATGTCCCGGCCGTCCTTAGTGGGACGTAAGACCAGTTTTCCCATCAAACTCCCCAAAGGTAGAGTTGACCCGAGCTAAGCCTTGACCCAAAGTGGTCATTTTAGGTTAAAGCCTTTGTCCCGGCCGTCCTTAGTGGGACGTAAGACCAGTTTTCTTATCAAACTCCCCAAAGGTGGAGTTGACCCGAGCTAAGACTTGACCCAGTGTAGTGATTTTAGGTTAAAGCCTTTGTCCCGGCCGTCTTTAGTGGGACGTAAGACCAGTTTTCCCGTCAAAATCCCCAAAGGTGGAGTTGACCCAAGTCAAACCTTGACCCAGAGTGGTCATTATAAGTTGAGACCCTTGTCCCGGCCGTCCTTAGTGGGACGTAAGACCAGTTTTCCCGTCAAACTCCCAAAAGGTGGAGTTGACCCGAGCTAAGCCTTGACCCAGAGTGGTCATTTTAGGTTAAAGCCCTTGTCCCGGCCGTCCTTAGTGGGACGTAAGACCAGTTTTCCTGTCAAACTCCCCAATGGTGGAATTAACCCAAGTTAAACCTTGACCCAGAATAGTCATTATAGGTTAAGACCTTTGGCCCCCGCCGTCCTTAGTGGGACGTAAGACCAGTTTTCCCATCAAACTCCCCAAAGGTGGAGTTGACCCAAGTTAAACCTTGACCCCGAATGGTCATTATAGGTTGAGACCCTTGTCCCAGCGGTCCCAATGTGACGTAAGCCCATTTGTTGCCATTGCCTTTATATGAAAGTTGACCCAGCAGTTTGTAAGCCCGTTTTTGCCTAAAAAGGAACATACTTAGGTGGTTCCCAAATTTTGCCTTAGCAAAATTTTTAGGCCATCCTTGACATAAGCCCAAGTCGAACCTTTGTCCCCCAGAGTGATCATTTTCGGTTGAAGCCTTTGCCCCCCGGCCGTCCTTAGTGGGACGTAAGACCTGTTGCCCGTCAACCCTCTCCATAGATCCAAGATTGACCAAATCCCGCCTCTGACCAGCTAAGAGTCATGCCCGTCAACCCTCTCCATAGAGCCAAGTTAACCAAATCCCGCCTCTGACCAGCCAAGAGTCATACCCGTCAACCCTTAAGTCTAAGTAGCCTTAAAATTTCTCACCCTTTCCGAACTACGTTAGGCTTGATTCCCCGCAAACGGGATACGTAGGAATCCTATACCTCTAGGTCCATCCATGCAACCAAATCGGTCAAAGCCGTCTTCCCATCAGATTGGGATCTTTATTTTTATCGACAACCC
The DNA here is from genome assembly GCA_026119855.1 of Campanula takesimana. NCBI lineage: Eukaryota > Viridiplantae > Streptophyta > Magnoliopsida > Asterales > Campanulaceae > Campanula > Campanula takesimana. The sequence continues at coordinate 584,505 of JAOWBW010000756.1, read as the reverse complement.
CGCTTTTCCAAAGGGACTTGCCGAGGGGCTCTGTAAGTACCCCAATCTGAAATTGACCAACTTAGCGAAACTCTTAGCACCATTCAGGGATAAACTGATAGGATGGGACCTCACTAAGATAAACCTAAAATTTCAGGACTACTCTGGAATTAAAATTGGAAAAATCCAGAAGCTCGCCAGGCTGAGTCTGACAGATAGTTTGGGTACTAGAGGGGCCAATCCGTACGGTTGGTTTGGGCGCCCTCAGTCCCTATAAATGCAGGCCCTTACTGATCATTTCAAGGGGGGAATTGTTTAGATAGCAAACGCTCTGCAGAAATTATAACAGAATAGAGTGATCAACACACTTGAGAGAAAAGAGAGAGGAAGATAGGCTAGAATCAATATTGGTGAGGCCTCCTTCTCCCCCATCTTCTCTTCATCTCTTCTTCCTTTTTTTGTCTATTTACTTATTTTATGCCATTATAAATAATATTGTGAAATGGAACCAAGCCTTGGAGTGATCAATGGTGCCCTTCATGCCTAGTGTGTGATTTGTGGGTTACAAACCATGATGATCAAGGCTTGTTATGTTTAAATGCACCTTTATTTTATTGTCATTTACATTAATGAACTTTACATTCAAGTCTTTACTTTTGTTGTCTTTAAATTAATACAATTCACTTCCAAGTTTTTACATTTATGTTGGTTTATTTGAGTTTGATTAACTTTGGATGGTAAAGTCTCAATCTTTACCATTCAAAGTTTTGATCAACTCATAATAATGTCCCTTTTGATGATAAAGATTCAATCTTTATCCATCTAAAGGTTGATTTCTTGCTCCACTAAGGTTTTCCTCGGATAAATCATTCATTTGGATGTTAAAGTTCCAATCTTTAACCATCAAAATGATGATCTTGGCTCAAAAGCCGGCTCAAAAGCCATAATTTGTCATCTTTCTTCATATTTCCCCAATGATTGCCTTGATCACAGCCAAGAATCTTTGTTTTGGGTGTTTAGCTAGTGATCAATGGCATAGGGATGACCTTATTCATGTTTTGCAACTAGCAAATAGGCTTAACAGACCCAAATCAGTCCAGTTGTAGCAGAATCCCCTGTTTCTGCCTGAGACTGGACTGATTCCTGAGAATCTGTCAAAACCTCCTGGACATCCCCATAGAGCCGTATGGCTGGTTTGTCCAGGGGAGCATTTTTTCCAGTTTTGCCACTTTCTGTTAGATAACACCACAATAAAAACACTCATTAACAACGTTTGAAAAATGTTGTAATAGACGTTTTACAACGTTTGGCTAAACGTTGTTACAACCGACGTTGTAATAGGTCCCAGACTACTACAACCTTTACTAAACGTTGTACTACGAGTTTTGTACAACATTTGAAATGTTGTGACATCACTTTACAGTGTTTAAATAAACGTTGTACTACACATTTTTCTACAACGTTTAAACGTTGTAATCTCTTTCTACAACGTTTATATTAAACGTTGTAGATCTCTTTCTACAACGTTTAATCCAACATGGTAATTACTCTTCAATTGTTATTACGTGTGGGGAATGGCTACTTAAAGATGGCGAAGTGGATCTACGTGTGGGGAATGGATCAAGAGTTGATGCATTAGCCGTAGGAACATATGATGTCATTTTACCTAGCGGATTAATTCTTGTTTTGAACAATTGTTATTACGTTCCGGATTTAAGTAGAAATATTATTTCAGTTTCTTGTTTGGATAATGAAGATTATAGTTTTCTTATTAAGAATAAGAAGTTTTCTATTTATTTAAATGAGATGCTTTATTGTACTGCAAGTTCATTTAATGGCCTTTATGTCTTGATGTTGAAAGTGAGAATAATGAGAATATTTATAATGTAAATAAGAAATCCAAACCTAATGATGTAAATCATACTTATTTGTGGCACTGTCGTCTTGATCATATTAATGAGAAGCGTATCTCAAAACTCCATGGGGACGGACTTTTAGATTCACATGATTTTGAATCATATGAAACTTGTGAGTCTTGTTTACTTGGAAAGATGACAAAGACACCTTTTACTAAGAGTAGTGAAAGGGCTAGTGACTTATTGGGACTCATGCATACTGATGTGTGTGGACTAATGAGCAGCAGTGCTAGGGGAGGATATCAATACTTCATAACTTTTACTAATGATTTTAGTAGATATGGCTATGTCTACTTGATGAAACATAAAAGTGAATCCTTTGAGATATTTAGAATATTTCAAAATGAAGTACAAAATCAACTTGGCAAAACTATTAAAGCACTTCGATCCGATCGTGGTGGAGAATATTTAAGCCAAGAGTTTGATAATCATCTTAAAGATTGTGGAATTGTTTCACAATTAACTCCACCCGAAACACCGCAATGGAATGGTGTGTCTGAGCGGAGAAATAGGACTTTATTGGATATGGTCCACTCCATGATGAGTCAAATTGATCTTCCTTTATCCTTTTGGGGACATGCATTAGAAACCGTTGCTCTAACACTAAATAGAGTTCCAACTAAATCTGTTCCAAAGACTCCATATGAGATATGGGCTGGAAGAAAACCTAGTTTGTCTTTCATGAAGATTTGGGGTTGTGATGCTTATGTTAAGAGAATTATCTCTGACAAACTTGCACCAAAATCTGACAAATGTATTTTCGTGAGTTACCCTTAAGGAAACTAAGGGATATTACTTTTACAACCGCACGGACAACAAAGTGTTTGTTGCACGAGATGGTACCTTTCTAGAGAAAGAGTTTCTCTCCAAAGAAATTAGTGGGAGTAAAATTAATCTTGAAGAGGTTCGAGAACCCGAAAATAATATGGAACAAACCATTGGATCTGAACAAGTTTCACAAGGAGTTGTGGAACCTATTCAGAATACTCAAGTTCCTCGCAGAACTGGTAGGGTGCGATCCGAACCTGAGAGATATGGGTTTCTCATGCAAAGAAGTAGAAGTCATAGTTGATGACGAACCTACTTCCTACCAAGAAGCGATGTCCGCTCCTGATTCAGATAAATGGCTTGGAGCCATGGAATCTGAAATTAAGTCCATGTATGATAATCAAATTTGGAACTTGATTGATGCGCCCGAAGGTGTAAAAACCATAGGATGCAAGTGGGTTTTCAAAAAGAAAACTGACATGGATGGAAAGGTGCATACTTATAAACCTTTACTTGCCATAGCCGCATATTTTGACAATGAGATATGGCAAATGGATGTCAAAACAGTGTTCCTTAACAGGAACTTACTTGAGGATGTTTACATGACACAACCTGAAGGTTTTGTAAGTCCAGAAAATTCTAACAAAGTATGCAAGTTGCAAAGATCCATCTATGGATTGAAGCAAGCTTCAAGGAGTTGGAATATTCGATTTGATGAATCGGTCAATGTGTTTGACTTCATCAAGAACGAAAATGAGCCTTGTGTATACAAGAAGATTAGTGGGAACATAGTATTATTTCTAGTACTATATGTTGATGACATATTTCTCATTGGAAACTGTTGGGTTTTGATGCACCTTGCGCAGCGGAATTAAAGCAATATGAATCGACAAAACCCTAAGCCCCAAGATCCATTCATGATGATTAAATTAATAGCAAGATGAATTTAGAATACTAACCATTGTAGAGCGTTTAAATTTTCCGGATCTTCAAATCTTCAAGTCTTCAAGCTTTAGATTTGATCTCCTCGTTCTTCAAGTTCATCGGATCACGATCACAGGAACACGAACTTGAGATGCTAAAGCAAGCATCCTCTATGTGTATCCACACGCGAATGAATATCTAGAACTATTCTAGATCTGGATTGCTAGACCCATTAGAAAACACGCTTTTCTAATCTTCAAATGCTATGAATTTATTGGTGTTCTTGAGCCTTTTGATTCTCAATTTAAACTCAAGAATATGTTTCTCAAACACATGGAGGCTACCAATAATGATACAATATCAACTCTTACTGATTAGGGTTAAGAGAGGGGTGTTTAAACTTATTAGTCCTAAACCTTTTAGGAGAAATAGGTCAAAACCCGTCAAAACACGAAATCAGAAATCTGGGCCTGAACAGGGCCTGCTCGGCCGAGTCTTATAAGGTGCTCGGCCGAGCACCTCTGTGCCAGAACTTTCTGTAACTCATGCTCGGCCGAGTCCTATGAGGTGCTCGGCCGAGCACCATCAAAAACTTGATTTTAGCCTTTTAAACAATTCGTTCCATTGTGTGTGACCCCATAGGATTATATTAAGTTGGTAATGAGTCCAACCAATGTTAAACTTATAAATCATGAGCGGACTCTAGCAAGCCATCATGACTACCCAATTAATATAACTTAAATGACGTTCGTTATCCTCATAGAACATATCACAATCCTTTTGTCACGTAATATCATATTGGACATAAGTTATGGTCCACGTCAACTTATGTTGTCCAATGCTTTCTCGATCCCGAGTAGATTGATATGAGAAAATGACATTGAACACTTCAATTCATTTGGGTATGGCCATACACTATCATCAATCTCACTCATCGAGAGGCCAAGCAGATATCTCTCTTGAGAGAGGGACAAATTCCATCTTGACTTATCATTCTTCCCTACATGAATCCGATTATGCCAATCGTAGCCTTTATAACCACCCGGTTAGGGGTAGCGTTTGAGTACGTCAAACATAATGTTCATCATGTGAAAGACTATGATAATCTCATGTCTAAGGATAAATGATATAACTATATGAGATTTAATTATGACATCTGACCATGACATAAATCTCAAAGCGGGTCATGTCCAGTACGTGTTCACTAACAAGTACCCATAAGCTTAATTTGTATCATATACACATGATCATCATATGATCATAAACTAAACATATACTAGTCCTTCATAAGTACTAGGGACGGGGATTATTATAATAAACATGTAAAACATATAATAACCCAGAGTTGTTATCTCCATAACAAATGAGAACATGATGTAACGCAAGGCCTTTCTCAAGGACCTAGGGAATAATTTCCAACAATCTCCCACTTGAACTAGGACCAATCAATGTGTATCCAATACCATTGAGCTTAGCTTATGACCATCATAACAACATGTGAAGAATCTTATGTAGGAAGATTATCCTTGTTATCATCATAAAGTATTTTGCATATTTTGACATCTCCCATATCCAACAATTTCTCGTAGAGATGGAAATGTCTGAGTGTGTGTTTTGGATCATAGATGAGCCTTTGGCACCTTAGCTTATGGAATAACCATTATTTCACAATAAAGGTTCATAGGATTAGTATTACTAGAAACTATTTCTAGTTTTACTAATAACATCTATATTCAAACAACTCCCTTAGTTACAACTCTTGTAACTAAATACTCAATTTTATTTGTAGAATAATTTATAGTGTATTTGCTTGGAACTATTCTAACTAATAGCACTCACTTTAAACATATGTTTATACTGCGATTTAAATTACCCTTGTCAATGTAGAAGCATGCATCTATGTAACCATTTACTAGATCATCTCCCATGTCAACAACTGTAGACACCCCGCCTTGGACCTCTCACCCCGATTGCATACGTAGTATTTTTATTTAACTTATTTTTGTTAATTTCTGTTACTTCGGTTAAGTTCCTAACTGATTCCGTTCGTTTTGGACTAAACTGCATAACAGAATTAACTTTAGAGTCATTTCTGTCATTCTCTCTTTTCCACCTGCGGGCGCTTCCGACACTGTTTGTGGGCTGCGCGCGCGTCTCGCCCCTAAAGCGGGACTCGCGCGCCTCCCATTATGGTAGTAACGGATTGCACCTTATTTCCTCCCTTTTCTTATTTACAACATCTCTTTTTTTATCACAAAAGAGCCTCTTTTTACCTCCACATTCATCCCCCCTAGTTTTATAACCTCCAATCCCATTATTCTAGCCATTTCTTAAAAACAAAATATTTCTTTTTATTATTATTTGATTTTCTTTTATTTATTTCATTTATTATTTTATTTATCTTATTTTATATTGGTCAATTCCATCTCACATGGATTGACCATTTTCCCTCCAACCTTTCCCTTTCCTTTCTACCTATAAAAACCCCCTTCTTCTACCTTGGAAGAGGACTCTCTTTTTGGACCTTGAACTTTGAACTTTCTCCCTACACAAACTCTACACCATTCTCCCTACACAAATTTCCCCAACAAGAGTTCTAGCAACTAAACTCTTCACAAATTTCTACACAACAATTTCTCTACAACAACTCCAAGTCAAAGTTTGAAGTCCTCTTTTCTAAAGGTACACTTCTTCTTCTTCTTCTTCTATTTTATTCATGTCTTTTTAGATGTATGCAATCCCCACCAAATGGGACATGACCAAATGACCACTTTCTTACATTAAAGTTGGTGAAGGTCATCTCCCTACATTTCAATCTCTACTTTAATTTCCTATCCATTTCTTAATGTAATTGTTTAGTATAATTGTTACATGTAATCTTTAGCATAAATTAATAAATAAAACAATTCTCTTTTATTTCTCTTTTATTTTCCCCTTTTCTTTCCGGTATAATTGTTAACACTATTTATTTAATTGAAGGATATTTAGCATTAGAACACCAAAAGTAGCAAGCCCGCTTAAGCGGGGCGGAGTGGGTGTTTAAGTACTTCCCACTCTGTCACCTAACCCCCGAACCCATCTTTTCCTGAATCTCTGGTTTTGTATATAAAATTGGCTTTTTTTAGGTTTTTCTTATGTTCCTCTAAAACATAGGTGGCGACTCTTAAAATCAAGTAGACATCCTAGGATAATTCACCGCTCTAGCCAAGCCGTGGTTCCCCGGGGTATCTACAGTGGCGACTCCGCTGGGGACATAAAGGGTTAAACTTGCATTTTCTGCTTTTGGTGTTCTTATATCTGTTTTCTGGGCATTCTGGTAAAAAGGGTAGGAAGCGCGCGCCTCCGGCCTTCTTGGCCTAAAGCGCGCGCGTCCGACCCTTATTACCAGAATCACCCACCTTCCATCCTGTCCTTCAAATTTCATATTTCTATTCTAACAAGTTTCTGCAGGGGAAAGTTACATAATTTGGGACCAGGGCAATCCCTGAGTCCGCGGTTTCTTCTGACATTCTGATAGGTACCCCAGATGCGCGCGCCTCCCACATTCATGGCGCAATGCGCGCGCTTCTCACGTAACTGCCCTGAGTCGCGCGCTTCTGGGCCATTTTCCAGAACAGAACAGTCAACAGAACAGTGAACAGAATGGGCAGTTTTGACAGTGTGTGGGCACCGGGCCTGCATACACCCCCTTTTACTTTTGTTTATTCATTTTTATCGGTCACACGGGTGATTCGAAAGTTGTAAATTACGTGCTTATTTGTTTTTTTTATTTCCTTTTTAAAAAAAAAAAATTGTCACTTGTTAGACCTCACACTACGCGCACAATTCTTATCAACTGCTGACTATCGAGTCGCACAAGTCCAACCCCAAACCCGTCGAGGCCCGTCCTAGGAAGTTTCAAGATCCACCCGACCTTGACTCTTTCGAAGTGGTAAACCTCAGCCCGTGGCATAGTTCACGACTACATGCCGGGGGTGACCTTTAAGCCTCATATTTAAGCCGAGCACAAACCACATAATTCTAGTTAGGGTCTAACACTCCGTGACCAAGTCGGTTTTCATGTACCGAGATTTCCCTAAACTAATGTCATCAAATCATACATGCTGCTTCCAAAAGAAACAAATGGTTGTTATGGGACAAAATAAAACTCCATCCCCAAAGTGGTTATTTTGGACGAAAATAAAAAAATCCGTCCCCGCATGTATGCTTTATGACATTAATTTAGTTTAATCCCGTCAAATGTAGGTATCACAAGCTTGGTGGAATCCGATGCGTATATGGGACCGCGAGATGGTCTATATACTAGTGTGACGATTCCACTATTTTTCTAGAAACCCCAAAAAGGACCACGTCCTTCCGACTTTTGTAAATAAAAAAAAAAGAGTCATTTTTCTTATGTGGTTGAGTCTTTTTTCTTTGTTCGTGGGTTAATTATTTTACTCAAAATATGTTTGTGGGACCAACCTAAGATCGACCGTGTTCTCTCAATAGGTCCAATGGCTTCCAACAGCAACAACAACAAGGGTGAGAACATTTCCTTGTCCAACGAAAGGCTCTTCAACATAATAAGAGCCATGGGGGAACAAATGAATAGACTTGTCGAGGCTGCCCGCTGCAAGGATGATTTGTGGCAAGACCGTCTTGATCTCGAGAGGAAAATTCACAAGGAAGAAGTGTCCGAACTTAAGGCTCGTTTGCAAGAGCTCACCGATAGCAAGGCAAAGGTCCACGGTAAAGCACACTCAAGTGGCTCATCCCTCAAAAGTCACAAAGGTTCCACCAACGACCGTGTCTATACCCCTCTCAATGGTATGACCATCACCAAGGCCTATGAAGATCTCAAAGCAAAGGGACAAATTTCTCCTCTCCAAGGGTACAAGCAACCACAACCATTGCGTCGCAACCATGCCCACCACAAGTGGTGTGACTATCACCTATGCAGCGGTCACCTCACCGAGGATTGCTTCTCCATCCGCAACATCATCCAAGACTTGATTGACAATGGTGAGTTTACCGTGGTTGAAGAACAACAGTTAGAGAGTGAGAACATGCAAGAACTCATCAAGGAAGGGGCTCAGATTTGAAATAGGGTCTCAACAAGAGATCATGCCGAAAGAAAAGCTACAACGACAATGGGGACTACAACAACAATCTCCGTTTCTCTTTCTCTACCTAGTAATAGGAATAAAAAAAAAGTCAAAGTCCTCTTTAGTGTGCATTAAAGTTTTTTCTCGTCCCATGTTCAATGTCGAGTCTTATTATCAAATAAAAGTCGTTCTTGTCCTCATATACTCCTCCAAGTTGTTCAATTTAATTCTTGGCAAAATGATAAAAAATGTCTAAACACGTTTTAGAACGAAGGCTATCACTTGAATGCCTAGAGGCTAAACATCGATGACGACATCAACAACGAAGAAAAAGCCAAGACATCAAGGAGAAACAACCATGGAGAAATCAAGCAAAGTTTTCAAAAAGGGGATTTAAAAAAAAAAAAAAAAAAAAAGCTCGCTAGGTTGAAATCCTCAAATCAACCTAGGCAAAAGTTAGAGCACAAAAAAAAAAAAAAATCCCCCTCTATCAAAGAAGTTCACAACAACAACATCATTCCACCAAACGAAGGACGAAGCAACATCGACAACAATCACGACGAAGCAACAATTCATCACTGCGAATGGAGAATCCACAAGAACTACGGTGACCTGAGCCTCTACACTGGAGGAACGTAGGCAACCTTCGGGTCCGGTCTCATGCAAAAAAGAAGATATGTTTAGCCCTAGCGCGTTATGGTGATCGACCTTCATCTCGAACTTGTCATGACATCTTTGTACGATTCATTTGCCAATGAATTAATCACCTCAAGATTGAACAACTTTCCTAGATTTGGAATCACTTTCCGTTCCTTATCGAGTCTAGGTCTTCTATTCTTTCTGCATACTCCCAATTTCTTGCGATCAAATTGGGGCTTTCTTTCTATTCTCTCTTAATGACTTACTTGCCTAGTCGAGTCAATGTCACTCATCTTTAGTAACAAGAGGTCTTCACCGCAAAATCACATGTCTTATCTCCTCAGCCAGAGTCAATGCACACTTCCTCATTAATCGAGTCAAAAAAAAAAAGACGCAAAAGAGATGCCCGCTAGATTGAAAACCCGAAAGGGTGGTCTAGGCAAAAAACAGGGTGCGTCATAAAAAAAATGAGAGAGTGAGAGAGAGAAGGGAAAGAGAAATAGAGATCTCCGGCCTCTAAGGAAGACAACTGCACAAGTTCTACATTGGATCTCCTCAGCAAGTCAATTCCCCACCGAGTCAACTTTGGGATTGCAAAAGGCTCGACAAGATATGGCACCATCAAAGGTTGTCTTGGGTTATTGGCATCATTCTCCAGCAGTGTGCATTTTTGGGTTCATGAAAAGAAGGCACGTGGTAACCAAGACCCATCCGAGAACGAGCCTATCATAAAAGGGCACGAGGTTGCACAAATAATCCCTAGCTAGTCAATTGGCTCGGGCAGCAAATAGCAACAACATGTGTCTCAGTTTTCAAAGCTTCTTCAAGTATGTGCTTCTAAAGTATGCCGAAAGGCTCCCGAGAAATGGAGTAGCTCTTGCCATGTCCTTTCATGTTTGTTCCCTCGCACGAGGATGAGTCACTCTTGCTTTACTCAACAAATGGTGACGCCCTAGGGGCTATGTGACTCAAGAACAAGGTCTTCTTTTGCTTCATTTGACAATCAATAAGCCCTAGGGGCTATGCTCGAGAAAAATGTGTGAGACTATCCTCAAAGTCTCTCAAAAGGGATGTCAAAAAGCCCTCTTGTCATGTGTGCCCGTACTCGTTCCCCCAATAAAGGATGGACCTTTCTCACAATCAATGATGGCACTCTAGGGGCTACAGTCAAGTTTTAAAGGCTCCCTCGGCAAGAAGCAATTCACTTCAATGCCCCAGCAACATTTAAAGCTCTATACCGAAAGGTCTCAAGGGGCTTCGCAATCTACAATCTTTTGGGCTACGGCATTACAGTGATACAAGCAAAGGGAAATATTGGGGCTTCTCAATTAACAAGCTTTTGGGCAGTGGTACCCGAGCAATGCAATTTGGGAGTAGTCTTATCGCTCCATGAAAGGGATCAAACTTCAATTGTCCCTCAACACTTCCAGTCAAAAGGCCTCTTGGTTTTAAATGAAGGCTCCGACGATATGAATGAATTTGATGATTCTTGTTAGAACTCACAGCGAGATTCTGAAGGAAGTCTTAGAGAAAAGGAAAAAGATTCAATATGCTAGACTCACCCGGCTGAGTTATGGCAGGCATTGCCAATATGTTAACTCTAGAGACAGAGTTACGGCCAATCCCAATGTTTCTGCAATACAGCACCCCCTTCTCCAAGATCAAAAGCACAGGCTGCATCCGAAGATTCGATGTCGGTTCAACTCAAGAAGACTCGAGCAAACATACCGTTCGAGACTTTATCACACCAAGACCTTATCATCTGCAATAACATCACCATCTCCCACGAGACATCTCCTGAAGACCGTACTACATTTTCAACATGGACCTTCCGCCATTTGGGTATCAACCACAAAAAGGGCCATCCATCTCCAAGTAAGAGAAAGAAGGAGATCGCCTTCAAAAGCCCTACCTGATGTGGCATCCGCTCTCAATACAAAGCTAAGCCAATTTGAGACTTCACACCGAAAGATCTCCACATCCCGCCATCTACAAACTTTACTAGCCCATGACATTTGGGGCTTAGCAATCTCTCAAAGCTTGGTATCAATGATCTTCTCTTGCGGCTTGACCACGTCGACAACAAAAGACAGTTTATTTGAATGGGCTAAGAGTTGATTCATCTTGGGGCTTCATAAGCCACTCAAAGTTCAGCATTCGAGGGGCTTTACAGTCAGCAACCCCTTGGCATCTCGGCATCAATAGTCCTTTTGAAGCCCCATAAACGACAAATCTCTTGGGGCTAGACATCAATTTTCGTTGGACACCGCGGCGACAACATTCAAACGAGGCAATCCGGACTTCGATTAAACATGACTTGATCTTGGGTTGGCTTTACAAACACACAATGGTTAAAATGGTTCACTCACGAACTAAAAAAAAAAAAATCCTTTTGTCACATGTGTGCATATTCTTTCCCTTCTAATCTAAATAAAAAAAAAAATCTTTTTCTTTTTCTCCTTCTATGTGCAAAAGTATGTGCTTTACTTTGCTTTGCTCCTAGCATTCTTCCCCAGCGTTCTCCATCATCCTTGAACTACGCTGGTCTGATTCTCTTAAAGGGATACGTAGGCAGGCTTTTGGCACGACCAACCCATCACCCGGAATACTGTCCCACCGACACTCCATCAAAAACGATCATCAAAGGCAGCGACATTCTCCATCCAAAGCATGGATACCCTTCATCAAAAGCATCAACATCCTTCAGCAATCCATCTCCAATCAAGCAACAATGGTAAGTGAAGTTATGAATACATCCGAGGCTTTCCTCAAATCACACCGCACACAAAATCACTTTCTCCATTCTTACAAAAACTCTCTCTCATGCAAAACTGCTTTCAAATCACATTGCACCACGATCACAATTTCTCTCTTCATTTCACACTTCATGCATCTTCTAGCACAAACACATATACCTACCAAGCACACACATAACAGGTACCACCACGAAGTCAACAGCATCCGCTACTCAAGGCACTTCATCCCCAGCAGAAAATGGTCCACAGTCAACCATGCCCGCATCCCCACGATAAAGTGAACAGCAACTGCAGCTCTAGACATCAATTTGGTCCACGGTGATCCCGCAATCAGCAAACGGATCCCGCCTTAGCAAACGGATCCCGCCTCTAGCAAACGGATCTCGCATCAGCAAACGGATCCCGCTTCAGCAAACGGATCCCGCTTCAGCAAACGGATCCCGCTTCAGCAAATGGATCCCGCCATATCCTTTCTATATCAATAAATCCGCTCACACAGGGAGCGCACCCCCATCCTTCGCAAATTTCAAATTCATGTTTTATCGAGTCTTTGTTTTCTTTTGTTGATGTCCTCGGCGGTTGTCTTTCTTTCGTCGACGCGTTTTGCTTTGCAATCCACATCGCCGAGGGGCTCTGTAGACACCCCGCCTTGGACCTCTCACCCCGATTGCATACGTAGTATTTTTATTTAACTTATTTTTGTTAATTTCTGTTACTTTGGTTAAGTTCCTAACTGAATCCGTTAGTTTTGGACTAAACTGCATAATAGAATTAACTTTAGAGTCATTTCTGTCATTCTGTTTTTTCCACCCGCGGGCGCTTCCGACACTGTTTGTGGGTTGCGCGCGCGTCTCGCCCCTAAAGCGGGACTCGCGCGCCTCCCATTATGGCAGTAACGGATTGCACCTTATTTCCCTCTTTTTTCTTATTTACAACATCTCTTCTTGATCACAAAAGAGCCTCTTTTTACCTCCACATTCATCCCCCCTAGTTTTATAACCTCCAATCCCATTATTCTAGCCATTTCTTAAAAACAAAATATTTCTTTTTATTATTATTTGATTTTTTATTTTTTTTATTATTTTATTTATCTTATTTTCTATTGGTCAATTCCATCTCACATGGATTGACCATTTTCCCTCCAACCTTTCCCTCTCCTTTCTACCTATAAAAACCCCCTTCTTCTACCTTGGAAGAGGATTCTCTTTTTGGACCATGAACTTTGAACTTTCTCCCTACACAAACTCTACAGCATTCTCCCTACATAAATTTCCCCAACAAGAGTTCTAGCAACTAAACTCTTCACAAATTTCTACACAACAATTTCTCTACAACAACTCCAAGTCAAAGTTTGAAGTCCTCTTTTCTAAAGGTACACTTCTTCTTCTTCTTCTATTATTTTATTCATGTTTTTTTAGATGTATGCAATCCCCACCAAATGGGACATGACCAAATAACCACTTTATTACATTAAAGTTGGTCAAGGTCATCTCCCTACATTTCAATCTCTACTTTAATTTCCTATCCATTTCTTAATGTAATTGTTTATTATAATTTTTACATGTAATCTTTAGCATAAATTAATAAATAAAACAATTCTCTTTTATTTCTCTTTTATTTTCCCCTTTTCTTTCCGTTATAATTGTTAACACTATTTATTTAATTGAAGGACATTTAACATTAGAACACCAAAAGTAGCAAGACCCGCTTAAGCGGGGCGGAGTGGGTGTTTAAGTACTTCCCACTTCGTCACCTAACCCCCGAACCCTTCTTTTCCCGAATCTCTGGTTTTGTATATAAAATTGGCTCTTTTTCGGTTTTTCTTATGTTCCTCTAAAACATAGGTGGCGACTCTTAAAATCAAGTAGACATCCTAGGATAATTCACCGCTCTTGCCAAGCCGTGGTCCCCCGGGGTATCTACAACAACCATCAAGAATGCATCCTTAGTTCTTCTCAAGTACATAAAGACATTCTTGACCACTATCTAGTGACTTTCGCTAGGATATGATTAGTTTGTTCTCATCATACTCCAAGTATACGAGTTATCCCATCCAAGTACATAATATGACATACATGATAGATCCAATTGCCGAAGCATATGGAATCCTAATCATGTATTCTTCGTCATTAGTCTTCCACTAAGACTAAGTCTTGCCAAGAATATTGTCATTAGACAACCTTGCAAGTTTTTCTCCAAGAGACTTGCATACTGAACAATTCAGTACTTTGTCTTTATAAGTACTTTGACACAAATCAATCAACTTCCTAGATTTATATCAATAGATATTAATTCTAATGATGTAAGCGGCCTTTTCTTAAGTCTTTCATTAAGAAACTCTTTCAAAATGAATTATATGTCAACCACATATACCAGACTAGGAATTAGACTATGCTCCCACTAATTTCTTAGCAAACACAAGTCTCATCTTTGATGAATTTCAAACGATTTGAACACTTTATCAAAATGATTGTTTCAACTCCAAGAAGCTTACTTCGATCCATCCCATAGATTTCCACAACTAACATACTTTATTAGAATTTTCTAGACTATCAAAACCTTTAGGTTGTATCCAATACATCATTAAGTTAATTCCTGTTAAGGAACTTTGTTTTGATATTCATTTGTCAAATCTCATATTCCAAATATGAGGATATGACAATGAGAATTCTAATGTCTTAAAACATGACTACGAGTAAGAAAGTTTTATCATAGTCGAAATATGAGTCAACCTTTCACACTTCGTCTTGCTTGAAGAGTATGTTCCTTGTTACCCATGTTAGTTTTCTCCAAGAAAACTCAACTCCATCCTTTGGGTTTTACACTTTAAGTTAGAACGATCAAGTTCCAAACTTGATTATATAACATGGATTGCCTTTTAGATTCTATGACTCCAAGCCATTAATCTAAATATGGAGTGGACTTTGCATTTTGATAGGTGGTAAATATGTCATTCTCAATGGACTTTACCTCAACACATTCTATTTTGAAAAATCTAGTATTTCTTGTTATAGATTGTATCCTATCATATGTGCAAGTAACTTGTGTAACTTGAACGAATTTTCACAACTCCTTGTAAATCTTTGTTCAATTTCCATCAAAGGTTCAATGTAATTTTCTAGGTCTCGAACTATTCGAGATATATTTTACTCTCACTGGTTCTTTTAGAGATAAACAATTTATCTAAAAAAGTACCATCATAAGCAACAAACTATTTGTTTCTTATAAGTAAAATAATATCCTCAAGTTTCTTTAGGATATCCCATGAAAATACATTTATTAGATTTAAGTGTGAGCTTGTTCCAAACATGTCTTTTTACAAAAGTCTCACTATTTTAAATCTACATGAAAGACAAACCGAGTTTTCCTTCATTCCATATCATATATGGTTCCTTTGAAACTATTTTGATGGAACTCAAATTAGTGTAATTATAGCGGTTTCCATTGTATAACCCCAAAATAAATAATGGAAGATCAATTTGACTTTTATCATCTAATGAACCATATCCAATAAGGTTCAATTCCTCCATTTTGACACATCATTCAAAATGGTGTTCTTGGTGGAGTTAATTGTGAAACGATTTCACAATCTTAAAGATGATTGTCAAATTCTTGGTTCAATTATTCATCATCACGATCGTATCGGATCTTTGAATAGTTTAGCCAAGGTTTACCAAAATCCTCTTTTAGCATTGCCACTTAATGAACCATATACATCGACATGTATTAGGTTTAATAAGTCACTAGCCCTTTTACTACTCCTAGTAAAAGATGTCTTGGTCCAAGTAAATAAGATTTGCATATATCATATGATTCAAAATCGTATGACTTTAAAACCCTGTCCAACGGAATTTTAGATATGCGTTTCTTATTTATTTGATCAAAACAATAATGCCTTAAGAATTTTAATAATAATTTATGTTATAATCTTATTCATTATTTTGTTCTTCAAGATTTAGGATATTAAATTTATTTATATGATTTAACAATACGATAAAGTAAATCATAATAAATAAAGCACTTTCTTATTCTCAATAAGAAATTAATATCCTTCATTATCTTATAGCAAAATAATACTTTTCCACTTAATAAATAAAGCAACTTCATAAGTGTTCTACGAATAATGTTGCAACTCTTGCATCATTACCATTCGTAGATTAACTTTACTTTTTAAGTAGTCTTTCAATTTACTAATTCTTGCACATTTTACAAATGTGAGATCAAATCCGGTATCCAATACCCAATAATTAAAATTAGAAAGATTAATCTTATAACATAAATATCCGAAGTGGTAGTTCACTACCATTCACTTTCTTTGATCATCCAGAATTTTGATTACAATTTGAAATGGTCAATCCAATTGCCACTTACGAAATTGTACTATTTAGAGTTATAACTGTACCCACAATTATTTCCTTTAGGTTTGACAACCTTTGTCTTACCTTTATCTTTTAATCCTCTTTCCTTTTAGAATTTCATTAAGTCAAAAATCAAATTTTCGACTTAGATCATCATCTTTCCGCACTTTAGTTCAGATATTGAGAGCTCAAACTGTACGGCCGACACTAAGCCAAAAGGCATCCACAATTCCATACATCATTCAGAAATTTAGAGAACAGTCCATACGGCCGAAACTAAGCCTAAAGGCATCCACATTTCCGTATGAATCTGTAGTCTTGATTCTAAATTCCATGTCTCACCAATTTAACTGATTTCAGCAATCAAGAACAATTCATGATTCTGATATCTGAATTGACATCACTTTTCAGGAAACATGGTTTCAAAAACCAGCAATCTGAAACTAGATTCAATCCCAGATTAATTTCGAAACTGACATTTAATTTCAGGAAACACGGTTTCTAAAACCAGCCATCTGACCATTAAATTCAACTCAAAATATTTATCATAAAAGCGGTAGATTTTAAATTTCCAATATTTACCTTAAAATAGCTTTCCTTGATTCAATTAGGATTTGGTGTTTCATGATGATCAAATCATCATAATCATCAAAACCAAGAATAAACAATTTGTTCATGAATCTAAGATCATCAACAAGTTAATCACATTAAATTTTGATGATCCTACGGAACATATTAATCAAATTAATATTGCAATTTAAGTTACTTAGGATTATTAAGAAAATATAATTTCCGTTCTTGCTTTAGAACAATTCTTAAGCTCATGATCCAATCAAAGAAATTAATTTCATTCTCTTTTAACTTTGTCCTTTCAAGAACAGATCGCAGTAACAAACGTAATTAAAGTATAAGATAACATTCTACACAAATATGCAAATAAATATACACGTATATTTATACTAATCATTTAAGAGATAAATTATTTGTATTTCATAAATACTCCCACTAAATTATATAACCTTCATATACAAAAATTGTATAATATAATTTATGTAGTCTAAGATCCATATTTTACCCAATTTTGAGTCGGCTAGGGCACGACTGCTCAAAACCAAGTTATTTAGGTAGACAACTCTTGTCAATCATATCATATATGACTCTTAGATCTTTTATGAGATTTTGTAGACATCCAATGTCAAACATGTTTTAATCTCATCTTGTGCCTTAGACCCAAAACTGTTTTGATAGCCTAATTAAGTCAAACCACGTTAAACGTATAGGAAACTCTGATCACTCATCTTGCTCATACACTAATAGAATCAATGCACCTCGCTAGGGTGTAGCCTGCATGAAAATACCCAGTGTACTCACAAGTGTTTTAATAGTGGATTGGCACATGACTTAAATTTTTCAAGAAGGTTCTTTCATTTAGCAAAGCGCATAACAAAGGTATAATTAATCCAATTAATTAATGAATGGATACTATGTGAATATAATTATGAATTTAAGATTTTCATCGAGTCCTACTCTTGGTATAATACATATTGAATAATGAATTCTTTCATAGAGTCCAACTCTATTTAGAATACATTACCTCATAGAATCCAATTCCATGAACAATACGTATTCTACTATGCATCTCCAAGTCTGAAAAACACGAATTCAGAAATCTGCACTGCACGCGAACTGTACGAAAAATCTGCACGAATTCGTGCATTGCACGCGAACTGCACGAAATTCTGCACAAAATTCTGGACTGCACGTGCGCTGCACGTAATCTGCACGAAAATTCTGCACAAAACGTGTATTGCACGCGAACCGCGCGATCGCAATTTATCAAATCATAATCCTTCAAGAATTCAACTATTTATGATAATCAAATTATCATAAACATCAAACCCTAAGAACAAACAATTTGTTCTTCAAGATCAAGAATCATCAATTCAATAATCCAATTAAAGACATTGATGATCCGATAAATAGATTAATCATATTAATCATGCAACTTGAAAACCTTGTTCATAATCATACTATATCAAATATATAATTGTGTCACCAACCAATTCACATAAATCCCTTATTCTAAATTCTATCATGTTAGATCATATAATCAAATTATATATTAAACATGATAATATTAAAATAACCACACATGAACGGGGCTCTGATACCACTGTTGGGTTTTGATGCACCTTGCGCAGCGGAATTAAAGCAATATGAATCGACAAAACCCTAAGCCCCAAGATCCATTCATGTTGATTAAATTAATAGCAAGATGAATTTAGAATACTAGCCATTGTAGAGCATTTAAATTTTCCGGATCTTCAAGTCTTCAAGCTTTAGATTTGATCTCTTCGTTCTTCAAGTTCATCGGATCACGATCTCAAGAACACGAACTTGATATGCTAAAGCAAGCATCTTCCATGTGTATCCACACGCGAACGAATATCTAGAACCATTCTAGATCTGGATTACTAGACCCATTAGAAAACACGCTTTTCTAATCTTCAATGGCTATATGAATTTATTGGTGTTCCTGAGCCTTTTGATTCTCAATCTAAACTCAAGAATATGTTTCTCAAACACACGGAGGCTACCAATAATGATACAATATCAACTCTTAATGATTAGGGTTAAGAGAGGGGTGTTTAAACTTATTAGTCCTAAACCTTTTAGGAGAAATAGGTTAAAACCCGTCAAAACACGAAATCAGAAATCTGGGCCTGAACAGGGCCTGCTCAGCCGAGTCTTTTAAGGTGCTCGGCCGAGCACCTCTGTGCCAGAATTTTCTGTAACTCATGCTCGGCCGAGTCCTTTGAGGTGCTCGGCCGAGCACCATCAGAAACTTGATTTTAGCCTTTTAAACAATTCGTTCTTTTGTGTGTGACCCCATAGGATTATATTAAGTTGGTAATGAGTCCAACCAAGGTTAAACTCATAAATCATGAGCGGACTCTAGCAAGCCATCATGACTACCCAATTAATATAACTTAAACGACGTTCGTTATCCTCAAAGAACATATCACAATCCTTTTGTCACGCGATATCATATTGGACATAAGTCATGGTCAACGTCAACTTTGTTGTCCAATGCTTTCTCGATCCCGAGTAGATTGATATGAGCAAATGACATTGAACACTTCAATTCATTTGGGTAGGGCCATACACTATCATCAATCTCACTCATCGAGAGGCCAAGCAGATATCTCTCTTGAGAGAGGGACAAATTCTATCTTGACTTATCATTCTTGCCTACATGAATCCGATTATGCCAATCGTAGCCTTTATAACCACCCGGTTAGGGGTAGCGTTTAAGTACGTCAAAATATTCATCATGTGGAAGACTATGATAATCTCAGGTCTAAGGATAAATGATATAACTAAATGAGATTTAATTATGACATCTGACCATGACATAAATCTCAAAGCGGGTCATGTCCAGTACGTGTTCACTAACAAGTACCCATAAGCTTAATTTGTATCATATACACATGTTCATCATATGATCATCAACTAAACTTATATTAGTCCTTCATAAGTACTAGGGACGGGGATTATTATAATAAACATGTAAAACATATAATAACCCAGAGTTGTTATCTCCATAACAAATGAGAACATGATGTAACGCAAGGCCTTTCTCAAGGGCCTAGGGCATAATTTCAACAATCTCCCACTTGAACTAGGCCCAATCAATGTGTATCCAATACCATTGAGCTTAGCTTATGACCATCATAACAGCATGTGGAGAATCTTATGTAGGAAGATTATCCTTGTTATCATCATAAAGTATTTTGCATATTTTGACATCTCCCATATCAACGATTTCTCGTAGAGATGGAAATGTCTGAGTGTGTATTTTGGATCATAGATGAGCCTTTGGCACCTTAGCTTATGGAATAACCATTATTTCACAATAAAGGTCCATAGGATTAGTATTACTAGAAACTATTTCTTGTTTACTAATAACATCTATATTCAAACAACTCCCTTAGTTACAACTCTTGTAACTAAATACTCAATTTTATTTGTAGAATAATTTATAGTGTATTTGCTTGGAACTATTCCAACTAATAGAACGCACTTTAAACATATGTTTATATTGCGATTTAAATTACCCTTGTCAATGTGGAAGCATGCATCTATGTAACCATTTACTAGATCATCTCCCATGTCAACAACCATCAAGAATGCATCCATAGTTCTTCTCAAGTACATAAGGATAAATGATAATCTCAAGTCTAAGGATAATCTCAGGTCTAAGGATAAATGATATAACTATATGAGATTTAATTATGACATCTGACCATGACATAAATCTCAAAGCGGGTCATGTCCAGTACGTGTTCACTAACAAGTACTCATAAGCTTAATTTGTATCATATACACATGATTATGATATGATCATCAACTAAACTTATACTAGTCCTTCATAAGTACTAGGGACCGAGATTATTATAATAAAAATGTAAAATATATAATAACCCATAGTTGTTATCTCCATAACAAATGAGAACATGATGTAACGCAAGGCCTTTCTCAAGGGCCTAGGGCATAATTTCCAACAGAAACGACATTCATGCACTGCAGTCTGTGATGACTTGGTTAGGAAAGTGTTTCTTAATGAAAGATATGGGAGAAGCCGCGCATATCCTTGGCATTAGGATCTATCGTGATAGATCCAAAAAATTGATTGGTTTAAGTCAAGATACATATATTGACAAAGTTCTTAAGAGATTCCGCATGGAAAACTCTAAAAGATAAAATTTTCCAGTGGGTCATGGCATATCTCTAAGCAAGAATCAGTGTCCTAAGACGACTGATGAGCGTAAGAGAATGATTGAGATTCCATATGCTTCTGCAATTTCATTAATCATGTATGCCATGATATGTACTAGACCCGATGTCTCGTATGTTTTGAGCATGACAAGCAGATACCAATCAGATCCCGGTAAGAGTCACTGGATTGCAGTCAAGACGATTCTTAAGTACTTACGAAAGACTAAAGATTCGTTCTTGGTGTATGGAGGTATGGAAGATGATCTTGTTGTAAGTGGTTACACAGATGCAAGATTCCAAACCGACAAGGATGATTCAAGATCGCAATCTGGATTTGTATTTGTGCTAAATGGAGGTGCTGTTAGGTGGAAGAGTTCTAAGCAAAGTACCGTCGCAGATTCTACAACGGCAGCTGAGTATATTGCTGCATCCGATGCTGCAAAAGAGGCTATTTGGATCAAGAAGTTCATTGGTGAACTAGAAGTGGTTCCTAGCATTGCTATCCCAATAGACCTTTATTGTGATAATAATGGTGCTATTGCTCAAGCAAAGGAACCAAGATCACATCAGAAATCCAAACACATACTTAGGCATTTTCATATCATTCGAGAGATCGTTGATAGAGGAGACGTAAATATATGCAGAGTACCGACTGATGATAACATTGCCGACTCATTGACAAAGGGTCTTCCACAAGCAAAGCATGATGGTCATGTTAGGTCTATGGGTATTCGATACAATAATTAGGCCTAGTGCAAGTGGGACATTGTTGGTGTTGTATGCTCTAGGCATGTTATGAGAACGATTAATGTTATCTATTGATTATGTTTTAATAAAGATATTGAATGTTTGATTATTATATCCTTTCCATGTTTATTATATTAATCCCTGTCTCTGATAATTATGTATTAATTGTTAGTATAAGTTTAATAGATAATCATATGATGATTATGGTGTATGGGATACAATTAAACTTATGGGTATTTGTTGGAGACCAAATACTAGACCGACCCGTATGATGAACATTATGTTTGATATATTCAAACGTTACCCCTAACCGGGTAGTTATAAAGAATATGATTGGCATAATCGGAATCATGTAGGGAAAGTAATAAGCGACGAAAGGATTTGTTCCTCGTCAAGAGAGATGTCAAGCTTTGGCCACTCGATGAATGGTATTGATGAAATGCATGGCCGTGCTCAAATAAGATTTGTCTTATCAATACATTCGGGATCGAGAAAGCATTGGACTATGTAAGTTGACCATTGACCATGGCTTACGTTCAATAGACATCGTGAAACAAAGAGATTGTAATATGTTCTATAATGGATTAACGAACTTTAACAAGTTATATCATTTGGGTAATCATGATGGCCTGCTAGGGTCCGCTCATGATTTATGAGACAAAGTGTGTTTGGGCTCATTGCCAACTTGATATAATCCTATGAGTTCACACACAAGAGAACAAATTGTTAAAAGGAAATTATGGCTGTGTTTTGGTCTGGCATGGCCGTGCTCTTTAGAAGACACGACCGTGCCATTAATCACCAAAAAGCAAGTGGCTGGCGCCCCATTTGGCACGACCGTGCCAAAATATCAAGCACGACCGTGCTGTTCTCGGCACGACCGTGCAAGATATAAAGCACGACCGTGCCAATATTGGGCTGCTAGGAAGGTTACCTCAAAGGCATTGGCACGACCGTGCCAGTCTTAGGGCACGACCATGCCAGTCATGTCGGCCAGGAAAATCTTGCAGCACAAATACTGACGGGATTTGGGTGTCCTAAGTCCTTAATGGTTAAGGACTTATACCCATATAAATATATCAGTCCCAGCCATTGTATATGATTGGTTCACTTGTTTAGGGAAACATAATTATTGATTGAGATTGAGAATCAAAGATCAATAATACATAAAGTCATATAGTTCCTTTTGATCTAGCAGTCAAGATTAAGAAAGTGTTCGTAATATTCGTTCGCGTGTGGATATCCATAGAGGGTGATTCCATTATCATCTTCGTGTTCGTGTTCCTGCGTTCGTGATTCGAAAGCCGCGAAGAACCCAAGACTTAAAGATCAAGAAATCAAGAAACTCTTCATGGGTTAGTATTCTTATATTCATGGTAGATGTATTTGTCATAATCATATGAATGGATCTATAGGCTTTGGGTTTCATAAATTTTAAATGCTTAATTCCGCTGCGCATGTTACTACGAAACCCAACACTAGGGGCTATGTGACTCAAGAACGAGAGCTTCTTTTGATTCATTTGACAGTTAATGAGCCCTAGGGGTACGCTCAAGAAAGATGTGTGAGACTATCCTCAAAGTCTCTCAAAAGGAATGTCGAAGAGCCTCTTTGTCATGTGTGCTCCTGCCTGTTCCCCCAATCAAGGATAGGCCTTTCTCGCTCTACTTGCAATCAATGGTGTCACACTAGGGGCTACAATCAAGTTTGAAAGGCTCCCTCAGTAAGAAGCAATTCACTTCACCTCCCAACAATGGCCCCAGCAAAGTCATATGCAACATTGGAAGCTTCCTCAATAACTTTGGCACCAAAGGTCTCAAGGGGCTTCGTAATCTAGAATCTTTTGGGCTACAGCATTACAGTAATCCAAACAAAGGGCAATATTGGGGCTTCGCAATTGACAATCTTTTTGAACAATGATACTCGATGCAATGCAATGTGGGGAGGGGTCCAAACTTAAAGGGTCTTTCAGTACTTCACGTCAAAGGTCTTCTGGTTTGAAAGGAGGGCTCCGATGTTATGAATGAATTTGATGATTCTTATGTTGTAACTTACGATGAGATTATAAAGAAAGTCTTAGAGAAAAGGAAAAGGATTCAAGGAAATGCCAATATGTTAACTCTACAAACGGAGTTATGGTCAATCCAAATGTTTCTGCAATTCAGCACCCCCTTCTCCAAGATCAAAAGCAAAAAGTGTGGCTCAGAAAAAGTTGCGCCTCAAGAACTAGTTGCATCCGAAGATCCGTCATTAGTTCAACTCAAAAAGACTCAAGCAAGCATAACCATTTGGGACCTTATCACACCAAGATCTTATCATTCGCGACCTCGATGACACCACAAGACATTACTGCATCTTTTGACATAAGATTTCCGCCATTTGGGTACCGACCACAATGAGGATATTCATCTCCCCAGTGAGAGTAAGAAGAAGATCTCTATCAACAATTACCCAATGGCGCATCCGCTCTCAATACCGAGCCGATCCCAAGATAATTTGGGGCTTTACATCGAAAGGTCTCCACCATCTTGAAGCTCGTAAACAACAAGTACATGACATTTGGGGCTTAGAAATCTCTCGAAGATTGGGGCTTGCTCACGTTAACAACAAAAGGCGATCTATTTGAGTGGGCCAAGAGCTGATTTATCTCGGGGCTATGTAAGTCACTCAAAGTTTGGCATCAAAGACGTTCTAGAGGCTTTACAATCAACAACCCCATGGTATCTCGGCATCGAAAGTCTTTTGAAGCCCCATAATTGACAAATCTCTTGGGGCTAGACATCCATCTTCGTTGGGCACAACAGCGACAACAAAATTCGCGCGAGGCAATCTAGACTTTGACCGAACATGATTTGATCTTGGGTTGGCTTTACAAACATACAATGGTTAAAATGGTTCACCCACGGAAAAAAAATGACAAAAAGATTTTTATTTTTCTTTTGTAAATAAACTTTCTTTGTCTCCTTACTTGTGTAAAAAGTATGTGCTTTATTTTTCTTTGCTCCTAGCTTCTTCCCCAGCGTTCTCCATTATCCTTTAACTACGCTGGTCTGATTCTCTTCAAGGGATACGTAGGAAGCCTTTTGGCACGACCAACCCATCATCAAGAGTGATCATGTCTCCATCGAAAGTGAAAGCAACTCATCAATATCCAAAGCTTGGACATTCTTCATCAAAGCCACAATATCAGAAATCCATCCCAAATCAAGCGGCCATGGTAAGTGAAGGTATGAACATCATTCACGCTTTCTTCATATCACATCACACACAAAAGCAATTTATCCATTCCTGCAAATTCTCTCTCTCAACCAATCCCTGCTTTTCAAAATCACAATTTCACACTTCACACACAAGCACGTATATATGCAAAGCATACACATAACAGGTACAAGCACACAACAAATGGATTCATAAATGGATTCAGTCAATGGGTTCACAAATAGACTCAACAAATGGATTCACAAACGGATTAAGACAATGGGTTCACAAATGGACTTAACCAATGGATTCACAAACGGATTCAACCAATGGGTTCACAAACGGACTCAGCCAACGGATTCACAAACGAATTCGACCAATGGATTCACAAACAGATTCAGCCAATGGGTTCACAAACGGACTCAGCTAACGGATTCACAAACGGATTCGACCAATGGATTCACAAACGGATTCAGCCAATGGGTTCACAAATGGACTCAGCCAACAGATTCATAAACGGATTCGACTAATGGATTCACAAACGG
The DNA here is from genome assembly GCA_026119855.1 of Campanula takesimana. Taxonomy (NCBI): domain Eukaryota; kingdom Viridiplantae; phylum Streptophyta; class Magnoliopsida; order Asterales; family Campanulaceae; genus Campanula; species Campanula takesimana. The sequence goes on along the minus strand of JAOWBW010000756.1, from coordinate 558,809 downwards.
ATTCAGCCAACACAAACGGACTCAACCAATGGGTTCGACCAATGGATTCACAAAGGGATTCATCCAATGGGTTCTCAAACGGACTCAGCCAACGGATTCACAAACGGATTTGACCAATGGATTCACAAACGGATTCAGCCAATGGGTTCACAAACGGACCCAACCAACGGATTCACAAACTGATTCAACCAATGGATTCACAAATGGATTCAGCCAATGGATTCACAAACGTATTCAGCCAGACTCTAAACCTTGGCCACGGTGGGCCGTTTCATATCACCGTACCCCTTCTATCAGCAAAAGTCGCTCACACAAGGAGCGCACCTTTATCTCTCGCAATTTCAAATTCCTGCTTTCATTGAGTCTTTACTTTCTTTTCTTTCTTTTTCTTTGTCGATGTCCTCGGCGGTTGTCTTTCTTTCGTCGACACATTTTGCTTTGCAATCCACGTCGCCGAGGGGCTCTGTAGACACCCCGCCTTGGACCTCTCACCCCGATTGCATACATAGTGTTTTTATTTAGCTTATTTTTGTTAATTTCTGTTACATTGGTTAAGTTTCTAACTGATTCTGTTAGTTTTGGACTAAACTGAATAACAGAGTTAACTTTAGAGTCATTTCTGTCTTTTTGTCCTTTCTACCCGCGAGCGCCTCCTGTAATATCCATGTGCCGCGCGCGCATTTGACCTAACTGGCTGGACCCACGCGCCTCCCATATTGACTGTTACGGATTGCAGCCTTTTCCCTCCATTTTTAGAGTCAAAACCCATCTTTTTGTCACATGTTTTATTCTAGCATTAAACCCTTTTATTTTATAAATCCAAATCCTTTATTCTAGCCATTCTCCATAAAAACAAAATATTTTATTTCATTCTTATTTTATTTTCTTTTTATTATTTATTTTTCTTTATTTTCCTATTGGTTAGAAAAGCTTATTTTCCTCTCTTTTTCACCTATAAAAACCCTCTCATTTTACCTTAAAAAAGGGCCTTGAACCTCAATTTTGGACACCACTTCTTACATACAAAAACTTTACAAAATTCTCTTTACAAAAACTCTACACAAATTGTTCCATAACAATTTCTTTACAACAACACTATTTTCTTCATCAAGATTGGAGTCTTCTTTCTTTTCCCAACAAGGTACAACTTCTCTTTATTTTATTTATGTGCTTTCTTTAATGTATGCGATCCCCATTAAAATGAGACATGGCCAATATGACTACTTCACATATTGAAGTTAGTTAAGGTTATCTCCCTACATTCCAACTCTACTTTAATTTCTCCATTTCATATTAATGTAATTTCTAGCATAATCGTTACATGTAATCTTTAGCATAAATTAATACATAAAAGCAATTCTCTTTTTATTTCTCTTTTATCTCCCCATTTCCTTTCAAAGTAATTGTTAGCACTTTTATATTAATAAATTGAAGGACTTTTTACATTAGAACACCTTTAGTAGCAAGACCCGCATAAGCGGGACGGAGTGGGTGTTTAAGTACTTCCCACTCCGTCACCTAACCCCCGAACCCTTCTCTCCCGAATCTTTGGTTTCGTAATATTAAATTTAGGCTATTCTTAGGGTTTTTTTATGTTCTTTTAAAAACATAGGTGGCGACTCGGACAATTAAAACAAAATAGACATCCTAGGATAATTCACCGCTCTAGCCAAGTTGTGGTTTTCCCGGGGTATCTACAGTTTGACTTAACTAGGTTCTCAAAAGAGTTTTAGGCCTAAGGTATAAGATGAGATTAAAACATATTGTGACATAAGATATCCAAATAATCTCATAAAATGATCTAAGAGTCACATATAATGTGATTGATAGTGAGTTATCTACCTAAATAGTTTGAATTTTGAGCAGCTTGCCATCGCGGTGTCAAAATTTAAATGAAATATGGATCTTAGCCCACTAAATTATATTATACAATTGTTGTATATGAAGGTTATATAATTTAGTGGGAGTATTTATAAAATACAATTATGTATCTCTTAAATGATAATGGTATAAAATATGGGTGTATATTTATTTGCATATTTGTGTAAAATAATATATTAAAATTTAATTATGTATTATTACTGTGATATGTTCTTAATAGAACAAAATATAAAGAGAATGAAATTAATTTCTTTTATTAGATCATGAGCTTAAGCATTATTCTAAAGCAAGAACAGAAATTATGCATTCTTAATAATCATATTCCTAAGTAACCTTAATTGCAATATTAATTTGATTAATATGTTCTATATGATCATCATAATTTAATTTAATTAATTTGTTGATGATCTTAGATTCATGAATAAATTGTTTATTCTGGGTTTTTGATAGTCATAATGATTCGATCACCATAAACATCAAATCCTAATTGAATCAAGGAAGGCAATTTTAGGATCAAATTTGAAATCGAAGAATCTGTTTTTTCCGTGGTGCTCGACCGAGCGGATCTTAAAAATCGGCCGAGCAGGTGCTGTTAAAAATTTGAATCTGAAGTTGAATCTAGTTTCAGATGGTAAGTTTTTGAAACTATGTTTCTTGAAAAGTGATCTCAATTCAGAATTCAGAGAACTGAAAGTTAGAATCATGAGTTGTTCTGGATTTCTAAAATCAGTTAAATTAATGAGACATAGAATTTTGAAATGGACTACAGATCTATACAGAATTGTGGTTGCCATTAGGCTTAGTTCGGCCGTATGGACTGTTCTCTAGGTTTCTGAATGATGTACGGAATTGTGGTTGCCTTTTAGCTTAGTTTCGGCCGTACATTTTGTGCTCTCGATATCTGAACATTAGTATGGAAAGGTGATGATCTAAGTCAAAATTTTGATTTTTGACTTCATGAATTTCTAAAACGAAAGATGATTAAAAGATAAAGGCAAGAAAAATGTTGTCAAGCCTAAAGAAAATAATTGTGTCTAAAATTATAACTCTAAATAATGCAATTTTATACCATTGCAATAAGATTGACAATTTAAAATTGTAATCCAAATTCTGGATGATTAAAGAAAAGGAATTGTAGTGAGACTACCAATTCGGATATTTATGTTATAAAATTAATCTTTCTACTTTTAATTATTGGGTATTGGATATTGGATGTGGATCTCACATTTGTATAAATGTGCAATAATTAGTAAATAAAAAGACTACTTATGAAAGTAAAGTTAAGCTACGAATGATAATGATGCAAGAGTTGCAACATTGGTCGTAGAACACTTATGAAGTGACTTTACTCATTAAGTAGAAAATATTATTTTGTTTTCTTTATAAGATGATAAAAGATATTTATTTTTTATTGAGAATAAGAAGCTGGTTTATTTATTATTATTTTTTTTATCGTATTGTTAAATCACATAAATAAATCTTATGTCCTAAATCTTGAAGAACAAAATCTTGTGTGTATCTGTTGTGTCGCAAATGGTTGATGTTCTGCTCTATTATAATCCAATTTGAGAACTCAGTCTTTGTATCCGAAAAATTAATTGAAAGGATAAGCCAAATCATTTATTAATTTAAGAGATAATATAATACAAGACTCTTCACTTGGCATTCCAGTTCAGATGGATTAATCTGATTTTTGAGCAAAAAATTTGACTGAAAAGTGTAAAATTAATAGCAAAAGGTGAACTAGTCTGGGTAGGCAAAATTGGTGCTACATTCATGTCCGCAGGACGAGCGCACAAATGAGTTCAATGGTCCCAAGCCAATTTGGGTCCATGATTTTCACCCCGCACCTATGCGCGCGAGAGAGCGCCTCTATGCCACACAAGCTTGCACACTACTAAAGTGCCCAAGCCTTTATACTAGCTCCTTTTCACATTTTCTTTCCATGTGGAATAAACTCAGTTTTCCCACATCAACCCACCAACTTCAAGCTCTGATATCTTATTCATCCAAACTCTAAATTGGACAAATAAATACATTATCTCAATGTTCTAAGGGAGTAGAACACAAACCCACAAACAATTTTGTCCTTCAAAAAAATATTTATCACGGAAATAATTCATATTTCCTCCACAAAATACACAATTTTTTCAACAATATCCTCTGATTGTGTTAATTAGGAAAAATTGATTTATTCAGTTTTAGTTTTTTCTATTTCCTTTTCTTGCCACAGCCCCAGGCTTTATATGTGCTTTTGGCTTTGTACGTTGTGCAGAAGTATAAGGCTTTACCATGTGGTTTTTCATATTGTGTGCTATTTCAAATGATTTATCTTCCAATAAGTTTGCAACTTCTCTAATACGGAATAGGAAAATTTGCAAAAAAAAAAACACTCAACTCTTGACCTTTTGTGGATATTACCACCAAACTATTTTTTTTTGTATCCGGCACATCCAACTTTATTTTTTTTGCATTAGTTACCATCAAGACTAACGATGTTAAGTTTTCTCAGTTAAGTGATCATGTGCTATTGTACATGTCATTTTTGCAAGGGTATTTTCGCCAATCGAAGTGAATCTACATTCTTTCTTCCTCTTCCCCGTCGTCCTTTTCTCTATCGCTTTAATCTCCCTTTTGACCTAATTTTCCTATCGCTTTAATCTCCCTTTTGACCTAATTTTCCCTCCTGTTCCTTTTTCTGTGTGTTTTGTTAATTCGGATATTGGATTATAGAAGAGATTAATATCTCATTTCCTAAACTTGCTAAGCTGAAAATACCCTTGCAAAAATGGCATGTGCAATAGCACATGATCACTTAACTGAGAAAACTTAACATCGTTAGTCTTGATGGTAACTAATGCAAAAAAAAATAAAGATGGATGTGCCGGATACAAAACAAAATAGTTTGGTGGTAATATCCACAAAAGGTCAAGAGTTGAGTGCTTTTTTTTGCAATTTTTCCTATGGAATATTAATGTTATTGCAGTAATATGATGGTATGGTATTAGTGGTTAGAACAACGTGTTTCCATTAAGGACTTGATTTCTTTTTTTAGATAAAAAAAAATCACTTGAAACACGTTGTGCTTTAAATTTAGAAATACTCCAAGTAAAACACATTTTTAAACACATAAATGCAATTTTTTCTCTGTAAAAACGATGCACAGGCATGTACAACACATCCTTAATATTATGGACAAGTTAAAGAGTTCCTTAAACGCACGACGTTACACACCCAGAGACCTCATCACTGACTTTAAAATACTATAATATAGATTTTGAGATTGAGTGAGTGTTGTTATTGAGTTTTAAGTCTCATGTATATTGCAATTGACTCGTCAATATATAAAAGAAATATATTTTTTTGTTTGTATGTTGCTTGTGCTACAATAAAATTACAGTAATATTATTTCTTAGGTAATAACAGGACATTTATTTTTGGATGTAAAAAAATCTCAATATTTATAATGAAACAAATCAATATATGAACGACATGTACTGAACCGTGGTGTTGGATCGTGATGTGTATAGGCCCAAGCCCATGATCAAGGGTCCAGACGAAGCCCATACAGACATATGCCGAGGTGTGGACCGTACACTGACTTGTGCCGACTTAGTAGGGATACAGTTACATTCCTAATATGATGTTGCACCAACAAACAGAGTCCAAATTTTATACAAATACAGTCGGTCCTTATCTGGGCAAGGAGACTTCACCTACAATACCGCCAGAACAACATTTATCCTTATCAGGATTCTATCTCCCGGGATTATGAGTTATACCTCAATACAAGCTCCTTGGCTTACTGTAAGTACCCCAATCTGAACTTAAACCAACTTAGAGGAATTCCTAGCACCATTCAGGGATAAAATGATAGGCTAGGACCTCACTAGGATAAACCAAGAACCTTAGGACTGTTCTGGAATTAAACTTAGAAAAATCCGGAAGCTCGCCAGGCTGAGTCGTAAGGATGGTTTGGGTACTAAAAGGGCCCAGTCGTACAGCTGGTTTGGGTGCCTTCATTCCCTATAAATTGAGCCCTTGCTAATCATTTCAGGGGAGGGAGAAATATTAGTTTGAGAGAATAAACTCTGCTGATACACGAGCAGAAACAGAAACATTGTGAGAATTGAGTGAAAGAGAGGAAGATAGGCTAGAATCAAACATCGGTGAGGCCTCCTTCTCCCCCATCTTCTCTTCACTCTACTCTATTCACTTGTATATTATCTTGTCTACTTAATTCTTATGTACTTCTTGTAATATTATTACTTGGAACCAAGCCTTTGAAATGATTCATGGTGCCCTCATACCTTGTGTATGTATAGGGGTTAAAACCAATGATGATCAAGGCTTTTTATGATAAATGCAATTTACTTTATGTCATTTACTTTCATGTCTATTTACATTTATGTCATGTCTTTACATTTGGCTTGGTGATCCATTGCACATCTTGGAGAGAGCCCTTACATATTTATGATGTTTATGTTTATTGTTGAGATGATCAAGTTTGGGTGGTAAAGTCCCAATCTTTATTATCCAAACTTTGATTCAAGCCTTAATAATGTCCCTTTGGATGATAAAGACTCAATCTTTATTCATCCAAAGGTTGATTTTGATGCCTCATGGCCTTTTATTGGATGAATCAACCATTTGGGAGGTTAAAGTCTCAATCTTTAACCATCCAAATGGTTATTTTGGCTCAAAGCAATGTTCATCAACCTTGTGCTTACTTCCCCAATTATTGCCTTGATCATGCCCAAAAACCTTGTATTTTGGTGTCTAATTAATGGTCAAAGGCATAGGGATGTTGTTATGCATGTTTTGGTACCACAAAAATAAACTGAAAAGGTCACATTCTGTCCAGTTTCAGAAGGATGCCCTGTTTCTCTGCCTGAACTGGACTGCTTTATGATACATCTGTAAAATTCCCAGGACAGCCATCCCCATCCGTACGGATGGTTTGTCCAGGGAATTGTTTTTCCAGTTTTTCCCCATTCTGTTAAAAAGCTTTGCAAATGAACCCCTTTTCATCAAATCTTAAACTTTTTTCTGTTAAGTCAGTTTCTCCCATTTTAACACACACACACACACTTGCACGGTTTGGTCAACAAACTAGGGAGACTCGGTTTTCTGAGGCGGATTGGGTGAACGATGAAAAGTTCATCCCAAGACGTAACTTGACCTCCGAACTCACCTTCTCTAACCTTTCTGTTAAATTTGGGTTTAAAATTCAATTGACGTGGTGACTTCATTTTCTTGAACATAAAGTGTTGTGTTCGATTTCTCGAGGGAACTTACTTTCATTTTCCCGCGGGTATCTTACAGTGGTGACTCCGCTGGGGAATAAGTTGTTTCCAAACTTCTTTTTAGAAACTTTAGGGACATCTTTGTGTGGGTCAAACTCCCGTCCCCGTTTGTTGACTTTGTGTGTATTTTATGTTTCTGTTTTGATTTCTGGAAATGAAACTGTACTGGGGCTGGATTGATCAGAAACTGGAAAATTGCAAAAAATAATGGGGCTCTTCTACTAGGCGTATGGCTGGCTTTCCCGGGCCCACAGAATGTTTCAAGTTAAAAATTTCTTGCAGGGCAGAAACATTATGATGGTCCCCTTGCTTCTATTTGTCCATGTTCCAATTTACAGCCTTTTTTTGTGCACATATGCCTTGTTTTCTTAACCAAAACATGATTTTTAAACCTTGGTTATGCACAAATTTTTGGACATAAAATTTTGGGTTCCTCAAGGCCTCATTATGCATAACCCTTTTTATGAAAGCTCGATTTCCAAATCCTTTTTGTTGATGCATAATCCTTTGTACAAATTGATTTTCAAAGGGCCTTGCACCTCTTGTAAAAATTTCTTGGTTTTCAAAACCTTCGATTGTGCACAAGCTTTTCCATGTACAAAATTCGATTTTCAAGATTCTTACTTGTTCATATTCTTGTTTGATTACTTGTGCAAATTACTTGTTCAAATTGCTTGTCCATGTCTTGTATATACTCTTGTTCATGATATTAAAACGCATTGCAAAATTCCTATTTTAACTCAAAAGGGAATATAGAAGACTTCACACAATGCGCACTCGACCTTGTGCACATCTCAAAAACCCTCAAAACCTGAGATGGATGCCACGATGCAGCTTGATTGGTGCTCTTGTGCCCTTCTCGCGCGCACGGGTCCATTCCACCTCCCCATCCGAGCCGAGTCAACCACACTTGTGCGTGACACAAAAAGACCATGGTTGGTTTTTGGTCTAGCTCACGTCATCACGTCCCTATTACATGTCCAAATGTTAATTATGGCCAAGTTAACGCCCAAGTTCACGACTCCTTGTGAAAGCAAGTGTGACCAAGGTCATCTTTAACCCGGTCCTTGACCTACGCGTTAATTCCAACCATAATTAACCAAAGTCATGTATTAAGGATAGGTTGACACCGTGTCATTAAGTCATAACGTCTAGCCCATCCCAATCATCCTTAAGCCTGAGGTTAAGGTCTGAGATCCCTCATTAAAATGAGGTCATGCCGGAATTTCATTGAAGCGTTAAGTCAATCTTGACCTCAACCGGGGCTTAACTATGATAAGAATGGCCCACGCATTGGAACTTTGCGACACACTAGACCCTAGGTTTGGTTCTTTTGGTCGGTGGAAGCCACGTGCCCTATAGGACCCTCACCCGGGATAGTCCGTCCTTGGGGGTGTGCAATGCAGGTGAAAAACGAGGGGTCTATAGGCGTAGTGATGGCCTCCACTGATCCAAGGTTTAGAATAGTTGCGAAAAAGGAGAGAAGTATTTTCCAACCATCTAGGAATAAAATACGTTTTAAGTAAACATGAACAATGCAAAAAATAATCTTTCATGTTGCATGAGCCTAAGCCCTTTACCCAAACACTATCCCGAGTCGACACCCAAGTCTGAACAAACCTTTTTGTCCCCCGCAGCTCCTAAGAAGTGGACAAGAGTTCCGGGTCTCTGTTTGATCAGTGACGAGTCAGATAGTTCGTCAGCAGCTTCACTCAAACATCTCAGGAAGACTAGCCCGGCAGGAAGTAGTAGTGGGGGTGATAATGCAGTAGATCTGAATGGTCTCACCATGGAAGAATTGGTACAGGCTTTAGAGGCCGCCAGGGCCCGAGAAGAGAGTATCCGCAAACATCAGGAAGAAATGCAAAGTAGGGTAGTGAAAGCCCTGAGACAGAAAGGGGTAGCCATCATGTTTGAGAACGATGGGTCTTTTGTGGAAATCACCGATGAAGAGGAGGTCGAAAATCTGCAACCACAGAGCTACAACCGAGTTCCTCCTCCCCAAACTTACCCTAATGTGGTGACCTCACGCCCAACATTCCAAACCACCATTAACCAAAATGTGCCTGTAACCCAAGCTCCCTTTGCCCCGCCGAGCGGTTTTCATTCATATCCGCCCGGATTTACCCCGCACGGCCTAATCCCGATGAGCCGAGCGCCATTAGAACCAGCCACTATTGTAAGTACCCCAATCTGAAATCGACCTACTTTAGAGGAATTCTTGGTACCATTCAGGGAAAAACCAATGGGCCAGGACCTCACTAAGATAAACCTGATATTCCAGGACTGAACTAGAATTAAACTCGGAAAAATCCAGAAGCTCGCCAAGTCGAGTCGTACGGATGGTTTGGGCACATGAGGGGCTAAGCCGTACGACTACTTTGGGCACCCTCAGCCTCTATAAATTGAACCCCGTGCTGATCATTTCAGGGGGGAGAAACAACATAAGAGAGATTACTCTGTCAAAATCACTACAGAAGTGTGAGAAGAGTGAAACAAAGAGTGAAAGAGAGAAAGGAAGATTGGCTAAACCAAAATAGGTAAAGCCACCTTCTCCCCCTCCCTTATCTTCATCTATAACTCTATTTTATCTTCAATCTTTGTTTAAGTTATGTTAATCTTTATATTATTTGCAAGACTTGTCCATTCAAGTACCTTTACATTACTTGCAAGACTTGTCCATTCAAGCACTTTACATTTATGCAAGACTTATCCATTCAAGCAAATATACATATATTACTCTATATTTCTCTTGTCCAAGCCATGATATGGTCCAAGGTGCCCTCCATGCTTTGTGTGGAAGAGGTTCAAACCTAGATGATCATGGCTTGTTGATTGTCATTTACATTCTTGTCTAGTTGGAATAATGTTTTTGTTGGCAATAATGATCATTTGGATGATAAAGCCTCCATCTTTATCATCCAATAATGATCTAGCTCTAAAGTCCCCTTTGGGGTCATAAAGATTCAATCTTTATATGTTATTTTGACTCTTTGAAGGTTAATAATTCATAAAAATACCATTTTGGGGATAAAGTTTCAATCTTTAATCACCCAATGGTCAATTTTGGCCCAAAGGGCATGTTCATCAACTTCTCTTAATTTTCTCCCATGATTGCTTATGATCACACCCAAATACTTGTTTTGGGGACTAAGTGATGATGATTTAGCATAGGAATGTTGTATTTAAATTTATAAAGTGTTTTAAACAAACTGGAATCAAAACAGTTCTGTCCAGTTTAAATAGAATGTTCTGTTTCTGCTCTGAAACTGGACTGTTCTTGACTGGACTGTAAAATCCCAGGAAACGGCCTGTACATCCGTACGGCTATGTTGGGAACAGAGGACAAAATGTCTGTTTTGCCCTCTAGTCCCTATTTTCTTGATAAACAGACCCTTTCAGTTAAGTTTTTCCAAATAAAACCAATAACAGAAACTTTTCCGTTAAATACACACACACACATGCACATTTTCAAACTAACAAGGGAGACTCAGTTTTTTTCGAGGCATTTTGGGTGAACCGCAAATATGTTCTTCCCAAAGTGTAACCTGACCACCGAACTCACCTTCTCTAACCATTTTCATTTGTTGGGTTTAAAATTAACAAATGTGGCGACTCCGTTTCTTTTTCGTTAGGAAAGTTAACCGTGTTTGGTATTTTGCCTTTGAAACTCGTTGTTTTTGGGGCGGGATCCTTACAGTACTATAAGGATCCCACCCCCGCGCGGCAAGGTCAACACGTGTCCAAAGCCGGGATGGTTCCAAACAGTGGCGACTCCGCTGGGGAAAAGTTTGTTTCCGGATTTCTTTCTAGAAGATCCGGGGGAATTCTTGTGTGGGTCAAAATCCCGTTTTCGTTAGTTGACTTTATGCATATTTGTGTGTGTTTGATCTTTCTGTTTGAACTGTTTTGAGTACATATGTTCTGGAAATGCAATAAACTGGAGTATGATGATCAGAAGTTGCAGAAACTGAGAAAAATCTCAACACCATGGTTCTAGCCGTACGGCTAGTTTGGTAAAAGGGTCAGAATGTTGCAAATTAATAATTTTGTGCAGGGCAGCAACATTCTGAATGCCCTTCTGCTTCTTCTTGTCCAGGTTCCAAATTTACAACCTTACTTGTGCACATTACCTTTATTCTTTTGGCCAAAACTTGGTTATGCATGACCTCTTGTCAATAAAAATGGTTTTCAAAGCCTCATTGTGCATAACCCTTCTTGAAAAAATTTCTTTGTTTTCAAAACCCTCTTTTTGCTGTGCACAACTTGATTTGTACAAATGGCTTTCAAATGAATTGCTCTTCTTGTAAAAATGTTTGGCTTTCAAAAATTCTTGGTTGTGCACAATTGTTACATGTACAAAGTTTTGGCCCTCACTTGTTCATATTCTTTGATTGATTGCTTGTATAAATTGCTTATTCCATGCTTGTCCATATTTGTTCTTATCTTGCTCATGTCATGTTCATAATATTTAAAAACGGATTGAAAATTTCTATTTTGACTCAAAAGGGAATATAGAATGACTTCACACAACGCGCACTTGACCTTGCACGTTCCAAATACCCTTTAAACCCGGGATGGATGCCAGATGCAGCTCGATTGGCGCTCTTGTTCCCTTCGAGCGCGCACGGGTCCATTCCACCTCCCCTTCCGAGCCGAGTCCACCACACATGTCCATGACACACAAATACCGTGACTTCGGTTGGTTTTTGGTCTAGATCACGTTGCCACATCCTTAATGCGTGTCTAAAGTTAATCATGGCCAAGTTAGTGCCCGAGTCATGACTCCTTGTGAAAGCAAGTGTGACCATAATCAATTTTGACCCGGTCCTTGACTTACGCGTTAATGTTGACCGTAATTAACCTAAGTCATGTATTAAGGATAGGGTAACACCGTGTTGTTAAGCCCTAATGAATGGTCCATACTAATCATCCTTAATCCCAAGGATAAGGTTCGAGAGCCCTCATCAAAGATGAGGTTATGCCAGAAGTCCCTTAAGTCCCTAAGACGAATCTCGACCTTAACCGGGGCTTAATCATGATTGGAATGGCTCACGCATTGGGAATCTTGCGACGCACTAGACCTTAGGATCATTTCTTTCGGTCGATGGAAGCCGCTTGCCCTATAGGACCCTCGCCCGGGACAGTACATCAATGGGAGTGTGCAAGGCAGGTGAAAAACGAGGGGTCTATAGGCGTAGTGATGACCGCCACTGATCCAGGATATAGAATAGTTGCGAAAAAGAAGAGGAATCTTTTCCAACCATTTAGGAATAAAAATGTGTTTTAAGTAAAGTTGAACGAATAAATAATTGCACGTGGCATGAGCTTGCTCCGTTCTTTGTTTCTTGTCTTCGACACATTCTTGCGTTAATAAATGTCACTTTATTAAGTCTTTGGACGGACCCCCGTTGTCCTCCAAGACCTCCGTTATGTGATATTGTTAAGTCTTTGGACGGACCCCCGTTGTCCTCCAAGACCTCCGTTATGTGATTTCGTTAAGTCTTTGGACGGACCCCCGTTGTCCTCCAAGACCTCCGCTTGTGACTTCGTTAAGTCTTTGGACGGACCCCCGTTGTCCTCCAAGGCCTCCGCTTGTGACTTCGTTAAGTCTTTGGACGGACCCCCGTTGTCCTCCAAGACCTCCGTTATGTGATTTCGTTAAGTCTTTGGACGGACCCCCGTTGTCCTCCAAGACCTCCGCTTGTGACTTCGTTAAGTCTTTGGACGGACCCCCGTTGTCCTGCAAGACCTCCGCTTGTGATTTTGTTAAGTCTTTTGACGGACCCCCGTTGTCCTCCAAGACCTCCGCTTGTGATTTCGTTAAGTCTTTGGACGGACCCCCGTTGTCCTCCAAGACCTCCGCTTGTGACTTCGTTAAGTCTTTGGACGGACCCCCGTTGTCCTCTAAGACCTCCGCTTGTGATTTCGTTAAGTATTTAGACGGGCCCCGTTGTCCTCTAAGACCTTCGTTATGGGATTTCGTTAAGTCTTTGGACGGACCCCCGTTGTCCTCCAAGACCTCCGTTATGTGATTTCGTTAAGTGTTTGGACGGACCCCCGTCGTCTCCGTTGTGTGATTTCGTTAAGTCTTTGGACGGACCCCTGTTGTCCTCCGAGACCCCGTCAAGATTCCCGTCAAGACCTTAGACGCCGTCCCCTAGGTCCCCGCTAAACCCCTAGGAATTGTCCCCTAGGTCCCCGTTGCCATCCAAGAAGTTTGTTACAACCTTGTAAGTAGACCCCCGTTTGAATCTCGGATGGATTTAAGATCCCATTTGACCCTGTCCACCTTTTTACCCCATAGGTCTAAGCCTAGCGGTCATTCCCCATCAGTAACATGAGCATTCACTCAGTGTTTACCTAAGCCTAAAGCTACCTTTTGTCTTCCCCGTAGCTCAGATGAAGTGGAAGAGAGCATCATGTCTTCCCTGTCACTACAACTTCTCCGATCTGGTACCTCAGAAAGACCGCTTTGATGGATGGTAATTTGGGAAACGACGTTGCAGACAACCCGGATAGCCTGACGAAAGGAGATCCGATCCATACTCTAGAAGCCTCCGGGGCTACGGAGGAAGTCATCACGAAGAGCCACAAGGAAACACGGAACCCGTTCAATGAGTCGATAAGACAAAGAGATGTCACAACCGATGGGCCCTTCTCCAAAGTGACCACACAATGAAAGGGTGGAAGCTACCTGACCTCCGGATTGTAACCGAAGATTGCCCCCTCCATCTCACCAAAATACCGAGGCCTCCATTTCTTCGGCCCAACACGCCGTCATCCATAACGAGCCTCTCACTCAAATCTTCCTCACTCCGCCTCATCCCAAATCCAACATCTCCCATGAGACACTTCCTATAAAACCCCAAACACAATCCACTCAAAAGGCCCACAAACCACTGTTCACACCGGTTACGCCCCGAGCATCATACTCACAATACCATACCCTTCGGTTTAATGCCATCAACCAAGTCACCGGAGCTCAGTCACTGTTTAGACCATATGTGGATACCCAACTATGCATCACTAACCGACTTCCACCGGATTTCCCGATAAGATTCCATGGTGACCCGTATCATTTCTGCAATCGGAGACCTCTTGGACCACGAGCTCATTGCACACCTCCAATGTATATTCCTGCAAGCAACCAAGGTTATGGGCATGCCAACACCCACGCACTTCCACAGAATCCTCATGTTGCACCTCAGTCGGGTACGTTGTTGGGAAAGAGAAAACAAATGGAAGCTAAATTTAAAAGGAAACTCGAGGGGCACCCCTTTACATTGAGTAACGGTGATTCTCATCCCCACCACCCTCCGGTCAACAATAAAAGAAAAGCCAAAGGCCGAGCCAAACTCCATTTCACAAAGTTTGAGGATTTTGGAATGCCCATAAGCAAAGTGCTTGAAGGATTGGTCAAACAAGGCCTCATGTGGCCCCTCGAAGATTTCCGGCCAAAGAATCTTGAAAAATGTCGCGACAAGACCAAAAGGTGTGCCTTTCATAACTACCACGGCCATGATACCAATGATTGCACTGCCATAAAACGTATCACCTCGAAGCTAATCGAGAGGGGAAAGCTTGGATGCCCCCACGCCCCCGACACAGCCAATGACCCGAGCATCAAAATGCTCGAATTTGTGACTTCCCCGATGGTCGGTAAATGGAGTGATGTCCGTCCCAAGGAAAAGGATCCCGCGGTTGACAAAGTTATCAATCCCAAAGTGGGAGAGCCTGTTTTGGAAGAGTTGACAAAATCAGTGTCCCAAATGATGGTTCCTAAACTCAGCAAAGCCGAAATGACGGAAGGCGTTTGGAAAGGATCAGCGGCACAGAAAATGTCTGAAGGACTGAATGCCCCGGGTTGGGAAATGAATGGTGCTGCGGCTGCCACAGCAGAGGACGGAGTTTGGAAATCCCTTCCATCAATCTCCCCTTAGAAAAAGTCTGTTTTCATCCTTAGGAAGAGTCAGCTGCTTTTAGGATGTGTGGTAAGCCCTTAAGAAGAGTCAGTTACGGTGTCTGTTAGGTTTAGTTAGATTCTTGACTCCCCGGTTGATGCCATGTGGTGACCATTCTGAGTCAATTGTCAGTTTTCTTAATAAAATTATTATTATTATTGCATTGTCAAAAGTTTGCAAAAATGTGTGTGAGTCTTTCATTCAAAACAAAAGTATGTCTTCAAAAAAATAAAAAAAATAATAAAAAGATCAAGTTTTTTCTAAAAGGCTAATCCGATAATGAAGCATTTTTCTCAAATCATGGTTATAATTTCACCTTGAGGTTTAATATGCTAAAAGTCCTTCGCGGTTCTGTCCATCGGAAACATCGACCAAGGAGCCCACACCTGAATTGGCGTCCGAGGCAACCGCCCACATGAGGAAGGAAAGTTGGAATACCGATTGCAAGAAAATGCCTGTGTTTTTGGAAGCCCAAAGGAGGCTACATCAAATGGCCATACCCTCGCTGAATCCCATGCACGAAGGTTACGCCCCTTGAAAGGAAATCACAAAAAGAAGATGGCCAAAGATGAGCCCGGTAGTTACAACGCCAAGCCAAATGGAGGCCTCGCGGCATCTTTTCCCGATGACACGGAACCCGAGTTCCCCGTGGAAGATATGGAATATGCCGCCGACAACCCCTCCAACAACGGAAGAAGGAAACAGACCATCGCACTTCATAGGGGCCCATCCATAAAAAAAAAAAAATATGAGTCTTCCAGCCTCGTAGGATCTAGATTCTCACCAAAAGTCCTTCTTGGACTGTGTCTTTTCATTTTTACAAAGGTCCAGACTTGGACATGTATGTACAAAGTTATCTAAATAAAATAGTCATTTTCATTCACTTCTCTCTAGACTTGAGACATTATTTGGAATATACATTTACTCTTGAAATTGCCTTGCTTTTTATTTTCAATTGATTGCTATGTCCCCAAAATGATGAATTCACTTCTAAGCATACTAGTCAATGACGACTCATTAAGGACGAATGGACCTAAACACAAATGAAAAACGCTAAATGCAAACAATTAATCTTAATGTGAATAAATGTTGTGATCAATTGACATGAAGAAACCATTAATGGCAAGTCTTCCCTCATACACATTCCCGATACACATTTCCGATACACAACCCGATACACCTTCCCGAGACAAATTCTTGATGCACATTGAAGGCATCCTGAGACAGTAAAAAGGCGAGGACGTTGTTGCTCGACCACTGAGATTTGACAGTGCTCACACGTGTGCGACCAAGCATAGGGCTTCCCGAAATCTTCAAATTCAGCCCAAAGTAACGGGCACGCCACCAAGGGGCTACAAAGGAGCCAATGCCCGAGGAAGCGAGCTGGGGCTAATGTTTACCTCCAAAACAAAAAAAAAGGGAGAAGAGGGAAAGGAAATGAGCATATGCAAAGAGGAAGTTTGCCTCAAGAGCTCGTCGCAAAAGGTCCCCCCCAAGAGTTCACACAAAAGGAGGGTTCACCCCAAAAGGCCCGTCCCAAAGAGTTCACCACGAAGTGGAAGGATCTACATCAAAGGATCAACAACGTCCTCCGAGACAACGTGAGAAGAAAGCCAAAGACGACCCAAGGCTGAACTACGGCGACCTGAGCTCCTCAAACTGAGGGGAACGTAGGCAACCTTCGAGTCCGGTCACAGCATGAGAAAGAACGGTCAAACCATGGCTTTCCCAAAGTAGCCAAGCCTCTCCCCCTTGGTCCCATCAATGACCAATTTACCGGACAAGGACCAATTCCCCATAAACACCTTTTGATCTTGCCATTGATCGAATCTTAATCCTAATTGATCAAAACATTTATACATGTTAAGGCTAATTGCTTGTTATAATCTTGACGTAATAATGAACATGGTCCATCCAAGCAATCATTTTGATAATTTTAACCAAGACAAATTTCAAATGTCTCGACAAGTCTTCTTCTCTACATCCTAGGAAAGAGCTAAACACTTATGTTCTGTCAAGCAGGGGCTTCCTCCTATTTCATGATACAATTGAGGGACTCTCTCCCGCCTAAATAAATGCCCCTGCATGTTGTCTCCAAAAGACATCTTAAGTCCCCGTCCCATCGAGTCGGCTGGATCACTCATAAAAAAAAGAGGCACCAAAAGAGTAGCCCGCTAGGTTGAAAACCCATAAGGGAGGCCTAGGCAAAAGACAGGGTGTGCCATAAAAGACGCAAAAAAGTAGCCCGCTAGGTTGAAAACCCGCAAGGGCGGCCTAGGCAAAAGAAAGAGTGCGTCATGAAAAGGGATGGGTTCCTAACCTCACTTCAAAGGTCATGTTGGGTCTACGCCAACGCCAAAGGTCGAAAGATGATATCGGGTCTACGCCAGCATCAAAGGTCGAAGGACGACATTGGGGCTACCTCCACACCAACGACCACAAGGGCATAGGGCTACCTCCACAAAGACATGGGGCTACCGCCACAAAGACATGGAGATACTTCCACAAAGACATGGGGCTACCCCGACATCGATGACAACGAGGACATGGGGCTATGCCGCCACCGACAACAATAAGGACATGGGGCTACCTCCAACATCAACAGCGAGAAGGACATGGGGCCACCCCAATATCAATGACAAAAGGGTTCTCTATACCCGGTTGCTCCTAAGAAATGGACAAAGCTCCAAAGGACTTTATGCATAACAAACCTCACGGTTAAGTTAAAATCAAAAATTTGACTAAAATGCTTTGTTAAAAGATTTGCCTTTAGGAATAAGCATTTCTGAAATTTGCCCTTTTGGCATCATTTATCAAAGACCATGTTTCAAGCAAAATGCTTTTGATCTCCTCTCAAAATGATTTCCCCAAAGTTTTGGACTCTTTCGTCCACAATGTGTCTTAACGGTTACCCCTAGGCTCTTCTCCGGTGTCAAGAAAATGTGTCAACCGTCCCGTAGAGTAGAGTTGACCCAAGTTAAACCTTGACTCAGGATAGTCATAATAGGTTGAGACCCTTATCCCCGGCAGTCCTTAGTGGGACGTAAGACCAGTTTGCCTTGTCAAACTCCCCAAAGGTGGAGTTGACTCGAATGTTTTGTCCCGACAGTCCTTAGTGGGACGTAAGACCAGTTTTCCTTGTCAAACTCCCCAAAGGTGGAGTTGACTCGAATGTTATGCCCCGACAGTCCTTCGTAAGTCCAAACTTGTGTGAAAAGAACCGGCAGTCCTTCGTAAGTCCAGCCATTTAGTCAACCCTCTCCCATAGAGTCAAGTTGACCATGCCCCAGCAGTCCTTCGTAAGTCCAGCCATTTAGTCAACCCTCTCCCATAGAGCCAAGTTGACCATGCTCCGGCAGTCCTTCGTAAGTCCAGCCTTTTAGTCAACCCTCTCCCATAGAGCCAAGTTGACCATGCCCCGGCAGTCCTTCGTAAGTCCAGCCATTTAGTCAACCCTCTCCCATAGATTCAAGTTGACCATGCCCCGGTAGTCCTTCGTAAGTCCAGCCATTTAGTCAACCCTCTCCCATAGAGTCAAGTTGACCATGCCCCGGCAGTCCTTCGTAAGTCCAGCCATTTAGTCAACCCTCTCCCATAGAGTCAAGTTGACCATGCCCCGGCAGTCCTTCGTAAGTCCAGCCATTTAGTCAACCCTCTCCCATAGAGTCAAGTTGACCATGCCCCGGCAGTCCTTCGTAAGTCCTAACTTGTGTGAAAAGAACCGGCAGTCCTTCGTAAGTCCAGCCATTTAGTCAACCCTCTCCCATAGAGTCAAGTTGACCATGCCCCGGCAGTCCTTCGTAAGTCCAGCCATTTAGTCAACCCTCTCCCATAGAGTCAAGTTGACCATGCCCAGGTAGTCCTTCGTAAGTCCAGCCATTTAGTCAACCCTCTCCCATAGAGTCAAGTTGACCATGCCCCGGCAGTCCTTCGTAAGTCCAAACTTGTGTAAGACTATCCTTGTTAGTCAACCATCTCGCAGTTAGTGTTGACCAAACCCTTAGGCTTGATACGCTAAGTTCTCCACCCGACCTTTTATGGTCGCCCTTAGGCTCGAGACGCTAAGTTCTCCACCCGACCTTTTACGGTCGCCCTTAGGCTCGAGACACTAAGTTCTCCACCCGACCTTTTACGGTCGCCCTTAGGCTTGAGATGCTAAGTTCTCCACCCGACCTTTTACGGTCGCCCTTAGGCTCGAGACGCTAAGTTCTCCACCCGACCTTTTACGATCGCCCTTAGGCTTGAGACGCTAAGTTCTCTACCCGACCTCGACGGTCGTCTATAGGTTTGAGTAGCCTTAAAATATCTCACCCCTCTTTCGAACTACGATAGGCTTGATTCCCTCGAATAGGGATACATAGGAATCCTATACCTCTAGGTCCAGCCATAGAACAAATCGGCTATGCCGTCCTCCCATCAGATTGGGATGCTTGTTTTATCGACAACCCCGCTTTCTTCAAAAGCAACGTTGCCGAGGGGCTCTGTAAGTACCCCAATCTGAAATCGACCTACTTTAGAGGAATTCTTGGTACCATTCAGGGATAAACCAATGGGCCAGGACCTCACCAATGGGCACATGAGGGGCTAAGCCGTACGGCTACTTTGGGCACCCTCAGCCTCTATAAGTTGAACCCCATGCTAATCATTTCAGGGGGGGAGAAACAACATAAGAGAGATTACTCTGTCAAAATCACTACAGAAGTGTGAGAAGAGTGAAACAAAGAGTGAAAGATAGAAAGGAAGATTGGCTAAACCAAAATAGGTAAAGCCACCTTCTTCCCCTCCCTTCTCTTCATCTATAACTCTATTTTATCTTCAATATTTGTTTAAGTTATGTTAATCTTTATATTATTTGCAAGAATTGTCCATTCAAGCACCTTTACATTACTTGCAAGACTTGTCCATTCAAGCACTTTACATTTATGCAAGACTTGTCCATTCAAGCAAATATACATATATTACTCTATATTTCTCTTGTCCAAGCCATGATATGATCCAAGGTTCCCTCCATGCTTTGTGTGGAAGAGGTTCAAACCTAGATGATCATGGCTTGTTGATTGTCATTTACATTCTTGTCTAGTTGGAATAATGTTTTTGTTGGCAATAATGATCATTTGGATGATAAAGCCTCCATCTTTATCATCCAATAATGATCTAGCTCTAAAGTCCCCTTTGGGGTCATAAAGATTCAATCTTTATATGTTATTTTGACTCTTTGAAGGTTAATAAGTCATAAAAATACCATTTTGGGGATAAAGTTTCAATCTTTAATCACCCAATGGTCAATTTTGGCCCAAAGGGCATGTTCATCAACTTCTCTTAATTTTCTCCCATGATTGCTTATGATCACACCCAAATACTTGTTTTGGGGAATAAGTGATGATCATTTAGCATAGGAATGTTGTATTTAAATTTATAAAGTGTTTTAAATAAACTGGAATCAAAACAGTTCTGTCCAGTTTCAACAGAATGTTCTGTTTCTGCTCTGAAACTGGACTGTTCTTGACTGGACTGTAAAATCCCGGGAAACGGCCTGTACATTCGTACGGCTATGTTGGGAACATAGGGCAAAATGTCTGTTTTGCCCTCTAGTCCCTATTTTCTTGATAAACAAACCCTTTCAGTTAAGTTTTTCCAAATAAAACCTATAACAGAAACTTTTTCGTTAAATACACACACACATGCACATTTTCAAAGTAACAAGGGAGACTCGGTTCTTTCCGAGGCATTTTGGGTGAACCGCAAATATGTTCTTCCCAAAGTGTAACCTGACGCTGAACTCACCTTCTCTAACCATTTTCATTTGTTGGGTTTAAAATTAACAAATGTGGCGACTCCGTTTCTTTTTCGTTAGGAAAGTTAACCGTGTTTGGTATTTTTCCTTTGAAACTCGTTGTTTTTGGGGCGGGATCCTTACAGTACTGTAAGGATCCCGCCCCCGCGCGGCAAGGTCAACACGTGTCCAAACCTGGGATGGTTCCAAACAACTATTAGTCTGCCACCCCTAGCTTTTCCAATCACATCCCAAGGATCGTATCCGTTCGACCATCCAACGGCGCAAACCCATGAAGCTATCCCACCATATGTCCCTATGAGCCATCCAGGACATGGGTATGTCTACACCCACATGCCGTCTCAGAACTTCCCTTCTATGATACCGTCCACCACTGTGCCTCTGCCATAGTTCCGGTGATAAGCTAAACCATGGGGTCAATCAACTCGAGCACACATATGGATCCCCAGATAGGGTGGTTGGTAGAAAGGTTGAAACAAATGGAAGAAAAGTTTGAGGGAATCAATGGGAGGAAATCCTGTTTGGGAGTCACCGACCCCGACAAGATTGTCCCCCTACATCACAAATTCAAAATGCCGCAAATTGACAAGTTTGATGGAACCGCTTGCCCCCAAACTCACATCAATGCTTACACCTTAGCAATGAGGGCAAAAAGGTGTACTGTGCAGCAAATGGACGACCACTTCCAACTCTCCTTAAGAGGAAACACACTCAAATGGTTCTTCAATTTGAAAGATGAATCCCGAGCTACATGGGATCGAATCAAAGAAGCATTCCTCACCAAATACCGGTCTAACTTAGAGTGAGAAACGAACCGCACAGATCTGTAAAGCACCATACAAAAGGGTGATGAACCGGTTGGTGAATTCTATAGGAGATAGAATTACAAGCTTGGGGAGATTACCAATCCGCCAACTGAGGATGAAAAATTGGATATCTTCCAATCTTGTCTGAAACCTCAATTGCGGGCTTTGATCAGCCATAACTTCTATCCCAACCTCCGAGCCATAGTTACTATCGGATCCAAGTTTGAAAAGGCTCTCAACGAGCAAAATTCCAGCCAAAGCAGTAAGAACTCCTATAGATATCGCCCCCAGGCCACCAACAAAGGGAAGGAAACCTCGGGGATAGTCAACAACATCCAAGGGGAGAACCCAAGGCAGAACCCACAAGGGACGGGTAACTCGAAAAAACATCAGTTCGTAAGGTTTGAAGACTTTGGGATGCCCTTAAGCAAGGTGTTTGAGGGATTGGCCAAGAAAGGCCTTGCTTTTGAAACGTATCATTTTAGACTTGATTGACAAAGGGAAGTTTGAACACCCCTGAGGTCCGAATGTGGTCAACAATGCGTTCCCTAACAACAATGCCATAAATGTGATTGAGTTTGGAGAGCCTACACTCGTAACTTTTTTTGGAATTCAAGACCCCGATAATGGAGATTTGGGAGAGATGGAAGGACACCCTATGGGCTTACGTGCAAGAAGGAAAATGAAATGCCCTCCAGATTTTATGGTGGCCAATATGTTGAGTGCAAGAGTCCTTCACCAAAATGCCAATGAGTTGATCATGATTAAGCTCAACGAGCACAAACTGACATACGAGGAGTGCATGGAGGAAATGGAAAATGCCATTGAGAGCGCCTTGGGAGGCAAGAACCATGGCCCAAACGAGTATTGTCCCCCTCACAGCGAGCATTTCCATGTCACAGAGCTGAGCAGCTCGCCAACCGGAGAAATGTTGATTAAAAGAGTGTGTGGTTGCGATGGAGAGAAAAAAGAAGGCGGATTCGATATAGCAAGAATCCCGGAAGTTTCCAATAATGAAGGGTACCTCAGCCAAATGAGAGGAGAAATTCGCTCCATGCCCCGCCAAGAGCTTCGGACCCTCTGTGCAAGTGATGATGAGGAACCCCTTTATACGCCTCCTCATGTGCCATACCCAGAAATGGAAGAAAAAATTCATGTTTTGGAAGATCTCTTACCCTTACCACCATTATCCCCACCATTGGGATTCGGCAGTGAAGAGTTAGCATTTTCGAGTCATTTCTGTTGCATGTTAACCATGGAAAAACTCTGTGAAGCCGTGGGTGTTGTGGAAAACAAATGTACCTGCCCTATTTCACTTGAGGAAATCTGTCGATCCGTCTATCCGTCAAAAAGAAGGGTCACAGTGAATGAGTTAAGAAAAGAAGCATGGCCATATAACACCAAAAGCCCGCCACCACCTGCAGAGGAGTTGGGAAAGTTTGTGACCCTGCGGAGGTAAGCGTGCTAACCCGCTTCAGACAAGTGCACACGGAGAATCCCAGAAAACCCCCTCCACTAGAACACTGTAGCATGCCTCTTTCCCATGTTAAGGAAGTGGAAGTCCTAGATTCTGAGAAGGAAGATCCTGTCCTCACTCAACTCAAGAGGACCCAAGCCAACATCTCTTTGTGGTCTCTTCTTACCTCCTCCTATCCCCATGAAATCAAACTAGAGGAATGTCTAGCCCAAACCATGGTACCCACCATGGCTACTCCCGAAGAAGCCGTCCAAATGATTGGGAGTGTTCACTATGGGAATGTTATTACCTTCATAGACTTGGATCTAGCGAAATTCGGAGCTAACCATAACGAGGCTCTTTACATCACGGTACAATTAGATGAGCGTCGCCTTTCCTGGGTATTGGTTGAGAATGGGTCCGCCATGAATGTCCTCCCTGCCAAGATGATGGATCTACTTGGTCTTAAAGCTGAAATGGCGCCAACAGATTTCCAAGTGCTTGACATCCCTATCTCCTTCACCGCTTTGTTAGGCCGCCCTTGGCTCCACAAGGTCAATGGGATAGCTTCTACTCTCCACTACTGCGTAAAATATGTGCAAGGGAATAACCTAACGGTCATCTATAGGGACAGTGTCACCACTGAGGGAACCAACACCAGCGGGATCCCCGTGCTAGAAATCAAGCACGAGGAAAATGGCATGGTATTGACCGGCTTCACAGAGATACCTCCCAAAGCTCACATTTGTTGTGTAGACCTCACGGTCGCAAAGGATAAGATCCCTCCCGCAATGAAAATGATGTGCCTAATGCACTACCTCCCGGGGCTTGGTCTTAGGAGAAAGCTCCAAGGTACACATAAGGTCATCGACATCAAGGAGCAAAAGACGCTCCATGGCTTGGGATATACGTCGACCCCCGAAGACGTAAGAATCGATAAGGAAATGGCTCGAAAGAAAAGCCAAGGCAAGGCTCGAGGGATCCCATACAAGACTCCTAATCTCCGTCCTTATACCATTGACATGAGCCGTTACTTTGTAAAAGGGGGATTCCAAACCGAGGCCCCGGACGCAAAGAATCCATTAATGATCACTAATTGGGACAAGCTGCAGGAGGATCTTGCGAGGTTCTAGGGAATGTCGGCCAACCCCATAAGGAGGACATTCCTCGATATGCCTGAGATGCCCGGTCCCACCAAGGCTACATTGACACACGGGTACATCTTCAAAGGGGTGCCTGAGGTCATGAAACAATTTGAAGCTTTATCCACGGAAGGGGATGGTAAGAAGGAAGAACCTGTCTGGGGTCAGCATGGAAAGTATGAGGAGATGACTCCCAAGGAATCCAAAGAAGACATCATGGATGACGAGTGGAATGGCATGATAATGCAAGGAATGTTTGGAGAAGAGGTGCTTGTGCCAGACTTGATTGATCTTAGAGATAAAATGATCGCTGTGATAGAGGAAGGATCCCCTGAAACTTTTGATCCCCGTACCTTGGTTGGACCCGATGATATGCCTCTAAAGAATTGGGTGACTTTCTCCGGACCAGTGGCTAGCAAGGAGGAGATGACTGTAAAACTTGGATTGGTTCCCCGTCCCCTAGAATCAAATGTCATAGGGTCCAATTTAGTCGAGTCCCCTCAATCCCTTGTCTTTGAGTTTGAGTCTCCGTTATCCGGGGGCCTCACGCCCGAGGATTATATGCTTGTAGCCAATGTTGTATTCCCTTTCGCTTTGAATGAAATGATAGACCTTTCCGAGTATCCCCTCATTGCCAACTTATTAGATGATAAATTAACTAATAATCTAAAAATGGTTAATAAATGAATCACCTACTAATGCAGACACACTAAATGAACAATACATTAAAAAACTTTCAAAGTAGGTTATTGACCAAGAGGAACCGTGCCCAAGCTGCCGAAGAAGTTTTGACTAAGGTGAATTTGGGGACTGCAAATGAACCAAAGGAGACACAGATTGGTAGCTACTTCAAAGGAGCTGAAAGGAAAGCCTTGATTAAACTACTCAAAGAATATGTGGATGTTTTCGCTTGGTCTTACAAGGACATGCCAGGATTGGATGATTCCATCGTGGAGCATAGGATTCCCATAGATCCCGAGGTAAAACCGGTTAAGCAAAAGCTGCGGAGAATCAAACCAGAACGGTCATTGCAAGTCAAAGAAGAGATTAAGAAGTTACTCCGAGTCGGCTTCATAAGGGTGATAGAATACCCTTCATGGCTCTCCAACATAGTAACAGTCACAAGGCCAATGGGAAAGTCCAATGTTGTGTTGACTTCAGGGACCTCAACAAAGTAAGCCCTAAAGATGACTTCCCTCTCCCAAATATCTACATGCTTGTGGACACAACTTTGAGCTTTGAGGTCAAGTCCTTTGTGGACGGTTTTGCCGGTACAATAAGATTAAGATGGTTGAAGAAGACCAAGAAAAGACCACCTTCACCACCCCATGGGGAACCTTTTGCTACACCGTGATGCCTTTCGAACTAAGAAATGCCGGGGCTACCTACTAAAGGTCCATAACCGCGCTCTTCCATGACATGATTCATAAAGAGGTAGAGGTATACGTCGATGATATGATTATCCATTCCAAGGGAACCGACAGACATCATTTGGTCAACTTGAGGAAGTTTTTTGACAGGCTACGGAAACACTCCATGAGACTCAACCCAGCCAAGTGCAATTTTGGAGTCTCCCGTGGCAAAGTTTTGGGATACATGGTCACCGAACATGGCATTGAGGTTGATCCCCAAAAGGTTAAGGTAATTGTGAAGATAAGGCCACCCCGTACCCAAACAGAAGTGAAAGCTTTCATGGGACGATTAGAATACATTAGTCGTTTCATAAACCAACTCACCCCCACCTGTGAGCCCATTTTCAAATGGAGAGGTTCGATCAGGAAATGATCTACGTCCTCTACCAAGATGGTTAGTCTTGGATTTATAATGAAGATCTTATAATATGAGAGAGTGTTACAAATTACAACGTTTGAGCCTATACACTAACTCAAGATCTAATATTCTATGAAAGAACAAATCCTAGACAAAACCGGTGTATCTCTTAAAGAAAGATCTAAGTGATCAAACTTAAAGATGTGCGTGTGTGATTTTAGATTCAAGGCTCTTTAGATCTTAGAGATTGAGAGCACAATAAAACTAAACTGTTTTTGCTTGAAGATCTGGGCTAAGTATGAAGGTATGAAGATGTTCTTGAGAATTCTAGTAAATCAAAGGCAATCTTCAAATCTTCAATAAATGCTTGAGAGAAATTATGAATATCTTAGCAACTTCAAAACGTTTGAAGTTATGGGGTATTTATAGTAGAGCTCCAAAAACTAGTCGTTGGAAATCTCTTGTGCATAAGGTTAAAGGACAGATGTGTTGTCACTTATTGAGTGGAGCATGTGTCCTTTATAGCCGTTAGACACATAACACAAATATGACCGTTATGGACAGGTGTCCTTAGATTCGAGTGCATACGTATTATTTTTCCACCGTTGGATTATTGGCGTAGTTTGAATTTCTTCAAGTCTTCATGTCTTCAATAAATCACCAAGTGTTAAATCATTCACAATGGGGCTCATGAGCCAAAGGGGCGCATGGGCGCATTGATCCATTATGGGGCGCGTAGCATATCTAGGTGCATGACTATATGCGTGCGCGCTGGTAGGCGCATGGCGCAATAGCCAGTTAGGCGCATGGCTCAAAAACAACTTGTGATTTTTCTTGAATCTTGATATCTTGCCCTATTCCTAAGCCTATTCTATTACAATGGACTATCTAAAAAATGAAGTATAAATACTTCTTACATATGGGTCTTAAGTCCATGAAATAAAACTTAGGTGATTGATCAATCAAATCTAATCAATCCTATTACATTGAAACTGAGATATAAGTGGGCATACCCAACATGTTGAAAGGTTGGTTTCTCTTCTCGACATTCCTTTAGAAGAGGCTCAGTGTATGGTTCTCAATCCCACTTTTATTGACATTTCGGATCTTCCCGAACAGTTCATGGATCGAACGGATGAGGCTTCTTAGAATGCCTTTGGGTTATGCGTTCTCGCCTTTTTCTACATGGTTGGCTCCAAGGGCACTTGCCATAAGGTTTTGTTGAGTGTCCTTGAGGAATGCCTTGCGGGGAAGGACATCATCCCTTTGATCTTAGGAGAGACTTTTCATGGCTTGGATCATTTAGCCTTAGGTGATGGCTTCATGCGCAGTGGTAGTCCTGCCCTTCTTACCATGTGGTTGAGGGAGAGGTTGAAGGCCGTTCCTGAGGCTCCTGTTTCTCACAAACCATGGTCTTATTCTCTGAGACGCATACTTTTGGATTACACTCAGGGTGATTGGGAGGCTTATATGGCTCGCCTCCTGATTTCGCAGATTCGTTGGTGGATTCCTCATTGGCGCATTGGTTATGTGAGAGAGTACCAGGGGGTTTCTCTCATTGTTCAGGTATCGGGACTTTTGGGATCATCTTTCTACATCCCTTCCTTGGTTCGTAGGCAGTTTGGGTTTCTTGCAGTCTCCTTTGTCGGAGTGGTCGGATGTCAACCTGGAGCATCTGAGGCCTTTGCCACTGTCCATGTGGGATCCATCTACCATTTCACTTTTTGCACGGATGTGGACATATTCCCTCTTTATGGCTTATGTACTTCTCAGGGGTGTGTCCAGCACGGTTCTAACCACGATTTACTTAGATTGGTATGAGCAGACTATGGGGTAGACTCAGAGGCTCATTGGGGAGAGGCGTGAGGCCATTCTTGGAGAGGATTATGACACTAGTAGGACTTTGAGGGAGACCGAGGCTGTGGCGAGTGGTCATAACCATACTGAAGATGTTATGGATGACTATCGGGTTTTGGCCGAGAGGAGGATGGCCGCAGTGCCTAATGTTGAAGCACGGATGGAGGATTTCTGGGCTCGGGCTGCAGCCGACACGGCTTTGAGAGCAGCCGGACTCATTGAGGAGACCGGGAGAATACCCGACCCTGGAAGGAGGGAAATCGGGATTTTTGACACGAAGAAAAAGAAAACTCGGAGGAGTCAAAATAAGAGGTGGACAGGTGAGGAGCATTGACGACCCTATGTCCTAAGTATCCACCCATTTCCATTGCAGACACATTAGTTTATTTAGATGTTTTATTTGTATTTTAGCATGTTATTTTGAGTCGAGAGTAGATTGTTCTTGAACTCATCAAAGAAGTGTTTTAACCGTAGTGGCAATGGTTACCTGTCTTTGACATTTTGTAAGGCTATGTTTACATTTGTACTAAGCCTCCTGATCAAAATGGGATTTGAATTTTATTTATTTTTGAGACCGGACCAATAATTGGCTGCCTACATTCCCCTTTTACAAATAGGACTAAGGGGCTCAGGTCATCGTAGTTATTTTTCCATGAGTCATGGTGCAACCCTGTTTTTTCTCTAGACCGTCCAAACGGGTTTTCAGTCTAGGTGGGTATATTCTTTTAGAACCTATAGTTTTTTTTTAAACATAATAGCGATGGAGCTTATCACCGTTGACCGGGTGCATGAAGGGATTGCCATCCAAATCTGCCAGTTTTATTGCGCTCCTGAGAAGATCTCTTGTACTACAAAGGGGCCAATCCATACGGGCTCCCATTTTCCATCAGGGTTAGACCTTCCTGGAGCTTTTTCCTTGAGAAACAAATCTCCTACCCGAATTTCTCAGGACTTCACTTTCTTATCAAAGGCTCGTGCCATTCTCCCTTGGTAGGCACATATATGTTCCATTGCTTTCAGACGACGCTCATCTAGCAAGGCCAATTCATCATGTCGACTCCGGAGCCTGTCTACCTCATGAATCTTATTCTCTAACAGAATTCTCAATGACGGAACTTCCAACTCGGCTGGGAGAATGGCCTCCATTCCGTAGGTCAAAGCAAAAGGGGTTTCTCCGGTGGCAGTTCTAACTGAAGTTCGGTAGCCCCAAAGTGCTAGATGTAGCTTTTCAGGCCAATCCTTTCCCTATGTTGCCATCTTTCTGATGATCCTCTAAAGTTTTTTGTTGGCGGCTTCCACTGCGCCGTTGGTTTGAGGCCTGTAGGGAGAAGACTTGTGGTGGGTGACCCGAAATTCTTCTAACAATCGGTCGCAGTCGCCTTCAAAGTGCGAGCCATTATCCGTGATGATCTCATTTGGGACCCCGTAACGGCACATGATGTTCTCCTTTATAAATCCAGCAACCTTTTTCGAGGTCAGGACCTTATAAGACTTGGCTTTGACCCATTTCGTGAAGTAGTCCACGGCTACCAAAACAAATTCATGAACATTACTTCCAGGCAGGGAAATTTTTCCAATGATGTCGATGCCCCATGTTGAGAAAGGCCATGGGGTTGTCATGCAGTACAAATGATGAGGCGGCAAGTGATTAAGGTTGGAAAATCGTTGACACGTAGCACAACTTTTCACAAATTGCATGCAATCGGCTTCTATTGAGATCCAAAAATACCCCATCCATAAGATGACTTGCATTAGGGACCAAGCATTCATATGGGGACCGCACACCTCGCCATAGACCTCTTTCATGAGTCCCTTTGCTTCTTCCGTGCTTATACACCTTAGGAGGAGGCTTTGATGACATTTCTTATACACGATGTCTCCCAGGACAACATAGTGAGATACTAACCTTTTAAGAGCCGTCATTCCCTTAGCCTTAATCCCGTCCTTGTATTCTCCTTTCTCATTTTGTGAAGGAAGTCTCCCCTTTTTTAAGGAATTGGTAGATTTTCTTGTACCATGGATCTTCTACCTTTTTCGGGACCTTTTCAACCTCACAACAATATGCCAGATTTTCTATCCTACCGACTCTGAAGGGCTTTATCGACTTTCCTTCGGGGATTTCTACAAAGGAGGCCAAGGTGGCCAATGCATCCGCAAACCAGTTTCGATCCATCAGTAGATAATGAAAAATGATCTCTTTAAATTGGGCCATGAGCTCTTCCATGTGGGCATGATATTTTTGCAGCCCCGGGTCCAATGTATTCCATTTATTAGACAGTTGGTTGATGATTAAGTCCGAATCTCCATATACCTCCAATTCTTTCACATTTCTCTCAAGGGCGTCTTCCAGTCCCGCCGTGCATGCCTCATATCCAGCGGCCTTATTGGTCACATCAAAATTCACTTGATGGTAATAGGGGTGTGCTCGTCTTTTGGATCTACCAGGAGCATTCCAATGCCGTTTCCCCTCTTGTTTGCGGCATCATCGAAGAACAACT
The DNA here is from genome assembly GCA_026119855.1 of Campanula takesimana. NCBI lineage: Eukaryota > Viridiplantae > Streptophyta > Magnoliopsida > Asterales > Campanulaceae > Campanula > Campanula takesimana. The sequence goes on along the minus strand of JAOWBW010000756.1, from coordinate 528,335 downwards.
GCCATTTATTCTCGCCTTTGAGAGCGAAGATCCCTTCATCGGGGAACTGTGGCTCGGTTTCCGTCTCTTCATTGCTAGGGAAATCTGATAGGTGTTCTGCCATAACTCTCCCTTTGATTGCCTTTCGTGTCACGTAACTAATGTCATATTCTGTTAGGAAGAATGACCATTTGGCGAGTCTCATGGACAAAGATGGTTTTTCCAACAAGCATTTGATGGGGTCTATCTTAGAGATGAGCTTTATTGAGTGGGAATGCATGTAGTGTTTCAACTTTCTCACCACCCATACTAATCCGGCACAAGTTTTCTCAATGGCGGAGTAGTTAAGTTCACTCCCTTGTAACTTTCGGCTTACGAAGTAGATTGCATTCTCCACTTTTGAATCCTTGTTTTCTTGGGCCAACATGGCTCCTACTGACGCGTCAGTCACTGTCAAGTATAACAAGAGAGGCTTATCTTTGTGCGGGGGGCAAAGGATTGGCGGATGGGTAAGGTAGGCTTTGATTTTCTTGAAGGCGCGCGTATTAATATCTTGTCAATTACTTTCAAGTTACTATCTTATCTCACTATTTGATTGTTTATTCATTGTAAATTGATTGGATTGAATTGTGTTGTGTTGGTTATATCATTTGCCTTAGTTCCTTATTTCACCAATTTGAACCAAAATACTTAGAGTGTGTGTGGTCCCCCTTTATCATACTTTGCGCCTATTCACTTAACTAAATTCCGCTGTGCATTTCACTCACTCACTTAGGCGCATTTCATAACGCTTATTTGATAAAGTGCGTATTTCCAATTGAGTTTATCAAGGGTACGAAAAGAATTTTAAAACAGCTATTCAACCCCCCCTCTATCTATTTTCTATACCCTTGTTGCCCGTTGGGACCAACAAGTGGTATCGGAGCAAACACCTTTATAAAACATCTTCGTTTTTCAAGTTTAACAGCTTGGGTGCCGATAGGGATATGGCAAACTCAAAACCTTCGGCAACTTCTAACTACACATATGTTCCAGTTTTTTATGAAGATCATTTTGACGTATGGAAATTCAGCATCTTGACACATCTTACCTCAATCGATGAAAGGCTTCATGACACCGTGGTTTATGTACCTTACATCCCAATGAAAGCGAATCCAAATCCACACACCAATGCTGCTCAACCAACCATCAAGAAACCAAAGGAAAAATGGACTGAGGAAGAAACAAGAAGAGTTGCAAATGATGGCAAAGCAAGAAACATTCTCCTAAGCACTCTAAGCACGGCTATGAAACAACAAGTCATGCATTTTGCTACCGCCAATGAGTTATGGGATTCTATTGAGGAGCATATAGAAGGAGACACGGTCTGCAAGGAGAACAAGAGATACGAAGTGCAAAAGAGATTCAATAATTTCTCTCAAATCCCCGGTGAAACTCTTAGACATACTTATGAACGCTATTGTGAAATCATCAATCTATGTATTTCACTTGGAAAGAAGTTCTCAAATAAGGAATTAAACACTAATTTCTTTGCTGCTTTTGGATCAAGATACCTACATAAATTTAGCGCCCTTGAAGACGCTGGAACTTTAGATGTATGGACTTTAAGGAACCTTTATACAAATCTCAAGGTTTATGAGCTCAAACTTCAATGCATCAGTGAAACTGAAGGAAAATCAAAATCCATTGCTATGGTGGCGCATAGAGAAGAAGCGCATGCGCCTGCGCCGGTACAAGATGAGAAAAGTTCAGATCCCAAAATTTCTACTTCTGAGCTATTAGACATGGATGATGAAGACTTCGCTTTATTTGTGAAGAGATTCCAGAAGTTCAGAAAATTCTCAAAACCCGGCTCATTCAACAAAGCTCAAGGATCTACAAGCAGAGCTCCTCCAAAGTTCACTAAGAGCAGTGATCCTAAAAGAAAAGAAGACCTTGTTTGTTTTAATTGCAGGAAACCAGGACACTTTGCTTCAAGCTGCCCTATTCCCAAATTTAAGTACATGCAGAAGAAAAGCAGCCATACTCCCAAGTTCACTCCCAAATTCACTCGTCACAAGGGAATGGTTGCTGAAGAAGAATCACCAGCAAATGAGCAGAACACTTGGATTGAAACAGACTCAGAAGAGAGCGATGAAGATTCCGATGATGGGCTCGTTTGTTTGGTGGTAAAGGATAATGAAGTTGATGTTTATGACTCCGATGATGACTACTGTAGACACCCCATTTTGGACATTCATTTATGATCACACTACTTCTGTGTCTCGCCTTTGATTTGGGTCAAAAGCCATTAAGTTGGACATGTTTCGTTAAGTTTTTTACTGACTCCGTTAGTCAGGGGCCAAAATGAACATTAAAACTACTACAGAGGGAAAATAGTGAATTCCAGCACTGAGATGCCTCGTACGAGACATTGATGTCTCGTACGAGACATCCCCCTTGACAGTCGGGTTTTTGGTCAGTTTCCTTGTTGATCTTAACCCCTTTTCTTGGCAAACACTTAAGCAATCCGGGAAAACCTATTTGACGATCTTAGAGTCCAAAAATACCTCTGTGGGAATCAAGTCTTGGATTCCCATCACAACTTACCTTCTTGGCCAAAACCCTAGGTCTAAAACTCCTATAAATATAAAGGTTCTTGAACCGAAAAAAGGCTAGAATCCTCATTCACCCTAAACCACTCCAAATCTGATCAAAGAGGTCCCCATAATCAGTCCCTCTTCCTCACCCATTAAATTCAAGCCTCCACAACACCATTCAACCCAAGTTTATCGAAGATTCAAGGCCTTTAGTCAAGGCCATCCATAGGATCCTTGAAGAACGCTTAGGTAAAACTCTTTGTTTTCTATCTTCTCATCTCCTTCTTTTTCTTTGAAGTAGTGTGATTCCATTAAAGGATCAGCCTAGAGCCTCTCCAATCCATGGAGATGGTCTCGAAGCACATGATCCGATATTCCAAATAAATAAGCAATAATTTATTTGTTTTTTCTCTTTTACATACATTTTGCATGATTTTGAAACAATGACGATGATTTCTTAGCAAGACCAATCCTAGATTGGGTGAATTGGGTGCTCTTTGACCTTCCCAATTCATAACTTAACCCCTGAATCCAGATATCTCTGTCTGTGTTCCGACAACAGCATGGTGGCGACTCTCAAACAATCAAAAAGGGTAAATCGAATGTCGAAAAGGCACCTCAAAGTCAAACAAACACAAAAACCCACGCGCAAACAGTGGAGACTCTGCTGGGGATGATCACAGTAAGTGGGTTAGACTTGCGTCGAAAGAAATCATCGTTGTTTCAAAATTCTGCATTTTGTACTGTAATATGTTCCCCAACTGAGATGCCTCGTACGAGGGATCCCTTGTCTCGTACGAGACATCTCAGCTCTGCCCGGCTGATCTGACTCTCTGGTTTAAAAAAGGATTTTCGTTCGGTTCAAACACATATATAGGGTTTCAGATCTGTTCCCCCCTCTGTTTCTGAGTCTTAGGACCTTCCTAACAAAAACGAAACTCCCCATATATTATAAGGCTAACCTTTGTTTTTGCAAGAGTACTTGCTAAATTTTTCATTCTCTGCTTTGCTTATGTTTGCCTTATGTGTGAACTACGGCTGCCTGAGTTCCTCCACAAGAGGGAAACGTAGGCAGCCACTTGGCCCGGCCATTGCATGTTTTTATTTTTACTTTCAAAAAAAAAAAAAACTCTTTATTTTATGTTTGACACCTAGATCTTGACTCTCACACACGTGCACACATGTAGAATAATTGCACTGCATACCTTATAAACCCGGGTCCCAATCGGAGAACGGATGTCAGTCAGCACCCCCATTCTAACGAATGGCCCTCGCCGGTCTCTCCAAAGATGGTGTACCCACTCCGTGACACGCTCCTATACTGTATTCATGGGGAGACTTAGCTGTAAGCCTTGCATCAACCTCATGCATACATACTAGCTAATAAGACACTCCTCGAGACCGGTCGGTTCGATTCTTAGGGTTGTTTTAATCTTTGCCCAAGATAACGCATCTTTACAATCTATACTCCTCTCTTGTGAATATGACGAATGTCCCTTCGGTAAAATGTTGAACAAAGGATTTTGAAAGAATGTAGAACCTCCCTATGGGATTTCGAGCTTGTGTTTTCCTACTTTCACTATTCTGTGCAGGATTGTGGATGCCATTTTGGCTTAGTTTCAACCGCACCGTTTAACAAAGTACAAAACAACTACGGAATCATTTAGGTTTGGTTAATTGAATGGTGGATTCTGATGAGAATATGGGACCCTTGCCCGAATTGTCCGTTTGGGAGAGTGCAATACAGGTGAAAAACAAGGGGCTCATATTCTAGGGTGACAGAATCCACTGTTTTAGGATAAACTAGAGTAGTAACCTCTCAAAATGGATTAAATTCCATCTGACCAATAGGCTTAAAATCTGACTGTCTGGCCAGATGTCTCGTATGAGACATCCATTGTCTCTTACTAGACATCTCTCCTTTTTGTGATTCTACCTTGTTGGTCAACCCTATTTCATAGAAGCAGACTTGTTGGGACCCCAGCCTGGATTTGACACAGTTTCTACACTCTAGGTCCATTCGATCAGCAAAGTAGCTCCATGCTCCTAACACAATGCCTGCCCGCACGGAAATGTCTCTCAGAGAAATCTCACAAAATCTGCGCTTCAAGATGGAAGCCACCGGAGGTTGGAAAGAAGGCTTACCCAACGGATAGGCCCCAGAAATCAATATCATGCAAGAGTTTCACTTCAGAGGGCTCGACTATGCCTCCTATTATGCTCATGACCAAGTCAAAGAGCGTAACAAGAAAAGCGAAAAAGATTGGGCTGAGATCGAGAAGATGATCGACGGCAGTAAGCTCGAAATGTTACAAGCTGAATACAATGAAATGAGTAAGTGGTACAATCCCGCCATCGAAAGGGCTCAGAATTTGGAAGACAACCAAGAAAAGGTCATCAATGATGAGGTAGGTAACTGCATCAGCCTGCTTTATCAAGACCTAAAGAACCAAATGGAGGAGGAACATACTCATCACCTCAATGTTATGAGGGACCATTACGAAAGCATCATGCAAAGCCTCCAACCTAAGCCACCGAGAGTCTACACAGACTTAAGTCAAATCCGACTTAGGAGAGTGTTCCGTGAGCTTGAGAGAGAAGGCAAGCTAGCACCTATGAAGGGGTACAAACCTAAATTTGAGGGGGCCGGAAGGGCCTTGCACCTGTATTGCTACTACCATCAGTGCCGCGGTCACCACACCGACAAATGCAACAACTTAAGGGATAAGATCCAAGATCTTATCGACCAAGGCACTCTACAGATAATAGGAAATGGAATCGGCCTCGTATTGAAGAATGAGGGGTCCAAACCTCAAGCTCCTTTTCCACTACAGTAGTTAGTAGTTTAATAGACTAGTTTTTACTTCATTTTCATAGATTAGACGTCTCTTTCTTTTCTTTTTAAACAAGTTGTTTTTCTCTTTTTAAGGGACCCTACTCACCCGAGAAACATTGTGGGTCAGAGCATGCCCTCCTATCAATTTCAATTTTTAGTAATAGTTAGTTTCTTTTAAATTTCTCACTTTTCCATACTTTTCCAAAAGCAAAGTAGTGTAGAGATGGTAGAAATGCACAATGAAAATGACTATTCTAAGGCGATTCCATTCTCCAGAACACGCCCAGTACTTAACATGATGCTAAAAGAAGGGTACTTCCCCGGTCTTAGACTCGGCAAGCATTTACAACGGATAAAAGAACCACCACCTGTCGTTCTATCCCCCCCAAAATATGGTCTAGGGTATGTGTCACCACTCAAGGGCATCCCTATAGATGAAAGGGATTGGACTTCATACATTATGCCACTGGCACCGCCCTATCGAAAGACTCTAAATGGGTACTTTGTGCGTAAGGTGGAAAACTTGCCATACTTCATGTTCCCTGAACCATGGATCGACCATAGGGGGAAGCACCAACCGGGCTTCGAAATCTTCGGTGACTGTGATCTATACTCGCTTGAAACAGAACAGACGCAATTCTCGTGGCTACCTCGAGAATTAGGGGGTACCAAGGCCGAAGCATTCAGTGAGTGGGACTTTGTGTTGGGAGAAGACCTACTGCGCCAATTTCTCAACCTTTGCAAGCTAGAGGACACACAGATGAATGCAATAGATAAGTGGGACGCTCCTAACCAAGACTACACCAAGCTCATCAAGAAGAGTGACAAGCCTATCCAGAATTGGTACACAACTGGGGGACCCATAGCAAGTGAAGACTTCCTGATCAAAGAATTATGATGTACTCCCCATCCCCATAGAGAAAGAAAATTTTTAACTCTTACCTTAGAGTCAGATACCGCTACCGATGAGCTCACCCAAGAGGACTTGGATTCCATCGCGGAACATGTATTCCCTTACTTTCTTAATGAAAAAATAGATCTTTCTGAGTATCCCGAGATCCCTAGCGTCCTAAATGATGAATTAACTAATAACTCTAACGAATTAGATAATAATGAGTCATATGACGAGATAGATCAAGAAAACGAACAAATCTTAAAAGAAATTAATAAGCAAGTAGGTCGTCGTGGCGGAAATGGTCCTATTGATGCCAAAGAAATGTAAACAGTTAATCTGGGGACGGACAATGATATGAAAGAGACCAAGATTGGCAGTTTCTTCAAAAGGGAAGACCGACATTCCCTCATAGCGCTTCTCCAAGAATTCGTAGATGTGTTCGCTTGGTCCTACAAAGATATGCCGGGGCTAGCCAATTCGATTGTTGAGCACAAGATACCGCTACTTCCTGATTCAAAGCTGTAGACACCCCGCCTAGGACTGTTGGTCCCAAATGGCAACAAGGGTATGAAAAATAGCTAGAGGGGGGGGTGAATAGCTGTTTTAAAAATCTTTTCGTACCCTTGAAAAACTCAATTGCAAATGCGCACTTTATCAAGTAAGCGTAATGAAATGCGCCCAAGTGAGTGAGTGAAATGCACAGCGGAATTTAGTAATGAAAATAGGCGCAAATTGATAAAGGGAGCGCAACACACACACTAAGTATTTTGGCTCAAAGTGAGTGAAATAAGGAACTAAGGCAAATGTTTTAACAAACACAACACAATTCAGTTCAATCAATCTACAATGAGTAAACAAGCAAATAGTGAGTGAAAATAATAACTTGAAAGAAATAACAAGATAATAACACAAGCTATTTGGAGAGGTTCGATCAAAGAAAGATCTACGTCCTCTACCAAGATGGTTAGTCTTGGATTTCAAATCGAGATCTTATATAATGAGTGAGTGTTACAAATTACAATGTTTGAGCTTATACACTAACTCAAGATCTATTACTATGAAAGAACAAATCCAAAATAATAACCGGTGTATCTCTTAAAGAAGAATCTAAATGATTAATCTTAAAGAGGTGCGTGTGTGTTCTTAGTATCAAGGCTCTTTAGATCTTTGAGATGGAGAGCACAAGAAACTAAAGTGTTAAGGCTTTGAAGATCTGGGCTAAGGATGAAGGTATGAAGATGTTCTTGAGAAATCTGGAAAAACGAAGGCAATCTTCAAATCTTCAACAAATGCTTTAGAGAGAGAAATTCTTGAAATTCTTAGCAAAACTCAGCAACTTCAAAATGTTGAAGTTATGGGGTATTTATAGTGAACTTCAAAAAAACTAGCCGTTGGAAATCCTTGTGGATAAGATGAGCTGTCGCTCGTTGATTGGAGCATGCATATATTATGGCCATTTTGACACTCAACATAAATGTGACCGTTGTGGACACGTGTCAATAGATTAGGCGCATATGTATCTTTTAACCACCGTTGGATCATTGGCGTAATTTGAATTCTCTTCAAGTCTTCAAGTCTTTAATAAATCAATGAGTTTGAATAAACACTTTGAGGCGCGTTTGAGCCAAGAGGCGCATTGAGCCAAGAGGCGCACAGACGCGTGCGCTTAAAACAAGGGGCGCAGAGGCGCGTAACATAGCTTATGAAGAGAGCCTTATGCGCGCGCTCTAAATGGCGCATGGCGCGAATGTGGAAGGCGCGTGGCGCAGGAGGCGCATAAGCGCGGCTGAAACTCACTGAGTGATTTATCTTGAAACTTGATCTTCTTGCCCTATTTCTAAGCCTATTCTATATCAATGGACAACCTAAAAAAATGAAGTATAAATACTTCTTACATGTGGGTCTAAAGTCCATGAAATAAAACTTAGGTGATGGATCAATCAAATCTAATCAATCCTAATACATTAAAATTTAGATATGTGGGCATACCCAACAATCTCCCCCTATTTGATTGATACCATTACCTACTATATCAAGGACAAACATTTTACTTGATAAAAACATGTCCAAATGAATGAAATTGGTAATTCATGTCTCAAGTTAATGTACACACTAGTCCAAAATATAGATTCCTAATCTATTCCAATAAGAATAAAGAGTTACATATGGAAAGATAGAAACAACAGTTTAACACATTCAAGATGATATATGATTTTTAGTTTTTGAAATGTGTTTAAACCAAGTTTAAACTTAATGCATGAAAGTATGAAACAATTCAATATGATGCATATGAATTTAAACAATATTCATTGTTCTACAAACAAGGAGTTTGAGTGAACAAGGTTTGATAATAGGTGATGCATTGTTCTCATTAAAACTTGGGGTGTAAGAGTTACAAGTTACAAGTTTCGAATAGAACAAAAACAAAAGGTGCTAAAACAAGTAAGCACAAAATCACTAACACAAGAGTTGATTCTATTACAAAAAGGTTCTAACAACTTACAAACAAAAATAATAGAAACTAAGGGTTGGGAGGCGCATCATCTTCCTTCAAACCTTCAACGATTTCTGAAACAGAACGCTGAATTTGCTTTGCGAGCTGATGACTACGGTTCGCTAACCCTTGAGTGTCAGTGACACTGGAGTGAGTGGCAGTGATACCGTCTCTAATGTAACTCAAGTGATTCACATTGATGTTTTGGTATTCATCAATGGAACGCTGAGTGATTTGCTGTTGTTGAGAAATATTTTCTTCCAAAATTTGAATGTGAGCTTCAATGGCATTTTGAGCCGTGATAATATCGGAAGAAATCTGTTCGGCGCGTCTGTCAGAGCTTGAGTGAGCAGCAGTGAAATGAGTGACGACCAATTCTTTCAAGACATCCAACTTAGATACAAGCACATTCATGTTGGATTGAGACGCAGCAGACTGAGGTATGAAAGTAGGCGCAGAAGCGGTGGTTTGCGCCTGATCAGTATGAGCTTGAACCTGAGTCTGCGCCGGAGGAGGGGAAGGAGCAGAAAGTTTGTCCTTGAGAGATTTCATCTCCCCCTTAATGGCAGCGATCTCTTCAGATTGATCAGTGAGTAAGGAAGTAAGAAGCTCAAATTGAGACTTTATATGTGACTGTCCTTGCTCTAGATTTGCTTGCCCCTGCTGTAAAGAATGAAGAATGGAGAGTACCTCGCTCAAATCAGGAGCAGATGGAGGAGGCGCAGGGGTAGATAGTGGCGCATCATCTTGAAGGGCCGCAGAATCTTGAAGGGGCGCAGAAGGAGATGGAGGCGCAAGAGGAGGTGAATGAGTAGGAGACTCAAATTCATCTTCAGTTTCCACATCAACAGTTTCAACAACAACTGTTTCAACATCAATAGTTGCTGTTGTGATCTGATCAGGTCCAGGTGGAGGCGCAACTGGAGAAGGAGTGTGCTGAGGGATGGTCTCTTGATCCCCCTGAACTGGTTCCTCTATGTCTGATATGTCATCTCCGAAGAAATCAGAGAGGAGTTGTACCCTTGACACTTTGGTCGGTTGAAATTTGAATGAGGGCGCACGAGGAGTGGGGGCGCGTTGAGAAGGAGCGCGCTGGGTAGGCGCGGAAACAGAAGGCCCTTTCTCAATATCTGCACTTGATCCGGCGCCTTTCATGCGCTCTAACTTTTCAGACTCAGCAGCTTGTTTGGCCAGAAAATCTTCATCTCTTTTTCTTTGAGCCTCAAGCCTGCTGGCTTCCTGCGCTAGCCTCAGATCTCGCTCTTCATCAGATTCAAATCTGGTACGTTTGATAGGCGCACGAGGAGGGTCATCAACCACTCTTTTTCCTTTGCTTTTCTCTGCGCCTGGCACGGGATCAGCGCTTTGTCTAGCGCTTGCCTTCACTGCGCTCTTTATTAATGGTGCGCTTTTAAGGACAGGCGCATCATCTGACTCTGTGTCTTCATCAACTAAGCCTTCAACAGGCTTGATTTGAATTCCTTTTGCGCGCTTTGTGGGCTTCTTCCTGCGCTTCTTGAGGTCCAAATTAGCTTTACCAAACATTGGAACATCGTTTATTTTGTATTCAGGATTCTCATTCAAAAACTTAACTAACTCAGGGTAAGTTAGAAAAAGTTTTGTGAGAAGAAGGCAGTGTGAGCGGAATCGGGTCTTTCCATCATTTTTGTTCTTCACAAATTTATCAATTTGCTCACGCAGAGTCTTGAACAGAATGTGAGGCCAGTGAAGCTTCTCCTTGGCCATGATGGCAGCTGTGTATTCCCATTGTTCAACCGTGAATCGGTTCACGTTTCCTGTTTTGAACACAATTGAAGTTCCCACCAAGTGCGCGATGTGAGTCAAGAGTTCTCCACCATCTCGAATTTCAGTGTTTTTGATATTGTTTTGAAGCGTGGGAATATTTAAAAGTGAGGCAGCCATCTTGTTCTGATCATCAACAGAATAAGTCATCGGACGCCCAATAATGCGATCTTCACCAGTAGAAGGAAAACCAAGCAAGTGTCGAATCACAGATGATGAAATATGGACGTCAACATTTTGAACGCGCGCCTCAATCCGGTAGTGAGTGCGCCCATTTACATCAATTTCCACTAGAACAGCAGTGGAAAAGAACTCATCCACGAGGAGCGCAGAATAGAAATCTTGGTCCATGGTGAATAAGGGGAGCAGACCAGCAACGCGCAGGGTTTCAATTATTTCTCTTCCCATCACTTCACCAGACAGCTCTAATAGATCAAGAGATTCTTCTAATTTGAAATTTGCAAGGTCCTGAAAAAAATGATTGATATTAGAAATGACATAGGCGCATAGAAACATAAAATGATCAAAGTAACATAGGCGCATGAAATAGATAGGCGCATAATTGAAACAGGCGCACAAAATTATAGAGAATCAAGGCGCATAATTGAATTAGGCGCATAAAATATTAAAGGTGCATAGAGTTACAAGGCGCATAATATGGTTCTATGTGAATACTAAGGAAAAATAGAACAACGAAATTTGACTAAGTACGAAGTTAGGCGCATAAGGTTTTAGGCACAGAATGATTTAAGCGCATATACAAGTAGAGGCGCAGAAAGCATTCAGGCGCATAAAAGAATAGGCGCATAAAGAGGTATATAGGCGCATATCGTGAGAATTTTTACTTAGTAAGAAAAACAAACAACAAGCATTCAAATGAAAGAAATGAAAATCAAAAAGTTCAAATTTTCGAAAACAAGGTAGAAAATTTTTAGAGACCAAAACATGCAAAAATGACGAAGAACACGAAGAACGACCCTTGAATGCTCGAAGAACACCAAGAACACGAAAATCATGAAACTTCACCAAACTAGACAAATAATATATCAAAATGACCGCATGACAACAAGGAATCTAAATATGTAAACAAAAATATTAACAAATCAATAATGAAAGCACAATGATCAAAAGAATGACCGAAAATTTTGAAATATTTTGAAAACAAAAATCCAGATTTGTAACAAACAGAGCATTGATCGTTGAAATGTTGGTTTTAAAAGATTCGAAATCAAGAATAGAACACAACCCAACAAACGATATAGAAAACGGATCATCGAAACAAGAGAAATCAAAGGAAAATGAATCCGGGTTTAAAAAAAAAACGAAAAATCACTGAAAATGACGAAAACAAATTCAGAAATGTAAGGAGATTAAGGGTTGAGAATTCATACCATATCGTCTTGTGTAGATGTTGATGCTTTCTTAGGACCCATAAACTTATATATATATGAAGAAAATGAAGAAGAATAAAATGGAGAAGATGAAGAGTGAGAGGCGCGAGTCTGGGAGAGAGAAACGGGGAGAGAGAGAGAGGAATAGAGTAGGTGGGAAGAAAAGGGAAGATGATGATGTGTTTTTATAGGTTTAGGTTTAAAAACTTGCACTGATAAAGCAAAAAATACAGTCAAAAATTTAAAAAATTGGAAGTTGAAGAGATGGCATTAATGAGGGATTTGAAAAGGCGGCTAATCATTTCAGGTGCATTAAATGCTGAATGACACAAAGTGTCATGATGTGACATTTAGGTTTTTGAAAAAAAAAACTGCTCCACTTTCCCTTTAAGTGTATGAGCAATTTTGACTAATTTTTGCACAAACACCAAAAACATCTATTTTGGTGTAAGTTTGGGGTGCAAGAAATATATCCCAGAAAATAAAATTTTTCGAAAAGCGTAAAACGAGGGAAAAATTTAATTGCACAAGTACCCTTGAACAATTAAAGGAATGTCAAAAGGCATAGATTCCTATAATGAATGAATAGAATGAACATACCTGGTACTTGTGTATTTAATACGTTCAATCATTGAAATTAAATTTGAGAATTGATTGAGCCGCAATAGTTAATGCGCGCATGAAGGGGCGCATTACTTCAGCAAGGCGCATACTCATCTAGGCGCTTTATTCATCAAGGCGCATAACATCTCAAGGCGCATAAAGAAGGTTGAGGGCGCATAAGTGTTTGAAGCGCGTGGATTGATAGGCGCGCATTTATTGTGCACGCAGAAAATTAGAGATGGGCGCGCAGTTTGCGAGGCGCATAGGTGGCGCATAGTTTCCTTGAAACTTTGAGAAATTGATTTAATCATTTGTACCTAAAATACTCATAACTCAACACAACATAAAATCATTAGTATTGACAAAACTATATTGAATTTAGTTGAGTTCTAGCATACCCATTTCACCTCTCAAAAACATGAACCGTTTCGCGTCAAGTGCTTTCGTTAGAATGTCGGCGATTTGATAGTCGGTTCCCACGTGTTCCAAATGAATATTGCCTTTCTCCACGTGGTCTTTGAGGAAGTGATATTTGATGTCGATGTGCTTGGTCTTTGAGTGCATGACAGGATTTTCAGAAACCGCAATTGTTGATGTATTGTCGCAGTAGATGGGACAATTTTCTTCGATGATATCATAGTCCACCAATTGCTGCTTCATCCAGAGTATTTGACAACAACAACTTCCCGCAGCGATATATTCGGCTTCGGTTGTTGAGACAGATACTGAAGCTTGTTTCTTACTCGCCCATGACACAAGTCTATATCCGAGGAAATGACAAGTGCCACTTGTGCTTTTCCTATCAATTGTGCATGCTGCATAATCCGCATCTGAATAACCTACAAGTTTAAAGTTCGAATCTTTGGTGTACCAAAGTCCAAGGTTAACAGTGCCAGAGAGATATCTTATAATACGTTTCACAGCAATTAAGTGTGCTTCTCTAGGGTCGGATTGATAACGAGCACAAACACAAACACTAAACATAATATCGGGCCTACTAGCAGTAAGATAAAGGAGTGAGCCAATCATACCTCGATAGAGCGTTTGATCAACACGTTTACCTTTTAGATCTTTGTCGAGTTTGTTGCCGGTGGCCATTGGAGTATCGTATGATTTAGCGTTCTCAAGTCCAAACTTCTTGATTAAGTCCTTTGTGTATTTGGATTGGTTGATAAAAATGCCTTCACTCATTTGCTTGATTTGAAGCCCGAGGAAGAATGTGAGTTCTCCCATCATGCTCATTTCAAACTTGCTCTTCATTAGTTTCTCAAAACGCTTGCACAACAATTCATTAGTTGAACCAAATATAATATCATCAACATAAATTTGAACAAGTAATTTATGACCATTATGTTTGGCAATGAAAAGAGTTGTATCGATTTTACCGCGAGTGAAGCCTTTTTCGATGAGAAACTTGGATAGTGTATCATACCATGCTCTTGGTGCTTGTTTGAGTCCATACAAAGCTTTCTGGAGTTTGTACACATGATTTGGAAATTGTGAATCTTCAAACCCAGGTGGTTGAGCAACATAGACTTGTTCTTGGAGTTCACCATTTAGAAACGCGCTCTTCACATCCATTTGATATAACTTGAAGTTCTTGTGAGCGGCGTAAGCTAGAAATAATCTGATAGCTTCAAGTCTTGCTACGGGCGCAAAAGTTTCATCGTAGTCTATTCCTTCTTCTTGCCTATAGCCTTGTGCAACCAATCTTGCTTTGTTTCTCGTGATGGTTCCATTCTCGTCCATCTTGTTCCTGAACACCCATTTTGTACCAATCACTCCATGATCATTTGGTCTTGGAACTAGAGTCCAAACCTTACAGCGTTCAAATTGATTGAGTTCTTCTTGCATTGCAACAACCCAATTAGGATCTTGGAGCGCTTCATCAGCCTTCTTCGGTTCAATTTGAGAGATAAAGGCAGTGTAAGCATCAAAGTTTGTAGCTCTCCTTGTACGAACACCAACTTGTAGATCACCGATGATATTAGCAATTGGGTGACCTCTAACTTCACGAATTTCAGGAGGTAAGTTAGGTTGAGTCGTAGAAACTTGAAGGTCTTCAATAGGTACATCTTCACCAGATTCAAAGTCATTGAAATTTGGGGGTTGAACTGGTTCAGAATTGAAATTTGGGTTTACATCAGATGCAGCAGTAGAAATAGGCGCGTGAGAAGAATCATGAGGCGCATCATTTGAGTGAGGCGCAATAGATGATTCACCAGGCGCATTATACATTGAATTAGGCGCATTTGATGTAGGATTTCCTTGTGTTGATAGATTCTGATCTTGAGTGGGCGCAACATAAATAGGTGCACCTGTATTATTTAGCTCAATAGAATCATCAGCAACATTTGGAGCCAAATGTGGCTCAAGGAGAGAATGTTCATCAAAAGTAACATGTACAGATTCAACTATCACTAATGTAGTTCTATTGAAAACACGAAAAGCTTTAGAGTGTTTGGCATACCCAACAAAAATACCTTCGTCGGCTTTGGCGTCGAATTTACCTCTATGTTCGTTTCCGTTGTAGAGGATATAACATTTGCAACCAAAGATCTTGAAGAATGCAATGTTGGGAGTTCTACCACGCCATAGTTCATACGGAGTCTTGTTGTGAAGTTTGTTGATGAGGGAACGATTTTGAGTAAAACATGCAGTGTTGATAGCTTCTTCCCAAAAGTACTTAGGCAATTTAGCTTCAGCTATCATCGTCTTTCCAGCTTCAATCAACGTTCTATTCTTTCGTTCAACAACGCCATTTTGTTGAGGAACTCCGGCGGTTGAAAAGTTGTGATCTATCCCATGATCTTCACAGTATCGAGCAACACCGTTGTTCTTGAATTCTGTTCCATTGTCGGATCGAACACTAACGATGTCATCTTCTTTTTGGGTTTGGAGCAGTCGAAATAAGGTAGTGAGAATATCATAACAATCATCTTTTGTAATCATCATCTCTACCCATGTATATCTTGAATAATCATCCACCACAACTAGAGTATACTTGTTTCTTCTAATACTTGCGGTGGAAACTGGTCCAAATAGATCAATGTGAAGCAGTTGCAAACATCTTGTAGTTGAAGGATTTGACTTGCTTGAAAATGACTGCTTCGGTTGTTTGCCAAGTTGACATGCGGCGCACTTTTTGTCATGATGATCAGCAACTTTGGGAAGTCCTTTGACAAGATTGTTCCTGCTGAGTTTAGATAGATACTTGAAGTTCAAGTGACTTAAGCGCTTGTGCCACAGCCAACTATTTTCGTTCACACTTTTTGCTACAAAACAAAGATTAGTACTAGAGTTCATACTATGGAAATCAATAATATAAATATTTGTCTTACGATATCCCGTGAGTAAGATAGCTCCAGTTTTGCCATTCTTGATAAGACATTGCGTTGAAGTGAAATGGCATTCTAATCCTTTGTCGCAGAATTGAGATATGGATAATAAGTTGTGCTTGAGCCCTTCGACGAGTGAGACTCTTTCAATGCACACTTTGTCTTTCTTGAGCTTTCCATATGCTACAACTTGACCTTTGTTATTATCGCCAAATGTTACGGAGGGACCTCTTTCTTCATGGACATCTTCTAATAAGGATTCATCTCCAGTCATGTGTCTTGAACACCCACTATCGAGAATCCATTCGTAATTTCTAGCTTTTGAAGATCCAGCCATGAAACAAAGAACCTGAAATATAGACATTTAAGCAGGTCCCCTTTATTCCTTTTGGGTCCTAGGGTTAGCAACTTTTGACAACCCACTCTTGCTTGACCTTAGGATTTTTACGTCCTTTGGCATTGGGAGTGAATCGCAAAAGGCATTCCACGGCCTTGTGTCCTGAACAATCACAAATGGAACAATGATGAAAGCCACCAATCACGTGAGTTTTCACAAACTCTTTACTTTTCTTGGGGATGGCATTCTTCTTTGGGTCAGATGAACTAGACTTAACAAAATCTTTCTTTTGAAATTTTGGAGCGCTTTTTCTCGGAGGGCGCATAGGGCTAGGAGGCGCACGGCGATGAGGCGCGTGGCTCTTAGGCGCATAATGAGCACTCGGAGAAGGAGCGTGCCTATTTTCAAGAATGATTTTGCTAGGAGATGGTTCATCTGTAGCTATACCTTTCCCATTAGCTTTCCCAAATTGCT
Organism: Campanula takesimana; assembly: GCA_026119855.1. Taxonomy (NCBI): domain Eukaryota; kingdom Viridiplantae; phylum Streptophyta; class Magnoliopsida; order Asterales; family Campanulaceae; genus Campanula; species Campanula takesimana. Next base: position 511,606 of record JAOWBW010000756.1, on the reverse strand, counting down.
TCGTTGGGTAGACATAATGGAATGTTTGTCTCTTGACTTTTTCCTGTCCTTTACCCATTGAATTAGAATGTTTTTCCTTGGGAATTTCAAAAGTTTGTTGGTTGGTAAATTCACTATCTCTTTCAGCACAGACATCACATTTAAAGTTGTCACTAGTTGATGAGAATCCCAAGCCACTTTTATCACCACTGACTTTTTGGGACTCAAATATATTCTCCATAGTGACACGAGAATTGGACCACTCATTTGTAATCTTTTTAAGATCAGTAATTTGAGCAACCAATTCATCGTTTTGAACTTTAAGAAGTGAGTTCTGTTCTGTTAGAAAAGTGTTTTTAACAGTAAGAGGAGTCATGCTCTTTATCTGCTCCTTAAGGAGGGTGAGTTCAGATTTAGTAGAGATTTCTCGGTCTTAAGCTGGGAAATTTCATCACATGATAGTGCTAAAGCTTCCTTCATACTATCAAATCTAGTGATTACCTTTTCAGCCTTCTTGAACAATTTTTCTTGTTCAGCAATCACTTCATCATTGATTTTGGAGATTGGAGCAGTTGGTTCAACCTGTGGTCTAATGTATGCTCCTTTTCTCAATTTGTTCCTTGCTCCAAGATCACATCGAGAGAATAACAATCCACCATCGTTTTGAGCCGGAGTGAGAAATCCTTGTTCAACGAGCTCGCTGATGGTTGGTCCTTTCTTCTTTTTCACTTCTTGAAAACCTGCAGATTTCTTGATAGGTTTATTCAAGGCATTCATATCGGGAACATCCTTGGAGAAGTCATCATCAGAATCATAAGCATCAACTTCATCATCATTTGCCATCAAACAAACGAGTCCATCATCGGAATCTTCATCGCTCTCATCGGAGTCTGTTTCAATCCAAGTATTGTGCTCATTTGCTTGTGCTTCTTCTTCAGCAACCATTCCCTTGTGACGAGTGAACTTGGGAGTGAATTTGGGAGTATGGCTGCTCTTCTTCTGCATATATTCAAATTTGGGATCGGGCAGCTTGATGCAAAATGTCCGGGTTTCCTGCAATTAAAACAAACAAGATCTTCTTTTCTTTTTGAATCACTGCTCCTTGAAAACTTTTGAGGAGCTTTGCTGGTAGATCCTTGAAATTTGTTGGTTGAGCCGGGTCTTGAGAATTTTCTGAACTTTTGAAATTTCTTCACAAATAAAGCGAAGTCTTCATCATCCATGTCTAATAGCTCAGAAGTAGAAATTTTGGGATCGGAGCTTTTCTCATCTTGTACAGGCGCAGGAGTAGGCGCAGGTGTAGGCGCAGCTTCTCTGTGCGCCATCATAGCCATAGATTTTGACTTTCCTTCAGTTTCGCTGATTCGTTGGAGTTTGAGTTCGTAAACTTTGAGATTTGCATATAGGTTCCTTAAAGTCCAAACATCTAAAGTTCCAGCGTCTTCAAGAGCGCTAGATTTATGTAGATATCTTGATCCAAAAGCTTGTAGAAAATTTACATTCAAATCTTTGTTGGTAAACTTCATGCCAAGTGAAATACATAGATTGATAATTTCACAGTAGCGTTCATAAGTTTGCCTCAAGTTTTCACCGGGGAGTTGAGAGAAATTGTTGAATCTCTTTGTACTTCGTATTTCTTGTTCTCCTTGCAAACGGTGTCTCCTTCAATATGCTCTTCAATAGCATCCCATAGCTCATTTGCAGTAGCACAATGCATGACTTGTTGTTTCATAGCCGTGCTTAGAGTGCTTAGAAGAATGTTTCTTGCTTTGCCATCATTTGCAACTCTTCTAATTTCTTCCTCGGTCCATTCTTCCCTTGGTTTTAGGACAGTAGGTTGAGCAGCGTTGGTGCGTGGATTTGGATTCGCCTTCATCGGAATATAAGGTCCATAAACGACGGTGTCATGGAGCCTTTCATCGATTGAGTTGAGATGAGTCAATATGCTGAATTTCCACACGTCAAAATGATCTTCATCAAAGACCGGAACGTGAGTGTAGTTTGCAGTTGCCATAGGTTTTGAGTTTGCCATTTAGAATCGGCACCCAAGCTGTTAGCTCTGATACCACTTGTTGGTCCCAAAGGGCAACAAGGGTATGAAAAATAGCTAGAGGGGGGGGGGTGAATAGCTGTTTTAAAAATCTTTTCGTACCCTTGAAAAACTCAATTGCAAATGCGCACTTTATCAAGTAAGCGTAATGAAATGCGCCTAAGTGAGTGAGTGAAATGCACAGCGGAATTTAGTAATGAAAATAGGCGCAAAGTGATAAAGGGAGCGCAACACACACACTAAGTATTTTGGCTCAAAGTGAGTGAAATAAGGAACTAAGGCAAATGATTTAACAAACACAACACAATTCAGTTCAATCAATCTACAATGAGTAAACAAGCAAATAGTGAGTGAAAATAATAACTTGAAAGAAATAACAAGATAATAACACAAGCTATTTGGAGAGGTTCGATCAATGAAAGATCTACGTCCTCTACCAAGATGGTTAGTCTTGGATTTCAATCGAGATCTTATATAATGAGTGAGTGTTACAAATTACAATGTTTGAGCTTATACACTAACTCAAGATCTATTACTATGAAAGAACAAATCCAAAACAATAACCGGTGTATCTCTTAAAGAAGAATCTAAATGATTAATCTTAAAGAGGTGCGTGTGTGTTCTTAGTATCAAGGCTCTTTAGATCTTTGAGATGGAGAGCACAAGAAACTAAAGTGTTAAGGCTTGAAGATCTGGGCTAAGGATGAAGGTATGAAGATGTTCTTGAGAAATCTGGAAAAACGAAGGCAATCTTCAAATCTTCAACAAATGCTTTAGAGAGAGAAATTCTTGAAATTCTTAGCAAAACTCAGCAACTTCAAAATGTTGAAGTTATGGGGTATTTATAGTGAACTTCAAAAAACTAGCCGTTGGAAATCCTTGTGGATAAGATGAGCTGTCGCTCGTTGATTGGAGCATGCATATATTATGGCCATTTTGACACTCAACATAAATGTGACCGTTGTGGACACGTGTCAATAGATTAGGCGCATATGCATCTTTTAACCACCGTTGGATCATTGGCGTAATTTGAATTCTCTTCAAGTCTTCGAGTCTTTAATAAATCACTGAGTTTGAATAAACACTTTGAGGCGCGTTTGAGCCAAGAGGCGCATTGAGCCAAGAGGCGCACAGACGCGTGCGCTTAAAACAAGGGCGCAGAGGCGCGTAACATAGCTTATGAAGAGAGCCTTATGCGCGCGCTCTAAATGGCGCATGGCGCGAATGTGGAAGGCGCGTGGCGCAGGAGGCGCATAAGCGCGGCTCAAACTCACTGAGTGATTTATCTTGAAACTTGATCTTCTTGCCCTATTTCTAAGCCTATTCTATAACAATGGACAACCTAAAAAAATGAAGTATAAATACTTCTTACATGTGGGTCTAAAGTCCATGAAATAAAACTTAGGTGATGGATCAATCAAATCTAATCAATCCTAATACATTAAAATTTAGATATGTGGGCATACCCAACAAGGACCTCTCACCCCAGTTTCATACATAGTTTTTTAATTTTACTTGTTTTTGTTAATTTCTGTTACTTCCGTTAAGTTCCTAACTGATTCCGTTAGTTTTGGACTAAACTGCATAACAGAATTAATTTTAGAGTCATTTCTGTCTTTCTGTCATTTTTACCCGCGGGCGCCTCCGACAGTGTCAACGGGACTCGCGCGCCTCTCGCCCTAAAAGCGGGACTCGCGCGCTTCCTATTGTGGCAGTTCTGGCCCGAATTTGGCTGTTTATATACAAAGTTAGACCTATTCCAATAGGAAACTTTTGTCTAAACCCGTCCAAAATTCTTTTCCAAATCAAATTAGGAAACCAGTCCCGACATGGTGTGCGGCCGCCCAAACCACATGTGCGCCCGCACATCTATCTGGAAGGTTCTAGTACTATTTGACCCAAATTATGGGGCCGCCCAACTGTGAATACGTGTGTTTGAATTTGGGAATATTCATAGTAACATTAAAAATATGAGAGTCGCCACGCCGTTTTAGTTATAGCCAAAACATTGAGAAAAAGCATGTTTATGGGTTCGGGGGTCAAATTACAACAAGAGAAGAATATTGAACGTTATCACTCCTATTGCCCGAATTGATCGGTCTTTCTATCATGATGAATGTGTTAGTAGTGTGTTAGTGTTTGAGACCGGATCCGAAGATTGCCTACGTTCCTCTCAATGTGAGAAGCTCAGGTCAGCGTAGTTCGAGAAGAATTTAGAATAGGCAGAAGAATCGGGATCATGCATAATGAGGGGGAATTACCTAAAGTTTAGGGTTTAGAAGTAGTTCCTAGATCATCCTTGGGTCGATGAACCCTAGATCATCATCGGCTATGAAATAACATGCAAACATGAAGACCGCAACCCTAAATATAGCATAAATAAGGTTTTAATCTATGAACACGATGAACATATGAAGAACATATATGAACATATAAATGATAATGCAAAGCATATGAAGAAACTATGAATAAACATGCAAGAACATGAATATTAAAGATCTACATTAGAAATAATGCAAGAACACGAAGAAAAAGTTAGAAAACTTACCTATGTTGGCAAGAAATAAACCTTGGATCTTCTTGAGTGTTTGAATGCTTAATTAGGGAGAAAATTGTGTTTAAGAACTCCAAAACTCGTACTTTAGAGCTCTCAAACTCGGATCCCTAAACCAATAGCATGGATTGGTTTATATAGTAAACTGAGGGGAAGATCTGATGGTCCAGATCATCCGGCGCAAGGTTGGCCGCCTGGCCATTGTTGATGCCGGTGACAATAGTGGCTGCGTGGCCAAGATCAACGCGGAGCAATGTTGGCCGCGTGGCCAAGGTTGCCGGCTGACTTGATTTCAAGCTAGGGTTTCACTGTTGCTTTATGGTAACCCTAAGTTGCCTATTTTGATGGATTTTGTCATAAATGAGATATTTTGGGAATCCAGGACAAGTCTTTGCAAGGTTTCTAATTCCTATAAAGTCTTTGTATATTTGGGAAAGTCCTAATAAACTCATTTTCAGATCGGGTACTAACAGTAGCCCCTCGGCGACGCTTCTTGCAAGGCAATGTGGGGTCGACGATAAAAGAAGGATCCGTCTGAAACATGAGTTTCAAAACAGATGAAAGGTAAGGGAACGGCTGAACCTTGACAGGCGACCTACGTATCCACGGGGGAATCAAGCCAAACGTAGTTCAAATCTGATGGGAAATTGGGAATAACTGTCCTCTAGTGGGGAGCAACATCTTCTACTGGGGAAAATGCACCTGCTGGGGATGAGAGATAACCGTGTCGGTCGGGTGGCTGGACCTTTTCAGGTTTCCTACGTATCCTCCAAGGAATCAAGCCGGTCGTAGTTCAGAGATCTACTGGGGATAAAACGAGATATCGGACTCCTGCTAGGGATAATAAACCTACGGGCACTATCCTGTATGAAGAACGAACATTCGTTAGGAAATGAAGTTATTTGGGAAAATTAAAGACTACGTTGTCTAAATAATCCCAAGATGGAATGGTAAACGCAATCAGGATCGCCGGGGTTCTTGCCGATCGCGCTAAAGTAATAGATGTCTGATCTCTCGCGAATAGAAACGCTGAGGCTTCTGCCAACCACGATCGATCTAGGATGCGTATGTCATAGAGGCGCCGAAGTCTCTACAATCATACGAATCTCGATAATAGATGCTGGATCTTTCGCAAATAGAAACGCCGAGGCTTCTGCCAATTACGATTGATCTAGGATGCGTATGTCATAGAGGCGCCGAAGTCTCTACAACCATACGAATCCTAAGCAAATATTAGGAAGTGCTAAAATAATAGATGCTGGATCTCTCGCAAACAGAAACGCCGAGGCTTCTGCCCATTGCGATCGATCTAGGATGCGTATGTCATAGAGGCGCCGAAGTCTCTACAACCATACGAATCCTAAGCAAATATTAGGAAGTGCTAAAATAATAGATGCTGGATCTCTCGCAAACAGAAACGCCGAGGCTTCTGCCCATTGCGATCGATCTAGGATGCGTATGTCATAGAGGCGCCGAAGTCTCTACAACCATACGAATCCTAAGAAAATATTAGGAAGTGCTAAAATAATAGATGCCGGATCTCTCGCAAACAGAAACGTCGAGGCTTCTGCCCATTGCGATCGATCTAGGATGCGTATGTCATAGAGGCGCCAAAGTCTCTACAACCATACGAATCCTAAGCAAATATTAGGAAGTGCTAAAATAATAGATGCTGGATCTCTCTCAAACAGAAACGCCGAGGCTTCTGCCCATTGCGATCGATCTAGGATGCGTATGTCATAGAGGCGCCGAAGTCTCTACACCCATACGAATCCTAAGCAAATATTAGGAAGTGCTAAAATAATAGATGCTGGATCTCTCGCAAACAGAAATGCCGAGGCTTCTGCCCATTGCGATCGATCTAGGATGCGTATGTCATAGAGGCGCCGAAGTCTCTACAACCATACGAATCCTAAGCAAATATTAGGAAGTGCTAAAATAATAGATGCTGGATCTCTCGCAAACAGAAACGCCGAGGCTTCTGCCCATTGCGATCGATCTAGGATGCATATGTCATAGAGGCTCCGAAGTCTCTACAACCATATGAATCCTAAGCAAATATTAGGAAGTTTTAAGGGGTTTTCCGTATTCAAAGGTAACGAATATCAGTCAAAATAGCGCTAAGGGCACCTAAAAATGAACAAAGGGAAATGTACCAGGGGTAAAACTGAAATTTTGCATGTGGAGGCAAAGATGATGGATTGTTATGGAGTCGCAAATGGGATGAACTCTCGGGGAGTTACAAAGGTGATAGACTCTCGGGAAGTCACAAGGGTGACGGACTCTCGGGGAGTCACAAAGGTGATAGACTCTCGGGGAGTCACAAGGGACTCTTTGGTGAGTCACAAGGGCAAACGACCTTTAGGGAGACGCGAAGGAGATGGACTCTCAGGGAGTTTCTAATATGGGAAACATGATCTGGGTTCCGCTTGTCCTAATTTAGGAGGGAATGAGGCTACGAGCCATTGAGACCAAGGTGTTAGGTAAGGGACATTTTTCTTGGTTGCCTAGAGGTAGGACCTAAGGCTTTTTAGGGAAAGGGAATAAGGAAGATGGTGATCTCCTAATCTTGAGATAGGGATGCCAAAGATGTCACGGCTTCTTGGGCTTTAGATTATGTCTTGGAGATAATGTGGGTTTCCTAGGATTACAGGCTAGGGATTGGAGTTCATTTAAGCATGAGGAGAGTATTCTATCATAGGCTTAGGGCTTGGAAAGGTTGAGGTTTGGGAACTTCCTAGATTTTAGGGTTTCGAACAAGGGTTTGGAAAATGGTGTTTAAGGACCATGACTCTCCTAGGTTTGGGACTAGGGTTTAGGAATTTCCTAGGTCTAGGAGGCTAGGGCTTGGAGTTGTGGTAGGCTCAGAGGTAGCAAAGGCGTTGGCTTTTAGACCTAAGGCTGGGAGTTGAAAGGGTTGTGACTTCCTAGGCTTGAGACCATGGACCGTTGGGAAGAGGGATTGCTTTTGTGGGAGGTCCACTAAGCTTGATGTTAGGGTTCACCATTTTCCGGGATTGGTGACTATGGCTTGGAAATGTTCGTGGTAACCTAGGCTTTAGGCTAGATTTTAAGGCTAAGGACTGTAAACTTCCTACGTTTTGAGACTAAGGTGAAGGAGTCTCCAAGGTCTAGGACTGGGGTTTGAAGGGAATGTTGAATCCTAGGCTTGATGGTAGAGTTTAAAGAGGATAATTTCTACCTAGGCTTGAGGCTAGGATTTTAGAAAGAGTGCGACTACCTAGGCTTGAGGCTAGGGTTTAGAGCGAATGCGACTACCTAGGCTCGAGGCTAGGGTTTAGAAAGAGTGCGACTACCTAAGCTTGAGGCTAGGGTTTGGAGCGAATGCGACTACCTAGGCTCGAGGCTAGGGTTTAGAAAGAGTGCGACTACCTAAGCTTGAGGCTAGGGTTGATTAAGTTTTGGATAGGGCATTGTATCCTAGGTTTTGGGTTAGGGTTCAATAAGACCGGGGACTAAGATTGTAAATTTCCTAGGTTTCGAGACTAGGGTTTCGGGAATTTGGAAATGATGTTGCATGCGGGGCTTTGTAAATTCCTTAGAACTTGGGCTAGGGTTAAAGAGGATGTTGCGGTTTCCTAGGCTTAAGGCTAGGGTTTAGAGAGGATATGTGACTACCTAGGATCAAGGCTAGGGTTCAGGAAGGGTGTAGCTACCTAGGATCAAGGCTAGGGTTTAACAAGGATGTAACTTCCTAGCCGTTAGGCTAGGGTTTGAAAGGATGTAATTACCTAGGCTTGAGGCTAGGGTTCAGAGAGAATGATATGACTACCTAGGCTTGAGGCTAGGGCTTAGAGAATGTGTTTACCTAGGTTTAAGGCTAGGGTTTGGAGACCGAAAGCATTTGAAGGTTTGTCTTGGTTTAGACCGAGCAAGTTTGAGGTCTAAGAGAGTTGCGGTTTGGGGCAAATGAGCTTGATACCTCGTGGCTGGATAGGCTCGATAGATTAGACCTAGGCTAAAGTTCTAGGGTTTAGCTAGGGTAAGACTCAGACATGTGTTAAGGAGACCGGGTCCTAATGGAATTGTAGGCGTGAGATCTAGGAGATCGAAGGCTAGGCAGGGTAGCGTTGGGACATAAGGCTTTCAAGCGGGTAAGTCTTTTGTCCTAGAGAAATCGCGTTACGGATTAGAACCAAGCAGGCTTGAGGCCGGCCAAGGAGCAACGGATTGGGATTGGATGATCCTAGTACCTAATACACATGTCGGGCTTGGATCCTAGAGCGTTTGAAAGTTTAGGCTAGGTGCGAACCATAAGTGCGGGAAATGGTTTTGGATATATGACCATGTTGGCGCTTTAGGTAAATGGATCGAGTGTCCAAGACTTTGCTTTGAGTACAATAGTGTGCCTAACAGTATTGGGTATGCTTAGGACTTAATTTTGCCTTAGAGGTCATGCATGTGACTAAGCTCGTTTGGCAATTTCGAAGGTAGGTTAGGGATGGGACCAAAGGTGTTTAAGGACATGGGTTTTAACCTGATGGGTATTGAGATCCCTATGGTATGGCGTGGTGCGCAGGAGATCCTAAGGTTTGAGATTTGGACTCGTTGGGGGAGCGATGTTTGAGATCCATGGAGTTCAAGGGTGGACCTTGTAGGTGGCGAGGTTTGGACTCGGCTTGGATTAAGTAGGTTAGAGTCCTTAAGGGGTTGAAGGTCAGACTAGGAAGTCTTTTGAGGCTAATGGGTGACACTAGGTTGGTACTTGGTAGGTTTAAGAGTGGTAGGGTCATGGCTTGGACATGACGGGAGTCGGGAGACATAGATGTTGTCGCTTTTAGTCGGACCAAGTAGGCTTGGGAATTACAGAGTCCAAAGGGTGGAGATGTAAGGTGAGAGACCTAAAGGGCAGAAAGTCTTGTGACCTAAAGGTTTAGGGGTTGAGGCCTAAGGTATGGATCAGATATTCTAGAGACCTAAAATGTAGGTGTTTGGTAGACTCGAATGGTCTTGGGCCCTCAGGGCTCGCTCCACAGGTTAGACTATGGGTGGACCTTAGAAGTTGGACCGAGGAGGATAAGAGAGATATGGCTTAGACAGGGTAAGGACGAGTATGTGTTGGTAGGTTTGAGATCTAGGAGATCGGGTAGGCTCGGGACCGGTAGGTTCGGGACCTAATGGGTCACCCTAAGGATTTGGCTTTGGTTAACTGGTTTAAGGTCTGAAGTTTTGGGTAGAACCGGTTTGAGGCCGAAGGGGTCATGCTACGAACTTGCGGAAGGTCGAGCTAAGAGGTTATGATGTAACGTAGGTAAGACTCACCGGGTAGGTTTGGGACCTAGGTAAGACCGATCGGGTAGGTTCGGGACCTAGAGAGTTTATGGTGTAACTTAGGCAAGACTGACCGGGTAGGCTTGGGACCTAAGGTTTTGAACCAGGTAGGTTGGGACCTAAGGGTATCCTATTGTGTAGGAAATAGGGAGAAGGACCGAGTCAACTCAAGAATCACGGAGATGGGTCTCAGATGGGTCGAGGTTGTTTTTACAATTTTGTGGAGACCGAGCGTGCGGGTTTATAAACAAAGTTTCGGGGAGGAGAAAACTTTATGAAAGTGTTATGATCTTATACAGATGCCTTATAATTAATTATGATTCTAATCAATCCAAATAGGTCGTCGCGTGCCGAGTTTGACGATGAGGGGTGCCCTTCTTCTAAGTGTATCCTTGTTGACGCCTCGGTATTCTCTGGGAAACCACATAGTCGACCCTTTCTGTTGGGGAAGCCCCAGTTCGATAAGGGTGTAGAGCGGGGTATCCTACCTCCTTTAAGACGCACCCTTTTTTCTGCCTAGACCGCCCTTGCGGGTTTTCAATCTAGCGGGCATCTCTTTTGCGTCAATTTTTTTTTTTTTTTTTTTTTTTTGAAATCATTCAGTCGACTCAAAAAAGGAAAAAAGAATTGTTTGAAAACATGCGGGGGCATTTTGGGGAGAGTAAGAGAGAGAGAGAGAGATAGTACTCACATTTTGACTCTTTGAGCAACTGAGGGTACATATGTACAAAAGGGAGGAAGCCCCTGCTTTGACAGAAAGTAAGTGTTTAGCTCTTTCCTAGATTGTAGGACGGAAGACTTGTCGAGACATTTGAAAATTGTTTTATTCAAGATTCTCATTTGATTGCTCGAGAATGGACCTCGTTGATTAGTTAATGAGTTATGGTTAATTGGTAAACAAGTAGCCTCAAATTAATAAATGTTTTGATCAATTGTGAGTGAAGAAGTCAGGAGTAGAAATATGGGGGAAGAGAGAAGAGAAGAAAAATTGGCTACGAGGTGGGTTGTGTATATTTTGGACCGAACCGGGAGGTTGCCTACGTTCTCCCCAAGGTGAGGAGCTCAGGTCCGCGTAGTTCGGGGATGACCCGCTTGACGATGGTGTCGGGTTTTAATGGGTATGTGTGGGAGGAAAGAAAAGAAAGAAAGTTGGCCCAAGGTAGGTTATGTTTGGCTTTGAGTGGTTGCCCGGTTGACGATGAAGTTGGGTTTTGAGTTTAGGGGTGTGAGGTTCGTTTGAGGTGAGTTGTTCTTTGTAGCTCATTGCGGTAGATTACTCCTTTGTAGTTGTTGCAGTGGATTGCTCCATCGTAGTTGTCATGGGTTGCTGCCTTTTATCTACTTTGTAAGGAAAGAAAGGAAAATAGAACATTTGAGGTGAAGTAAAAATGGGACTTTTACTTTTCCATGGTGATAGCCCCTTCTATTTTTCTTTATTTTTATTATTTTTTTATTTTATCTCTTTGTGCACACCCTTTTTTTTTTTGCCTAGGCCGCCCTTTCGGGTTTTCAACCTAGCGGGCTTCTTTTTGTGCAATGCTCTAACTTTTGCCTAGGCCGCCCTTTTGGGTTTTCAACCTAGCGGGCTTCTTTTTGTGCAATGCTCTAACTTTTGCCTAGGCCGCCCTTTTGGGTTTCAACCTAGCGAGCCATATATATATATATATCTTTTTTTTTATATTTGTACATGAAACATTGGGCGAGACAAGCCCCTAGTTTGCTTTCGCCTTTCTCGATTGCGAGGTAGCTTCCTTATAATTCAAGCGGCCTTTTGCTGGCGGCGGGCGTCCTAGCCCCTTGATTTTCACCGGTAGAGCTCCTATTGGATTATCACGTGCACCAATGAATGACTTCGTGCACTTGTCTTATATTTGCGATGGAATACGGACAGCCCCAGTGTAACGGCATGTAGTACTCATGATGGGAACAAACCAATCCTTTAAATTGTGGCAGCATGGATGTCTATTTGATGATGAGCAACCGCAGTCCATTTCTTTGTCACGACCTTATAAAAAGGGTCTAATGGTGGGATGAGAGGCGTATGAGGATAGTGTATGGGAGAAGGTGTATATAGAGAGTGTACATGAAGTGTGTACAAAGGGTGAGTGTATAGAGAGAGTGTATGGGGGTAGAATGTAGAGAGAAGGGAAAGTGATTCGTTCATCCCAATTGATCGAAGCATTTGTTATTTTGAGATTAATCGTTTACTTAGTTATGTGAATGGTTTGTGGGTCCATTTACCTTTTAATGAGTCGTCATTAATGAGTAAGATTAATTCATCATATAAAGATATAGCAATCAAGCGAAAATGGTGAATAAGACAATTTTCATGAAATTGATATATGCAAGCTTATGTCTCAAGTCTAGAGAGAAAAGAAAAGAAATAAAGACCCTTTTATTGGAACTAAAAGATTTAAACTGACTAGTCCGGGGTGGACTTTTACTTAAAGAAACAAAAATCGTCCAAGGTGGACTTTTGACTAAGGACACTCTAGAACCTACGAAGACTGAATGACCCTTTTCTTTTCTTTATTTAAAGGAGGTAGCCCCAATTTCCTCTTTTGCCCATGCCCATGTATTCCGTTGGCGGGTGATGACTCCGCTGTTAATGAGGCTTTGAATCTTTCTCCTCAATTGGAGGCAATCTTCGGTGTCATGCCCAATGTACTGGTGGTATTGGCAGTGTTTGGAGGGATCCAAGCCTTGCTTCACCTTACTTGGTTCATAATTGAACAAAGGAGACAACTTGCCGGCTTGAACTAGACTTTTGAAGAGTTTGCCCAAGTCGTCGAATTCGCGCTCGTCCTTCCTTTCACGAACTGTCTTTGAGGGTGATTTAGGTACCGGCACCCCTTGTTGATGAGTAGTCATAGGAGGCATCCCGACGGGGACAGTCTGTGGCGGCCCGTACATTTGAGGAGCGTACGGGTGTTGACATTGAGCAAGAGGGAGAACTCGACTGAGGTAATCATAAACGCCATGAATGTCAGACAAATGGCGCCTCTCGATATCTCTTAGGGTCTTATGCATCTCCTTCTGAAAGTGTGTTGCTTGCTCATTGAGAATGGCCTTAAAGTGGATTGCTTGTTCATCGAGGATGGCTTCGAAGTGGGATGCTTGCTTACTGAGAGCAGTACCGGTGTAGAGGATTGTCTCGGGATCTTGGGTAGCAGCTTCAGTTGCAACTTCGATGTTCCTTGCAGCCGACATGATGCAGAACTCTATGTCATGAAAGAATTAGATTTGTATTTAATGATAAGGCATCGTTATAAAAATCATTTTTTTTTGGAAAAGAGTCGGTGTCCACATTTTTGAAATGCATTTTGGTAAAAAATTGAAAGTTTGACCGGGCCGAAGTTGCCTACGTTCCCCTGACCATGAGGGAGAGGTCCCACATAATAAGAGGCTTAGGTCGCCGTAGTTCGAATCAAGTTAGACCTTTTTTTTAAAAAGAGGTGAGAGGTGACCATAGGGGTCAATTTGATAGAGTCTTTTTAAGATAAAGAGCGATCTTGAGGTCAAAAGCCAGAGATGACTCGGTCCTTGGTCAAGCATGGGTGAGGAAGACCTATAGGAGTTGGTTTTGATTGAGTCAGGTATGGTTTGACTTATGGTTTGACCTAAATTTGACCTAAGGTTTGACCTAAGGTTTCAGACAAGAAGTGGTTCAAGCTAGAATGCGATGATAATGGTGGGTTGACCTAGATGGGTAATGGATAGGTCGACCTAAATGAGAAGGGTTGGATTGACCTATATGGTGAATGAATCAAGATAGCGGGTTGTAGCGGGTTGCCTATGGGATTATCTAAGTGGGATGGACATGGTTTGACCTAAGCGGGTCTAAGGTTGACTTATTCGGGTTGGTAGACTAAGGAAGGTTAGAGATTGACCTAGATGGATCCAAGAGAGGTAAGTCGACCTAAGCGGGTCACGGGGTGACCTTGACGGGTCAAAGGTGAAGGGGTAGTTTTAACCTAAGACGGACAAGTTGACCTAAATGGGTCAAGGATGGTGTGTGGACCTAAACGGGTCGAGACGGGTTGACCTAGGTTGGTATGGACAACGGTGGGCCAAATAATGACCTAGGTGAGTCAGGATGACGGTTTGACCTAAGCGGGTTAAGACCAAAGGTAATTGGGTTCACCTATGGAATCAAAGATTGACCTAAGAGGTCGAAAACGGATAAGGTTGACCTAGGAGTCCAAGTTTGACCTAAGAGGTCGAAGGTGATTGGGTTGACCTAGGAGGTTAAAGGTTGACCTAAGAGGTCAACGGGTGATAATGTTGACCGAGGGGTCCAAGGGTAGACCTAAGAGGTCAAAGGTGGATGAGGTTGACCTAAGAGGTCAAAGGCGGATGAGAATGACCTATGGGGTCAAAGGTTGACCTAAGAGGTCAAAGACGATAAAGTTTACCTAGGCGGTTAAATGTGATAAGGTTGTCCTAGGAGGTCAAGGGTTGACCTAAGAGGTCAGAGGCGAATAAAGTTGACCTAGGCGGTCAAGGGTTGACCTAAGAGGTCGAGGGGTGACCTAAGAGGTCGAGGGTGATAAGGTTGACCTAGGAGGTCAAGGGTAGACCTAAGAGGTCAAAGGCGGATAAAGTTGACCTAGGGGGTCAAAGGTAGACCTAAGAGATCAAAGGTTGGTACGGTTGACCTAAGGGGTCAAAGGTTGACTTAAACGGATAAGATTGACCTAGGGGGTCAAAGGTTGACTTAAACGGATAAGATTGACCTAAGGGGTCAAAGGTTGGCCTAAGAGGTCAAAGGGTGGTAAGGTTGACCTAGGAGGTCAAAGGTTGACCTAGGGGTCAAAGGTTGGCTTAAGAGGTCAAAAGTAGATAAGGTTGACCTTGGAGGTCAAAGGTTGGGAAGGTTGACCTAGGTGGTCAAAGGTTGACCTAGGAGGTCAAAGGTAGGTAAGGTTGACCTAGGGGGTCAAAGGTTGACTTAAACGGATAAGATTGACCTAGGGGGTCAAAGGTTGTCCTAAGAGGTCAAAGGGTGGTAAGGTTGACCTAGGAGGTCAAAGGTCGACCTAGGGGTCAAAGGTTGGCCTAAGAGGTCAAAGGGTGGTAAGGTTGACCTAGGAGGTCAAAGGTTGACCTAGGAGGTCAAAGGTAGATAAGATTGTCCTAAGAGGCCAAAGGATGGTGGGATTTTGACCAAAGCGGGTCGAGATGAAGGGTAGGCCCAAATGGATCGCAATGATGGGTAGGTAACCTAGATAGGCCAAGATGAGGAATTTTGATAGATGGCCCAAGGGGTGAGCGATGGACCTTAGAGGTCGTCTAGATGCAATGCACATTTTATTTTGCGAAAAGTTTTGCATTTATTTACATCCTAAATGGTTGGTCTAAGGAGTGTCCTAATCTCTATGTGTGGGTTGACACGGGTAAGGTAAAAGGTTCCCACCGCTCGCGGAACGTACACGGTGAGTGGAGTAGACGAGTGACTCGAAAAGAGGGCGGCAAATGCAATGCATGAGAGAGAGAGAGAGAGAGAGAGAGAGAGAGAATAATGTACAAGGGAGCATAGCAG
Organism: Campanula takesimana; assembly: GCA_026119855.1. Lineage (NCBI taxonomy): Eukaryota > Viridiplantae > Streptophyta > Magnoliopsida > Asterales > Campanulaceae > Campanula > Campanula takesimana. The sequence continues at coordinate 496,189 of JAOWBW010000756.1, read as the reverse complement.
AGTTTTGTTTGACCCTAATACTAAGACGAAAACAACAAAGGTACAAGGATACAAGGTATATTCAAAGTACAAGTATCAAGTATTAACATTGCGGGGTGCACGGTGTGCATGTGTAAACATGGCAAGTATGTGTAGGGTGCATGTGTAAACATGGCAAGTGTGTGAGGTGCATGTGTAAACATGGCAAGTGTGTGTGCATGTGTAAACATGGCATGTGTGTGCATGTGTAAACATGGCAGGTGTGTGCATGTGTAAACATGGCAAGTGTGTGCATGTGTAAACATGGCAAGCATCATGATGTGACGAAAGTTAGACCCACTAAGTTTGAAAAAGTTTCAAAGCAGTCCCCAGCAGAGTCGCCACTGTGAATACGTGTGTTTGAATTTGGGAATATTCATAGTAACATTAAAAATATGAGAGTCGCCACGCCGTTTTAGTTATAGCCAAAACATTGAGAAAAAGCATGTTTATGGGTTCGGGGGTCAAATTACAACAAGAGAAGAATATTGAACGTTATCACTCCTATTTCCCGAATTGATCGGTCTTTCGATCATGATGAATGTGTTAGTAGTGTGTTAGTGTTTGAGACCGGATCCGAAGATTGCCTACGTTCCTCTCAATGTGAGAAGCTCAGGTCAGCGTAGTTCGAGAAGAATTTAGAATAGGCAGAAGAATCGGGATCATGCATAATGAGGGGGAATTACCTAAAGTTTAGGGTTTAGAAGTAGTTCCTAGATCATCCTTGGGTCGATGAACCCTAGATCATCATCGGCTATGAAATAACATGCAAACATGAAGACCGCAACCCTAAATATAGCATAAATAAGGTTTTAATCTATGAACACGATGAACATATGAAGAACATATATGAACATATGAATGAACATGCAAAGCATATGAAGAAACTATGAATAAACATGCAAGAACATGAATATTAAAGATCTACATTAGAAATAATGCAAGAACACGAAGAAAAAGTTAGAAAACTTACCTATGTTGGCAAGAAATAAACCTTGGATCTTCTTGAGTGTTTGAATGCTTAATTAGGGAGAAAATTGTGTTTAAGAACTCCAAAACTCGTACTTTAGAGCTCTCAAACTCGGATCCCTAAACCAATAGCATGGGATTGGTTTATATAGTAAACTGAGGGGAAGATCTGATGGTCCAGATCATCCGGCGCAAGGTTGGCCGCCTGGCCATTGTTGATGCCGGTGACATTAGTGGCCGCGTGGCCAAGATCAACGCGGAGCAATGTTGGCCGCGTGGCCAAGGTTGCCGACTGACTTGATTTTCAAGCTAGGGTTTCACTGTTGCTTTATGGTAACCCTAAGTTGCCTATTTTGATGGATTTTGTCATAAATGAGATATTTTGGGAATCCAGGACAAGTCTTTGCAAGGTTTCTAATTCCTATAAAGTCTTTGTATATTTGGGAAAGTCCTAATAAACTCATTTTCAGATCGGGTACTAACACCAACCCATCTTGTGCGGTCGCACACTTGTCCAGATTCCCATAGTTTCCAAAATTCTAATAAAGTCCTTATTTAAGATTCGTTCTATTGTGTGTGACCCTCTAGGATTACACTAAGTTGGCAATGGGTTCAAACATGAAACCATAAGATATGATTAGGTTCTAGCAAACCGTCATACCTACCCAAATAGTATAACTAGATACAAGTTCGCATTCCTTTAGAACATGTCACAATCCCTTTGTCCACGATGTCATTGAACACAAGTCATGGTCAACAAGTCAACTTGTTTTGTTCAATACTTTCTCGATTCCGAATATGTTGATAATCCAAATGACATTAATTTAATCAATTCATTTGAGTCCGGCTGAACATTTTCATCAACATCATTCCTACGAGAGGCCTAAGCTTGACATCTCTCCGAAGAGGGACAAATCCATTTAGCTTATTACTCTTCCCTACGTGAATCCGATTATGCCAATCATACCCTTTATAACTACCCGGTTAAAGGTAGCGTTTGAATATGTCAAACATAATGTTCATCAAGTGGAAGACTATAATAACTTCATGTCTAAGGATTTGTATGACATAACTAATGTGAGATATATGTACGACATAGACCATGACATAAATCTCATACAGCGGGTCATGTCCAGTACATTGTTCCAAACAAGTACCCATAAATCTAACATGATCATCTCATGATCATTTAGCCTTTATACTAGTACTTAACAAGTAAGGGTCATGCAGCCTTTTCCCTCCCTTTTATTGATCACAAACACTCCCTTTTTCATCCACATTAATCCCCCCTTATTTCATAACTCCCAAATGAATTGATTAGATCAATGTTATTCGGATTATCAACATATTCGGAATCGAGAAAGTATTGAACAAAGACAAGTTGACCGTTTGACCATGACTTGTGTTCAATGAGATCATGGACAAAGGGATTGTGACATATTCTAAAGGAATGCGAACTTGTATCTAGTTATACTATTTGGGTAGGTATGACGGTTTGCTAGAACCTATTCATATCCTATGGATTCATGTTTGAACTCATTGCGAACTTAGTATAATCCTAGAGGGTCACACACAATGGAACGAATCCTAAAAGGACTATATTGGAAAATTAAGGCTCTCTGATCCTGGTGTGAGAACACACAAACCAGGCTGGGCGGCCGCACATGTTTGGGCAACCGCACACCTGATTTTGGGTGGCCGCACAGTGTGTCAGGACAGATTTCCTGATTTAATTAGGAAAAGGATTTTGGATGGGTTTTGACACAAGTTTCCTATTTGGAATAGGTCTAACTTGTATATAAACAGCCAAATTCGGCCAGAACTCAACCCTAGATTTTGTGCAAGTCTCCAAAGAGTTTGAGAGAGATTTATTTTGTTCTAAGACATCCTAGATTGAAGAACAAAATAATACACAAAATAATATTCCATATAGTTCATATTAGTTGTGAAAACGTGTTTCACAATTTTGGTCTAGGAACCAAGATCAAGTGTTCTTGATATTCGTTCAAGGTGTGGATACCGCTAGAGGGTGAAGCTCATCATTTTCAAAGTTCGTGTTCTTACTTGTTCGTGATTAAAGCTTCAATTTCTCCACCAAGATCAAAGACCAAATTCAAAGTCATCAAGGGTTAGTTTTTCTAGTATTCATATTGCAAGTATTTGATTTTGTCGCGCCCCAGACCCGTGGTCCTACTTGGCCCCACGCTCGGAACACGAGTGGAAGACGTTATAAAACACTTTTGAAAATTTTCGAAATGTACTTTTATAAAGTTTAACAAAATCACACTTGAAGTTCAAAGACTTTATCTAACTTGAAACAAACTTTACAACCACTTTCACAACGGAAGTACTTAGCCCGAAGGCTTACAAACTTTTATCCAAATGTACATACACCAACATTAACCAAAATAGGTGTGACCATAAGAAGTACGGGTACTCTACCCAAAAAGGTTTTACATTTACATAATGTAACATTCACAAAACAAGTCCCAACTCTTACCACTCCAACGTCCTCCCGTGCCAAGTGTCCTATCCCCTGGACCTGCCTTTATCTAAAACAGTAAACAAATAAAGAGTGAGAATAAATCTCAGTAAGCTACTAAAATGCAACTACGTTTCATGCTAAAATGATAATTATAAAGAATAGTATCATAGCAATCACATAGCACATAGTATGGGAGGTAAAATCAACTCATATACCACAATTACCACATAGGCCACACTCAGGTGGATACCAAGCCAAGGTTTACCCAATAACCATAACTGTCTGAGAATACCATCTGAGAAAACCATCTGAGCAGCATAAATAGCTGAAGCCGGGATCCCGAAAACCAAACTATAACCAATAGAACCAAAGTAACCAGAGAGGGAAATATGACACAAATTCATAACCCAAATGCTCACCAAAGGAAGCAATTCATCCCATCCAAGGCCAATCTGGACTGGGGAAACAGAGAAGGCACAGTGGACACCTTATAGTGAACTTGGCTTGTGTGCCACTATAATTCTCCCACCGCCTGACACGAGGTACCAATGGAAAACCTTATAGTGAACATACTTGTACCACTATAATTCTCCCATTGCCTGACTCCACAACAAGACCAGCTGGACTTTCCACAAGAAGCACAGTAATGAATACTTGCTAAACAACAACAACCGGGGCAATGATTCTAAAATAATGAACCAAGCCAAACACATCAAAGATGCACATAAAGAATCACTCACAAAGAGTCTACAACAACATGATTCAAGGTCACAATACATTCTTGCACACACTTGAACACCCTTCTCATTAACCATGATAATATCCCAGGACACTCATATATTGGTCCTAGACAATACCCCAAGGATTAAACCAAAGTTAACCTTCTATACCTTACCTTAACCAAACTATAAGATTCAGGGGAAAGTGTGCGGCTGCCCAAAAAACAGGGTGTGCGGTCACACACATTCTGTGTTCTCAATAACAAAATCTTCCAGATAGATGTACGACCGCACGCCCCTTTTGGGCGGCCGCCCAACACACTCGCCAGGCCCAAACTTGCTAAATTTACTCCCTTCGTTTCACCGTCCCAAAAGTACTACACATTAACACTTATAACTTTATTAAGACTACAAAATCAGTCTCAAAACAACTTTAATACTACTTTGAACCCAACCAAACCAACATACTAAATACTCCATTTGTCCCAAAATTACAAGTATAACAAATATTACCCAAATCACAAAATAACAATTACAAGTATCAGATATAACATATATGACCACTTTAACATTTAAAGGGGAATTAGTAACTTACCTATTTTCGGAAAAAGTATCGCTGAAGTAAGTTTTGTTCGGATAGAAATGACCTATTCGACGTCCTGATCATTTTTATATAATTAGTTTTTAAAACGGATAAGTAAATAAAAAGAATTAAATCGAAATGGGTTGAACTTACCTTTTCTTTCTTAACCTAAGTTGAACGAGGAAGAAAGTTACAGAATAAAATAGCACAGAGAGAGGGAGGGATAAGCTTGTTTTTATAAAAAATCTTCACCCATTTTACAAATTGGTCACCCAACTTTCGATTTGAACACCTAAACCCCTAAAGTTACATTTTCACAAAGGACCCTAAAGTTTCAACTTAATCATATAACTCCTTTAATCATTATTATTACTAACTAAGTAAATAACACAAATAATCAAGTAAGATATGCAAATCATAAAATATGATGCAAATCATAAAATATGATGCAACACATAAAATGCACACATAAGTCAAATAAAAATCCTCAAAAATATAAAATAAAGAGGGACGGGTTTTGGGGTCACTACAGATTTAATCATATGAATGGATCTATGGGCTTTGGGTTTCATAAAATTTTAAATGCTATTTTCTGCTGCGCATGTTACTTGGAAGCCTAATAGTGGTATCAGAGCCCCGTTCATGTTGATTATTTCAATACTTAGATCATGTTGTGTGTATATAAATTGTTTATGTGCCTATCATGATATGAATATTGGATATATATATGATATTTATGTGTTATATAATTTTTATGTGGTTTATTATTTTACAACCTTAATTGCACTATTGAATCGAACTAAAAATTATGTTGGATTCTGAATTGTTTGATTATTAATTTTTGATTGGATCAAAGTTTTAATAATCGGGGAAAACAATTTTGAGACAAAATTTCGAACTTTAAAAATTCATTCTGATGCTACTGTGCAACCGCACAGAAAACCTTGGGCGGCCACACAAGTTTGGGCGACCGCACAGTATTTTCTTGGGCGGCCGCACAGTTGTCAGGATTCTGGTTTTGATTTTCGGGCAGAGTCAGAATATGGAGATCCATGTGGAATTGTGGAGATCCATGTGGAATTGTGAAAATCCATGTGGAGATCCATGTGGAATTGTGAAACAAAGTTCATCGAGACCATCTATTGCTTAGTTTCGGCCACATGGACTACTTTCTTGGTTTCTTGAATTAGTGCGGAATTGTGGATGCCTTATGGATTAGTTTCGGCCGCACTTCTTGTTGTCTTGATTTGGAGATAATAACCAAAGTTAAAATAGTCTCATCCTCATAATTATAGAGAAACTAATGACACATAAATATTATGCTTAAATTAATGGAGATTAATTTAGTGTCTAAACTTGATGCGTAACATGTTTATATTATGTGCTCATAAATGTGTTGTAAGCTATATGTGATGAACCTTCAAAGAAATTTTTAAGTCCTTTATTGCCATGCCATGATTAAAACACTTGTTAATACATGGGTGGATTTAATGTAGACTCGCCCTAGCGAGATGCATTGACTTTATTTATGTATGAGCAAGATAGATAATGTGGGCACGCCCTAGCGAGGTACATTAACTATACGTTTAAAATGGTTGGACTTAATTGGGCGTCAAAACAGTTTTGAGCCTAGGCAAAGATGAGATTTAGCATGCTTTTTGAAATAGGATTTCTTAAAGAATCTCATAAAAGGAACTAAGAGTCATATGAGATATGATTGACAAGAGTTGTCTACTTAATTAATTTGATTTTGTGTAATCCGCCTTAGCAGACTTAAAATTAAATTAAAGCGGGATCTTAACCCATTTAAATTATACTATATATTGGATGTATAAAGAAGGTTGTATAATTTAGTGGGAGTATTTTTTTTTTGAAAAATACATTGTTAATTTCTTTAATGAAAATTGGTACTTATTAGTGGAAATTTTGCATAATTTTAGATAATGACTAACAACACTCAATCAATTTCGTTGCGGTCGATCCTTGAGAAGGATAAGCTCCAAGAGAATGGTACGAACTTTATGGATTGGATCCGTAGCCTAAGAATTGTTCTTAGGCAAGAAGATAAGTTATACATTCTCGATGGGCCACTTCCTGCTGAACCAGAACCTACTGCCCCTATAGCAGAAAGAGACAGTTACAAGAAACATCGTAATGATTCTAGAGATGTAAGTTGTCTCATGCTTTCTACTATGTCCTCAAAACTATAACAAAGTTTGGATCATTTGGAAGCCTATGAGATAGGCGTGGAGTTAAGAGCCATGTTTCAAGAGCAAGCTAGGCAAGAGAGGTACAAGACCATTGTTGCATTCACTTCTTGCAAAATGAGTGAAGGGAAACAAGTGAGTCCTCACATGCTTAAAATGAAAGGTTATGTGGAGCATCTTGAGAAACTTGGCTAGTCTTGAGAAACTTGGCTATCCAATCCCATTCGAGCTAGCTACGGATCTCATTCTTAATTCATTGCCTAGAAGTTATAATCAGTTTGTGATGAATTATAACATGCATGGAATGGATAAGAATCTCTCCGAGTTGCATGGGATGCTTAAAACTGCAGAGATGAAGATTGTGGAGAAAGGTTCTCCTGTGCTCTTGGTTCATGATGGGAAGAAGGCTGGTGCCAAAGGAAAGGGTAAGGCAAAAGTTGTCAAACCCAAGATAAGCAAGGCAAAGGTTGCCAAGGCTTCTGAGGCAAAACCCGATTCATAAAAGGATGCAATCTGTTTCCATTGTCAAGAAATTGGTCATTGGAAACGTAGTTGTAAGGCTTTCTTGGAAGACCAAAAGAAGAAGAAGGGCAGCAAGGCTGCGTCGACTTCAGTTATCTATATGATAGATATTCTCCTTTCTACCACTGATTCATGGGTATTGGATACCGGATGTGGTTCTCACATTTGTTTAAATGTGCAGGGACTAAAGAATAGGAGACTACTTAAAGAGGCTGAAGTAGACCTACGCGTGGGGAATGGAGCAAGAGTTGCTGCATTATCCGTAGGGACATATGAAGTCACTTTACCTTCCGGTTTAATACTTGTTTTGAACAATTGCTATTATGTACCGGATTTAAGTAGAAATATTATTTCAATTTCTTGTTTCGATAATGAAGGTTTTAAGTTTCTTATTGAGAATAAGAAATTTTCTATTTATTTAAATGATGTGCTTTATGGTATTGCTAATTCATTCAATGGCCTTTATATCTTGGATGTCAAGAATGAAAATAATAAAAATATCTATCATATAAATAAGAAATCTAAACCTAATGATGTAAATCATTCTTATTTGTGGCATTGCCGTCTTGGTCATATCAATGAGAAGCGTATCTTAAAACTCCATGGGGACGGTCTCTTAGGTTCATGTGACCTTGGGTCATATGACACTTGTGAGTCGTGTCTTCTTGGAAAAATGACTAAGACACCTTTTACCAAGCTAGGTGAAAGTGCAGGCGACTTATTGGGGTTGATACATTCCGATGTATGCGGACCATTAAGTAGCAATGCTAGGGGAGGATTTCAATACTTCAGAACCTTCACTGATGATTATAGTAGATTTGGGTATGTTTACCTAATGAAACATAAAAGTGAAGCATCTGAGATATTTATAATATTTCAAAATGAAGTAGAAAAACAACTTGGCAAAAGTATTAAGGCACTTCGATCAGATCGAGATGGAGAATACTTGAGTCATGAATTTGATGATCATCTAAAGAATTGTGGAATAGTTTCACAATTGACTCCACCCGGAACACCACAATGGAATGGTGTGTCCGAGAGGAGAAATCGGACTTTTTTAGACATGCTTCGATCAATGATGAGTCAAGTTGATCTTCCAATATCCTTTTGGGGTTACGCTCTAGAAACCGCTGCTTTCACACTAAATCAAGTTCCAACTAAATCGGTTCCAAAGACTCCATATGAGATGTGGAGCGGAAAGAAACCCAGTTTGTCTTTCATGAGGATTTGGGGTTGCGAAGCTTTTGTCAAAAGACTTGTCTCCGACAAACTAGCACACAAATCTGATAAATGTATTTTCGTGGGATATCCTAAGGAAACTAAAGGATATTACTTTTACAACCGAGAGGACAACAAAGTGTTTGTTGCCCGAACTGGTGTCTTTCTAGAAAAACAGTTTCTCTCCAAAGAAATCAATGGGAGTAAAATAAATCTTGAAGAAATTCGAGACCCAAAAAACAACATTAAACCAATAGTGGAACAACAACAAGAACCACAAGGAGTTGTGGAACCTGTTCAAAATACACAAGTAACTCGCAGATCTGGTAGGTTACGATCCGAGCCCTAGAGATATGGATTTCTCGTAACGGATAGTAATGAGGTGGAAATCATTGATAATGATGAACCAACAACCTATCAAGAGGCGATGTCTTCTCCTGATTCAGACAAGTGGCTTGGAGCCATGGAATCCAAATTGCAATCCATGCAAGACAATCAAGTTTGGAATTTGATTGATGCACCCGAAGGTGTAAAAACCATAGGATGCAAATGGGTATTCAAGAAGAAGACTGACATGGATGGGAAGGTGCATACTTACAAAGCTAGACTTGTAGCGAAGGGTTATAGGCAAGTTCATGGTATTGACTATGATGAAACCTTTTCACCCGTAGCAATGATCAAGTGTATAAGAATTCTGCTTGCTATTGCCGCATATCATGACTATGAAATATGGCAAATGGATGTCAAAACCGCTTTCCTAAATGGAAAACTAACAGAGGATGTGTATATGACACAACTAGAAGGTTTTGAACAGAATTCCAAAGTATGCAAATTGCAGAGATCCATCTATGGATTAAAGCAAGCTTCTAGGAGTTGGAATCTCCGTTTTGATGAATCGGTCAAAGAGTTTGGTTTCATCAAGAACGAAGATGAGCCTTGTGTATACAAGAAGATTAGTGGGAGCATAGTGCTATTCCTTATTTTATATGTGGATGACATATTACTCATTGGAAAAGACATTCCTACACTTCAGTCTATGAAGACTTGGTTAGGAAAGTGCTTCGCAATGAAAGATATGGGTGAAGCCGCATAGATCAAGGAAGCTACTTGGTTTAAGCCAAAGTACATACATTGACAAGGTCATTAGAAGATTCTGTATGGAAAATTCTAAAAGAGGAACCTTGCCAGTGTTACATGGAGTTTCTCTAAGCAAGACTCAATGTCCTAAGACAAAAGATGAGCGTGAGAAAATGAATGATGTTCCATATGCTTCGGCAATTGGGTCCATCATGTATGCCATGATTTGTACTAGGCCGGATGTATCTTATGCTTTGAGCATGACAAGTAGATACCAATCCGACCCCGGAGAGAATCACTGGGTAGCTGTAAAAGTGATTCTTAAGTACTTGAGAAGGACTAAAGACTCGTTTTTGATCTATGGAGGAATGGAAGATGATCTCATTGTAAGTGCTTACACGGATGCAAGCTTCCAAACCAACAGAGATGACAGTCGATCGCAATCGGGTTTTTTGTTTATGTTAAATGGTGGAGCTGTAAGCTGGAAGAGTTCCAAGCAGAGTACAGCCACTGATTCTACAACGGAAGCTGAGTATATTGCTGCATCGGATGCTGCAAAGTAAGCTGTTTGGATTAAGGAGTTCATCACTGAACTTGAAGTGGTTCCTAGTGTTGCTAATCCAATAGATCTTTATTGTGATAATAATGGTTCTATTGCTCAAGCAAAGGAACCAAGGGCACATCACAAATCCAAACACATACTTAGGAGTTACCATGTCATTCGAGAAATCATTGACAGAGGTGACTGTAAGGATCTCGCCCCGTGACGAAGGAAACGAAGGGTTTTCGTTCCGAAGGGCAAAAAAACCAAACACGGTTATCACGTAAAACATAACGGAGTCACCACATTTGTTAATTATTTAACCCAACAAATGAAAAGGTTAGAGATTCTATTAGTTCGGAGGTCAGGTTACGTCTTGGGAAGAGTTTTACGTCACCCAAACCGCCTCAGACAAGTCCGAGTCTCCCTATTGTTGGTTAACAAAAGTGCATGTGTGTGTGTGTGTCTATTTCAAAATGGGAGAAACTGACATTTAACAAAACCGGTTAATTATTTAACAAAAAAGGGTTATTTTGCAAACAGTTTAATAGAAATGGGCAAAACTGGAAAAAACACCATTTTGGCCAAAGCAGCCGTAAGGCTAGTTTAAACCAGCCGTGAGGCTCGTTTGGCCGTCCTGAGGTTTTTTACAGATTCATCAGAAAACTGTCCAGTTTCAGGCAGAAACAGAGTATCCTGCTGAAACTGGACTGAAATGCTAATTTTCAGTTTGTGATTAACAACAAAACTTTGAAAAGATCATTCCTATGCACTTTGATCATCAAAAGAACCCCCAAAAACAAAGATTTGGGTGTGATCAAAGACAATCATTGGATAAATTAAGAAAAATTTGATGAACATGGCTTTTGAACCAAAATGACCATTTGATGACTAAAGATGGAAACTTTATCATCAAGATGGCATTTTTACACATTATTAACCTTCTAGGGACCAAATTATTGCATAAAGATTCAATCTTTATGACCCAAAATTGGATTTCAAGGCTAAATCAAGAGGGGAAGTGATAAACACCAAGGTTTTATCATCCCACATGATTATCATGGCCAAATCAAAACAGAATTAACATAAAGATTTGAGCTTTCACCACAAGAGTGGATCCTTAAGCTAGATCAATGTTTGGATGATAAAGATTGAAACTTTATCATCCAAATGACCATCCTTGCTACCAATGAACAACATAATCAACCAAAATATGTGCCTTTTTCATTAAAATAGATCATTAATTTGTTATAAGTAAGAAATTCAACAAACCATGATCATCCTTAGGTTAGAACCACTTTCACACAAAGTGTGAAGGGAACCTTGAATCATCCATGGTTTGGACCACAATGTATAATAATAATATATATATAGTGCTTGAAGGACAAGACTTGCAATAAGATTAAGATTAAAGTGCTTGAAGGACAAGACTTGCAATAAGATTAAGATTAAAGTGCTTGAAGGACAAGACTTGCAATGAAATTAAGTTGCTTGAATGGACAAGACTTGCAAGAATTAAGAGATGAACAACAATAATTAAGATTGTGACCTCCCGAAGTAGCCGTACGGCTAAGGATGGTGCCTTCTGGATTTTTCCAATTTTTAATTCCATAAAGGTCCTTGTGTTCCAAATTTATCCTAGTGAGGTCCTGGCCTATCAGTTTGTCCCTGAATGGTGCCAAGAATTCCTCTAATTTGGTCATTTCAGATTGGGGTACTTACAGAGCCCCTCGGCAACGTCGCTTTGGAGAAAGCGGGGTTGTCGATAAAACAAGCATCCCAATCTGATGGGAGGACGGCTTGGCCGATTTGGGTGAGAGAATTTCAAGGCTTTTGGGGTGAGAGAATTTCCAGGCTACTCAAACCTATAAGCATCCCATTTTGATGGGAGGACGGCATAGTCGATTTGTTCTATGGCTGGACCTAGAGGTATAGGATTCCTACGTATCCCTATTCGAGGGAATCAAGCCTATCGTAGTTCGAAAGAGGAGTGAGAGATTTTAAGGCTACTCAAAGCTATGGGCGACCGTCGAGGTCGGGTGGAGAACTTAGCGTCTCGGGTGGAGAACTTAGCGTCTCGAGCCTAAGGGCGACCGTAAAAGGTCGGGTGGAGAACTTAGCGTCTCGAGCCTAAGGGCGACCGTAAAAGGTCGGGTGGAGAACTTAGCGTCTCGAGCCTAAGGGCGACCGTAAAAGGTCGGGTGGAGAACTTAGCGTCTCGAGCCTAAGGGCGACCGTAAAAGGTCGGGTGGAGAACTTAGCGTCTCGAGCCTAAGGGCGACCGTAAAAGGTCGGGTGGAGAACTTAGCGTCTTGAGCCTAAGGGCGAACGTAAAAGGTCGGGTGGAGAACTTAGCGTCTCGAGCCTAAGGGCGAACGTAAAAGGTCGGGTGGAGAACTTAGCGTCTCAAGCCTAAGGGTTCGGTCAACACTAACTACGAGATGGTTGACTAACAAGGATGGTCTTACATCATTTTGGACTGCTGGTTCTTTTCACACAAGTTTTAACTTCTTAACTGGAATTACGAAGGAGTGCCGGTTCATGGTCAACTTGACTCTATGGGAGAGGGTTGACTAAATGGTTGGACTTACGAAGGACTGCCGGTTCATGGTCAACTTGACTCTATGGGAGAGGGTTGACTAAATGGTTGGACTTACGAATGACTGCCGATTCTTTTCACACAAGTTTGGACTTACGAAGGACTGCCGGTTCATGGTCAACTTGGCTCTATGGGAGAGGATTGACTAAATGGCTGGACTTACGAAGGACGGCCGGGGCATGGTCAACTTGACTCTATGGGAGAGGGTTGACTAAATGGTTGGACTTACGAAGGACTGCCGGTTCTTGGTCAACTTGGCTCTATGGGAGAGGGTTGACTAAATGGTTGGACTTACGAAGGACTGCCGGTTCTTGGTCAACTTGGCTCTATGGGAGAGGGTTGACTAAATGGCTGGACTTACGAAGGACTGCCGGTTCATGGTCAACTTGGCTCTATGGGAGAGGGTTGACTAAATGGTTGGACTTACGAAGGACTGCCGGTTCATGGTTAACTTGGCTCTATGGCAAAGGGTTGACTAAATGGTTGGACTTATGAAGGACTGCCGGTTCATGGTTGGGAGAGGGTTGACTAAATGGTTGGACTTACGAAGGACTGCCGGTTCATGGTCAACTTGGCTCTATGGGAGAGGGTTGACTAAATGGCTGGACTTACGAAGGACTACCGGTTCATGGTAAACTTGGCTCTATGGGAGAGGGTTGACTAAATGGTTGGACTTACGAAGGACTGCCGGTTCATGGTCAACTTGGCTCTATGGGAGAGGGTTGACTAAATGGTTGGACTTACGAAGGACTGCCGGTTCATGGTCAACTTGGCTCTATGGGAGAGGGTTGACTAAATGGTTGGACTTACGAAGGACTGCCGGTTCATGGTCAACTTGGCTCTATGGGAGAGGGTTGACTAAATGGTTGGACTTATGAAGGACTGCCGGGGAATGGTCAACTTGACTCTATGGGAGAAGGTTGACTAAATGGTTGGACTTACGAAGGACTGCCGGTTCATGGTCAACTTGGCTCTATGGGAGAGGGTTGACTAAATGGTTGGACTTATGAAGGACTGCCGGGGCATGTCAACTTGGCTCTATGGGAGAGGATTGGCTAAATGGTTGGACTTACGAAGGACTGCTGGGGCATGGTCAACTTGACTCTATGGGAAAGGGTTGACTAAATGATTGGACTTACGAAGGACTACCAGTTCATGGTCAACTTGATTCTATGGGAGAGGGTTGACTAAATGGTTGGACTTACGAAGGACTGCCGGGGCATGGTCAACTTGACTCTATGGGAGAGGGTTGACTAAATGGTTTGACTTACGAAGGACCGTCGGTTCATGGTCAACTTGGCTCTATGGGAGAGGGTTGACTAAATGGCTGGACTTACGAAGGACTGCCAGTTCATGGTCAACTTGGCTCTATGGGAGAGGGTTGACTAAATGGTTGGACTTACGAACGACTGCCGGGGCATGGTCAACTTGACTCTATGGGAGAGGGTTGACTAAATGGTTGGACTTACGAAGGACTGCCGGTTCATGGTCAACTTGGCTCTATGGGAGAGGGTTGACTAAATGGTTAGACTTACGAAGGACTGCCGGTTCATGGTCAACTTGACTCTATGGGAGAGGGTTGACTAAATGGATGGACTTACGAAGGACTGCCGGTTCATGGTTAACTTGGCTCTATGGGACAGCGTTGACTAAATGGCTGGACTTACGAAGGACTGCCGGTTCATGGTCAACTTGGCTCTATGGGAGAGGGTTGACTAAATGGTTGGACTTACGAAGGACTGCCGGGGCATGGTCAACTTGACTCTATGGGAGAGGGTTGACTAAATGGCTGGACTTACGAAGGACTGCTGGGGCATAACATTGGAGTTAACTCCACCTTTGGGGAGTTTGACAAGGCAAACTGGTCTTACGTCCCTCTAAGGACAGCCGGGACAATACATTCGAGGCAACTCCACCTTTGGGGAGTTTGACAAGGCAAACTGGTCTTACGTCTGACTAAGGACTGTCGAGATTTGGTCAACTTGGCTCTATGGAAAGGGTTGACTAAAGAGAATGGTCTTACGTCACTTTGGACTGCCGGGACAATGGTCTCAACCTATAATGACTATTCTGAGTCAAGGTTTGACTTGGGTCAACTCCATCTCTAGGGAGTTTGACGGGAAAACTGGTCTTACGTCCGACTAAGGACTGCCGGGGATAAGGGTCTCAACCTATAATGACTATTCTGAGTCAAGGTTTGACTTGGGTCAACTCCATCTCTGGGGAGTTTGACGGGAAATCTGGTCTTACGTCCGACTAAGGACTGCCGGGGATAAGGGTCTCAACCTATAATGACTATTCTGAGTCAAGGTTTGACTTGGGTCAACTCCATCTCTAGGGAGTTTGATGGGAAAACTGGTCTTACGTCCGACTAAGTACTGCCGGGGATAAGGGTCTCAACCTATAATGACTATTCTGAGTCAAGGTTTGACTTGGGTCAACTCTACTCTACGGGACGGTTGACATATTTTCTTGACACCGAAGAAGAGCCTAGGGGTAACCGTTAAGACACATTGTGGACGAAAGAGTCCAAAACTTTGGGAAAATCATTTTGAGAGGAGATCAAAAGCATTTTGCTTGAAACATGGTCTTTGACAAATGATGCCAAAAGGGCAAATTTCGGAAATGCTTATTCCTAAAGGCAAATCTTTTAACAAAGCATTTTAGTCAAATTTTTTATTTTAACTTAATAGTGAAGTTTGTTATGCATAAAGTCCTTTGGAGCTTTGTCCATTTCTTAGGAGCGATCGGGAGTAAAGAACCCCTTTGTCGTCGATGTTGGGGTAGCCCCATGTCCTTGTTGGCGTCGATGGTGGCATAGCCCCATGTCTTTGTCGGTGTCGATGGCGGAGTAGCCCCAATATCATCTTCTGACCTTTGGAATGAGGTTAGAAACCCATCCCTTTTTCATGACGCACCCTTTCTTTTGCCTAGGCCGCCCTTGCGGGTTTTCAACCTAGTGGGCTACTTTTTTGCGTCTTTCATGGCACACCCTGTTTTTTGCCTAGGCCGCCCTTACGGGTTTTCAACCTAGCGGGCTTTTTTTTGGTGCCCCCCTTTTTTTTATATGAGTGAGCCAGCTGACTCGATAGAACGGGGACTTTAAAGTATTTTTCTTGGAGGAAACATGCAAGGGCATTTATTTAGGCGGGAGAGAGTCCCTCAATTGTATCATGAAATAGGAGGAAGCCCCTGCTTGACAGAACATAAGTGTTTAGCTCTTTCCTAAGATGTAGAGAAGAAGACTTGTCGAGACATTTGAAATTTGTCTTTTTAAAATTATCAAAATGATTGCTTGGATGGACCATGTTCATTATTAAATCAAGATTATAACAAGCAATTAGCCTTAACATGTATAAATGTTGTGATCAATTAGGATTAAGATTCGATCAATGGCAAGATCAAAAGGTGTTTATGGGGAATTGGTCCTTGTCTGGTAAATTGGTCATTGATGGGACCAAAGGGGAGAGGCTTGGCTACTTTGGGAAAGCCATGGTTTGACCGTTCTTTCTCATGCTGTGACCGGACCTGAAGGTTGCCTACGTTCCCCTCAGTTTGAGGAGCTCGGGTCGCCGTAGTTCTGCCGTGGATCGTCTTTTGTTGAAGTTGGTATCCTTTTGAAGGATGTTGTTTCTTTGCAGATGGTGAACTCCTCGGGATGTTCTTTGAGGTGGACTTTTGCAGTGAGCTTTTGAGGCAGACTCTTTCTTCGCCAATATCCATTTCATTATCCATTTATTTTCTCTCTTCTCATTTTTTTTTTGAGAGAGAGGGAGAGAAGGAGGAGAAATATTAGCCCCAACTCGCTTTCTTGGGCATTGGTTCATTTGTAGCCTCCTGGTGGAATGTCCGTCACTTCTCACTTTGACTTTGAAGATCCGGGAAGTCCTTTGCTTGGCTGTGCACGTGCGTTCATGGTTGAATCTTGGTGGTCAAGCAACAACATCCTTGTCTTTTCATCGTCTCGGGATGCCTTTGATGTGCATCAAGAATTTGTATCGGGTTGTGTATCGGGGGTGTGTATAGTGGAAGGTTTGCCATTAATGGTCTCTTCATGCCAATTGATCACAACATTTATTCACATCAAGATTAATTGTTTGCATTTAGCATTTTTCATTTATGTTAGGTCCATTCGTCTTTAATGAGTCGTCATTGACTAGTATGCTTAGAAGTCAATTCATCATTTTAGGGACATAGCAATCAATTGATAATAACAAGTAATGAAATTTCAAGAGTAAGTGTATATTGCAAATAATGTCTCAAGTCTAGAGAGAAGAGAAGGAAAATGATTCTTTTATTTAGATAACTTTATACATACATGTCCAAGTATGGACCTTTGTAAAAATAAAAAGACACAATCTGGGACGGACTTTTGGTGAAAGTCTAGATCCTACGAGGCTGGAAGACTTATTTTTTGTTTTTTTAGGGATGGGCTCCCATGAAGCACGATGATCCATTTTCTTCCTCAATTGTTGGAGGGGTCGGCGGCGGCATATTCCATGTCTTCTACGGGGAACTCAGGTTCCATGTCGTCGGGAAAGATGTCGCGAGGTCTCCATTTGGCTTGGCGTTGTACTTGCCGGATCCGTCCACTACTCATGAGTTGGGAGTTTGCTCTGGCCATCTCCTTTTTGGTGATTTCTTTTCAAGGCGCGCAACCTTTGTGCATGACACTCGACGAGGGTACAGACCTCCATTTGATGTAGCCACCTTTGGGCTTCCGAAGCACGGGCTTCTCCTTGTTGTTCATGTGGATGGTTGTCTCGGACGCCAATTCAGGTGTGGGCTCCTTGGTGGATGTTTCCGATAGACAGAACCGCGAAGGACTTTGAACATATTAAACCTCAAGGTGAAATTATAACCATGATTTGAGAAAAATGCTTTATTATCAGATTAGCCTTTAAGGAAAAACTTGATATTTTTATTTTAAGATTTTTTTTTTTTTTTTTTTGAAGACATACTTTTGTTTTGAATGAAAGACTCACACACATTTTTTCAAACTTTTGACAATGCAATAATAATAATAATTTTATTAAGAAAACTGACAATGGACTCAGAATGGTCACCACATGGCATCAACCGGGGAGTCAAGACTCTAACTAAACCTAACAGACACCTTAACTGACTCTTCTTAAGGGCTTACCACACATCCTAAAAGCAGCTGATTCTTCCTAAGGATGAAAACAGACTTTTTCTAAGGGGAGATTGATGGAAGGGGTTTCGAAACTCCGTCCTCTACTGTGGCAGCCGCAGCACCATTCATTTCCCAACCCGGGGCATTCAGTCCTTTAGACATTTTCTGTGCCGCTTATCCTTTCCAAACGCCTTCCATCATTTCGGCTTTGCTGAGTTTAGGAACCATCATTTGGGACACTGATTTTGTCAACTCTTCCAAAACAGGCTCTCCCACTTTGGGATTGACAACTTTGTCAACCGCGGGCTCCTTTTCCTTGGGACGGATATCACTCCATTTACCGACCATCGGGGAAGTCACAAATTCGAGCATTTTGACGCTCAGGTCATCGGCTGTGTCGGGGGCGTGGGGGCGTCCAAGTTTTCCCTTCTCGATTAGCTTCGAGATGATACGTTTTATGGCGGTGCAATCATTGGTATCATGGCCATGGTAGTTGTGAAAAGCACACCTTTTGGTCTTGTCGCGACGTTTTTCAAGATTCTTTGGCCGGAAATCTTCGAGGGGCCACATGAGGCCTTGTTTGACCAATCCTTCAAACACTTTGCTTATGGGCATTCCGAAATCCTCAAACTTTGTGAAATGGAGCTTGGCTCGGCCTTTGGGTTTTCTTTCATTGTTGACCGGAGCTTGGTGGGGATGAGAATCACCATTACTCAATGCAAAGGGGTGCCCCTCGAGTGTCCTTTCAAATTTAGCTCCCATTTGTTTTCTCTTTCCCAACAACGTACCCGACTGAGGTGCAACATGAGGATTCTGTGGAAGTGCGTGGGTGTTGGCATACCCATAACCTTGGTTGCTTGCAGGAATATACATTGGAGGCATGCAATGAGCTCGTGGTCCAAGAGGTCTCCGATTGCAGAAATGATACGGGTCACCATGGAATTTTATCGGGAAATCCAGTGGAAGTCGGTTAGTGATGCATGGTTGGGTATCCACATATGATCTAAACAGTGACTGAGCTCCGGTGACTTGGTTGATGGCATTAAACCGAAGGGTATGGTATTGTGAGTATGATGCTCGGGGCATAACCAGTGTGAACAGTGGTTTGTGGGCCTTTTGAGTGGATTGCGTTTGGGGTTTTATAGGAAGTGTCTCATGGGAGATGTTGGATTTGGGTTGAGGCGGAGTGAGGAAGATTTGAGTTAGAGGCTCGTTATGGATGACGGCGTGTTGGGGCGGAGAAATGGAGGCCTCGGTATTTTGGTGAGATGGAGGGGGCAATCTTTGGTTACAATCCGGAGGTCGGGTAGCTTCCTCCCTTTCATTGTGGTTGGTCACTTTGGTGAAGGGCCCATCAGTTGTGACATCTCTTTGTCTCATCGACTCATTGAACGGGTTCCGTGTTTCCTTGTGGCTCTTCGTGATGACTTCCTCCGTAGCCCCGGAGGCTTCTAAAGTATGGAGCGGCTCTTCTTTCGTCAGGCTATCCGGGTTGTCTGCAATGTCATTTCCCAAACTACCATCCATTAAAGCAGTCTTTCTGAGGTACCGGATCGGAGAAGTTGTAGTGACAGGGGAACTTTCTAACTCCACACGCACTAGGCGGCGACATGATGCTCTCTTCCACTTCATCTGAGCTACGGGGAAGACAAAAGGTAGCTTTCGGCTTGGGTAAACACTGAGTGAATGCTCATGCTACTGATGGGGAATGACCGCTAGGCTTAGACCTATGGGGTAAAAAGGTGGACAGGGTCAAATGGGATCTTAAATCCATCCAAGATTCAAACGGGGGTCTACTTACAAGGTTGTAACAGACTTCTTGGATGGCAACGGGGGATCCATTCAAAAACTTGACTTCCTAGGGGACTATTCCTAGGTGTTTAGCGGGGACCTAGGGGACAACGCCTAAGGTCTTGACGGGAATCTTAACGAGGACCTAGGGGACAACGCCTAAGGTTTGGCGGGAATTTCAATGGGGACCTAGGGAACAACACCTAGAGTTCCAACGGGAATCTCAACGGGGACCTAGGGGACAACACCTAAGGGTTTAACGGAGGTTTCAGCGGGGATCACAAATGGGATCACAACGGGGATCACATCGAGGATCACAACGGGATCACAACGGGGATCACAACGGGGATCACAACGGGATCACTACGGGTATCACATCGGGGATCACATCGGGGATCACAACGGGATCACAACGGGGATCACAACGTGGATCACAACGGGAACCTTGGAAGGATAGCGGGGATCCATCCAAAGGCATAACGAAACGCCTTTATGGAAGTCTTAGAGGATAACGGGTATCCGTCCAAAGACTTAACGAAATGACGCTTATTAGTGAGAGAATGCAATCTGTCAAAGACAAGAAGCAAAGACGGAGCGAATTCATGCAACGCGCAATTAATTAGCTGTTCAGGTTTACTTAAAACGCATTTTTATTCCTAAATGGTTGGAAAATATTTCTCTTCTTTTTCGCAACTATTCTAAATCTTGGATCAGTGGAGGCCATCACTACGCCTATAGACCCCTCGTTTTTTACCTGCCTTGCACACTCCCAAGGATGGACTGTCCCGGGCGAGGGTCCTATAGGGCAAGCGGCTTCCACCGACCGAAAGAAATGATCCTAAGGTCTAGCGCGTCGCAAGGCTCCTGATGTGCGGGTCATCCTAATCATGATTAAGCCCCAGTCGGGATCGAGACTGTTCTGAAGGCTGCACCGATATTCTGACATGACCTCATTTTGAATGAGGTGTCTCGATCCTCGACCATGGGCTTAAGGATGATTAACATGACCCGTTCATTAGGGCTTAACGACACGGTGTTACCCCATCTTTAGCACATGACCTTTGTTAATTGTGGTCGTCATTAACACACGAGTTAGAGGCGGGTTAGGCCACACTTGCATTACATCAAGGAGTCGTAACCCAGGCATTAACTTGGCCACAATTGACTTTGGACACATGGTTAAAGATAATGGCAACGTGAACTAGACCAAAAACCAACCAAAGTCAAGGTATTTGTGTGTCACGGACATGTGTGGTTGACTCGGCTCGGAAGGGGAGGTGGAATGGACCCGTGCGCGCTGGAAGGGAACAAGAGCGCCAATCGAGCTGCATCTGGCATCCATCCCGGGTTTAAAGGGTATTTGGAACGTGCAAGGCCAAGTGCGCGTTGTGTGAAGTCAATTTTATATTCCCTTTTTGAGTCAAATTAGAGATTTTTATTTTGTTTTTTCAACATGATGAGCATGGCATAAGCAAGATATGAACAAGTATGAACAAGCAAGTAAGCATCTTATACACACAATGAATCAAAAGAACAATGATTAAACAAAGACCAAAACTTGTACATGTACCAAGTTGTGCACAACCAAAGAATTTTTGAATCAAACATTTTGCCAAAAGAACAATCTTTACATTGAAACCATTTGTACAAAGTAAGTTGTGCACAACAAGAAGAGTCTTTTAAAATTCAAGAAATCTTTACAAAAAGCGTTATGCACAATGAGGCTTTGAAAACCATTTTTATTGACAAAATATCATGCATAACCAAGGTTTGGCCAAAAGAATAAAGGTAATGTGCACAAGTAAGGCTGTAGATTTTGGAACCTGGACAAGCAGAAGCAGAAGGGTATTGAGAATGTTGCTGCCCTGCACAAAATTGTTAATTTGCAACATTCTGACCCTTTTACCAAACTAGCCGTACGGCTAGAACCATGGGGTTGAGATTTTTCTCAGTTTCTGCAACTTCTGATCATCATACTCCAGCTTATTGCATTTCCAGAACATATGTACTCAAAACAGTTCAAACAATAACAGCAAACACACACAAATAAGCACAAAGTCAACTAACGGAAACGGGAGTTTGACCCACACAAAAGTGCCTTCAAAGCTTCTAAAGAGAAGTTTGCAAGCCCTTTATCTCCCCAGCGGAGTCGCCACTGTAAGGATCTCGCCCCGTGACGAAGGAAACGAAGGGTTTTCGTTCCGAAGGGCGAAAACACCAAACACAGTTATCACGTAAAACATAACGGAGTCGCCACATTTGTTAATTATTTAACCCAACAAATGAAAAGGTTAGAGATTCTATTAGTTCGGAGGTCAGGTTACGTCTTGGGAAGAGTTTTACGTCACCCAAACCGCCTCGGACAAGTCCGAGTCTGCCTAATGTTGGTTAACAAAAGTGCATGTGTGTGTGTGTGTGTGTGTATTTCAAAAATGGGAGAAACTGACATTTAACAAAACCGGTTAATTATTTAACAAAAAGTGGTTATTTTGCAAACAGTTTAACAGAAAAAGGGCAAAACTGGAAAAAACACCATTTTGGCCAAAGCAGCCGTAAGGCTAGTTTAAACCAGCCGTAAGGCTGGTTTGGCCGTCCTGAGGTTTTTTACAGATTCATCAGAAAACTGTCCAGTTTCAGGCAGAAACAGAGTATCCTGCTGAAACTGGACTGAAATGCTAATTTTCAGTTTGTGATTAACAACAAAACTTTCAAAAGATCATTCCTATGCACTTTGATCATCAAAAGAACTCCCAAAAACAAAGATTTGGGTGTGATCAAAGGCAATCATTGGAGAAATTAAGAAAAAGTTGATGAACATGGCTTTTGAACCAAAATGACCATTTGATGACTAAAGATGGAAACTTTATCATCAAGATGGTATTTTTACACATTATTAACCTTCTAGGGACCAAATTATTGCATAAAGATTCAATCTTTATGACCCAAAATTGGATTTCAAGGCTAAATCAAGAGGGGAAGTGATAAACACCAAGGTTTTATCATCCCACATGATTATCATGGCCAAATCAAAACAGAATTAACATAAAGATTTGAGCTTTCACCACAAGAGTGGATCCTTAAGCCAAAGACAACCTTGGGGCAACATTATTTGTCATAAAGATTTGATCTTTATGACCCCAAAGGGGATTTTGAAGCTAGATCAATGTTTGGATGATAAAGATTGAAACTTTATCATCCAAATGACCATCCTTGCTACCAATGAACAACATAATCAACCAAAACATGTGCCTTTTTCATTAAAATAGATCATTAATTTGTTATAAGTAAGAAATTCAACAAACCATGATCATCCTTAGGTTAGAACCACTTTCACACAAAGTGTGAAGGGCACCTTGAATCATCCATGGTTTGAACCACAATGTATAATATATATATATATATATATATATATATATAGTGCTTGAAGGACAAGACTTGCAATAAGATTAAGATTAAAGTGCTTGAAGGACAAGACTTGCAATAAGATTAAGATTAAAGTGCTTGAAGGACAAGACTTGCAATGAAATTAAGTTGCTTGAATGGACAAGACTTGCAAGAATTAAGAGATGAACAACAATAATATGAACAAACAAAAGAGATAAGATGAAGAGAAGGATGGGGGAGAAGGTGGCTTCACCTATGTTTAGTTAGGCCAATCTTCCTTTCTCTTTCACTCTCAAAACACTCTCTGGAGCAATTTTAGTAGAGTAACACTAACAATAATCATTTCTCCCCCTGGAATGATCAGCAAAGGGTTCAATTTATAGGGGTTATGACCTCCCGAAGTAGCCGTACGGCTAAGGATGGTGCCTTCTGGATTTTTCAAATTTTTAATTCCAGAAAGGTCCTTGTGTTCCAAATTTATCCTAGTAAGGTCCTGGCCTATCAGTTTGTCCCTGAATGGTGCCAAGAATTCCTCTAATTTGGTCATTTCAGGTTGGGGTACTTACAGTGACGTGAATATATGCAAAGTACCTACTGATGACAATGTCGCGGACCCGCTAACAAAGGGACTTCCAAAAGCTAAACATGAAGATCATGTTAGGTCCATGGGTATTAGATACATGGGAGATTGGGCCTAGGGCAAGTGGGAGATTGTAGGTAGTGGTGCCCTAGGCACGTTTAATAAACGTTGTAATTGTTATCATTTATTTCATATCAATAAAGAGATGTTTTGATTATTATTGTTGTTCATGTTTACTTATAATAATCTCCGTCCCTAGTACTTGTTAAGCACTAGTATAAAGGATAAATGATCATGGGATGATCATGTTAGATTTATGGGTACTTATTTGGAACAAGGTACTGGACATGACCCGCTGTATGAGATTTATGTCATGGTCTATGTCGTACATATATCTCATATTAGTTATGTCATTCGAATCCTTAGACATGAAGTTATTATAGTCTTCCACTTGATGAACATTATGTTTGACATATTCAAACGCTACCTTTAACCGGGTAGTTATAAAGTGTATGATTGGCATAATCGGATTCTCGTAGGGAAGAATGATAAGCTAAATGGATTTGTCCCTCTTCGGAGAGATCTCAAGCTTAGGCCTCTCGTAGGAATGATGTTGATGAAAATGTTCGGCCGGACTCAAATGAATTGATTAGATCAATGTCATTTGGATTATCAACATATTCGGAATCGAGAAAGTATTGAACAAAGACAAGTTGACCATTTGACCATGACTTGTGTTCAATCATAGACAAAGGGATTGTGACATATTCTAAAGGAATGCAAACTTGTATCTAGTTATACTATTTGGGTAGGTATGACGGTTTGCTAGAACCTAATCATATTCTATGGATTCATGTTTGAACCCATTGCCAACTTAGTATAATCCTAGAGGGTCACACACAATGGAACGAATCCTAAAAGGACTATATTGGAAAATTAAGGCTCTCTGATCCTAGTGTGCGACCGCACAAACCAGGCTGGGCGGCCTCACATGTTTGGGCGACCGCACACCTGATTTTGGGCGGCCGCACAGTGTGTCGGGACAGATTTCCTGATTTAATTAGGAAAAGGATTTTGGACGGGTTTTGACACAAGTTTCCTATTTGGAATAGGTCTAACTTGTATATAAACAGCCAAATTCGGCCAGAACTCAACCCTAGCTTTTGTGCAAGTCTCCAAAGAGTTTGAGAGAGATTTATTTTGTTCTAAGACATCCTAGATTGAAGAACAAAATAATACACAAAATAATATTCCATATAGTTCATATTAGTTGTGAAAACGTGTTTCACAATTTTGGTCTAGCAACCAAGATCAAGTGTTCTTGATATTCGTTCAAGGTGTGGATACCGCTAGAGGGTGAAGCTCATTATCTTCAAAGTTCGTGTTCTTACTTGTTCGTGATTAAAGCTTCAATTTCTCCACCAAGATCAAAGACCAAATTCAAAGTCATCAAGGGTTAGTTTTTCTAGTATTCATATTGCAAATATTTGATTTAATCATATGAATGGATCTATGGGCTTTGGGTTTCATAAAATTTTAAATGCTATTTTCCACTGCGCATGTTACTTGGAAACCCAACATTTGATGATTCTTGTTAGAACTCACAGCGAGATTATGAAGGAAGTCTTAGAGAAAAGGAAAAAGATTCAGTATGCTAGACTCACCCGGCTGAGTTATAGCGGGCAATGCCAATATGTTAACTCTATAAGCAGAGTTACGGCCAATCCCAATGTTTCTGCAATACAGCACCCCCTTCTCCAAGATCAAAAGCACAGGCTGCATCCGAAGATCCGCCGTCGCTTCAACTCAAGAAGAATCAAGCAAACATACCGTTCGAGACTTTATCACACCAAGACCTTATCATCTGCAACAACATCACCATCTCCCACGAGACATCTCCCGAAGACCGTACTACATTTTCAACATGGACCCTCCGCCACTTGGGTACCAACCACAAAAAAGGGCCATTCATCTCCAAACAATAGGAAGATCACTTTCATGAGTTCTACCTAATGGTGCATCTGCTCTTAATACAATGCCAAGATAAGTTAGGGCTTCACACCGAATGGTCTTCACATCTCGCCATCTACAAGCTCGCAAACAACAAGCCCACGACACTTGGGGCTTAGTAATCTCTCGAAGCTTGGTATCAATGATCTTCTCTTGGAGATTGCTCACGTCAACAGCAAAAGGCGATTTATTTGAAAAGGTCAAGAGTCGATTCATCTTGGGGCTATGCAAGTCTCTCATAGTTTGGCGTCAAAGGCATTCTAGGGGCTTTACAATCAGCAACCCCTTATCTTGGCATCGAATGTCTTTTGGAGCCCCATAACTGTCACGACCCGAAATATAGGCTCTATTTTATTAAGCAATAAAGGATTTTTATTTAACTATTTGCTTATTTATTTATTTAAATTATTATTTATTTAAATAATTATGTGTGCAATTTATGTGTTATAATATTTATGCCTAGCATTGTATTAGAATTATTTGGGCCAGTGCGGGAGTGTTGGGTCTTAATTGTTAGTAGGGAGTGTAGTTTGTGTGTAGTGTGTGAGAGGGGGTCTAGTTGTAACTTTTTAAAATTATTTCCCCCTACTCCTCCTCCCTCACCTTCTCCCTCACCCTACTCTCTCCCATTCCCAGCAAACCTCTCTCTCTCTCCTCCTTGTTAGGTAAGTTCTTCTTCCTCCTTCTTCTCTCTTCATTTACTTCTTCTTCCTCTCTTTATCATTCATTTCTTAAAACTTGAACATTGTTTAGATCGTCGATAGGATCGCGTAGAATCAAAAAGATTTGAATTCCGTCAACTTTGGAAAATTCGGGTAAGTTACTTTTCCCCTTATTTTTATGCTAGAAATGCTACTCCATGTTTATTTGATGTTATGGATGTCATTTATTTCATCTTGAGTTGATTTGGGAGTGATTGGCATTTTGTGCATTTTTGTAAAATTGTGGTATTTGAATCACCCCTTGAGTGAGGTCCCTAGGTGATGTTGTTGGAGTTCTTTTGGCTCAAAATGGTGTAGATACCTTAGTTCCCTTCTTGGTAGTGTGAAATGGTGAAAGATTTGGTTGGTTTGAGTTTTGGTTTGAAAATGGTGGAAACCCAGAATTTTGGCCGGAAGTTGCCTTTCCGGGCATGGAGGCGCGCGCATCCCTCCCTTTGAGGCGCGCGCACCCTTATGTCTTCTTAATCAAAAATGCTTCTGTTCCTAGGAGGCGCGCGCATCCCTCTCTTTGAAGCGCGCGCACCCTCTCCTCCTCCCAACTTGAGTTTCCAACTGATCTTGGAGGCGCGCGCATCCCTCCCATAGGAGGCGCGCGCATCCCTCTCCCCTGTTATGCAATTTATTCCCCTTGTGGTCCAAACTTTCGAGAGTCATATCTTGTTCATCCGGACTCCGTTTTAGGCGCATAAAATATCGTTTCAAAGCTCTCCTTAAGCTCTTCTAGATGAGGGAGTGATTTTAGTTGAGAGCTCGATTTAACTGGATCCTTTGTGGTCAAATGTGATATGGAAATTGTGTTATCATTGTTAAGATTGTTGGAACACTTTAATTGTGTGCTGTTGGTTCCTTTCACTTTCTTGGTGACTTCTTGGTATGATTCCCTACTTTGGAATCCTTTGTTGTTTATCGTGCTAGTATTTTATTACTTAGCAGTTATTGGAAAGTCCAGCTGGTATTTGTGGTTGTGTCGGGCGATGTGATATATTGTGATGGCACCGGCCAAGTCCATTATGGTGTCGACCATTGTTTTGCCCTTATTTTTCCTCTTCCAGATAGGCCTTGGTTGAGATGCTTGGAGCATGACTTTGTGGCATGTCTCCCGTCCTTTGTGACACTTCATTGGTTATTGGTTCCGGTACCGGGGTTTTCTCTTCGGCTTTCATGCCATTATGAAGATGATGATTTGTTGATTATTGAAGCTGCGCAGCGATCCTTTATTTGGATGTTCCGGTTTGGAAAACCTTGGCTATATCCTTTGTTATGTGTTTATTTCCGCTGCTATCTGTTATATGATAATTGCTATGTGCTAGGTGATATTTATTATTGCTTATTGTATATTGCATCATAGCATGTCATGTAGTTGCATTAGTAACTTATTGAAATTTATCTCACCCCTTTCCTTTTATCTTTGTTTTTCCTTAACCCCCCCCCCCAGGTGCTAAGGATTAGTCTCGCTGATCACGAGATAGAGGACGTCGAGTGTGGATCCGTTCTTTTGGGGAAGGTTGATATAGGTTGGTTTCCATTATGTAAATGTGTAACCATTTTGGGGTAGTTGTACCAAACAATGACGTCTTTAAGAATTGTATATATTTATTTGTTGGGCATAAACTTGTGGAAGTTTATGATAATAGTATTTGGCTTTTATCAAACTTTGATTTGTAAAACTTTGGATCACCCTTTTTTTGTATCAAATGGAATTTTTAACTTCAGTATTTCTGAGTTTTGGTCTTAGAGTCGACGTCCAGCTCGCGGTCCCGGGGCCCGCGGGGTCCGGGGTCGCGACAGTTGGTATCAGAGCTATGGCATTAGCTCTATGTATAAGTCTAGGTGGATTAGTATGACCTAGGTGGGTAGTAGTGTGCGGAGTGATTAACGGTTGATGTTTTATGCAGGTAATTGTTCTCAATGTCTGGAAGAAGAAACAGAGGAGGTGCTAGTGGGGCACAGAATCAGAGCGATACAAGGGAAGAAGCCCGTGCTATGTTTCAAGGCATGTTTGAGGCGGCCATGAAGGCCATACATGATCAAGGTCCGAGGGTAGAACAAGCTCCACCTCGCCATGGTTTGGAGCAATTCTTGAAGTTGAAACCGGTTGAATTCAATGGGGAGCCCGATGTAAGAAAGGCCGAGTTGTGGATTGAGTCGATGGAGAAGATTTATGATGTGTTTGGGTGTTCGGATGAGGACAAGGTCCGGTTTGCGGCTTACAAGCTTGTGGGAGCCGCCGAGCATTGGTGGAAGGGTATTAAAGCTACTTGGGATGATACTCACACGGTGTATGCGTGGGAGTTGTTTGTGCGCAAATTCAGGGAGCATTTCATTCCGGTTGTTGATCAAAACCGAAAGGAGATCGAGCTACTCAACTTGGAGCAAGGTGTGTTGTCTATAGCACAATACTCGGCTAAGTTCATAGAATTAGCCCGGTATTGCGACTATTTGGTGAGGACCGAGGAACAAAAGGCTATGAGATTTATTCGGGGTTTGAAGACCTCCATCCGTACTCAACTGATTGCTCAACGGATTGTGACATTCCAGGATGCGGTGGACCGAGCCTATCTTATAGAGCAAGATATTGGGGAGCATAAAAGGAAAACCGATGTAGCTAACCCGAGTAAGCAAGGAGCTCAAGGCAAGCCTCAACACCGTTCCGATAATCGAGGTAACTTTGGGGGACAATCTCAGTCCTGAGGGCAACCGATTCCAAGGAACCCGGGTACCACTTCCGGGAACCAAGGGAGCCAAGTTAGGAGGCTTTGTTCGTATTGTCAAAAGGAAGGTCATTCTGAAGACCGTTGTTGGAAGAAACAGGGAAGGTGTACCAATTATGGTCAAATGGGTCATTTTGCAAGGGATTGTCCGAAGAATAGAATTCAACCATCGGGGGTAGGAGCTGGGGCTCCTCAGGGTCAGAAAAGGGACGCTACGGGAAAGCCCAAGGTACAAGGGAGAGTGTTTGCAATGAATCAACAACAAGCCACAGATGATCCTACAGTTATTGGAGGTATTATTTCTATATCTAATGTGAGCGCACGAGCGTTAGTAGATCCAGGATCATCTCATTCATACATTTCTGTACAATTTGCTTCCATGATAAATGCTGCATTCGAGTCTTTACCATACGTGCTAGAGGTGTCGACCCCTATAGGAGAATGCTTGATTTCTGATCGAGTCTTTCGTGCTTGTGATGTGGTTATTTGTGGTCGAGTCCTTTGTGCGGATTTGGTAGTTCTTCCTATCCAAGACTTTGATGTCATTTTGGGTATGGATTGGTTGAGCAAGTTTCATGCTTCTGTTGATTGCCGTAAGAAAACTGTTACTTTTTCTATTCCCGATGTGCCTAAGTTTGTTTTTGAGTCTTGTCCTCTGAGTAGAAAGGTTCGCTTAATTTCTTTTATGAAAGCGAGAAAATTATTGTATAGTGGTTGTGAGGGGTATTTGGCTAGTGTTCTTGATACTAGGAAAGAATCCCCTAGTTTTGATAGTGTTCGGGTAGTTCGGGAATTTCCCGATGTTTTCTCTACCGAGTATGATATGCCTCCCGATCGTGAGATTGAGTTTTGTATAGATCTTTTGCCGGGTACGGCTCCGATTTCGAAAGCGCCTTATAGGTTAGCCCCCGCAGAGTTGAAGGAGTTAAAGGTTCAGTTGCAAGAGTTGCTTGATCGAGGGTTTATCCGCCCTAGTGTTTCCCCGTGGGGAGCACCGGTTTTGTTTGTGCGGAAGAAAGACGGTTCCTTGAGATTGTGTATAGATTACAGAAAGTTGAATCAGGTTACGGTGAAGAATAAGTATCCTCTACCGCATATCGATGATTTGTTTGATCAGCTTCAAGGGTCCGTGGTTTTCTCTAAACTTGATTTGAGGAGTGGATACCATCAGTTGAAGGTTCGATCGGAGGATATTCCGAAGACTGCTTTTCGCACTCGGTATGGTCATTATGAGTTCTTGGTTATGCCGTTTGGGTTGACTAACGCGCCGGCCGTGTTTATGGATTTGATGAACCGTGTTTTCCACCCTTATCTTGATTCGTTCGTGGTGGTTTTCATCGACGACATTCTTGTCTATTCTAAATCCCGAGAGGAGCACGAGCAGCACTTGAGGACAATTTTATCCGTTCTTGCGAGGGAGAAATTATTTGCGAAGTTCAGTAAATGCGAATTTTGGCTCGAGAAGGTTTCTTTTCTGGGGCATGTGATTTCGAAAGATGGGATTTCTGTGGATCCTTCGAAGATAGAGGCAATAGTGGATTGGAAGAGACCCGAGTCAGTGACAGAGATTAGAAGCTTTCTGGGTTTAGCCGGGTATTACCGAAGATTTATTGAGGGGTTTTCGAGGATTGCTACTCCGATGACTCAGTTGACCCGGAAGAACGTTCTGTTTGTGTGGACCGAGAAATGTGACAAGAGTTTCGAGGAATTGAAGAAGAGGTTGACTACAGCACCGATCTTGACTTTGCCTAATGGGAGCGATGGGTTAGTAATTTATAGTGATGCTTCGAAAGAGGGTTTGGGTTGTGTGTTGATGCAGAATGGGAAAGTAATTGCTTATGCTTCGAGGAAGTTGACCCCTAGTGAACAGAATTACCCGACTCATGATATGGAGTTAGCGGCTATTGTATTTGCGTTGCACAAATGGAAGCACTATCTTTATGGAGCGAAGTTCGAAATTTTTACCGATCACAAGAGTTTGAAGTACCTATTCTCTCAGAAAGAGTTGAACAACCGACAGCGCCGATGGATGGAATTGTTGAAGGATTATGATTGTACGATTTCTTATCATCCGGGAAAGGCGAATGTGGTGGCCGATGCGATTAGTAGAAAATCTTATGTGGCTTCGATGATGGTCCGTGAATGGAAAATGCTTGAGGATGTTCGAGATTGGTCTCCTCGTGAATCGAGACATGGGGCTATTTTTGCGAATATTAGGGTGTCTCCGACCCTAAATCAAAGGATAAAGGAAGCTCAGAAAGAAGATCCCGAGTTGGTGAAGATAATGGGTAAATTGAAGGAAAAGAACTTCGAGGATTTTTCTATTAGCCCGGTGGGAGTGTTGACTTTCCGTGGAAGATTGTGTGTTCCGGATGTTGGTGGAATAAAGAGGCAAGTTTAGATGAGGGTCACAAATCGAGATATACTATTCATCCGGGTAGTACGAAGATGTATCAGGATTTGAAGCAACAATTTTGGTGGATTAATATGAAAAGGGAAATAGCCGAGTATGTTTCGAGGTGTTTAACGTGTCAGCAGGTCAAAGCCGAGCATCAGAGACCCGCGGGACTACTTCAGCCGTTAGAGATTCCCGAGTGGAAATGGGAGCATGTGACTATGGATTTCGTTACGGGACTGCCTCGTACCCGTAGGAGGTATGACAGTGTTTGGGTAATAGTGGATAGATTGACTAAGAGTGCCCATTTCTTGCCTATTGACATCAGGTATTCGATGGAAAAGCTTGCGACTCTTTATATTGATGAGATCGTTAGATTGCATGGGGTTCCGGTTAGTATTGTGTCAGATCGAGACCCGAGGTTTACTTCTAGGTTCTGGAAGGCGTTTCAGGAAGCTTTGGGTACAGAGTTGCGATTCAGTACAGCCTTTCATCCCCAGACCGATGGTCAATCCGAGAGGACTATTCAGATTTTGGAGGATATGTTGCGAGCTTGTTCGATGGACTTTTCCGATTCTTGGGATTCGCACCTGCCGTTAGTGGAATTCTCTTACAACAACAGTTATCAGGCTAGTATCGAGATGGCACCGTTTGAGGCCTTGTATGGAAGGAAATGTAGATCGCCTATTTGTTGGGATGAGGTCGGTGAAGCGAAAGTTTTGGGTATCGATTTGCTTCGGGATTCGGTTGAGAAAGTTAAAGTTATCCGGGATAGATTGAAGACAGCTCAGAGTCGACATAAGAGCTACGCAGACAACCGAAGGCGAGATCTTAGCTTTCAGACCGGTGATTTGGTGTTTTTGAAAGTATCTCCAAAGGTGGGTATTCGTAGGTTTGGGAAGAAAGGTAAATTGGCTCCGAGGTTTATAGGTCCGTTTGAGATTTTGGGAAAGGTTGGACTTCTAGCGTATCGTCTCGCGTTACCTCCATCTTTGGACCGATTGCACGATGTGTTCCACGTTTCTATGCTTCGGAAGTATGTTCATGATCCGTCTCACGTGTTACCGAGGATACCGGAGGATATTGAGCCCGATATGACTTATGAGGAACGACCGGTTCGGATCTTAGATTCCAAAGTCCAAGAGTTGAGGAGCAAGAGCATCGCGTTGGTTCGATTCCTTTGGAGGAATCATAACATCGAGGAGTCGACGTGGGAGCTTCGTGATGAGATAGAGAGGAAATTTCCGTGGCTTTTTGTTTGAGGTGAGTCTCGTTAAAATTCGGGTCGAATTTTCTTTAAGGGGGAGTGACTGTCACGACCCGAAATATAGGCTCTATTTTATTAAGCAATAAAGGATTTTTATTTAACTATTTGCTTATTTATTTATTTAAATTATTATTTATTTAAATAATTATGTGTGCAATTTATGTGTTATAATATTTATGCCTAGCATTGTATTAGAATTATTTGGGCCAGTGCGGGAGTGTTGGGTCTTAATTGTTAGTAGGGAGTGTAGTTTGTGTGTAGTGTGTGAGAGGGGGTCTAGTTGTAACTTTTTAAAATTATTTCCCCCTACTCCTCCTCCCTCACCTTCTCCCTCACCCTACTCTCTCCCATTCCCAGCAAACCTCTCTCTCTCTCCTCCTTGTTAGGTAAGTTCTTCTTCCTCCTTCTTCTCTCTTCATTTACTTCTTCTTCCTCTCTTTATCATTCATTTCTTAAAACTTGAACATTGTTTAGATCGTCGATAGGATCGCGTAGAATCAAAAAAATTTGAATTCCGTCAACTTTGGAAAATTCGGGTAAGTTACTTTTCCCCTTATTTTTATGCTAGAAATGCTACTCCATGTTTATTTGATGTTATGGATGTCATTTATTGCATCTTGAGTTGATTTGGGAGTGATTGGCATTTTGTGCATTTTTGTAAAATTGTGGTATTTGAATCACCCCTTGAGTGAGGTCCCTAGGTGATGTTGTTGGAGTTCTTTTGGCTCAAAATGGTGTAGATACCTTAGTTCCCTTCTTGGTAGTGTGAAATGGTGAAAGATTTGGTTGGTTTGAGTTTTGGTTTGAAAATGGTGGAAACCCAGAATTTTGGCCGGAAGTTGCCTTTCCGGGCATGGAGGCGCGCGCATCCCTCCCTTTGAGGCGCGCGCACCCTTATGTCTTCTTAATCAAAAATGCTTCTGTTCCTAGGAGGCGCGCGCATCCCTCTCTTTGAAGCGCGCGCACCCTCTCCTCCTCCCAACTTGAGTTTCCAACTGATCTTGGAGGCGCGCGCATCCCTCTCCCCTGTTATGCAATTTATTCCCCTTGTGGTCCAAACTTTCGAGAGTCATATCTTGTTCATCCGGACTCCGTTTTAGGCGCATAAAATATCGTTTCAAAGCTCTCCTTAAGCTCTTCTAGATGAGGGAGTGATTTTAGTTGAGAGCTCGATTTAACTGGATCCTTTGTGGTCAAATGTGATATGGAAATTGTGTTATCATTGTTAAGATTGTTGGAACACTTTAATTGTGTGCTGTTGGTTCCTTTCACTTTCTTGGTGACTTCTTGGTATGATTCCCTACTTTGGAATCCTTTGTTGTTTATCGTGCTAGTATTTTATTACTTAGCAGTTATTGGAAAGTCCAGCTGGTATTTGTGGTTGTGTCGGGCGATGTGAGATATTGTGATGGCACCGGCCAAGTCCATTATGGTGTCGACCATTGTTTTGCCCTTATTTTTCCTCTTCCAGATAGGCCTTGGTTGAGATGCTTGGAGCATGACTTTGTGGCATGTCTCCCGTCCTTTGTGACACTTCATTGGTTATTGGTTCCGGTACCGGGGTTTTCTCTTCGGCTTTCATGCCATTATGAAGATGATGATTTGTTGATTATTGAAGCTGCGCAGCGATCCTTTATTTGGATGTTCCGGTTTGGAAAACCTTGGCTATATCCTTTGTTATGTGTTTATTTCCGCTGCTATCTGTTATATGATAATTGCTATGTGCTAGGTGATATTTATTATTGCTTATTGTATATTGCATCATAGCATGTCATGTAGTTGCATTAGTAACTTATTGAGATTTATCTCACCCCTTTCCTTTTATCTTTGTTTTTCCTTAACCCCCCCCCCCCCCAGTTGCTAAGGATTAGTCTCGCTGATCACGAGATAGAGGACGTCGAGTGTGGATCCGTTCTTTTGGGGAAGGTTGATATAGGTTGGTTTCCATTATGTAAATGTGTAACCATTTTGGGGTAGTTGTACCAAACAATGACGTCTTTAAGAATTGTATATATTTATTTGTTGGGCATAAACTTGTGGAAGTTTATGATAATAGTATTTGGCTTTTATCAAACTTTGATTTGTAAAACTTTGGATCACCCTTTTTTTGTTTCAAATGGAATTTTTAACTTCAGTATTTCTGAGTTTTGGTCTTAGAGTCGACGTCCAGCTCGCGGTCCCGGGGCCCGCGGGGTCCGGGGTCGCGACAATAACTGACACATCTCTTGGGGCTAGAAATCACTTTTCGTTGGACACAACGGCAACAACGACAGAATTCAAGCAAGGCAATCCGGACTTCGATTGAACATGACTTGATCTTGGGTTGGCTTTACAAACACACAATGGTTAAAATGGTTCACCCACGAACTAAAAAAAAATCTTTTTCTCACGTGTGTATATCTTTTATTTCTAATTAAAAAAAAAGATTTTATTTTCTTTTTTCTTTTTTCTTTTCTTGCGCAAAATTATGTGTTTCCTTTTTGCTTTGCTCCTAGCATTCTCCCCCAGCATTCTCTACCATCCTTGAACTACGCTGGTCTGATTCTCTTAAAGGGATACGTAGGCAGCCTTTTGGCACGACCAACCCATCACCCAGAATACCATCTCACCGACACTCCATCAAAGGCAAAAACAATTCATCATCACCAACATCATCATTCTCCATCCAAAGCATGGACATTCTTCATCAAAAGCATCAAGGCATCCACCACCACAACACTAATCCATCCAACGGCAATGGTAAGTGAAGGTATGAATACATCCGAGGCTTTCCTCAAATCACACCGCACACAAAATCACTTTCTCCATTCTTACAAAAAAATCTCTCTCATGCAAAACTGCCTTCAAATCACATCACACCACAAGCACAATTTCTCTCATAACTGCCATTTCACATCTCATACATGTCACAAGCACATACACCTGCAAAGCACACACTTAACAGGTACCACCACAAGGTCAACAGCATCTGCAACTCAAGGCACTTCATCCCCAGCAGAAAGTGATCCGCCGTCAACTATGCCTGCATCCCACAAAGTCAAACAATTACAGTTCAATGACAACAATTCGGTCCATGGTGAGCCGCAAAATCACCACCTTTCCATCAAGCAACACAACAATATCACATATAGGCAGACGGAGCCTCAGTTCGCGCCATCAGCAAACAGATCCCGCATCAGCAAATGGATCCCGCTTCAGCAAATGGATCCCGCATCAGCAAACGGATCCCGCAAACGGATCCCGCTTCAGCAAACGGATCCCGCATCAGCAAACGGATCCCGCTTCAGCAAACGGATCCCGCATCAGCAAACGGATCCCGCCATCAGCAAACGGATCCCGCCATCAGCAAACGGATCCCGCTTCAGCAAACGGATCCCGCTTCAGCAAACGGATCCCGCATCAGCAAACGGATCCCGCACGGATCCCGCTTCAGCAAACGGATCCCGCTTCAGCAAAACGGATCCCGCCATATCCTTTCTATATCAATAAAGCCGCTCACACAGGGAGCGCACCCCTATCCTTTGCAAATTTCAAATTCATGTTTTATCGAGTCTTTGTTTTCTCTTGTCGATGTCCTCGGCGGTTGTCTTTCTTTCGTCGACGCGTTTTACTTTGCAATCCACATCGCCGAGGGGCTCTGTAGACACCCCGCCTGGGACCTCTCACCATGGTTGTATACATAGTATTTTTATTTTACTTGTTTTTGTTAATTTCTGTTACTTCTGTTAAGTTCCTAACTGATTCCGTTAGTTTTGGACTAAACTGCATAACAGAATTAATTTTAGAGTCATTTATGTCTTTCTATCATTTTTACCCGCGGGCACCTCCGACACTGTCAATGGGACGCGCGCGCCTCTCGCCCCAAAAGCGGGAATCGCGCGCTTCCCATTATGGCAGTTACGGATTGCAGCCTTTTCCCTCCCTTTTCTTGATCACAAACACTCCCTTTTTCATCCACATTCATCCCCCCTTATTTCATAACTCCCAATCCCACATTCTAAGCCTTTTCTTTAAAACAAAATATTTCCTTTTTATTTTATTTGATTTTCTTTTATTTATTATTTTATTTATCTTATTTTTGATTGGTCAATTCCATTTCACATGGATGATCATCTTTTCCCTCCAACCTTTCCCTCTCCTTTTTACCTATAAAAATCACCTTCTTCTAGCTTAGAAAAGACCTTCTTTTTGGACTTGAAATCTCTACACAAATACACAATACACAATTCTCCCAAGAATTCTCTTTACAAGAGTTCTCCCAACAAGAGTTTAACACAACAAAACTCTACACAAATCGTTCTACAACAATTGCCTTACAACAACACCATTTTCAAGTCCAAGTTTGAAGCCCACTTTCTTAAGGTATTTTATTCTTCTTCTCTTATTTTCACATGTATTGGTAATGTATGCAATCCCCATCAAATGGGACATGACCAAACGACCACTTTATTACATTAAAGTTGGTCAAGGTTATCTCCCTACATTCCAATCTCTACTTTAATTTCCATTCATCTTTTAATGTAATCTTTGGAAAAAATTAATAAATAAAAAATTCTCTTTTATTTTCCCTTGCAAATTTCCCCTTTTCTTTTCATTTGTAATTGTTAGCACTCGTATATTAATAAATCGAAGGACTTTCTCGTGCATTAGAACACCAAAAGTAGTAAGACCCACGTAAGCGGGGCGGAATGGGTATTTAAGTACTTCCCACTCCGTCACCTAACCCCCGACCCATCTTTTCCCGAATCTCTGGTTTTGTATATAACACTGGCTCTTTTTAGGTTTTTCTTATGTTCCTCTAAAACATAGGTGGCGACTCTTAAAATCAATTAGACATCCTAGGATAATTCACCGCTCTAGCCAAGTGGGGTTTTCTCGGGGTATCTACAAAAGCCAGTCAAGCACAAACTCCGCAGAATTATGCCAGAGTGGTCAGTACAAGTTAAACAAGAGATAGAGAAACTCCTGAGTGTTTGGTTCATCAAAGTGATAGAGTATCCAACCTGGTTGGCTAATACTGTGCAGGTTTCCAAGGAAAATAGAAAAGTCCGTGTCTGTGTTGATTTCCGTGATCTCAACAGAGCATCTCTGAAAGACGATTTTCCTCTTCCCAACATAGACATGCTCGTTGACAATACCGCGAAATACGAAGTCCGCTCATTCGTAGATGGATTTACCGGTTACAACCAGATCCTCATGGCCGAGGAGGACCAACACAAAACAGAGTTCACCACACCTTGGGGGATGCTCTGTTATACAGTCATGCCATTCAGACTCAAAAATGCCGGAGCCACTTACCAGAGAGTTGTAACTGCATTGTTCCATGACATGATACATAAAGAGATGGAGGTGTAAGTTGATGATATGATCATACATTCCAAAGGATCCGATGGGCAGCACTTTATTGACCTCAGAAAGTTCTTTGAGAGGTTGAGACACCACAAGGTGAGACTTAATCCGGCCAAGTGCACATTTGAGGTAGTAAAAGGAAAGGTCCTTGGGTACATGGTCACTGAGTGTGGTATAGAAGCAGACCCCGCTAAGATCAAAGCCATCATTGACATGCCTCCACCTAAGACACAAAGAGAAGTCAAGGGATTTATGGGTCACCTTC
Organism: Campanula takesimana; assembly: GCA_026119855.1. Taxonomy (NCBI): domain Eukaryota; kingdom Viridiplantae; phylum Streptophyta; class Magnoliopsida; order Asterales; family Campanulaceae; genus Campanula; species Campanula takesimana. Next base: position 457,643 of record JAOWBW010000756.1, on the reverse strand, counting down.
AGTACATTGTTTCATTAATCAGCTCACGACGATGTGCGAGCCGATTTTTAAGCTCCTCAAGAAGAATGCATCCTTAGAATGGACCGAAGAGTGCCAAGAAGCCTTTGAAAAGGTCAAGGAATACTTAGTAAGTCCACCAGTGTTGGTTCCACCGCATAAGGAGAAACCATTGACCTTGTACCTTACAGTCAATGATACTGCATTAGGGGCTATGCTAGTACAAGAGCAACCTGATCCGAAGAAAGAGAATGCCTATACTTTGTCATCCGTCGCTTCCAAGGGGCTGAATTGAATTACTCTGCATTAGAAAAGTCATGTGCTGCACTGGTATGGGTAGCTGAGAGACTAAAGCCGTACATGGAGGCGTTTCCTGTACAACTGATCGCAAGAATGGACCAAATGAAGTACATCTTCGAGAAGTCGCATGTCTCCTCTAGGATAGCCAAATGGTACTTCATGCTCGCGGGGTACGATATCACTTACATCACATAGAAATCCGTGAGAGGAAGAGTCTTCGCGGATCATTTAGCCGAATTTCCATGCGATGAAGCGAGGGGGTACGACCCACGATTCCCTGATGAGGACATCATGACAATAGCAGAAAATAAATGGAAATTATTTTTTGATGGCGCAACCAATAAACGGGGATATGGCATTGGCATGTTACTAGTAGATCCCTCATATTTCTACACTCCACTCGCAATCCGCCTTGACTTTGAGGCCACTAACAATATTGTCGAGTACGAAGCTTGCATAGTGGGGCTTGAAGCAGCTTTAGAAAGAAATGTGACTGAACTAGAAGTGTACGGAGATTCACAACTTATAATCTATAAGTCACTCAAGAAGTGGAAGGTACAAGATCCTACACTCCAGAAATATAACGACCATCTCCAAGACTTAGTCAAACAGTTCAAAGAGGTTACTTTCTACTACCTTCCTAGAGATAAGAACCATTTAGCAGACTCGCTAGCCATGCTAGCATCACTTGTGGAGATTCTCGAATGGACTGAGGTTAAGACCTTCAAAGTCACGAGGCGAACGACTCCCGCTTATTACTCAATCATAGACATGCACGACTGCAAAGAAGAGTGTGGCTCTGTTTCTGTAAATACCTTGGACGATAAACCTTGGTATTATGATGTATGGCGTTTCCTCCTAGACGGAACATTCCCATCAGACGCATCACTTAAAGCAAAGATAGACCTCAAATGGTTTGCCACCCGATTCATTATTATATGTGATCGCCTCTACAAGAAACACAACGAGCAGTATCTACTTTGTACTGACGAACACGAAGCCGTAGAAATCATGGACCAAGTCCATCAAGAAGTCTGTGGAACCCACATGAATGGCAATATGCTAGCAAAGAAAGTCATCCGACTAGGGTACTACTGGGCAACAATGGAAGCCGACTGCACCGACATGGTTAAGAAATGCCACAAGTGCCAGATACATGCCAACTTGCAACACGCACCACCGTCCATGTTATACCCCATGACATCCCCTTGGCCATTTTCTACATGGGGAATAGACGTTATTGGCAAAGTCTCACCAACAGACCATAATGGGCACTCATTCGTGTTAGTCGCCGTTGATCACTTCATTAAATGGATCGAGGCTCAATCCTACAAGGTCTTGAATGCCAGAAAGGTGGATGAGTTCATTAAGACCAACATCATATGCCGATATGGGGTACCTCATGAGATGATATCTGACAATGGCTCACACTTTGAGAAAGAATGCGACCAACTACTTGCAGAGTACAAGATAGAGAGACATCAGTCATCACCATACCGACCACAAACCAATGGAGCAGTCGAAGCTGCTAACAAGACCATTGAGACCATCATTAGGAAAATGGCTAAGACTGGCAGAGACTGTCCCGACAAGCTACCTTTTGCACTCTGGGGCTACCGTACCTCAATCTGTACCGCCACCGGTGAGACTCCCTACCCCTTAGCGTATGGGATGGAAGCAGTGCTACCAATCGAATTAGAAGTACCATCGCTAAGGGTTCTCCTAGAAAACCAAGTGAATGAAGTCGCATGGTTGACAGCCGTTATGAACAACTAGCCCTGCTAGATGAACGACGACTTCGAGCCGCCGAGCATATCCAAGCATATCAACGGAGAATGGCCCGATCATTCAATAAGAAAGTCAAGTCCAGAAACATCAAAGAAGGGGACCTTGTCCTACGTGAACATCGTCCTGAGCCATTCAATCCTATGGGAAAGTGGGGACCAAGATGGATAGGCCCTTACATAGTCAAGAAGGTATTCTCCAGAGGAGCGGTACAACTCGTAGACCTAGATGGAAATCAACTGCCGAAGCCCGTCAACATGGACAAGCTGAAGAAGTACTACTCATAGCTCCGTCCCCTATCTCAAAAAAAGGGCTCGCTAGGTTGAAAACCCGCAAGGGCGGCCTAGGCAAAAATTAGAGCAGAGAGCACGAGAAAAGAAGCCCGCTAGATTGAAAAACCTGAAAGGGCGGTCTAGGCAAAAATCAGGGTGTGCATAAAATAATATATATATATATATATATGGGACAGTCTCGTACGAGACACCTATGTCTCATGCGAGACATGTCAGTCAGCAGACATAATTTTCTCTTTCTAAAACAAGAACTACGATGACCTGAGCTCCTTATTTAATTGATGTAAAAGGAGAATATAGGCAGCCTTTTGGTCCGGTCTATTCAATAAATAAAATCAAAATCTTGTCTTCTTATTAATTGAATGCATTTCAAGAAAGCAATAAGAAAATTTCTAACATGAATACCAACTTGCAAAAGAAAAATAAATAAAATACTAAAAGTTTAAACATTGGTCTATCTATGGCAATCTCTCGATACTCCTAAGGATCTATTTCTTCCTTGACTTAGTAAGGGCTTGACCACGATCCGCCTTGTCATTCCTCTTCCTCTTGTGTAAAGATATCTCGAAACCGGGAGGAACATCCAGTCGACTGAACACCGAGGGAGTCAGTCTCGCAAACACATGAGGCCTATCCAAAGCTTGAAATTTACTGGGAAGCCCGCTTGCTCTCTTCTCGTAAAAGTCACTATCCAGAAATCTTGAATGGCATCTACTCTGACATTAGAAGGATCCTCCTTAGCTTCCTTCTCCCTCAAATTCAATCTAGGCTCGAATTGGTCCCCCAATAAAGAGCGGCGAATCTCATCGATACCATCAATACTGGGATGGAGTTCTTTCAGAAACCAATCCAAATATTTGTCGGACAAATAGATGTTCCCTCCATCATGACGAAGATTGGTCCAACGATCCATAGTGGTGCCTTACCCCCAAGCGCGAGCCAAGCTCGTAGAGAACTTTGAGTCCATGAAAGAAATGTTCTGAGGTCGTCCCCCCAACACGAAAGTGTCCTGCTGTTGATCGAATTGCCGTATTACCCTCCGAGAAAAATAGAAAGAGGAATCCCTCAAACCCGGAAGGATGACCCTGTCGTATCCAAGGGTATTAGCTACGAACCTCCTCACCTTCTAAAAGGATGGGCACCAAGCAATATCATTAGTCTCCGCTTTAGCAAAAAGATAGGCCCACTCCTCAATGCTGAGACCCTTCACCAACAGTCTCCGCCTATGGAAGTATAAGGAGAATACTCGATCGGAGAGTCTAACAATTTGAAATGTTATCTGACCCAAATGGTCAACAATAATGGACTTCCCTGAGTCATAGAGCCGGTTCGGTGTAGCTCATCAAGGCCATGAAGGGTCTCCCCCAAGATGAGAGGAATTATGTTGAAGGCCCGTCCTCTAGCTTGCAGAACGATGTCCACGAGCTCCGTGTTGGCCATGCCACGCTTGCTCATGAAAAGCACGCCTCGAAATAAGCACAATGCCAAGAGAGATCACTGAGAATCCACACCATGACCACGAGTCACCCGACCCTTAAATCTCCTAGGCAAAGAGTGGAGATCGATATAGCGGTTGTGAATGTAACTCTGTGTCTCGGGAAGGCCTATACTCAATAGATCCCCGAGAGACTCCACCAGTACCTTGTCATACTTGGGCACCGCAATCACCCCTGTCAATGGCATATCCAAGATAGCCGCCATCTCCTCCACAGTAGGGACCATCTCATTAAGTGAAAAGTTGAAAAGATGAGTCGAGGGATCCCAAAAGCGTGCAACTCCCTTTAGAAGGTCCCATTCCGGTTTTAGATTCTTCAAGGTGAAAAGAATCTTGAAACCGAACATCTCCACGAATCTCTCTTGGCGAGGTTTATTGAATGAATGAAATAACGTTGCTAAGTCATTCTTGTAGCGTTCCACTAACTCTAAGTCCAAGGATAACTCATCAACAATTATTGATGAAGGGACGGACTTACTTAGGGCCATTGGGAGCAAAAGGTTGAGAATTTTACTCCAAAAGAGAGGTTCCCAGAACTGATTTAAGGTTGCATGGTATTCTAGGACGGACTAGAGGTGTATATATACAAGTTTGGATACCAAATCCTCGAGGAAAAAGGAGAAACAACAGCAGACCAACAGGATGGCTCGTACGAGACATCGATGTCTCGTACGAGGCATCTCTTGGTTCAGAACAGCAACAACTCTGTTCAAATCCCAGGTTGCCTGGCAAGTCAAAACACGTCTCAATCACCCCAGAAACTCACCCCAAAACAGTTCATACATCCCATACAAATGGCCAAACGCGAATCCATCTCATAAAATTACCCCTCAGTTGAACAACCAGATATGAGTCAATACATTTACACAGTCATAAATAAAACTAAAATTAACTAATGTATTGTGTGTTAGAGTTAGGAAATAACTGTTGCATAAGTACAAAGAGAAAAAGTTATCTTCGCCTACACCGAGGCAATAAGTACATCATCAACAAAAAGAGGGAATGGGGGACCCTATCTACTCGGCATCAAAAGAAAAGAGACATCACCATCGCCACGTGATCATTCGTCAGTCTGAGGTCTCTTCCCGTAAGAAGCCGACTCTGCTATCTGACGAGCCAATCGGCCTAAGAGTTTTGCGGTCTTTCTCTTCACCCTCTTGGCATAGGCCATGAACTGGGAAAGCCGTCCGGCGACCTCTCTATACTCAGCAATGGGCACCTATTGAGAAGAAACAAATACAGATGTCAAAGTATTCAGAAAAATGATGAACTAAGATACGAAATGATAGAATGATGGAAATGACAAAAGAAGGGTCATAAATCATACCATGGTCGCGTCAGCTGGAGGTACGAGTCCCTCAGGCACATCGTACTGGGCGGCAAGGTCCTCGGTGCTCTCCACTCCCTCAGCCATGCTGTAGGTAAAAGAAACTGCTCCAAGCTGTGGATGGAAAGGGACGTGGAAAACTCCCTGGGCTTGAGCCTGATCACCCTCTATAATCAACCGGGCATAAGGCGAGCGAGAAAATACGGATAATCAGCCTCCAAGGATATATGGTCAAAAGCATCCTGACCAATAATGAGATCCCCTCTCTCCTCCTCCGCGATGGCATAAGAATTAAGCATATGGGCCGGCGGGTCCAAGGGGACAATGACATCGAGTCTGCCACTACCCTGCTGGCGAGAGACTCTCTCTCCTAAGTAAAAGCATCCCCCGCCAAGGCCAATCATCAGTAATCTCGTATCGGCAACTGTAGATACCCCGGGGAACCACGGCTTGGCTAGAGCGGTGAATTATCCTAGGATGTCTACTTGATTTTAAGAGTCGCCACCTATGTTTTAGAGGAACATAAGAAAACCTAAAAAGAGCCAATTTATATACAAAACCAGAAATTCGGGAAAAGATGGGTTCGGGGGTTAGGTGACGGAGTGGGAAGTACTTAAACACCCACTCCGCCCCGCTTACGCGGGTCATGCTACTTTTGGTGTCCTAATGCTAAATGTCCTTCAATTTAATGATAAGAGAAATGTGCTAACAATTATAATGAAAAGAAAGGGGAAATTTATAGAGGAAAAATAAAGGAGAATTGCTTATTTATTGATTTATACTAAAGATTACATGTCGAATTATTGCTAGATAATTACATTAAGAAATGAGAATGTAAATTAAAGTGGAATTAAAATGTTGGGATGTAACCTTGACCAAACATCAATAGTGAAGTGGCCTTTTGGTTGTATCTCTTTTTATGGAGATTGCATACATTGACTAGACATGAATAAAATAAGAAGAAGAAAAAGGGAAGTTGTACTTTAAGAAGAAGGACTTTAAACCTTAACTTGAAGATGGTGTGGTTGTAGAGAAAATGTTGTGCAACACTTTGTGTAGTGTTTTGTAGAGAAATCTTGTTGAGAGGATTTGGGTATAGTGTATGTGTAGAGAAAATTCAAGTCCAAAGAGAAGGTCCAAGAAAATTCAAAGAAAAGTCCTAAAAGAGTCCTAAAAAAGAAGTCTAAAATAGGTCCCCTCCAATGATGGATTGGAGGGGTTTTTATAGTTGAAAGGGGATGTTTTTGGTGCCAATTCGCGGTCACAAAGAAATATTTCCCTGGTGAAATCCATGCAAAATAAGCAAGAGAGGGATTCTTGGGAGAAAATCTGTAACTGACGCCCCAGAGGCGCGCGCTTCCGGGTGTACCATCGGAAGGCGCGCGCTTCTGACCTCAAAAGGCGGAGGTGCGCGGCTTTGAAAAGGAAATTTTGACAGAATGGACTAGAAAGTTAATTCTGTTATGCAGTTCAGTCCAAAACTAACGGAATCAGTTAGGAACTTAACGGAAGAAACAGAAATTAATAAAAACAAGTAAAATAAAAATACTATGTATGCAATCGGGGTGAGAGGTCCAAGGCGGGGTGTCTACAGATCCCCTGGGCGACGTGGATTGCAAAGCAAAACGCATCGACGAAAGAAAGACAACCGCCGAGGACATCGATAAGAGAAAACAAAGACTCGATAAAGCAGGAATTTGAAGTTGCAAAGGATAAGGGTGCGCTCCCTGTGTGAGTGGCTTTCGCGGATGGAAAGGGTGTGGTGGCTTGAGGTGGCCCACCACGGCCACAAAATTTAAAAAAGGTGTGGTGGCTTGAGGCGGCCCACCACGGACACAAAATTTTTTAAAAAGGTGTGGTGACTTGAGGCGGCCCACCACGGCCACAAAATTTTTAAAAGGTGTGGTGGCTTGAGGCGGCCCACTACGGCCACAAAATTTTAAATAGAGGTGTGGTGGCTTGAGGCGGCCCACCACGGCCACTGTCACGACCCGAAAACTAGGCTCTATTTTATTAGTAATAAATAATTATTATTTATTTAATTGCTTATTTGTTTATTTAAATTATTATTTATTTAAATATTTATGTGTGCACTTTATGTGTCATAATAAATTATGACTAGCATTTTATTTGGGTCATTTGTGCTAATGTAGAAGTGTTGAGTCTTATTTGTTAGTGGGGAGTTTGTTTGTAGAGAGTAGTAGTAAGGGAGGGGTCTAAGTGTAAGTTTAGTTTTAATCATCTTCTCCCTACTCCCTCTATTTCTCCCTCACCCCATTCACTTTCCAGCCATTTCTCTCTCTCTCTAGCTCATTGGGTAAGTTTTTATTCCTCTCACTTCTCTCTTCATTTCCATCATCTTCCTCTCATTAATTCTCATTTCTTAAAACATGAATCATGTTTAGATCGTCGATAGGATCGTAGGAAGCCAAGAAATTTCGAGTTCCGTCACCTTTGAGAAAATCCGAGTAAGTTACTTTTCCCCCATTTTGATGCTAAAATGTTCATATCATGTTTAGATAATGCTTAATGTGTTATATTTGAAGTTTGGTTGGGTTTTGAATTTGTTTAGAATTTATTTTGAATTTAATTGAGTTTTGGGTAAAAATGGTAGATTGATGAATGTTGGGTTTAATCCTTGGTTTTGGGTTGATAAATGTTGTATTTGGGTTCCCATCCTAGTTATAAGTGGTTTTGGAACATTGTAGAACTTGTAGAAGGAGTTGATTTTGAGTATTTGGTGTTTTGGGAAAATTTGGTTCGAAACTTGTAAAAAAACCCAGCTCTGTTTTCCTCCCAGCCAGTAGACCAGGCGCCCGCCTGTGGTGGACCAGGCGCCCGCCTACATACCCCTTTCTGAAGACCAGACCTTCTGGTCATTCAGGCGCCCGCCTGCCCCCTTTCCAGGCGCCCGCCCGCCCCTGTTTCAGGAATTTTACCTTTTTGCTTGGTTTAAGACTTAAGGCTTAACTAGTTTAGGTTTAATCCTTCTAATTAACTTAAGATAACACCGTGGTGCACTTTAATAATTAAAATTGGTTCCTTCTTGAACAATAGTGTTATGTAATTTGATCAAGTATTGTTTGGGTATCATCTTTGGAATGTATCTGGTATGGTTTCTCTTTATGAAATTACGGTATTCTAATAATCATTGTTGTTGTGCTCTTTATGAGAAATTCCGTTTATCGTTGTTGTGCTCTTTTATGAGAAACTTCTTGTGTTCGTTGTTGTTGAACTCTTCATGAGTAATCGTTTGCATCTTTATGGTGATTAATTGGTGTGGTTCCCTACTTTGGAACCTTAAGTTGTTCATTCATGCTAAATTATTATTACTTAGCATTTAATTAGAAGCCCAGCTGGCATAATTGTTGCATTGGGCGATGGGAAAGATTATAATGGCAGAGCCAAGTCCATTATAATGTTGACCATTGTTTTGCCCCCTTCTTTACCCCTTCTCCAGATTGGCCTTGGAAAGGATAAGTCAGCGTTCCTTTGTGAATGCATCTGGCTAACGGGCATGACTTTATGTCATGGTCCTTGTCCCTTGTGACACTTTTATTGGTTATTGGTTCCGGTACCGGGGGTTTCTCTTCGAGCTTTCATGCTGCTATGAAGATGTTGATTGTTGATTATTGAAGCTGCGCAGCGACCTTTATTTGGTTCTTCCAGTTGGGTGAAACCTTGGCTATGTATCCACTTATGAGTGTTTATTTCAGCTTTATGTGTTGCATGTTGAGCTGGTCGTTATTTCCAACCGGTATGGGACGGTTGGCGATAGGGAGCCTCTCATTTGTTGTTATATGTTTATTTATATGATTGATTATTGGATATTACTGTTGACGGCATGTCACTTATTATTCCGCTGCTATCTGTCTTATGTTAATTGCTATTGGCCATTGCATATTAGCATGTCATGTAGTTGCATTAGTAACTTACTGAGATTTTATCTCACCCCGTTTATTTCCATCTTTGTTTTTCCTTAACCCCCCCCCCCAGGAGGAAAAGGATTAGGATTCGCGGATCGAGGAGGACGTCGAGAGGTTTGAGATTTTGGGGCAGGTTGTTATGGTTCGGTTTACATTATTTAAATGTATAACCTTTTGGGGATAGTTTTACCATTATTGACGTCATTAAGAATTGTATATTTTATTCTTTTGGGTATAAGATGTGGAGCTTATGTTGGATGTACTTTGTTGATTTAAACTTGGATTTGTAAAGCCTTGTGTTATCATCTTTTGGTTCAAAATGGAATTTTTAACTTCTATATTTTAGAGTTTTGGTTTTAAGTCGACGTTCAGATCGCGGTCTCGGGCCGCGACAGTTGGTATCAGAGCCATGGTTTGGCTCTAAGTATAAGTCTAGGAGGATTAGTATGACCTAGGTGGGTAGTTGTGTTCGGAGTGAGTAACGATGAGTATTTTATGCAGGTATTTGTTTGTGATGGCTAGAAGAAGAATTGGTAAAGCTTCTAGGGGACTCAGAATCTTAAAGGTCTACGGGAAGAAAACCGTGCAGTGTTTCAGGACAGGTTTGAAGTGGCCGTGAAAGCAATTCGTGACCAAGGGCCGAGAGAGGAACATGTAGCACCTCCGCGATATGGGTTGGAGCAGTTCTTAAAGTTGAAACCAAGTGAGTACGACGGTGAGCCGGATGTGAAGAAAGCCGAGTTATGGATAGCATCGATGGAGAAAATCTACGATGTATTTGGTTGCACTGATGAGGATAGGGTTCTGTTTTCAGCTTATAAGCTCGTGGGGACTGCGGAACATTGGTGGAAGGCACTGAAGACCAGTTGGGATGCGACTCTTGTACCATATCCTTGGGAGTGGTTCGTGAGGAAATTCAAGGATCATTTTATCTCTCTAGTGAATCAAAACCGGAAAGAGATCGAGTTCCTCATCTTGGAGCAAGGTATGATGTCAGTAGCACAGTACTCAGCTAAGTTCACAGAATTAGCCAGGTGTTGTGAATACCTTGTGCGGACCGAGGAGCAGAAAGCGATGAGATTAATCAGGGGTTTGAAGACATCCATCCAGACTCAGTTTATAGCACAGCGGATTCAGACTTATCAGGATGCGGTGGATCGAGCCTACTTGATTGAGCAGGATAGTGGGGGATGCAAAAGGAAGACTGAGATGGTTAACCCGGGTAAGCAAGGAGGGCAGAGTGAGTCACAACAGCAACATTCAGATAACAGAGGTAATTCGGGAGTGCAAACTCGATTCAGAAGGCAACTTCAAGGGCAACCAACAGTAGGAAATCAAGGTTCTTATAAAGGGACACAAAATGGGAAAGTCTGCAGCTTCTGTCAGAGGATAGGACACTCAGAAGACAAGTGTTGGAAGAAGCAGGGGAAATGTGTGAAATGTGGTCAGTTGGGACACTTCGTTAAAGATTGTCTGAGGTTTAGAGTTCAGTCATCGGGGACAAGAACTGGAATACCACAGGGTCAAAAAAGGGATGCTTCGGGGAAGCCCAAGGTTTCAGGTAGAGTATTTGCAATCAATCAGCACTCAACAGGTGACTCATCAGTTCAGGAGGTATTATTTTGCGTCGAGAGAGCGAGCGCGTGCATTTTAGGATCATCGCATTCATATGTTTCTGTGCATTTAGCTGCATTTATTTCTTTTGAGTCTTTGACTTATGTGTTGTCAGTGTCTACTCCTAGGGAGGAGTGTAGGATGTCTGATGGAGTCTTATGTGCTCATGTTGTGCTTAAAGGTAGATATAACTTACCTGCTAAATTGGTCATATTGCTATGATAAGATTTTTGATGTCATTTTGAGAAGGGAAATATCATGCTTTAGTCGATGGTTGTAGGGAAATTGTTACATCCTCTCTTCCCTTTTACCTAAAATTGTTTTGAGACCGTTCCTTTGTGTAGAGTTAAGAAAATCTTTTCTTGTTTGGAATCTGACTATTTTGCTTCGATGGGTGACAATGGATGTCTATACCAATTGTTGGGTGTATTTATCGTTTGTAAAAAAAAAAAATTCTATTTTTATTTCTGAGTAGTACCTAGTAATTGGGGAGAACTTAGGGTTAAATTGAGTTGTTATAGTACAAGGTTGTAGTGCTAATATTTAGATCAATGTCCTTATGGCATCGGTTGGGTTATAAGAGTTGAGGATTCAAATTGAGGATTTCTGGATAGGAGATTTTGTTTACTTTTAGTACATCTCCGTGAATGCATCGGAATGGATTAGTATGGAGAGGTGTACGATTTGTTATGAGATATGAGTATATTATGGAAGTTATAATCATCGATAGTGGTGAGCGTGTTAAGTTAGAAAAGACTAATAAGTACATTTTGGGAGAGTAACAATTTCTCGATCTATGTTAAGGGCATTTTGAATTTTTGGTGAGAGAGTGGTTCTATGGTCCTAAATCTCTCCTTGGTGGCGTTTCGCGATTTGGATCAAGGGTATATGGAGGAAGTGGAGTATCAATACTTGGGCATAATTAAGGAATATCATGATTTGGCACTGGGTCAATTGGAACGTTGCTAGCTAATTGGTTTATTATGATGGTAGTACCATTGAGCTTAAATATCATTAAGTCAATAAATGTATGCGTGAGAGACTAACTGGGTTTAGCTATTGAATTTAGAGTTCGTTGATTTCCTTTGGGTATATGAGCACGGATTATGACTTAAATGGGAGTTAGAGAAAATCTTTTGAAGATGAAATTTGGATCGTTTTGCGGACTATCGAGTATATTGAATGGTTTAGGCTTCAAGACCAGATTAATGAAGGGATGAGAGTATAACATAGATTTAAGTGGACACTTTGTACGAGAAATTTTGGGGTTGTATGGTACTATTAGTTTAAGGTGCTATCTAGATCGAGAGCACTATAATGGTAATCCATGGAGATATAGCCATTTCGATGAATATTGTGGAAATAGAACTTTCTTTAACCATTCTATATTTTAAAATCTAATTAGGCTCGGGATGGTGATGTTTTGAATTTCTGGGGAATACTACTAAGTATGCGATTTACAAGAGGAGACACCTTTGCAGTGTAATTAAGGTTGTGAATAAGGTGAGCTTGGGATATCTCGAGAGTTATGTTTGGGAGCAATTGGGATTCTCCAATTTTGATTATGGATTCTAATTAGTAGTGAAGGTTATGATTGAAAGAAGTTATGTGCGAGAGGTCGTGGTATTGCGAACATTATTTAGGGTTACTACGTGGTGGTTTAGAATGGACAATTGAGGAATTTGAGAAATGGCGGAACTATCGTATCCGTAGCTATTGGGTCTTTCGGGTAAGTCTCGTTAAAATTCGGGTCGAATTTTCTTTAAGGGGGAGTGAATGTCACGACCCGAAAACTAGGCTCTATTTTATTAGTAATAAATAATTATTATTTATTTAATTGCTTATTTGTTTATTTAAATTATTATTTATTTAAATATTTATGTGTGCACTTTATGTGTCATAATAAATTATGACTAGCATTTTATTTGGGTCATTTGTGGTAATGTAGAAGTGTTGAGTCTTATTTGTTAGTGGGGAATTTGTTTGTAGAGAGTAGTAGTAAGGGAGGGGTCTAAGTGTAAGTTTAGTTTTAATCATCTTCTCCCTACTCCCTCTATTTCTCCCTCACCCCATTCACTTTCCAGCCATTTCTCTCTCTCTCTAGCTCATTGGGTAAGTTTTTATTCCTCTCACTTCTCTCTTCATTTCCATCATCTTCCTCTCATTAATTCTCATTTCTTAAAACATGAATCATGTTTAGATCGTCGATAGGATCGTAGGAAGCCAAGAAATTTCGAGTTCCGTCACCTTTGAGATAATCCGAGTAAGTTACTTTTCCCCCATTTTGATGCTAAAATGTTCATATCATGTTTAGATAATGCTTAATGTGTTATATTTGAAGTTTGGTTGGGTTTTGAATTTGTTTAGAATTTATTTTGAATTAATTGAGTTTTGGGTAAAAATGGTAGATTGATGAATGTTGGGTTTAATCCTTGGTTTTGGGTTGATAAATGTTGTATTTGGGTTTCCATTCTAGTTATAAGTGGTTTTGGTACATTGTAGAACTTGTAGAAGGAGTTGATTTTGAGTATTTGGTGTTTTGGGAAAATTTGGTTCGAAACTTGTAAAAAAACCCAGCTCTGTTTTCCTCCCAGCCAGTAGACCAGGCGCCCGCCTGTGGTGGACCAGGCGCCCGCCTACATACCCCTTTCTGAAGACCAGACCTTCTGGTCATTCAGGCGCCCGCCTGCCCCCTTTCCAGGCGCCCGCCCGCCCCTGTTTCAGGAATTTTACCTTTTTGCTTGGTTTAAGACTTAAGGCTTAACTAGTTTAGGTTTAATCCTTCTAATTAACTTAAGATAACACCGTGGTGCACTTTAATAATTAAAATTGGTTCCTTCTTGAACAATAGTGTTATGTAATTTGATCAAGTATTGTTTGGGTATCATCTTTGGAATGTATCTGGTATGGTTTCTCTTTATGAAATTACGGTATTCTAATAATCATTGTTGTTGTGCTCTTTATGAGAAATTCCGTTTATCGTTGTTGTGCTCTTTTATGAGAAACTTCTTGTGTTCGTTGTTGTTGAACTCTTCATGAGTAATCGTTTGCATCTTTATGGTGATTAATTGGTGTGGTTCCCTACTTTGGAACCTTAAGTTGTTCATTCATGCTAAATTATTATTACTTAGCATTTAATTAGAAGCCCAGCTGGCATAATTGTTGCATTGGGCGATGGGAAAGATTATAATGGCAGAGCCAAGTCCATTATAATGTTGACCATTGTTTTGCCCCCTTCTTTACCCCTTCTCCAGATTGGCCTTGGAAAGGATAAGTCAGCGTTCCTTTGTGAATGCATCTGGCTAACGGGCATGACTTTGTGTCATGGTCCTTGTCCTTTGTGACACTTTTATTGGTTATTGGTTCCGGTACCGGGGGTTTCTCTTCGAGCTTTCATGCTGCTATGAAGATGTTGATTGTTGATTATTGAAGCTGCGCAGCGACCTTTATTTGGTTCTTCCAGTTGGGTGAAACCTTGGCTATGTATCCACTTATGAGTGTTTATTTCAGCTTTATGTGTTGCATGTTGAGCTGGTCGTTATTTCCAACCGGTATGGGACGGTTGGCGATAGGGAGCCTCTCATTTGTTGTTATATGTTTATTTATATGATTGATTATTGGATATTACTGTTGACGGCATGTCACTTATTATTCCGCTGCTCTCTGTCTTATGTTAATTGCTATTGGCCATTGCATATTAGCATGTCATGTAGTTGCATTAGTAACTTACTGAGATTTTATCTCACCCCGTTTATTTCCATCTTTGTTTTTCCTTAACCCCCCCCAGGAGGAAAAGGATTAGGATTCGCGGATCGAGGAGGACGTCGAGAGGTTTGAGATTTTGGGGCAGGTTGTTATGGTTCGGTTTACATTATTTAAATGTATAACCTTTTGGGGATAGTTTTACCATTATTGACGTCATTAAGAATTGTATATTTTATTCTTTTGGGTATAAGCTGTGGAGCTTATGTTGGATGTACTTTGTTGATTTAAACTTGGATTTGTAAAGCCTTGTGTTATCATCTTTTGGTTCAAAATGGAATTTTTAACTTCTATATTTTAGAGTTTTGGTTTTAAGTCGACGTTCAGATCGCGGTCTCGGGCCGCGGGGTTCGGGGCCGCGACAGCCAAAAAATTTTAAAAAGGTGTGGTGGCTTGAGGCGGCCCACCACGGCCACAAAATTTTTAAAAAAAGGTGTGGTGGCTTGAGGCGGCCCACCACGGCCACAAAATTTCAAAAAGGTGTGGTGGCTTGAGGCGGCCCACCACGGCCGCAATTTACAGAAAGAGGGGAATTTTGAAATTGTGAAAGATGGGGGTGCGCTCCCTGTGTGAGCGGCTTTATTGATATAGAAAATATATGGCGGGATCCGTCTTGCTGAAGCGGGATCCGTTTGCTGGTGCAGGATCCATTTGCTGATGCGGGATCCGTTTGCTGGTGCGGGATCCGTTTGCTGGTACGGGATCCGTTTGCTAGAGGCAGGATCCGTTTGCTAAGGCGGGATCTGTTTGCTAAGGCGGGATCCGTTTGCTGGAGGCGGGATCTGTTTGCTAATTGCGGGATCCGTTTGCTGGTGCGGGATCCGTTTGCTGGAATGCGAGATCACCGTGGACCAAATTGCTGTTACAGTTGCTGTTGACTTTATCGTGGGGATGCGGGCATGGTTGACTGTGGACCATTTTCTGCTGGGGATGAAGTGCTTTGAGTAGCGGATGCTGTTGACTTCATGGTGGTACCTGATATGTGTGTGCTTGGCAGGTATATGTGTTTGTGCAAGAAGATGCATGAAGTGTGAAATGAAGAGAGAAATTGTGCTCGTGGTGCAATGTGATTTGAAAGCAGTTTTGCATGAGAGAGAGTTTTTGTAAGAATGGAGAAAGTGATTTTGTGTGTGAAGTGATTTTTGAAAGCGGAGATTGATTGAGATGAATGATGTTCATACCTTCACTTACCATTGCCGCTTGATTGGGGATGGATTGCTGAAGGATGTTGATGCTTTTGCTGAAGAATGTCCATGCTTTGGATGGAGAATGATGATGTTGATGGTGATGATTATTCTTACCTTTGAAGGAGTGTCGGTGTGATGGTATTCTGGATGATGGGTTGGTCGTGCCAAAAGGCTGCCTACGTATCCCTTGAAAGGAATCAGACCAGCGTAGTTCAAGGATGCTGGGGAGTGATGGGGAGGAATGCTAGGAGAAAAGCAGAGTAAAGCACATACTTTTGCACATAGAAGGAGAGAAAGAAAAAGAAAAATCTTTTTTTTCTTTTTTTTTGGATTAGAAGGGAAAGAATATGCACACATGTGAGAAAAATATTTTTTTAGTTCGTGGGTGAACCATTTTAACCATTGTGTGTTTGTAAAGCCAACCCAAGATCAAGTCATGTTCGATCGAAGTCCGAATTGCCTCGCTTGAATGTTGTCGCCGCGGTGTCCAACGAAAATTGATTTCTAGCCCCAAGAGATGTGTCAGTTATGGGGCTCCAAAAGACATTCGATGCCGAGATAAGGGGTTGCTGATTGTAAAGCCCCTAGGATGCCTTTGATGCCAAACTATGAGAGACTTGAATAGCCCCAAGATGAATCGACTCTTGACCTTTTCAAATAAATCGCCTTTTGCTGTTGACGTGAGCAAGCTCCAAGAGAAGATCATTGATACCAAGCTTCGAGAAATTACTAAGCCCCAAGTGTCGTGGGCTTGTTGTTTGCGAGCTTATAGATGGCGGGATGTGAAGACCTTTTGGTGTGAAGCCCCAACTTATCTTGGCATTGTATTGAGAGCAGATGCACCATTGGGTAGAACTCATGAAAGTGATCTTCCTCTTTCTCTTGCTTGGAGGTGGATGGCCCTTTTTGTGGTTGATACCCAAATGGCGGAAGGCCCATGTTGAAAATGTAGTACGGTCTTCGGGAGACGTCTCGTGGGAAATGGTGATGTTGTTGCAGATGATAAGGTCTTGGTGTGATAAAGTCTCGAACTGTATGTTTGCTTGAGTCTTCTTGAGTTGAGCCGACGGCGGATCTTCGGATGCAGCCTGTGCTTTTGATCTTGGAGAAGGGGGTGCAGTACTTGCAGAAACATTGGGATTGGCCGTAACTCTGCTTATAGAGTTAACATATTGGCATTGCCCGCTATAACTCAGCCGGGTGAGTCTAGCATATTGAATCTTTTTCCTTTTCTCTAAGACTTCCTTCAGAATCTCGCTGTGAGTTCTAACAAGAATCATCAAATTCATTCATATCATCGGAGCCTTCATTTAAAACCAAGAGGCCTTTTGACTGGAAGTGTTGAGGGACCATTGAAGCTTGATCCCTTTCATGGAGCCATAAGACTACTCCCAAATTGCATTGCTCGGGTACTACTGCCCAAAAGCTTGTTTATTGCGAAGCCTCAATATTTCCCTTTGCTTGTATCACTGTAATGCCGTAGCCCAAAAGATTGTAGATTGCGAAGCCACTTTGAGACCTTTCGGTATAGAGCTTCAAATGTTGCTGGGGACATTGAAGTGAATTGCTTCTTGCCGAGGGAGCCTTTAAGACTTGACCGTAGTCTCTAGAGTGCCATCATTGATTGCGAGAAAGGTCCATCCTTGATTGGGGGAACGAGTACGGGCACACATGATAAGAGGGCTTTTTGACATCCCTTTTGAGAGACTTTGAGGATAGTCTCACACATCTTTCTCGAGCACAGCCCCTAGGGCTTATTGATTGTCAAATGAAGCAAAAGAAGCCCTTGTTCTTGAGTCACATAGCCCCTAGGGCGTCACCATTTGTTGAGCAAAGGAAGAGTGACTCATCCTCGTGCGAGAGAACAAACATGAGAGGACATGGCAAGAGCTACTCCATTTCTCGGGAGCCTTTCGGCGTACTTTAGAAGCACATACTTGCAGAAGCTTTGAAAACTGAGACACATGTTGTTGCTATTTGCTGCCCAAGCCAATTGACTAGCTAGGGATTATTTGTGCAACCTCGTGCCCTTTTTATGATGGGCTCGTTTCTCGGATGGGTCTTGGTTACCACGGGCCTTCTTTTCATGAACCCAAAAATGTACACTGCTGGAGAATGATGCCGATAACCCAAGACAGCCTTTGATGGTGCCATATCTTGTCGAGCCTTTTGCAATCCCAAAGTTGACTCGGCGGGGAATTGATTTGTTGAGGAGATCCAACGTAGAGCTTGTGCAGTTGTCTTCCTTAGAGGCCGGAGATCTCCATTTCTCTTTCCCTTCTCTCTCTCACTCTCTCATTTTTTTTTATGACGCACCCTGTTTTTTGCCTAGACCGCCCTTTCGGGTTTTCAATCTAGCGGGCATCTCTTTTGCGTCTTCACTTTTTTTTTTACTCTATTAATGAGGAAGTGTGCATTGACTCTGGCTGAGGAGATAAGACATGTAATTTTGCGGTGAAGACCTCTTGTCACTAAAGATGAGTGACATTGACTTGACTAAGGAAGTGTCCCTAGTATTGACTTTGCATATATTTGTTGAATGACTCACGAAGACAAGTAAGTCATTAAGAGAGAAGAGAAGGGAAGCCCCAATTTGATTGCAAGAAATTGGGAGTATGCAGAAAGAATAGAAGCCCCTAGACTCGACAAGGAACGGAAAGCGATTCCAAATCTAAGAAAGTTGTTCAATCTTTTGGTGATTAATTCATTGGCAAATGACTCGTACAAAGATGTCATGACAAGTTCGAGATGAAGGCTGATCACCATAACGCGCTAGGGCTAAACATATCTTCTTTCTTGCATGAGACCGGACCCGAAGGTTGCCTACGTTCCTCCAGTGAAGAGGCTCAGGTCACCGTAGTTTTTGTGGATTCTCCATTCGTCGTGATGGAATTGTTGCTTCGTCGTGATGATTGTTGATGTCGCTTCGTCCTTCGTTGGTGGAATGATGTTGATCCTTGATATGAACTTTTTTGAATGAGGGGGGATTTTTTTTTTATTTTTTTTTTTTTGTGCTCTAACTTTTGCCTAGGTTGCTTTGAGGATTTCAACCTAGCAAGCTTCTTTTTTTTTCTTTAATCCCCTTTTTGAAAACTTTGCTTCATGATCGTTGCTCCACCTTTCTTTGTCTTGATATCGTCGTTGTTGAAGTCTTCGTTGCTGATGCCGTCGTTGATGTTTAGCCCCTAGGCGTTCAAGCGATGGCCTTCGTTCTAAAACGTGTTTAGACATTTTTTCATCATTTTGCCAAGAATTAAATTGAACAACTTGGAAGAGTGTATGAGGACAAGAACGACTTTAATTTGATAATTGACTCAAACATTCACACAAGTGGGACGAAAGAAAACTTTAACGCACACTTAAGAGGACTTTTGACTCTTTCTTTTTTTTTTTTTAAATATATCCTATTTAAAGGTAGAGAAAGAGAAACGGAGATTGTTGTTGTCGGCCTTGTAGCATGATCTATTGTTGAAACCCCATTTCAAATCTGAGCCTCTTCCTTGATGAGTTCTTGCATGTTCTCACTCTCTAACTGTTGTTCTTCAACCACGGTAAACTCACCATTGTCAATCAAGTCTTGGATGATGTTGCGGATAGAGAAGCAATCCTCGGTGAGGTGACTGCTGCATAAGTGATAGTCACACCACTTGTGGTGGGCATGGTTGCGACGCAATGGTTGTGGATGCTTGTACCCTTGGAGAGGAGAAATTTGTCCCTTTGCTTTGAGATTTTCATAGGCCTTGGTGACAGTCATGCCATTGAGAGGGGTATAGATACGGTCGTTGGTGGCACCTTTGTGACTTTTGAGGGATGAGCCACTTGAGAATGCTTTACCGTGGACCTTTGCCTTGTTGTCGGTGAGCTCTTGCAAACGAGCCTTAAGTTCGAACACTTCTTCCTCGTGAATTTTCCTCTCGAGATCAAGACGATCTTGCCACAAATCGTCCTTGCGGTGGGCATCCTCGACAAGTCTATCCATTTGTTCCCCCATGGCTCTTATTATGTTGAAGAGCCTTTCGTTGGACACGGAAGTATTCTCACCCTTGTTGTTGTTGCTGTTGGAAGCCATTGGACCTATTGAGAGAACACGGTCGATCTTAGGTTCGCCCCACAAACATATTTTGAGTAAAATAATTAACCCACAAACAAAGGAAAAAGACTTAACTACATAAGAAAAATGACTCTTTTTTTTTATTTATTTACAAAAGTCGGAAGGACGTGGTCCTTTTTGGGGTTTCTAGAAAAATAGTGGAATCGTCATACTAGTATATAGACCTTCTCGTGGTCCCATATACTCATCGGATTCCACCACGCTTGTGAATCCTACATGTGTCGGGATTAAACTAAATTAATGTAGTAAAGCATACATGCGGGGACGGATTTTTATTTTCGTCCATAATAACCACTTGGGGACGGATTTTTATTTCGTCCAAAACAACGAGTGGCATGTATGATTTGAAGACATTAGTTTAGGAAAATCTCGGCACATGGAAACCAACTTGAGTCACGGAGTGTTAGACCCTAACTAGAATTGTGTGGTTTGTGCTCGGCTAAAGAGAGGCTTAAAGGTCACCCCAGGCATGTAGTCGTGAACTACGCCACGGGCTGAGGTTTACCGCTTCGGAAGAGTCAAGGTTGAGTGGAGCTTGAAACTTCCTAGGACGGGCCTTAACGGGTTTGGGGTTGGACTTGTGCGACTCGATAGTGAGCAGTTGATAAGAATTGTGCACGTAGTGTGAGGTCTAACAAGTGACAAAAAAAAAAATTCAAAGGAAATAACAAAAAAAAACAAATAAGCACGTAATTTACAACATTCGAATCACCAGTGTGTAGATACCCCGGGGGACCACGGCTTGGCTAGAGCGGTGAATTATCCTAGGATGCCTACTTGATTTTAAGAGTCGCCACCCACGTTTTAGAGAAATGCGAGAAAACCTAAGAAAAGCCAATTTTTTATGTACGAAAACCAGAGATTCGGGAAGAGAAGGGTTCGGGGGTTAGGTGACGGAGTGGGAAGTACTTAAACACCCACTCCGCCCCGCTTACGCGGGTCTTGCTACTTTTGGTGTTCTAATGCTAAATGTCCTTCAATTTAATGATAAGAGAAATGTGCTAACAATTATAATGAAAAGAAAGGGGAAATTTATAGAGGAAAAATAAAGGAGAATTGTTTATTTATTGATTTATGCTAAAGATTACATGTCGAATTATTTCTAGGTAATTACATTAAGAAATGAGAATGTAAATTAAAGTGGAATTGAAATGTTGGGATGTAACCTTGACCAGACTTCAATAGTGAAGTGGCCTTTTGGTTGTATCCCTTTTTATGGAGATTGCATACATTGACTAGACATGAATAAAATAAGAAAAAGAAAAAGGGAAGTTGTACCTTAAGAAGAAGGACTTTAAACCTTGACTTGAAGATGGTGTTGTTGTAGAGAAAATGTTGTGCAACACTTTGTGTAGTGTTTTGTAGAGAAATCTTGTTGAGAGGATTTGTGTATAGTGTATGTGTAGAGAAAATTCAAGTCAGAAAGAAGGTCCAAGAGAGGTAAAAGAGATCCAAAAGAGATGGAAAAGAGGTCCCCCTCCAATGGTGGATTGGAGTGGTTTTTATAGTTGAAAGGGGATATTTTTGGTGCCAAGACGGAGTCACCAAGATCAGTTTCCCGGGCAAAATAATATAAAATGAGCAAGGGAGAGATTCTTGGACAGAATCTGTAACTGACACGCCCGGACGCGCGCGCATCCCGTATAGTCGACGGGAGGCGCGCGCTTCTGGCCCCAAAGGGCGGAGGCGCACGACTTCGAAATGGCGATTTTGACAGAATGGACTAGAAAGTTATCTCTGTTGTACAGTTTAGTCCAAAACTGACGGAATCAGTTAAGAACTTAACCGAACTAACAGAAATTAACAAAAACAAGTAAAGTAAAAATACTATGTATGCAATCGGGGTGAGAGGTCCAAGGCGGGGTGTCTACAGAGCCCCTCGGCGACGTGGATTGCGAAGCAAAACGCGTCGACGAAAGAAAGACAACCGCCGAGGACATCGACAAGAGAAAACAAGGACTCGATAAAGCAGGAATTTGAAATTACAAAGGATAGGAGTGCGCTCCCTGTGTGAGCGGCTTTCGCAGATGGAAAGGGTGTGGTGGCTTGAGGCGGCCCACCACGGCCACAAAATTTTAAAAAGGTGTGGTGTCTTGAGGCGGCCCACCACGGCCACAAGATTTTTTATAAAAGGTGTGGTGGCTTGAGGCGGCCCACCACGGCCACAAGATTTTTAAAAAAAATGTGTGGTGGCTTGAGGCGGCCCACCACGGCCACAAATTTTTTTTAAAAAGGTGTGGTGGCTTGAGGCGGCCCACCACGGCCACAAAATTTTAAAAAGGTGTGGTGGCTTGAGGCGGCCCACCACGGCCACAAGATTTTTTTATAAAAGGTGTGGTGGCTTGAGGCGGCCCACCACGGCCACAAAATTTTTAAAAAAAGTGTGGTGGCTTGAGGCGGCCCACCACGGCCACAAAATTTTAAAAAGGTGTGGTGGCTTGAGGCGGCCCACCACGGTCACAAAATTTCAAAAAGGTGTGGTGGTTTGACGCGGCCCACCACGGCCGCAATTTAAAGAAAGAGGGGAATTTTGAAATTGTGAAAGATGGGGGTGCGCTCCCTGTGTGAGAGGCTTTATTGATATAGAAAGGATATAGCGGGATCCGTTTGCTAACGCGGGATCCGTTTGCTGATGCGGGATCCGTTTTGCTGAAGCGGGATCCGTTTGTTGAAGCGGTATCCGTTTGCTGATGCGGGATCCGTTTGCTGAAGCGGGATCCGTTTGCTGATGCGGGATCCATTTGCTGGATGCGGGATCCGTTTGCTAATGCGTGATCCATTTGCTGGAAGCGGGATCCGTTTGCTGGTGCGGGATCCGTTTGCTGATTGCGGGATCCGTTTGCTGAAGCGGGATCCGTTTGCTGAAGCGGGATCCGTTTGCTGAAGGCGGGATCCGTTTGCTGAAGCAGGATCCGTTTGCTGATTGCGGGGTCCGTTTACTGATGGCGGGATCCATTTGCTAATTACGGGATCACCGTAGACCAAATTGCTGTCTAGAGCTGCAATTGCTGTTGACTTTATCGTGGGGATGCGGGCATGGTTGACTGTGGACCATTTTCTGCTGGGGATGAAGTGCCTTGAGTAGCGGATGTTGTTGACTTCGTGGTGGTACCTGTTATGTGTGTGCTTGGCAGGTATATATGTGTTTGTGCAAGAAGATGCATGAAGTGTGAAATGAAGAGAGAAATTGTGCTCGTGGTGCAATGTGATTTGAAAGCAGTTTTGCATGAGAGGGAATTTTTGTAAGAATGGAGAAAGTGATTTTGTGTGTGGTGTGATTTGAGGAAAGCCTCGGATGTATTCATACCTTCACTTACCATTGTCGCTTGATTGAAGATGGATTGCTGAAGGATGTTGATGCTTTTGATGAAGAGTATCCATGCTTTGGATGGAGAATGATGATGTTGGTGATGATGAATTGTTCTTGCCTTTGATGGAGTGTCGGTGGGACAGTATTACGGATGATGGGTTGGTCGTGCCAAAAGGCTGCCTACGTATCCCTTGAAAGAGAATCAGACCAGCGTAGTTCAAGGATGATGGAGAACGCTGGGGAAGAGTGCTAGGAGCAAGGCAAAAAGGAAACACATAATTTTGCGCAAGTAAGGAGACAAAGGAAAAGCAAAAGAAAATTCTTTTTGTCTTTTTTTTTTTTTTTTTTTTTGTAGGAATAGAATATGTACGCATGTGGGAAAAAAACTTTTTTTTTTTTTAGTTCGTGGGTGAACCATTTTGACCATTGTATGTTTGTAAAGCCAACCCTGACACGCCCCCAGGTCCCGGGATCCCCTAATAGAACCTCGAACCTGGATGGGAGTGCCTAACGAGAAACAAGAAACTTAACTAGAACTTAATGACATTTGTTAACAAATTGACATGATATATATATATTCTAGAGTAAGGAGCTATACTAGCTCACAACACGAGTTCTAGACAAGAAAATTCAAAACCAAACTTAATACATACACAGCGGAAACATGCCCAGCACATAAGCTGGCATCAAGAGTACTATACAAGATGTCTAGTGACAACAAGAACTGTCTACCCCAAAATAAGGAGTTACAAAACCCATAATACATCGTCCTCACCAAGTGTAAAAGGACACAAGCCCCAAAATAATCACGACCTGCGAAGTAAGCTCCCAACTATGTCGAGCCTCACTGCGCACTATCCTTCCTTTCCTGGGGGGGGGGGGAAACAAATAAAGGGTGAGATAAATCTCAGTAAGCTATTAGATGCAACTACATGACATGTTATCATGCAATTCAAATAGATACTCAAGTAATCATTTATCAAGTATCATCAAGTAACAAGTATATGAGAGGATAATCCACTCATCAAGTAGCACATAAGGCTAAACAAGCAAGTTATAAGGATATTGCTTCCTTCCTTATTCCTCCCAAGAATACCATTGTTGTCGAAGCTTGTATTACTTTGACAATCACGATCAATAACAGGAACTGATTATTCAGTATGTATCAGAAGACCCGGTAACCAGTGTCATTCTCAATATCAGTACTCATGGATATTCATGAGGTGTTCGGGACGGGAATTTAGCATTCACTTAAGTTAGGCTTATTGCTCTAACTAAGGAAGCTATGCCCTTACTATGGCCGGTAGTAAGGGGTCGGGCGGAAATACATAGGGACCCGATTGTCACTTAAACCCCAGCTCTCGCGACAAGCGTGAACCTATACATTTTCGAACAAGCAAGGAGAACCAGCTCGACTCACACCAGAAAGTACAAGTAGATATTTACTTGAACAACGGGAGAAGAACTAATCCAAATGTAGTGGACTAGCTCAACAAGGAACATGCTTCAAGTAATCAAGAAGTCACCTTGTTATCAAGCAACTATATGCAATGTTTGCACATACACAACAAGAACATGTCTCATACACGTTAGTGCTTATTCATAGCACCTTCAAGTTCACTACCATACATATGTATTGGTGTCAAGTCAAGTACAAGATTTTATTATCTTATATTCAAGTCTTAATCCATTTCTATGGATGTTCAAGTCACGTACAAGCTTTTAATGTCTTATACTTCAAGTTATAACTTCCAATCTTTGGACATTCAAACAAGTATAAGAGTTATACATTTACTCTTACCAAATCCCAATCCTATTCTTAGGATGTTCAAGTCTAAGACCTTATGCTAATGCCTCTAAGGTACACAATCATTGGATTCACAACAAGTATAACACATTAGTGCTTGTTCATAGCACTTTCAATACATAAAGAAGAGATACTACTCTTATACTTAAGTTCTCATTTTAATTCAATGAGTATACATATTTAAGACCAAGTCTGATGCCCCTAAGGTGTCACAACACTTGCTAGGACATCTTATACTAAGGTTATATACCTTAACTAGGGTTACTTCCAACTTATACAAACTTTAAACAAAATCTTTGTTTTTCAGGTGACTGTGCGGTCGCCCAAAAGGGACTGTGCGGCCGCACACAAGCAAGTCACTTTCTTTGAAAAACCCTTCAGAAAGATGTGCGGTCGCACACTCATTTTTGTGCGGTCGCACAGTGTACTAAAATGCGAAATTTTCATTCTTTCCCAGGTTGAAATATTTTCCGTCCCAAACGTAGGAGTAACTTTTTACCAACAAGTTAACAACTCCAAAAATACACTAACATGCCCAATTCAATTAATCCAAGTTCTTTCAATATGCTACACGGGGGAAATTTACTCATTTTGTCCCAAATTTACAAGTATCCCAAAAATCACCCCAAACACAAAATTAACAATCACAAGTATCGAGAATAACATTTATGCATGTTATTACAAGCAAGGGGGAGCTAATAACTTACCTAGTCAAAATTCAAGTTGACCCAAACTTATTTCTGTTCGGCCTGGAACGCTCTATTCAACGCCACGAATATTAATCCGGGATCGGAATCAAGAACGGAGGGATAATTAAACTCGAGGAGTCGGGAATAGGGAAAACTTTTAACCCTAGCTTTGAAACAGAGGGAGTGTACGTAATGAATTTGGGGAGAAATGATTTTCTCAGAGAAGGAACCCAAAGATAAACTTAAACTTTCAAAGAATGACACTTAGGCCCCTCAAGTTTCACTTTTGACAAAAAGACCCCTAAAGTCAAATTTTCCCAAATGACCCAGAAGTCAAAACTAGACATTTAACCACCTTAATATTCTAAAGCAGTTAAAACTTTAACCCAAGTAAAACTAACACATAATATGCAAGTTCAAGTATTTAACAAGTATGTCAAATATTTAACGATAATAAGGATGGGTGTTACATCCTCCCCACCTTAAAGAAAATTCGCCCACGAATTTTACTTACCAAAGTTTTCAAATAGGCTCGGGTATTTATCTCGCATCTCTTTCTCGGTTTCCCAAGTAGCCTCTTCAATTTCATGATTCCTCCAAAGGACCTTCACAATAGGAATCCTTTTGGTACGCAAAACTTGCTCTTTCCAGTCAAGAATTTCAACAGGTTGTTCCTCATAAGACAAATCAGGCTGAAATGGAATAGCCTCATACTCAAGAACATGTGATTCATCTGCCATATACTTGCGAAGCATAGATACATGGAATACATCATGAATACCAGATAAAGAAGGAGGTAAAGCCACTTTATAAGCCAACTTACCAACCCTTTCAAGAATCTCAAATGGACCGATATAACGAGGTGATAACTTTCCTTTCTTCCCAAATCTCTTTATACCTCTACGAGGAGAGACCTTCAAGAATACAAAGTCACCTACCTGAAATTCAAGATCCCTTCTACGATGATCTGCATAACTCTTTTGTCTACTCTGAGCTGTGCGCAATCTATCTCGAATGAGTTTCACACTTTCAACTGATTGTTGAACCATTTCAGGACCCAAGAGTCTAGCTTCTCCCACTTCATCCCAGCATATAGGAGATCTACATTTTCTACCATAAAGAGCCTCATATGGAGCCATTTCAATGCTAGACTGAAAACTGTTATTATAAGCAAACTCAGCCAATGGAAGATGAGTATCCCAACTGCCTTTGAAATCAATAACACAAGCACGCAACATATCCTCGAGAATCTGTATAAGTCTCTCAGATTGCCCATCAGATTGAGGATGAAAAGCTGTACTGAAATTCAATTTAGTACCCATAGCACCCTGAAGAGCCTGCCAAAATCGAGAAGTAAAACGAGGATCTCTGTCAGATACAATACTCACAGGAACCCCATGCAGTTGGAATATCTCCTGAACATACAAAGATGCCAATTGAGACAATGAATATCCCATGGAAACAGACAAGAAGTGAGCTGATTTATTCAACCTGTCCACTATAACCCAAACAGCATCATGGCCTCGTCTGGTACGTGGCAAACCAGTCACAAAATCCATCGTGATATGCTCCCATTTCCACTCTGGAATTTCTAATGGTTGCAACAAACCTGCTGGACGTTGATGTTCCACTTTTACTTGTTGACAAGTCAAACATTTGGAAACATACTCAGCAATTTCTCTTTTCATATTGTTCCACCAGAATTGTTTCTTCAAGTCTTGGTACATTTTAGTGTTTCCAGGATGAATAGTATACTTGGCTTTGTGAGCCTCTTCAAGAACTTTCTTCTTTATCTCAGGATCAACTGGAATACAAACTCGACCTCGGAAGGTAAGAATTCCATCATTATTAAAAGAAAAATCTGGTTGCTTTCCTTCATTCATTCCACTAATGATTTTCTGCAATTCAGAATCAATTACCTGAGCTTCTTTGATCTGTTGGAGTAAGTCTGAAGTAGCCTTTATATTAGCAAAAATAACTCCATGAATTGATTCACAAGGACTCCAATCACACAAGTCTTCAAACATCTTCCATTCCCGAATCATCAAGCAAGAAATATAAGTCTTTCTACTCAGTGCATCTGCCACAACATTTGCTCTTCCTGGATGATAAAGGATAGTACAATCATGATCCTTCAATTTCTCCATCCATCTACGTTGTCTCATGTTAAGCTCTTTTTGAGAAAACAAGTACTTCAAACTTTTATGATCAGTAAAGACTTCAAATTTAGTTCCATACAAGTAATGTCTCCATTTACGCAAAGCAAAAATAATCGCAGCCAACTCTAAATCATGAGTAGGATAATTCTTTTCATAAGGAGATAATTTTCGAGAAGCATAAGCTATTACCTTGCCATCTTGCATCAGAACACAACCCAAACCTTCTTTAGAAGCATCAGTATAAACCATGAAATGCTCAGAACCATTAGGCAAAGCCAAAACTGGAGCTGTAGTCAAACGCCTTTTTAACTCCTGAAAACTCGCTTCACATTTGTCATTCCACTCAAAAGAAATAGCTTTTCGAGTCATATTAGTCAATGGAGTAGCAATCTTGGAGAATCCCTCAATGAACCTCCGATAATAACTAGCCAAGCCCAAGAAACTACGGATCTCTGTCACTGTAGTTGGCCTTTTCCAGTTTACAACTGCTTCAACTTTGGAAGGATCTACTGCAATACCAGTAGCAGACACAACATGCCCCAAGAATGAAACCTCTTCTAACCAGAAAGCACATTTGCTGAATTTTGCAAATAGTTATTTCTCACGAAGAACTTGTAATACCACTCTGAGATGTTGTTCATGCTCAGCCCGTGACTTAAAATATACAAGAATATCATCAATGAATACCACCACAAAACAATCAAGATATGGCTTGAAGATACGGTTCATCAAATCCATAAATACAGCTGGAGCATTTGTCAAACCGAATGGCATAACAATAAATTCATAATGCCCATACCTGGTACGGAAAGCTGTCTTTGGTATATCCTCAGATCTGATTTTCAACTGATGATAACCACTTCTCAAATCAAGCTTCGAATACACTACTGAACCCTGAAGCTGATCAAACAAGTCATCAATATGAGGTAACGGATATTTGTTCTTGATAGTTACCTGATTAAGATCTCTGTAATCAATACACAATCGCAGAGTCCCATCTTTCTTTCTGACAAATAACACTGGTGCACCCCACGGTGATACACTAGATCTGATGAAACCCCTTTCAAGCAATTCCTCAAGCTGTGTTTTTAACTCTCTCAATTCAGCTGGAGCCATTCTATAAGGTGCTTTAGAGATTGGTGCTGTACCTGGTAATAACTCAATACAGAACTCAAGCTCTCGATCAGGTGGCATGCTATACTCAGAAGAGAACACATCTGAAAATTCAGACACAACAGGAATATCCTCCATCTTGGGAACAGATAAACTCTGATCAAGCACACATGCGAGATACCCGGCACAACCACGAGATAAAAGTTTTCTAGCTTTTAAAGCAGAAATAACATGTATAGCACATAAAGGCCTATCACCTTCAAAGGTAAAATCAGGCAAACCAGGAATAGAAAAAGTTACTACTTTTCTATAACAATCAACAGATGCATGATGCACATATAGCCAATCCATGCCAAGAATCACGTCAAAGTCCCTTATAGGTAACACGACTAGGTCAGCAAGAAGGGCATGATCACCCACAAGAACCTCACATTTCTTGTAGACCTCAGAAGTAAACATGCAATCTCCCATAGGGGAAGATACTTCTAGCACATAAGGCATAGAATCAGGAAGAACATGCAAATGCGACACAAAATGAGATGCCACATAAGAATGAGATGAGCCTGGATCTATCAAGACTCGCGCTCTCGTACTAGAAAGTAATATAATACCTCCTATGACTGCAGAAGACTCAGCTACACCCTGCTGATCTAAAGCAAACACTCGACCCTGAACTTTTGGTCGACCCCCACTATCTCTCTTGGAACCTGAGGCTGGTTGACTTGTACCCCCAACTTGATTTACTTTACTTTTAGAACAATTTCTAGCAAAGTGCCCCGCTTCACCACACACTATACACTTTCCTTGCTTTAGCCAACACTTGTCTTCAGAATGGCCTTCTTTCGAACAATAGCCACATACTCTCCTGGGACCTTGGATTGTTGTCCTCGAACCAGTTGACACACTACCTTTACTTTCAGTTGGCTGTCGGAATCGACGATCTTGGCGGCCAGATTTACCACCTTTAGAACCAGATCCCTGAGTTCTCTCCGATACACGACCAGTCATGGTTGTTCCCAACTTCACCTTGTGTTCTTCGATATCATTTTCAATGGTATAAGCCTTCTCCACTGCTTGCTGATAGCTAGTGAGCTGTAAAGAAAGAAGTTGCTTCCTATACTCAGTCCTTAACCCTTTAACAAACCTCTGTGCCTTCTTGGCTTCGTTTGGAACTAAGTGATCACAATACCTTGCCAATTCTGTGAACTTGGTTGAGTATTGCCCCACGGTCAGACTTCCCTGCTCCAGATTAAGAAATTCCATTTCCTTTCTGTCTTGAACTACTGTTGGAATAAACTGTGACTTGAATGCTTTAAGAAAATTCTCCCATGTCTGAGGTACACCTTCCAGTTCCCAGCTCTTACTCAACACTTGCCACCAATGTTCAGCGGCTTTCTCAAGTTTAAAGGTTGCAAAGGTTACCTTATCACCACCTGCACATCTCAAGGCTGTAAAGATCTTCTCAATGCTTTCAATCCACTCCTCTGCCTTTTTAGAATCAAATTCCCCGTCAAAACTGCGAGGTTTCAGCTTCAAGAACCTTGTAAGACGATTAGGATAATCCCAGTCAACATTATTAACCATTTCTTCTTGAGGAGTTATAGATCTCAGCTGATTACTACCACTTGTACCTTCAGAACTCATTGTACCTGTAGGTAAACACTCAGCGTTATTAATAACACCCCAAGACTCACCCATACCTAGGCCATAGACCCTATCCAGACTTAGAGTAAACCAAGGTAGCTAAACATGGTAGCTAAACCAGGGAAGCTCTGATACCAACCTGACACGCCCCCAGGTCCCGGGATCCCCTAATAGAACCTCGAACCTGGATGGGAGTGCCTAACGAGAAACAAGAAACTTAACTAGAACTTAATGACATTTGTTAACAAATTGACATGATATATATATTCTAGAGTAAGGAGCTATACTAGCTCACAACACGAGTTCTAGACAAGAAAATTCAAAACCAAACTTAATACATACACAGCGGAAACATGCCCAGCACATAAGCTGGCATCAAGAGTACTATACAAGATGTCTAGTGACAACAAGAACTGTCTACCCCAAAATAAGGAGTTACAAAACCCATAATACATCGTCCTCACCAAGTGTAAAAGGACACAAGCCCCAAAATAATCACGACCTGCGAAGTAAGCTCCCAACTATGTCGAGCCTCACTGCGCACTATCCTTCCTTTCCTGGGGGGGGGAAACAAATAAAGGGTGAGATAAATCTCAGTAAGCTATTAGATGCAACTACATGACATGTTATCATGCAATTCAAATAGATACTCAAGTAATCATTTATCAAGTATCATCAAGTAACAAGTATATGAGAGGATAATCCACTCATCAAGTAGCACATAAGGCTAAACAAGCAAGTTATAAGGATATTGCTTCCTTCCTTATTCCTCCCAAGAATACCATTGTTGTCGAAGCTTGTATTACTTTGACAATCACGATCAATAACAGGAACTGATTATTCAGTATGTATCAGAAGACCCGGTAACCAGTGTCATTCTCAATATCAGTACTCATGGATATTCATGAGGTGTTCGGGACGGGAATTTAGCATTCACTTAAGTTAGGCTTATTTCTCTAACTAAGGAAGCTATGCCCTTACTATGGCCGGTAGTAAGGGGTCGGGCGGAAATACATAGGGACCCGATTGTCACTTAAACCCCAGCTCTCGCGACAAGCGTGAACCTATACATTTTCGAACAAGCAAGGAGAACCAGCTCGACTCACACCAGAAAGTACAAGTAGATATTTACTTGAACAACGGGAGAAGAACTAATCCAAATGTAGTGGACTAGCTCAACAAGGAACATGCTTCAAGTAATCAAGAAGTCACCTTGTTATCAAGCAACTATATGCAATGTTTGCACATACACAACAAGAACATGTCTCATACACGTTAGTGCTTATTCATAGCACCTTCAAGTTCACTACCATACATATGTATTGGTGTCAAGTCAAGTACAAGATTTTATTATCTTATATTCAAGTCTTAATCCATTTCTATGGATGTTCAAGTCACGTACAAGCTTTTAATGTCTTATACTTCAAGTTATAAC
The DNA here is from genome assembly GCA_026119855.1 of Campanula takesimana. NCBI lineage: Eukaryota > Viridiplantae > Streptophyta > Magnoliopsida > Asterales > Campanulaceae > Campanula > Campanula takesimana. The sequence continues at coordinate 425,689 of JAOWBW010000756.1, read as the reverse complement.
TTCCAATCTTTGGACATTCAAACAAGTATAAGAGTTATACATTTACTCTTACCAAATCCCAATCCTATTCTTAGGATGTTCAAGTCTAAGACCTTATGCTAATGCCTCTAAGGTACACAATCATTGGATTCACAACAAGTATAACACATTAGTGCTTATTCATAGCACTTTCAATACATAAAGAAGAGATACTACTCTTATACTTAAGTTCTCATTTTAATTCAATGAGTATACATATTTAAGACCAAGTCTGATGCCCCTAAGGTGTCAAAACACTTGCTAGGACATCTTATACTAAGGTTATATACCTTAACTAGGGTTACTTCCAACTTATACAAACTTTAAACAAAATCTTTGTTTTTCAGGTGACTGTGCGGTCGCCCAAAAGGGACTGTGCGGCCGCACACAAGCAAGTCACTTTCTTTGAAAAACCCTTCAGAAAGATGTGCGGTCGCACACTCATTTTTGTGCGGTCGCACAGTGTACTAAAATGCGAAATTTTCATTCTTTCCCAGGTTGAAATATTTTCCGTCCCAAACGTAGGAGTAACTTTTTACCAACAAGTTAACAACTCCAAAAATACACTAACATGCCCAATTCAATCAATCCAAGTTCTTTCAATATGCTACACAGGGGAAATTTACTCATTTTGTCCCAAATTTACAAGTATCCCAAAAATCACCCCAAACACAAAATTAACAATCACAAGTATCGAGAATAACATTTATGCATGTTATTACAAGCAAGGGGGAGCTAATAACTTACCTAGTCAAAATTCAAGTTGACCCAAACTTATTTCTGTTCGGCCTGGAACGCTCTATTCAACGCCACGAATATTAATCCGGGATCGGAATCAAGAACGGAGGGATAATTAAACTCGAGGAGTCGGGAATAGGGAAAACTTTTAACCCTAGCTTTGAAACAGAGGGAGTGTACGTAATGAATTTGGGGAGAAATGATTTTCTCAGAGAAGGAACCCAAAGATAAACTTAAACTTTCAAAGAATGACACTTAGGCCCCTCAAGTTTCACTTTTGACAAAAAGACCCCTAAAGTCAAATTTTCCCAAATGACCCAGAAGTCAAAACTAGACATTTAACCACCTTAATATTCTAAAGCAGTTAAAACTTTAACCCAAGTAAAACTAACACATAATATGCAAGTTCAAGTATTTAACAAGTATGTCAAATATTTAACGATAATAAGGATGGGTGTTACAAACCCAAGATCAAGTCATGTTCGATCGAAGTCCGGATTGCCTCGTTTGAATGTTGTCGCCGCGGTGTCCAACGAAAATTGATGTCTAGCCCCAAGAGATTTGTCGTTTATGGGGCTTCAAAAGGACTATTGATGCCGAGATGCCAAGGGGTTGCTGACTGTAAAGCCTCTCGAATGCTGAACTTTGAGTGGCTTATGAAGCCCCAAGATGAATCAACTCTTAGCCCATTCAAATAAACTGTCTTTTGTTGTCGACGTGGGCAAGCCCCAAGAGAAGATCATTGATACCAAAATTTGAGAGATTGCTAAGCCCCAAATGTCATGGGCTTATCAAGTTTGTAGATGGCGGGATGTGAAGAACTTTCGGTGTGAAGCTCCAACTTATCTTGGCATTGTATTGAGAGCATATGCACCATTGGTTAGAACTCATGAAAGTGATCTTCCTCTTTCTCTTGCTTGGAGGTGGATAGCCCCTTTTGTGGTTGATACCCATATGGCGGAAGGCCCATGTTGGAAGTGTAGTACGGTCTTCGGGAGACGTCTCGTGGGAGATGGTGATGTTGTTGCAGATGATAAGGTCTTGGTGTGATAAAGTCTCGAATGGTATGTTTGCTTGAGTCTTCTTGAGTTGAGCCGACGGCGGATCTTCGGATGTAGCCTGTGCTTTTGATCTTGGAGAAGGGGGTGCAGTACTTGCAGAAACATTGGGATTGGCCGTAACTCTGTCTCTAGAGTTAACATATTGGCATTGCCCGCCATAACTCAGCCGGGTGAGTCTAGCATATTGAATCTTTTTCCTTTTCTCTAAGACTTCCTTCAGAATCTCGCTGTGAGTTCTAACAAGAATCATCAAATTCATTCATATCATCGGAGCCTTCATTTAAAACCAAGAGGCCTTTTGACTGGAAGTGTTGAGGGACCATTGAAGTTTGATCCCTTTCATGGAGCCATAAGACTACTCCCAAATTGCATTGCTCGGGTACCACTGCCCAAAATCTTGTTAATTGCGAAGCCCCAATATTGCCCTTTGCTTGTATCACTGTAATGCCGTAGCCCAAAAGATTGTAGATTGCGAAGCCCCTTAAGACCTTTTGGTATAAAGCTTCAAATGTTGCTGGGGACATTGAAGTGAATTGCTTCTTGCCGAGGGAGCCTTTAAGACTTGACCGTAGCCCCTAGAGTGCCATCATTGATTGCGAGAAAGTTCCATCCTTGATTGGGGGAACGAGCACGGGCACACATGACAAGAGGGCTCTTTGACATCCCTTTTGAGAGACTTTGAGGATAGTCTCACACATCATTCTCGAGCATAGCCCCTAGGGCTTATTGATTGTCAAATGAAGCAAAAGAAACCCTTGTTCTTGAGTCACATAGCCCCTAGGGCATCACCATTTGTTGAGAAAAGAAAGAGTGACTCATCCTCGTGCGAGGGATCAAACATGAGAGGACATGGCAAGAGCTACTCCATTTCTCGGGAGCCTTTCGGCGTACTTTAGAAGCACATACTTGAAGAAGCTTTGAAAACTGACACATGTTGTTGCTATTTGCTGCCCAAGCCAATTGACTAGCTAGGGATTATTTGTGCAACCTCGTGCCCTTTTATGATGGGCTCGTTCTCGGATGGGTCTTGGTTACCACGGGCCTTCTTTTTCATGAACCCAAAAATGCGCACTGCTGGAGAGTGATGCCAATAACCCAAGACAACCTTTGATGGTGCCATATCTTGTCGAGCCTTTTGCAATCCCAAAGTTGACTCGGTGGGGAATTGATTTGTTGAGGAGATCCAATGTAGAACTTGTGCGGTTGTCTTCCTTAGAGGCCGGAGATCTCCATTTCTCTTTCCCTTCTCTCTCTCACTCTCTCTTTTTTTTTTATGACGCACCCTATTTTTTGCCTAGACCGCCCTTTCGGGTTTTCAATCTAGCGGGCATCTCTTTTGCGTCTTTTTTTTTTTTACTCGATTAATGAGGAAGTGTGCATTGACTCTGGGTGAGGAGATAAGACATGTGATTTTGCGGTGAAGACCTCTTGTCACTAAAGATGAGTGACATTGACTCGACTAGGGAAGTGTCCCTAGTATTGACTTTGTATATATTTGTTGAATGACTCACGAAGGCAAGTAAGTCATTAAGAGAGAAGAGAAAGAAAGCCCCAATTTGATTGCAAGAAATTGAGAGTATGCCGAAAGAAGAGAAACCCTTAGACTCGACAAGGAACGGAAAGCGATTCCAAATCTAAGAAAGTTGTTCAATATTGAGGTGATTAATTCATTGGCAAATGAATCGTACAAAGATGTCTTGACAAGTTCGAGATGAAGGCCGATCACCATAACGCGCTAGGGCTAAACATATCTTCTTTCTTGCATGAGACCGGACCCGAAGGTTGCCTACGTTCCTCTAGTGTAGAGGCTCAGGTCACCGTAGTTCTTGTGGATTCTCCATTCGCATTGATGGTTGTTGCTTTGTCCTTCATCGGTGGAATGATGTTGATCTTGTATTTCTTTGATTGAGGGGATTTTTTTATTTTTTTTTTTTTTTTTTTGTGCTCTAACTTTTGCCTAGGTTGATTTGAGGATTTCAACCTAGCGAGCCTTTTTTTTATCCCCTTTTGAAAACTTTGCTTCATGATCGTTGCTCCACCTTTCTTTGTTTTGATTTCGTCGTTATTGATGTCTTCGTTGTTGATGCCGCCGTTGATGTTTAGCCCCTAGGCGTTCAAGCGATGGCCTTCGTTCTAAAACGGGTTTAGACATCTTTTCATCATTTTGCCAAGAATTAATTGAACAACTTGGAAGAGTGTATGAGGACAAGAACGACTTTTATTTAATGACTCAATGGACTCGAACATAGGACGAGAGAAAACATTAATGCACACATTAGAGGACTTTCGACTCTTTTTTTTTAATTTTTTTTATTTTTTAATCCTATTTCTAGGTAGAGAAAGAGAAACGGAGATTGTTGTTGTAGTCCCCATTGTCGTTGTAGTCTTCTTTATGGCATGATCTCTTGTTGAGGCCCCATTTCAAATCTAAGCCCCTTCCTTGATGAGTTCATGCATGTTGTCACTCTCTGACTGTTGTTCTTCACCCACGGTAAATTCACCATTGTCAATCGAATCTTGGATGATGTCGCGGAGGGAGAAACAATCCTCGGTGAGATGACCGCTGCATTGGTGATAGTCACACCACTTGTGGTGGGCATGGTTGCGACGTAATAGTTGTGGTTGCTTGTACCCTTGGAGAGGAGAAACTTGTCCCTTGGTTTTGAGAGCTTCGTAGGCCTCGGTGATGGTCATGCCATTGAGAGGGGTATAGACACGGTCGTTGGTGGCACCTTTGTGACTTTTGAGGGATGAGCCACTTGAGAATGCTTTACCGTGGACCTTTGCCTTGTTTTCGGTGAGCTCTTGCAAACGAGCCTTAAGTTCGGACACTTCTTCCTTGTGAATTTTCCTCTCGAGATCAAGACGGTCTTGCCACAAATCATCCTTGCGGCGGGCATCCTCGACAAGTCTATCCATTTGTTCCCCCATGGCTCTTATTATGTCGAAGAGTCTTTCGTTGGACACGGAGATGTTCTCACCCTTGTTGTTGTTGCCGTTGGAAGCCATTGGACCTATTGAGAGAACACGGTCGATCTTAGGATGGCCCCACAAACATATTTTGAGTAAAGTAATTAACCCACAAACAAAGGAAAAAGACTTAACCACATAAGAAAAATGACTTTTTTTTTATTTATTTACAAAAGTCGGAAGGACGTGGTCCTTTTTGGGGTTTCTAGAAAAATAGTGGAATCGTCACACTAGTATATAGACCTTCTCGTGGTCCCATATACTCATCGGATTCCACCATGCTTGTGAATCCTACATGTGTCGGGATTAAACTAAATTAATGTAGTAAAGCATACATGCGGGGACGGATTTTTATTTTCGTCCATAATAACCACTTGGGGACGGAGTTTTATTTCGTCCAAAACAACGAGTGGCATGTATGATTTGAAGACATTAGTTTAGGGAAATCTCAGCACATGGAAACCGACTTGAGTCACGGAGTGTTAGACCCTAACTAGAATTGTGTGGTTTGTGCTCGGCTAAAGAGAGCCTTAAAGGTCACCCCCGGCATGTAGTCGTGAACTACGCCACGGGCTGAGGTTTACCGCTTCGGAAGATTCAAGGTCGAGTGGAGCTTGAAACTTCCTAGGACGGGCCTCAACGGGTTTGGGGTTGGACTTGTGCGACTCGATAGTGAGCAGTTAATAGGAATTATGTGCGCGTAGTGTGAGGTCTAACAAGTGACAAAATATTTAATTTTTTTCAAAGAAAGAAAAAAAATACAAATAAGCACATATTTACAACTTTCGAATCACCCGTGTGACCGATAAAAATGAAACAGAAAATAAAAAGCAATTATGTGCAGGTCCGGTGCCCACACACTGTCAAGACTGTCTATTCTGTTCTGGAAAATTGCCCAGACGCGCGCGCTTTGGGCTTTGAGGATGGGAGGCGCGCTCCTTAGGCACTAAAGGGCAGAGGCGCCCGCTTCTGGGCAGTACCTGCAAATCAGTGGGTTCAAGGAATTGCCTTGACCCTAAATTATAGAACTTTTCCCCTGCAGACATTGTTAGCACAGAAGCATGGAATTTGAAGGACAAGATGAGAGGCGGGCGATTCTGGTGGTGAAGGTGGGATGCGCGCGCCTTAGGCCAAGAAGGCCAGAGGCGCACGCGTCTCACCTTTTTCCACCAGAATGCCCAGAAAACTGTAAAAAGAACACCAAAAATGAAAAACGCAAGTTTAACCCTCTAGATTCCCCAGCAGAGTCGCCACTGTAGATACCCCGGGGGGACCACGGCTTGGCTAGAGCGGTGAATTATCCTAGGATGCCTACTTGATTTTAAGAGTCGCCAACCACGTTTTAGAGGAACGCGAGAAAACCTAAGAAAAACCAATTTTTTATGTACGAAAACCAAAGATTCGGGAAGAGAAGGGTTCGGGGGTTAGGTGACGGAGTGGGAAGTACTTAAACACCCACTCCGGCCCGCTTACGTGGGTCTTGCTACTTTTGGTGTTCTAATGTTAAATGTCCTTCAATTTAATGATAAGAGAAATGTTCTAACAATTATAATGAAAAGAAAGGGGAAATTTATAGATGAAAAATAAAGGAGAATTGTTTATTTATTGATTTATGCTAAAGATTACATGACGAATTATTTCTAGGTAAATACATTAAGAAATGAGAATGTAAATTAAAGTGGAATTAAAATGTTGGTATGTAACCTTGACCAAACTTCAATAGTGAAGTGGCCTTTTGGTTGTATCCCTTTTTATGGAGATTGCATACATTGACTAGACATGAATAAAATAAGAAGAAGAAAAAGGGAAGTTGTACCTTAAGAAGAAGGACTTTAAACCTTGACTTGAAGATGGTGTTGTTGTAGAGAAAATGTTGTGCAACACTTTGTGTAGTGTTTTGTAGAGAAATCTTGTTGAGAGGATTTGTGTATAGTGTATGTGTAGAGAAAATTCAAGTAAAAAAGAAGGTCCAAGAGAGGTAAAAGAGATCCAAAAGAGATGGAAAAGAGGTCCCCCTCCAATGGTGGATTGGAGGGGTTTTTATAGTTGAAAGGGGATATTTTTGGTGTCAAGATGGAGTCACCAAGATCAGTTTCCCAGGCAAAATCATATAAAATGAGCAAGGGAGAGATTTTTGGACAGAATCTGTAACTGACACGCCCAGACGCGCGCGCATCGCGTATAGTCGGCGGGAGGCGCGCGCTTCTGGCCCCAAAGGGCGGAGGCGCGCGACTTCGAAATGGCGATTTTGACAGAATGGACTAGAAAGTTAACTCTGTTGTGCAGTTTAGTCCAAAACTGACGGAATCAGTTAAGAACTTAACCGAACTAACAGAAATTAACAAAAACAAGTAAAGTAAAAATACTATGTATGCAATCGGGGTGAGAGGTCCAAGGCGGGGTGTCTAAACCGTGTGACCGATAAAAATGAAACAGAAAATAAAAAGCAATTATGTGCAGGCCTGGTGCCCACACACTGTCAAGACTGTCCATTCTGTTCACTGTTTCTGTTCTGGAAAATTTCCCAGACGCCCGCGCTTTGGGCTTTGAGGATGGGAGGCGCGCGCCTTAGGCACTAGAGGGCAAAGGCGCCCGCTTCTGGGCAGTACCTGCAAATCAGTGGGTTCAAGGGATTGCCTTGACCCTAAATTATAGAACTTTTCCCCTGCAAACATTGTTAGCACAGAAAAATGGAATTTGAAGGACGAGATGGGAGGCGGGCGATTCTGGTAATTAGGGTCGGACGTGCGCGCATTAGGCCAAGAAGGCCAGAGGCGCGCGCTTCCTACCCTTTTAACCAGAATGCCCAGAAAATAAAATAAAAGAACACCAAAAATAAAAAACGCAAGTTTAACCCTCTATCTCCCCAGCGGAGTCGCCACTGTAGATACCCCGGGGAACCACGGCTTGGCTAGAGCGGTGAATTATCCTAGGATGTCTACTTGATTTTAAGAGTCGCAACCTATGTTTAAGAGGAACATAAGAAAAACCTAAAAAGCGCCAATTTTATATACAAAACCAGAGATTCGGGAAAAGATGGGTTCGGGGGTTAGGTGACGGAGTGGGAAGTACTTAAACACCCACTCCGCCCCGCTTACGCGGGTCATGCTACTTTTGGTGTTCTAATGCTAAATGTCCTTCAATTTAATGATAAGAGAAATGTGCTAACAATTATAATAAAAAGAAAGGGGAAATTTATAGAGGAAAAATAAAGGAGAATTGCTTATTTATTGATTTATACTAAAGATTACATGTCGAATTATTGCTAGATAATTACATTAAGAAATGAGAATGTAAATTAAAGTGGAATTAAAATGTTGGGATGTAACCTTGACCAAACTTCAATAGTGAAGTGGCCTTTTGGTTGTATCTCTTTTTATGGAGATTGCATACATTGACTAGACATGAATAAAATAAGAAAAAGAAAAAGGGAAGTTGTACCTTAAGAAGAAGGACTTTAAACCTTGACTTGAAGATGGTGTGGTTGTAGAGAAAATGTTGTGCAACACTTTGTGTAGTGTTTTGTAGAGAAATCCTGTTGAGAGGATTTGTGTATAGTGTATGTGTAGAGAAAATTCAAGTCCAAAGAGAAGGTCCAAGAAAAGTCAAAGAAAAGTCCTAAAAGAGTCCTAAAAAAGAAGTCTAAAAGAGATCCCCTCCAATGATGGATTGGAGGGGTTTTTATAGTTGAAAGGGGATGTTTTTGGTGCCAATTCGCGGTCACAAAGAAATATTTCCCGGGTGAAATCCATGCAAAATAATCAAGAGAGTGATTCTTGGGAGAAAATCTGTAACTGACGCCCCAGAGGCGCGCGCTTCCGGGTGTACCATCGGAAGGCGCGCGCTTCTGACCTCAAAAGGCGAAGGCGCGCGGCTTTGAAAAGGCAATTTTGACAGAATGGACTAGAAAGTTAATTCTATTATGCAGTTCAGTCCAAAACTAACGGAATCAGTTAGGAACTTAACGGAAGTAACAGAAATTAACAAAAAAAAGTAAAATAAAAATACTATGTATGCAATCGGGGTGAGAGATTCAAGGCGGGGTGTCTACAGTAACCCGTAAGCATGATCAATGCCCAGACTCCGCCAAGGGAAGAAAGCGACAGCGGACTCAAGGACGGCCTCCCACATGTCAAAATACAGCCGCATACGCTCCACCGTCATGTCAGCCCCCTCTGTATGCTCATCACGGGTGTCCCTGTTACCCTGGCACCATCTTAAAGTATCTGGGAACATAACAGTGTTGTCTCGAAGGTTAAAAGTGAAGAGACCAAACATGGCGTAACCCCATGTTGGGTTTCGTGCAATCATGCGCAGCGGAAGATAAACATGAATAAAACCCAATAGCCTAGATCCGCTATGAACAATAATTCATAATAACAAGATGAAAGAAACTAACCCTTGTAGATCGTTATGTAAAACTTGGATTAGGCGTTAAGATGAACGCCCTCTACCGGTGATCCACACAACGAACAGATTTCAAGAACGCCTTCTTGAACTTGACTGCTAGGTCTTTGGATTGATCAACGATGTTGAAGAACGATTATTCAAAGCTCCTAATTATTATTGTGACTTGATAATTGAGATTAATCAATCACAATAACCAAAGAATATAATATGTGATTTCTTTCTCTAAGAAAGATTTTGGAATTAATCAAATCAACTACTTAGGGAACAATTCCCGTCAGTCTGTATTTATATTCTAGGGGTTTCAGAAACCCTTTAGGAATTAGGTTTTCTTGTCCAACAAGAGTTTTCCTAAAAACTGATTCTGCCGGCAAAACCATCCGTACGGATGTTTCTGGAAGCTTCCAGATTCAGCCGTACGGATCCTTTAGGCAGGATCCGTTTTACTTCGTTTTTCGCTCCTTTTTATTATCCGTTCTGCGTGTGTGACCCAATAGGATTATACTAAGTTGGCAACGAGTCCGAACCAGTCAAACCTCATAAGTCATAAGCGGACTCTAGCAAGCCATTATGACTACCCAATTAGTATAACTTTGAACTCCAAAGTTTCCTAAAATAGAACATAACACAATCTCTTTGTTACACGATGTCTATTGAACGTAAGCCATGGTCAATGGTCAACTTACATTTGTTCAATGCTTTCTCGATCCCAAATGTATTGATAATACAAATCTTATTTGAGCACGGCCATGCATTTCATCAATACCATTCATCGAGTGGCCAGAGCTTGACATCTCTCTTGACGAGGAACAAATCCCATCTTGGCTTATTACTCTTCCCTACATGATTCCGATTATGCCAATCATATTCTTTATAGCTATCCGGTTAGGGATAACGTTTGAATATGTCAAACGTAATGTTCATCATGTGGAAGACTGTAATAACCTCAGGTCTAAAGATTCCAGTGATATAACTATATGAGACTTAATTATGACATTGTGACCATGATATAAATCTCATATGGGTCAGTCCAGTATTTGTTCTCCAACAAATACCCATAAGTCTAATTGTATCCCATACACCATAATCATCATATGATTATCTATTAAACTTATACTAATAATTAATCATAATTATCAGGGACGGGGATTATTATAATAAACATGCAAAAGACATAATAATCAAACGTTTAATATCTTTATAAATAATAACATTTGTTTTACAAACAACATGCCTAGGGCATAACACCAACAATCTCCCACTTGCACTAGGCCTAATTAATGTATCGAATACCCATAGACCTAACATGACCATCATGCTTTGCTTGCGGAAGACCCTTTGTCAATGGGTCTGCAATATTATCATCAGTTGGTACTCTGCATATATTTACGTCTCCTCTATCAACGATCTCTCGAATGATATGAAAACGCCTAAGTATGTGTTTGGATTTCTGATGCGATCTAGGTTCCTTTGCTTGAGCAATAGCACCATTATTATCACAATAAAGGTCTATTGGATTAGCAATGCTAGGAACCACCTCTAGTTCACCAATGAACTTTTTAATCCAAACAGCCTCTTTAGCAGCATCGGATGCAGCAATATACTCAGCTTCAATTGTAGAATCAGCGACGGTACTTTGCTTAGAACTCTTCCAACTAACAGCACCTCCATTGAGCACAAATACAAATCCAGATTGCGATCTAGAATCATCCTTGTCGGTTTGGAAGCTTGCATCTGTGTAACCACTTACGACAAGATCATCTTCCATACCTCCATACACCAAGAACGAATCTTTAGTCCTTCGCAAGTACTTAAGAATCGTCTTGACTGTGATCCAGTGACTTTCACCGGGATCTGATTGGTATCTGCTCGTCATGCTCAAAGCATACGAGACATCAGGTCTAGTACATATCATGGCATACATGATGGATCCAATAGCAGAAGCATATGGAATCCCAATCATTCTCTCACGCTCATCAGTCGTCTTAGGACACTGATTCTTGCTTAGAGATATGCCATGACCTACTGGCAAATTTCCTCTTTTAGAGTTTTCCATGCGGAATCTCTTGAGAACTTTGTCAATATATGTATCTTGACTTAAACCAATCAGTTTCTTAGATCTATCACGATAGATCCTAATGCCAAGGATATAAGCGGCTTCTCCCATATCTTTCATTGAGAAACACTTTCCTAACCAAGTCTTTACAGACTGTAGTGCAGGAATGTCGTTTCCAATGAGCAATATGTCATCAACATATAGTACTAGAAATAATACTATGCTCCCACTAATCTTCTTGTATACACAAGGTTCATCTTCGTTCTTGATGAAACCAAACTCTTTGACCGATTCATCAAACCGAAGATTCCAACTCCTAGAGGCTTGCTTCAATCCATAAATGGATCGTTGCAATTTGCATACTTTATTAGAATTTTCTGGAATTACAAAACCTTCAGGTTGTGTCATATAAACATCCTCAAGTAAGTTCCCGTTAAGGAACGTTGTTTTGACATCCATTTGCCATATCTCATAGTCAAAATATGCGGCTATGGCAAGTAAAATTCTTATAGACTTGATCATTGCTACGGGTGAAAAGGTTTCATCATAGTCGATTCCATGAATCTGCCTATAGCCTTTCTCTACAAGTCTAGCTTTATAAGTATGCACCTTTCCATCCATGTCAGTTTTCTTTTTGAAAACCCACTTGCATCCTATGGTTTTTATACCTTCGGGCGCATCAATCAAGTTCCAAACTTGATTGTCATACATGGACTTAATTTCAGATTCCATGGCTCCAAGCCATTTATCTGAATCAGGAGCGGACATCGCTTCTTGATAGGAAGTAGGTTCATCATCAACTATCACTTCCACTTCATTACTATCCGTCATGAGAAATCCATATCTCTCAGGTTCGGATCGTATCCTACCAGTTCTGCGAGGAACATGAGTATTCTGATTAGGTTCCACAACTCCTTGTGAACCTTGGTTAGATCCAATCATCGGTTCCATCTAATTTTCGGGTTCTTGAACCTCTTCAAGACTAATTTTACTCCCACTAGTTCTTTTGGAGAGAAACTTTTTCTCTAGAAAAGCACCATCTCGTGCAACAAACACTTTGTTGTCTGTGCGGTTGTAAAAGTAGTATCCTTTAGTTTCCTTAGGATAGCCCACAAAATTACATTTATCAGATTTGTGTGCGAGTTTGTCAGAGATCATCCTCTTGACATATGCCTCACAACCCCAAATCTTCATAAAAGAAAGATTAGGCTTCTTTCCTTTCCACATCTCATATGGAGTCTTTGGAACAGATTTTGTTGGAACATTATTTAGTGTAAGAGCAGCAGTTTCTAGTGCATGTCCCCAAAAGGATAAAGGAAGATCAACTTGACTCATCATGGAGCGGACCATATCCAATAAGGTCCTATTTCTCCGCTCAGACACACAATTCCATTGTGGTGTTCCAGGTGGAGTTAATTGTGAAACAATTCCACAATCTTTAAGATGATTGTTAAATTCTTGGCTTAAATATTCTCCACCACGATCAGATCGAAGTTCTTTAATAGTTTTGCCAAGTTGATTCTGTACTTCATTTTGAAATATTCTAAATATCTCAAAAGATTCACTTTTATGCTTCATTAAGTAGACATAGCCATATCTACTAAAATCATCAGTAAAAGTTATGAAGTATTGATATCCTCCCCTAGCACTGCTGCTCATTGGTCCACAAACATCAGTATGTATGAGTCCCAATAAGTCACTAGCCCTTTCACTACTCTTAGTAAAGGGTGCCTTAGTCATCTTTCCAAGTAAACAAGACTCACAAGTTTCATATGATTCAAAATCATGTGAATCTAAAAGTCCGTCCCCATGGAGTTTTGAGATACGCTTCTCATTAATATGACCGAGACGGCAATGCCACAAATAAGTATGATTTACATCATTAGGTTTGGATTTCTTATTTACATTATAAATATCTCATTATTTCCATTCTCAACATCAAGAACATAAAGGCCATTAAATGAACATGCAGTACAATAAAGCATATCATTTAAATAAATAGAAAACTTCTTATTTTTAATAAGAAAACTATAACCTTAATCATCCAAACAAGAAACTGAAATAATATTTCTACTCAAATCCGGAACGTAATAACAATTGTTCAAAACAAGAATTAATCCGCTAGGTAAAATGACATCATATGTTCCTAAGGCTAATGCAGCAACTCTTGCTCCATTCCCCACGCGTAGGTCCACTTCGCCATCTTTGAGTAGCCTCCTATTCCTTAGTGCCTGCACATTTAAACAAATGTGAGATCCACATCCGGTATCTAATACCCAGGAACTAGAAGTAGAAAGTAGAATATCTATATCATAGATACCTGAAGTAGACGCAGTCCCACTGCTCTTCTTCTTCTTTAATTCTTCCTTGTAAACCTTGCAATTTCTTTTCCAATGACCAATCTCATTGCAGTGGAAATAAATTGCATTCTTTTGGGAAGTAGGTTTAGCCACAGTAGCATTGGAAACAGTTGCCTTGCTAATCTTGGGTTTGACAACTTTTGCCTTACCCTTTTTGCCTTTTGAGCCCTTTCCTTCTTTAGATACAATGAGTACAGGAGCGGCCTCTTTACCGATTTTCTTTTCTGCCTGCTTAAGCATCCCATGCAATTCAGACAATGTCTTATCCATCCCATGCATATTAAAGTTCATGAAGAACTGGTTATAGCTTTTGGGCAATGAATTAAGAATAAAATCGGTAGCCAACTCAACATCAATTGGATGGCCTAGCCTCTCTAGTTTCTCAAAATAAGCCTTCATCTTTAAAACATGAGGGCTCAAAGACTGTCCTTCGCTCATCTTGCATGAGACCAGTGCAGCTATAGTGTCGAACCTCTCTTGCCTTGCTTGTTCTTGAAACATATCTTTCAACGAAGCAGCAAGGTCAAATGCCTCCATGTACTCAAGAGTCTTCTGAAGCTCTGAACACATGGCCGCAAGCATAAGACAACCTACCTCACGAGAATCATTTACATGTTTCTTGTAGGCGTTTCTCTCATCTTTGGGTGCATTAGAAGCAGGTTCTTCTTCAGGAACGGGCTCTTCAAGAATATAGAGCTTGTCCTCATGCTTTAGAACAATTCTAAGGCTACGGATCCAATCCGTGTAGTTAGCTCCATTTTCTTGAAGTTTTTCCTTCTCAAGGATAGATCGCAGTGATAAGTTTGTATTTTGTGCCATTATCTACAATTATGCAAACATATAATTAAATATAAGTACCAACTTAATTAAAGATATTAAAATATTAGTATTTCACAAATACTCCCACTAAATTATATAACCTTCATATACATTCAATGTATAATATAATTTAAATGGGCTAAGATCCATATATCATTTAATTTTACGTCCGCGAGGGCAAGATGCATAAAATTAAATTATTTAGGTAGATAACTCCTTATCAATCATATCACATATGACTCTTAGATCTTTTATGAGATTATATCAAGACATCTTATGTCATGCATGTTTTAAATCTCATCTGTGCCTTAGGCCCAAAACTCTTTTGATAGCCTAATTAAGTCAACCCACTTTAAACGCATAGGAACCACTCTTTCACTCATCTTGTTCATACATGAATAAAATCAATGCACCTCGCGAGGGTTAGAGAGCGCATGAAATTACCCATGTAATCTCAAGTGTCTTAATCATGGGTTGGCACGAAACTTAAATTTTAAGAAGGTTCACACACATAAAGTTAATCAATTATCCGAATTAATTTTATGTGACATTAGTTGCGCTAGTTAGGGATAAAAGTCTGAAATCATGAGATTTCTCCAATCTTAAACTCCTTTAAGATTCTGATCTCATTAATGGTCTGGACTTCTGAATTTGAATCTATTTCAGGAAACATGGTTTAACAACCAGCCATCTGAAACAAATCAGAGTCAGTATAACCCAAACCATCCGTACGGATGTTTCTAGAAGCATCCAGATTCATCCGTATGGATAGTTATGCATGTCTCGGAAACTCTGAACTCTTCAGGATTCTGGAACTGCATCCGCAGAGCATCTTGAAATTGAGAGCACAAAAAGTACGGTCGAAACTAAGCCAAAAGGCATCCACATTCCCGTACTAAGATCAAGAAACCAGGCAACTTCTCTATACGGTCGAAACTAAGCCAAAAGGCATCAACATTCCCGTATAGATTGGTCGCATGTCTCAAGACCCTTTCAATGTCTCTTAATCTCATAGATTACAGCAATTCTAAACTCTTTAGAACTCTGATTTTTGCAACTATTCCGAATTCTCAACAGATAACTGTTTCAGGAAACACGGTTTCGAAAACCAGCCGTCTGAAACCAGTTTCTGTTTCCAGGTTCGAATTCTGCAAACAATTTGCTGAACAATCTGAACATGAGAAGTCAGAATGAAATCTGGGAGTGAACCAAAACCATCCGTATGGATTTGTTTGGAGGCTCCCAAACCATCCGTACGGATTCTTAGGTAGAATCCCAGTTTTTCAGTTTTTTTCAGATTTCAGAAATTCGATCAATCTTAATATCGTGTTTATACATAATCAGATTACAAAACATGAAATTGCAGATTACGAATTTTAACCCATCTAATTCATATATTCAATAACCAATTTATTCCACATACAAATTAGATCAAGATTATCAATAAAATAATCCAATTACAACATGATAATCTAAGCATGCGATCATACATATTAATCAAATCAATATTACAACCACATCAACTAGCAAGCATATAAAATCCATCACATAAATTCATCTATCTCATGATCATACCAATTAAATAATCGCATTAAATAATTATATCATGATGATATTAGAATTATTGATCATCAACGGGGCTCTGATACCACTGTTGGGTTTCGTGCAATCATGCGCAGCGGAAGATAGACATGAATAAAACCTAATAGCCTAGATCCGCTATGAACAATAATTCATAATAACAAGATGAAAGAAACTAACCCTTGTAGATCGTTATGTAAAACTTGGATTAGGCGTTAAGATGAACGCCCTCTACCGGTGATCCACACAACGAACAGATTTCAAGAACGCCTTCTTGAACTTGACTGCTAGGTCTTTGGATTGATCAACGATGTTGAAGAACGATTCTTCAAAGCTCCTAATTATTATTGTGACTTGATAATTGAGATTAATCAATCACAATAACCCAAGAATATAATATGTGATTTCTTTCTCTAAGAAAGATTTTGGAATTGATCAAATCAACTACTTAGGGAATAATTCCCGTCAGTCTGTATTTATATTCTAGGGGTTTCAGAAACCCTTTAGGAATTAGGTTTTCTTGTCCAACAAGAGTTTTCCTAAAAACTGATTCTGCCGGCAAAACCATCCGTACGGATGTTTCTGGAAGCTTCCAGATTCAGCCGTACGGATCCTTTAGGCAGGATCCGTTTTACTTCGTTTTTCGCTCCTTTTTATTATCCGTTCTGCGTGTGTGACCCAATAGGATTATACTAAGTTGGCAACGAGTCCGAACCAGTCAAACCTCGTAAGTCATAAGCGGACTCTAGCAAGCCATTATGACTACCCAATTAGTATAACTTTGAACTCCAAAGTTTCCTAAAATAGAACATAACACAATCTCTTTGTTACACGATGTCTATTGAACGTAAGCCATGGTCAATGGTCAACTTACATTTGTTCAATGCTTTCTCGATCCCAAATGTATTGATAATACAAATCTTATTTGAGCACGGCCATGCATTTCATCAATACCATTCATCGAGTGGCCAGAGCTTGACATCTCTCTTGACGAGGAACAAATCCCATCTTGGCTTATTACTCTTCCCTACATGATTCCGATTATGCCAATCATATTCTTTATAGCTATCCGGTTAGGGATAACGTTTGAATATGTCAAACGTAATGTTCATCATGTGGAAGACTGTAATAACCTCAGGTCTAAAGATTCCAGTGATATAACTATATGAGACTTAATTATGACATTGTGACCATGATATAAATCTCATATGGGTCAGTCCAGTATTTGTTCTCCAACAAATACCCATAAGTCTAATTGTATCCCATACACCATAATCATCATATGATTATCTATTAAACTTATACTAATAATTAATCATAATTATCAGGGACGGGGATTATTATAATAAACATGCAAAAGACATAATAATCAAACGTTCAATATCTTTATAAATAATAACATTTGTTTTACAAACAACATGCCTAGGGCATAACACCAACACCCCAGGCCTGCAAAATGGGAGAAACATAAAAGATGTCAATATACAAATAGCTCAGATGAAAAATTCTATCAAAGTAAACTGGGGATGAAATTAAGGAGGAATACAGAAGAAGATGAGTATTATACCTCTCAGGCATGACTGTAGCCGCCTAAGCCAGCGTTCGCACGATCCCGCGAACTCTCATCCATAGCCACGTAGCAGTGGGCCAAACCTGCCAATCCCCAACAGGCATCAGTCGCATGCTGCATATCCCTTAGGCAGCTCAACAAAGTAAACAAGGCGGTCAACGCATGATTTGCAAATAGCGTCTCAGAAAAGGCCTACCACAGAAAGCCGCGGACAGCTGCGATACGGGTGTCAGTAAGGTGCATCTGACCGGCATTAACAGCAATATAGGCATCAACCTTGTCCCTCAAAGCCTTCAGAGTGACACCCTTGCCTAGGGTAGCACAGAGGAGCCCAGAAAATGCCTCATATCATCCCCGCTGGGAGAGAAATCCGTATCAACCTCAAGAGGCTCACCGGTAATGGCAAGCCCGGTAATGGCATGAAAGTCAGTACGGGTCATGGTAACCTCCCCCCACCGCATATGCATAGTATGAGTGTTGTCCCACCAATGCTCTCTAATAGCCTGGAGCAGGTGAATGTTCCTCCTCTCACCGACTAGGCCGTCAAAGAAGGGTTTCAGCCCGAGATTCTCGATCTCTTCCTTCATCTCGCCATTGAGAGTTGCCCACATCTCGGAAACCGCGCGCACGCTGCCTCTACAGTTATCAATGACCCTGAATGGCTGCAAACAACAAAGACAAAAGAGACAAATGTCATAGAAACGGTAAAATCCTTATTTAAGCATTTTACCCGAAAAATCGCAGAATTGCCTAGAACGACAGTCAAAATCATGTACTACTATACTACAATGATTTTCAACATCAACAAGGGTGAAAAATTCCATCGAAAGATCCGCCATGCATGATAAACCCTAGCAACAATGATTCTAGGCAAAAAGTCGATAAAAATCGAACTGCGAAGGCACCAAATTAAGACATGCAACGACAAAATTGACATAAAAACTCAGTCAAAGGAAGAGATCTTTACCCGCCTCATCCGAACGGCGTGAGAAATATGATCATCAGGAAACGGGCACAACTCATCCGTCGCCCACACTTTGCCTCTCATGTGCCTACCAAAGAGGTGTTCCCTATGAGAACGATTTGCACCAATCATTTGAAAGGGTTAGGGATTACCAGAACTTGGTGAAAACAAAGATTTTTGAGTGAAAAAATCGCCTAGGGTTGAGAATTCCCGAAATGAAATAAGAAATGTGATTTGAAAATCACCTTCAGTGCCTCTGTTATGCGTAAAAACAAAGAAGTCTTGTACGATACATCGATATCTCGTACGAGAGATCCCCAGAAAAATCTTAGAAAACCATGGTTTCTTGGGAAATTCCAGAAAAGCCCTGCTTTTAACAGAAAGGTCAGAAGAAGCCCTGCTCTTGACTGAAAGGCCGAATCTGAACTCGGTTCAAGATGGAACATTGAGTCGTCAATAAATGGATATTTTCATAATTGGAACAAGCAAAGTTGTTTCTCAGTACGAATCTATCCTCACCGCGCGTCCAAGATCATGGGTGAGCAACGAAATCTGCATCAGCAAACTTTAAATCCCATGACTGTCATCAAGACGTAGGTTAATGGCACATGATTTACAACCGGGTATCCCACGACTGTTATCAAGATGTAAGTTAATAACACAGGATCCCACCATTCGGAGTCCCATAATTGTCATCAAGGTGTAGGCTAATGGCATAGGATTCACATTTTCAACGGAAAGGCAGTCTCGTTGAAAGGAGAAGCAAGGTCCGAGTAATTGGCGTCTCCAAATCCGGGTATCCCACGACTGTTATCAAGACGTAAGTTAATAACACAGGATCCCACCATTTAGAATCCCATAATTTCCGTCAATACGTATGTTAATGGCATAGGATTCACTTTTCCGGCGAATAAGGCAACCTCGTTGGAAGGAGAAGCAAGGATCCAAGTAATTGGCGTCTCCAAACCCAGAGTCCGATAATTGTTATCAAGATGTATGTTACAAAGCTGTCAATACGGGCTGGCGGGGCGGGTTGGGCCCAACCCACCACAGCCCACCTTCAAACGGGGAGGGGTGGGCTGGCCCAAATTCTTGGCGGGCTGAAAAAATGCCAACCCAACCCACCCCACCTTGGGTTAGTGGGCCAGGCGGGCCAAGAGCCACCATTGACGACCGCCGCCAACCACCACCGTTGACCACCACCGATCTACCCCAGCACTGTCCCTTTATCCCCCTTCTTCCCAGCCCATCACCATCCCCATCCCTCTGTAACCCCCTTCCTCACCACCACCATTCATCACCATCACCGCCGTAACCAATCAATGTCATCAACCAATGTTTCCCCACTACCACCATCATTGTCATCTCAACACATCCACGGACACCATCATCAACACCGTAAAATTAAAAAACGAAAATCCAAAATGATAAACCATAAAATCAAATCTCGAGACACACACACAGACGCACACTCACAGACCACAATTCTAGACTCACTTTTCTTCTCCCAATTTCTGTGTTCAATCTAGGATTTAGTTCAAACAATTTGGAAAGGCATAGAGATAGGAGGGACCGATTTGAGCTCCTTCTCCCAGATCTGCACCAATTTCAAGGTGAAGCTCCTTCAAGATCTGTGTTTATGAAGTCAGATCTGGTTCTGATTTGAAACACACCCACAGATCTGAGGCGGAGGATGAAGGTGGTGGATATAAAAAAATGGAAGAAGAAGAAGAAGAAGAAGAAGAAGAAGAAGAAGAAGAAGAAGAAGAAGAAGAAGAAGAAGAAGAAGAAGAAGAAGAAGAAGAAGAAGAAGAAGAAAAAAAGGGGAAGAAGAAATAAGAAGCGCGGTGGCGGAGGCGGTGGGCGGTGACGGAGGATGAAGGTGGTGGTGGAGAACAGTGAACTGGTGGTGGTAGATAAAGAGATTGGTGGTGGTTTGTATAGAGAGAAAGCTCTGGCTTCTCTCTAGAATATAAAGAGCGAATGAAAACTGAAAAGAGGGGAGGGGGTTTTCAGTTTTGTTTGAGGGAAAATCCCAAAAAAAAAAAAGAAGAAGAAGAAGAAGGTGGGTTGGCCCGCCGCGGCCCGCCCCAAACCCATTTGGCCCGTGACCCAAATGGGCTAGCCCAAATAGGCCTACTTGTATTTGGGTTGGTATATTTAAGGCCTAACCTACCCTTATTCCATGGCAGGCCGGGCCAGCCCAACGGGCTCAGCCCAAATTGATGGCTCTAGTATGTTAATAACATAGGATTCACATTTTCTGGTGAATAAGGCAACCTTGCTGGAAGGAGAAGCAAGGTCCGGGTAACTGGCGTCTCCAAAATCGAAGATGGTTCATCGTCAACAACAGGGCATGTTCAGAATTAGGGTCAAAGAGATTGATTCCTCAGTATGGATTGCAACTGGAGACGGTTCCTCATCAACAAGAAGGAGTATATTCAGATTTGGGTCAAGGCCATTGATTCCTCAGTATGGGTACTCTCTAAACTCTAAGCTTTACTTGCCGCAAATATTGTTTTCAAAAAAATGATTTTCAAAATACCTTAAACCTCAGTTTTTGTGTGTTTTCAAAGTCGAACTACGTTTGGTCTGATTTCCTTCCGAGGAATATGTAGGCACCTTTTTAGCACGACCATACCCCTAGTTCAAAATGGCGTCTTTTCTATCGACTACGTTACTTCATCCATAAGTATCGTCGCCGAGGGGCTCTGTAGACACCCTATTTTTGACGTTCATTTATGATCACACTACTTCTGTGTCTCGCCTTTGATTTGGGTCAAAATCCGTTAAGTTGGACATGTTTCGTTAAGTTTCTGACTGACTCTGTTAGTCAGGGGCCAAAATAAACATTAAAACTACTGCAGAGGGCAAATAGTGAATTCCAGCACTGAGATGCCTCGTATGAGACATTGATGTCTCGTACGAGACATCCCCCTTGACAGTCGGGTTTTTGGTCAGTTTCCTTGTTAATCTTAACCCCTTTTCTTGGCAAACACTTAAAGCAATCCGGGAAAACCTATTGGACGATCTTAGAGTCCAAAAATACCTCTGTGGGAATCAAGTCTTGGATTCCCATCACAACTTACCTTCTTGGACAAAACCCTAGGTCTAAAACTCCTATAAATATAAAGGTTCTGAACCGAAAAAAGGCTAGAATCCTCATTCACCCTAAACCACTCCAAATCTGATCAAAGAGGTGTTGGTGTTATGCCCTAGGCATGTTGTTTGTAAAACAAATGTTATTATTTATAAAGATATTGAACGTTTGATTATTATGTATTTTGCATGTTTATTATAATAATCCCCGTCCCTGATAATTATGATTAATTATTAGTATAAGTTTAATAGATAATCATATGATGATTATGGTGTATGGGATACAATTAGACTTATGGGTATTTGTTGGAGAACAAATACTGGACTGACCCATATGAGATTTATGTCATGGTCACAATGTCATAATTAAGTCTCATATAGTTATATCACTGGAATCTTTAGACCTGAGGTTATTACAGTCTTCCACATGATGAACATTACGTTTGACATATTCAAACGTTATCCCTAACCGGATAGCTATAAAGAATATGATTGGCATAATCGGAATCATGTAGGGAAGAGTAATAAGCCAAGATGGGATTTGTTCCTCGTCAAGAGAGATGTCAAGCTCTGGCCACTCGATGAATGGTATTGATGAAATGCATGGTCGTGCTCAAATAAGATTTGTATTATCAATACATTCGGGATCGAGAAAGCATTGAACAAATGTAAGTTGACCATTGACCATGGCTTACGTTCAATAGACATCGTGTAACAAAGAGATTGTGTTATGTTCTATTTTAGGAAAATTTGGAGTTCAAAGTTATACTAATTGGGTAGTCATAATGGCTTGCTAGAGTCCGCTTATGACTTACGAGGTTTGACTGGTTCGGACTCGTTGCCAACTTAGTATAATCCTATTGGGTCACACACGCAGAACGGATAATAAAAAGGAGCGAAAAACGAAGTAAAACGGATCCTGCCTAAAGGATCCGTACGGCTGAATCTGGAAGCTTCCAGAAACATCCATACGGATGGTTTTGCCGGCAGAATCAGTTTTTTGGAAAACTCTTGTTGGACAAGAAAACCTAATTCCTAAAGGGTTTCTGAAACCCCTAGAATATAAATACAGACTGACGGGAATTGTTCCCTAAGTAGTTGATTTGATCAATTCCAAAATCTTTCTTAGAGAAAGAAATCACATATTATATTCTTGGGTTATTGTGATTGATTAATCTCAATTATCAAGTCACAATAATAATTAGGAGCTTTGAAGAATCGTTCTTCAACATCGTTGATCAATCCAAAGACCTAGCAGTCAAGTTCAAGAAGGCGTTCTTGAAATCTGTTCGTTGTGTGGATCACCGGTAGAGGGCGTTCATCTTAACGCCTAATCCAAGTTTTACATAACGATCTACAAGGGTTAGTTTCTTTCATCTTGTTATTATGAATTATTGTTCATAGCGGATCTAGGCTATTGGGTTTTATTCATGTCTATCTTCCGCTGCGCATGATTGCACGAAACCCAACAGTGGTATCAGAGCCCCGTTGATGATCAATAATTCTAATATCATCATGATATAATTATTTAATGCGATTATTTAATTGGTATGATCATGAGATAGATGAATTTATGTGATGGATTTTATATGCTTGCTAGTTGATGTGGTTGTAATATTGATTTGATTAATATGTATGATCGCATGCTTAGATTATCATGTTGTAATTGGATTATTTTATTGATAATCTTGATCTAATTTGTATGTGGAATAAATTGGTTATTGAATATATGAATTAGATGGGTTAAAATTCGTAATCTGCAATTTCATGTTTCTGTAATCTGATTATGTATAAACACGATATTAAGATTGATCGAATTTCTGAAATCTGAAAAAAACTGAAAAACTGGGATTCTACCTAAGAATTCGTACGGATGGTTTGGGAGCCTCCAAACAAATCCGTACGGATGGTTTTGGTTCACTCCCAGATTTCATTCTGACTTCTCATGTTCAGATTGTTCTGCAAATTGTTTGCAGAATTCGAACCTGGAAACAGAAACTGGTTTCAGACGGCTGGTTTTCGAAACCGTGTTTCCTGAAACAGTTATCTGTTGAGAATTCGGAATAGTTGCAGAAATCAGAGTTCTAAAGAGTTTAGAATTGCTGTAATCTATGAGATTAAGAGACATTGAAAGGGTCTTGAGACATCCAACCAATCTATACGGGAATGTGGATGCCTTTTGGCTTAGTTTCGACCGTATAGAGAAGTTGCCTGGTTTCTTGATCTTAGTACGGGAATGTGGATGCCTTTTGGCTTAGTTTCGACCGTACTTTTTGTGCTCTCAATTTCAAAATGCTCTGCGGATGCAGTTCCAGAATCCTGAAGAGTTCAGAGTTTCTGAGACATGCATAACTATCCATACGGATGAATCTGGATGCTTCTAGAAACATCCGTACGGATGGTTTGGGTTATACTGACTCTGATTTGTTTCAGATGGCTGGTTGTTAAACCATGTTTCCTGAAACAGATTCAAATTCAGAAGTCCAGACCATTAATGAGATCAGAATCTTAAAGGAGTTTAAGATTGGAGAAATCTCATGATTTCAGACTTTTATCCCTAACTAGCGCAACTAATGTCACATAAAATTAATTCGGATAATTGATTAACTTTATGTGTGTGAACCTTCTTAAAATTTAAGTTTCGTGCCAACCCATGATTAAGACACTTGGGATTACATGGGTAATTTCATGCGCTCTCTAACCCTCGCGAGGTGCATTGATTTTATTCATGTATGAACAAGATGAGTGAAAGAGTGGTTCCTATGCGTTTAAAGTGGGTTGACTTAATTAGGCTATCAAAAGAGTTTTGGGCCTAAGGCACAGATGAGATTTAAAACATGCATGACATAAGATGTCTTGATATAATCTCATAAAAGATCTAAGAGTCATATGTGATATGATTGATAAGGAGTTATCTACCTAAATAATTTAATTTTATGCATCTTGCCCTCGCGGACGTAAAATTAAATGATATATGGATCTTAGCCCATTTAAATTATATTATACATTGAATGTATATGAAGGTTATATAATTTAGTGGGAGTATTTGTGAAATACTAATATTTTAATATCTTTAATTAAGTTGGTACTTATATTTAATTATATGTTTGCATAATTGTAGATAATGGCACAAAATACAAACTTATCACTGCGATCTATCCTTGAGAAGGAAAAACTTCAAGAAAATGGAGCTAACTACACGGATTGGATCCGTAGCCTTAGAATTGTTCTAAAGCATGAGGACAAGCTCTATATTCTTGAAGAGCCCGTTCCTGAAGAAGAACCTGCTTCTAATGCACCCAAAGATGAGAGAAACGCCTACAAGAAACATGTAAATGATTCTCGTGAGGTAGGTTGTCTTATGCTTGCGGCCATGTGTTCAGAGCTTCAGAAGACTCTTGAGTACATGGAGGCATTTGACCTTGCTGCTTCGTTGAAAGATATGTTTCAAGAACAAGCAAGGCAAGAGAGGTTCGACACTATAGCTGCACTGGTCTCATGCAAGATGAGCGAAGGACAGTCTTTGAGCCCTCATGTTTTAAAGATGAAGGCTTATTTTGAGAAACTAGAGAGGCTAGGCCATCCAATTGATGTTGAGTTGGCTACCGATTTTATTCTTAATTCATTGCCCAAAAGCTATAACCAGTTCTTCATGAACTTTAATATGCATGGGATGGATAAGACATTGTCTGAATTGCATGGGATGCTTAAGCAGGCAGAAAAGAAAATCGGTAAAGAGGCCGCTCCTGTACTCATTGTATCTAAAGAAGGAAAGGGCTCAAAAGGCAAAAAGGGTAAGGCAAAAGTTGTCAAACCCAAGATTAGCAAGGCAACTGTTTCCAATGCTACTGTGGCTAAACCTACTTCCCAAAAGAATGCAATTTATTTCCACTGCAATGAGATTGGTCATTGGAAAAGAAATTGCAAGGTTTACAAGGAAGAATTAAAGAAGAAGAAGAGCAGTGGGACTGCGTCTACTTCAGGTATCTATGATATAGATATTCTACTTTCTACTTCTAGTTCCTGGGTATTAGATACCGGATGTGGATCTCACATTTGTTTAAATGTGCAGGCACTAAGGAATAGGAGGCTACTCAAAGATGGCGAAGTGGACCTACGCGTGGGGAATGGAGCAAGAGTTGCTGCATTAGCCGTAGGAACATATGATGTCATTTTACCTAGCGGATTAATTCTTGTTTTGAACAATTGTTATTACGTTCCGGATTTGAGTAGAAATATTATTTCAGTTTCTTGTTTGGATAATGAAGGTTATAGTTTTTTTATTAAAAATAAGAAGTTTTCTATTTATTTAAATGATATGCTTTATTGTACTGCATGTTCATTTAATGGCCTTTATGTTCTTGATGTTGAGAATGGAAATAATGAGAATATTTATAATGTAAATAAGAAATCCAAACCTAATGATGTAAATCATACTTATTTGTGGCATTGCCGTCTCGGTCATATTAATGAGAAGCGTATCTCAAAACTCCATGGGGACGGACTTTTAGATTCACATGATTTTGAATCATATGAAACTTGTAAGTCTTGTTTACTTGGAAAGATGACTAAGGCACCCTTTACTAAGAGTAGTGAAAGGGCTAGTGACTTATTGGGACTCATACATACTGATGTTTGTGGACCAATGAGCAGCAGTGCTAGGGGAGGATATCAATACTTCATAACTTTTACTGATGATTTTAGTAGATATGGCTATGTCTACTTAATGAAGCATAAAAGTGAATCTTTTGAGATATTTAGAATATTTCAAAATGAAGTACAGAATCAACTTGGCAAAACTATTAAAGCACTTCGATCTGATCGTGGTGGAGAATATTTAAGCCAAGAATTTGACAATCATCTTAAAGATTGTGGAATTGTTTCACAATTAACTCCACCTGGAACACCACAAAGGAATGGTGTGTCTGAGCGCAGAAATAGGACCTTATTGGATATGGTCCGCTCCATGATGAGTCAATTTGATCTTCCTTTATCTTTTTGGGGACATGCACTAGAAACTGCTGCTCTTACACTAAATAATGTTCCAACAAAATCTGTTCCAAAGACTCCATATGAGATGTGGAAAGGAAAGAAGCCTAATCTTTCTTTTATGAAGATTTGGGGTTGTGAGGCATATGTCAAGAGGATGATCTCTGACAAACTCGCACACAAATCTGATAAATGTAATTTTGTGGGCTATCCTAAGGAAACTAAAGGATACTACTTTTACAACCGCACAGACAACAAAGTGTTTGTTGCACGAGATGGTGCTTTTCTAGAGAAAGAGTTTCTCTCCAAAAGAACTAGTGGGAGTAAAATTAGTCTTGAAGAGGTTTAAGAACCCGAAAATTACATGGAACCGATGATTGGATCTGACCAAGGTTCACAAGGAGTTGTGGAACCTAATCAGAATACTCATGTTCCTCACAGAACTGGTAGGATACGATCCGAACCTGAGAGATATGGATTTCTCATGACGGATAGTAATGAAGTGGAAGTCATAGTTGATGATGAACCTACTTCCTATCAAGAAGCGATGTCTGCTCCTGATTCAGATAAATGGCTTGGAGCCATGGAATCTGAAATTAAGTCCATGTATGACAATCAAGTTTGGAACTTGATTGATGCGCCCGAAGGTATAAAAACCATAGGATGCAAGTGCGTTTTCAAAAAGAAAACTGACATGTATGGAAAGGTGCATACTTATAAAGCTATACTTGTAGCGAAAGGCTATAGGCAGATTCATGGAATCGACTATGATGAAACCTTTTCGCCCGTAGCAATGATCAAGTTTATAAGAATTTTACTTGCCATAGCCGCATATTTTGACTATGAGATATGGCAAATGGATGTCAAAACAGTGTTCCTTAACGGGAACTTACTTGAGGATGTTTATATGACACAACCTGAAGGTTTTGTAATTCCAGAAAATTCTAATAAAGTATGCAAATTGCAACGATCCATTTATGGATTGAAGCAAGCCTCTAGGAGTTGGAATCTTCGGTTTGATGTATCGGTCAAAGAGTTTGGTTTCATCAAGAACGAAGATGAACCTTGTGTATACAAGAAGATTAGTGGGAGCGTAGTATTATTTCTAGTACTATATGTTGATGACATATTGCTCATTGGAAACGACATTCCTGCACTACAGTCTGTAAAGACTTGGTTAGGAAAGTGTTTCTCAATGAAAGATATGGGAGAAGCCGCTTATATCCTTGGCATTAGGATCTATCGTGATAGATCTAAGAAACTGATTGGTTTAAGTCAAGATACATATATTGACAAAGTTCTCAAGAGATTCCGCATGGAAAACTCTAAAAGAGGAAATTTGCCAGTAGGTCATGGCATATCTCTAAGCAAGAATCAGTGTCCTAAGACGACTGATGAGCGTGAGAGAATGATTGGGATTCCATATGCTTCTGCTATTAGATCCATCATGTATGCCATGATATGTACTAGACCCGATGTCTCGTATGCTTTGAGCATGACGAGCAGATACCAATCAGATCCCGGTGAAAGTCACTGGATCGCAGTCAAGACGATTCTTAAGTACTTGCGAAGGACTAAAGATTCGTTCTTGGTGTATGGAGGTATGGAAGATGATCTTGTCGTAAGTGGTTACACAGATGCAAGCTTCCAAACTGACAAGGATGATTCTAGATCGCAATCTGGATTTGTATTTGTGCTCAATGGATGTGCTATTAGTTGGAAGAGTTCTAAGCAAAGTACCATCGCTGATTCTAAAACTGAAGCTGAGTATATTGCTTCATCCGATGCTGCTAAAGAGGCTGTTTGGATTAAAAAGTTCATTGGTGAACTAGAGGTGGTTCCTAGCATTGCTAATCCAATAGACCTTTATTGTGATAATAATGGTGCTATTGCTCAAGCAAAGGAACCTAGATCGCATCAGAAATCCAAACATATACTTAGGCGTTTTCATATCATTCGAGAGATCGTTGATAAAGGAGACGTAAATATATGCAGAGTACCAAATGATGATAATATTGCAGACCCATTGACAAAGGGTCTTCCGCAAGCAAAGCATGATGGTCATGTTAGGTCTATGGGTATTCGATACATTAATTAGGCCTAGTGCAAGTGGGAGATTGTTGGTGTTATGCCCTAGGCATGTTGTTTGTAAAACAAATGTTATTATTTATAAAGATATTGAACGTTTGATTATTATGTATTTTGCATGTTTATTATAATAATCCCCGTCCCTGATAATTATGATTAATTATTAGTATAAGTTTAATATATAATCATATGATGATTATGGTGTATGGGATACAATTAGACTTATGGGTATTTGTTGGAGAACAAATACTGGACTGACCCCTATGAGATTTATATCTGGTCACAATGTCATAATTAAGTCTCATATAGTTATATCACTGGAATCTTTAGACCTGAGGTTATTACAGTCTTCCACATGATGAACATTACGTTTGACATATTCAAACGTTATCCCTAATCGGATAGCTATAAAGAATATGATTGGCATAATCGGAATCATGTAGGGAAGAGTAATAAGCCAAGATGGGATTTGTTCCTCGTCAAGAGAGATGTCAAGCTCTGGCCACTCGATGAATGGTATTGATGAAATGCATGGCCGTGCTCAAATAAGATTTGTATTATCAATACATTCGGGATCGAGAAAGCATTGAACAAATGTAAGTTGACCATTGACCATGGCTTACGTTCAATAGACATCGTGTAACAAAGAGATTGTGTTATGTTCTATTTTAGGAAAATTTGGAGTTCAAAGTTATACTAATTGGGTAGTCATAATGGCTTGCTAGAGTCCGCTTATGACTTACGAGGTTTGACTGGTTCGGACTCGTTGCCAACTTAGTATAATCCTATTGGGTCACACACGCAGAACGGATAATAAAAAGGAGCGAAAAACGAAGTAAAACGGATCCTGCCTAAAGGATCCGTACGGCAGAATCTGGAAGCTTCCAGAAACATCCATACGGATGGTTTTGTCGGCAGAATCAGTTTTTTGGAAAACTCTTGTTGGACAAGAAAACCTAATTCCTAAAGGGTTTCTGAAACCCCTAGAATATAAATACAGACTGACGGGAATTGTTCCCTAAGTAGTTGATTTGATCAATTCCAAAATCTTTCTTAGAGAAAGAAATCACATATTATATTCTTGGGTTATTGTGATTGATTAATCTCAATTATCAAGTCACAATAATAATTAGGAGCTTTGAAGAATCGTTCTTCAACATCGTTGATCAATCCAAAGACCTAGCAGTCAAGTTCAAGAAGGCGTTCTTGAAATCTGTTCGTTGTGTGGATCACCGGTAGAGGGCGTTCATCTTAACGCCTAATCCAAGTTTTACATAACGATCTACAAGGGTTAGTTTCTTTCATCTTGTTATTATGAATTATTGTTCATAGCGGATCTAGGCTATTGGGTTTTATTCATGTCTATCTTCCGCTGCGCATGATTGCACGAAACCCAACAAGAGGTCCCCATAATCAGTCCCTCTTCCTCACCCACGAAATTCAAGCCTCCACAACACCATTCAAGCCAAGTTTATCAGAGATTCAAGGCCTTTAGTCAAGGTCATCCATAGGATCCTTGAAGAATGCTTAGGTAAAACTCTTTGTTTTCTATCTTCTCATATCCTTCTTTTTCATTGAAGTAGTGTGATTCCATTAAAGGATCAGCCTAGAGCCTCTCTAATCCATGGAGATGGTCTCGAAGCA
Source organism: Campanula takesimana (assembly GCA_026119855.1). NCBI lineage: Eukaryota > Viridiplantae > Streptophyta > Magnoliopsida > Asterales > Campanulaceae > Campanula > Campanula takesimana. Next base: position 395,325 of record JAOWBW010000756.1, on the reverse strand, counting down.
CATGATCCGACATCCCAAATAAATAAGCAATTATTTATTTGTTTGTTTTCTCTTTTACATACATTTTGCATGATTTTGAAACAATGATGATAATTTCTTAGCAAGACCAATCCTAGATTGGGTGAATTGGGTGCTCCTTGACCTTCCCAATTAATAACTTAACCCCCGAATCTAGATATCTCAGTCCGTGTTCCGACAACAACATGGTGGCGACTCTCAAACAATCAAAAAGGGTAAATCGAAGGATTAAAAGGCACCTCGAAGTCAAACAAACACAAAAACCCTCGCGCAAACAACTACTCAAAGGATGTTCCTGATATGAACGTCTTGAATAAACCTATCAAGAAATCTGCAGGTTTTCAATAAGTGAAAAAGAAGAAAGGACCAACCATCAGCGAGCTCGTTGAACAAGGATTTCTAACTCCGGCTCAAAGCGATGGTGGATTTTGTTATTTTCTAGATGTGATCTGAGTGCAAGAAGAAAACTCAGAAAGAGTGAATATGTTAGACCTCAAGTTGCACCTATTCCTACAATCTATCATGATGAGGACATTATAAAGCAAGAAAAGTTATTCAAAGAGGCTGAAAAGGTAATCAGTCGTTTTAGTGATATGAAGGAAGTTTTAGCACTATCATGTGATGAAATTTCCCAGCTTAAGGCTGAGAAATATCTATTTAAATCTGAACTCACCCTCCTTAAGGAGCAGATAAAGAGCATGACTCCTCTTACTGTTAAAAACACTTATCTAACGGAACAGAACTCATTACTTAAAGTTCAAAACGATGAATTGGTTACTCAAATTACTGATCTTAAAAAGATTACAAATGAGTGGTCCAACTCTCGTGTCACTATGGGCAGTATCTTTGAGTCCCAAAAAGCCAGTGGTGATAAAAGTGGCTTGAGATTCACATCATCAACTAGTGACAACTTTAAATGTGATGTTTGTGCTGAAAGAGACAGTGAATTTACAACTCAGCAAACTCATGAAATTCCCAAGGAAAAACATTCTAATTCAATGGGTAAAGGACAGGAAATGGTCAAGAGACAAACATTCCATTATGTCTACCCAACGAAACAATTTGGGAAATCTAAAGAGAAGGAAGAAGCTGCAGATGAATCATCCTCTAGCAAAATCATTCTTGAAACAAGGCGCGCTCCTTCTCCGAGTGCACATTATGCGCCTAAGAGCCACGTGTCTCACCGCCGTGCGCCTCCTAGCCCTATGCGCCCTCTAAGAAAAAGCGCTCCAAAATTTCAAAAGAAAATTTTTGTTAAGGCTGGCTCATCTGACCCAAAGAAGAATGCTATCCCAAAGAAAAGTAAAGAGTTTGTAAAAAATCATGTGTTTGGTGGCTTTCATCAATGTTCTATTTGTGATTGTTCGGGATATAAGGCAGTGGAATACCTTTTGAGATTCACTCCCAATGCCAAAGGACATAAAAATCCTATGGTCAAGCAAGAGTGGGTCGTCAAAAGTTGCTAACTCTAGGACCCAAAAAGGAATAAAGGGGACCTGCTTTAAATGTTTATATTTTAGGTTCTTTGCTTCATGGTTGGATATTCAAAAGCTAAAACGTATGAATGGATTCTCGATAGCGGATGTTCACGACACATGACTGGAGATGAATCCTTACTCGAAGATGTCCATGAAGAAAGAGGTCCCTCCATAACATTTGCTGATAACAACAAACATCAAGTTGTAGCATATGGAAAGCTCAAGAAAGACAAAGTGTGCATTGAAAGAGTCTCTCTCTTTGAAGGACTCAAGCACAACTTATTATCCATATCTCAATTCTGCAACAAAGGATTAGAATGCCATTTCACTTCAACGCAATGTCTTATCAAGAATGGCAAAACTGGAGCTACATTACTCACGAGATATCGTAAGACAAATATTTACATTATTGATTTCCATAGTATGAACTCTAGTACTAATCTTTGTTTTGTAGCTAAAAGTGTGAGCGAAAATAGTTGGCTGTGACACAAGCGCTTAAGTCACTTGAACTTCAAGTATATATCTAAACTCAGCAGAAATAATCTTGATGATTTTGAAGCTGGTGAAGATGTACCAATTGAAGACCTTCAAGTTACTACAACCCAACCTAACTTACCTCCTGAAATTTGTGAAGTTAGAGGTCACCCAATCAATAATATCATTGGTGATCTAACTGTTGGCGTTCGTACAAGGAAAGCTACTAACTTTGATGCTTACACTGCATTTATCTCTCAAATTGAATCAAAGAAGGTTGATAAAGCGCTCCAAGATCCGAATTGGGTTGTTGCAATGCAAGAAAAAACCAATCAATTTGAACGATGTAAGGTTTGGAATCTTGTTCCAAGACCAACTGATCAAGGAGTGATTGGTACGAAATGGGTGTTCAGAAACTAGATGGACGAGAATGGAACCATCACAAGAAACAAAGAAAGGTTGGTTGCACAAGGCTATAGGCAAGAGGAAGGAATCGACTACAATGAAACTTTCACGCCCGTAGCAAGACTTGAAGCTATCAGACTTTTTCTAGCTTACGCCGCTCACAAGAACTTCAAGTTATATCAAATGGATATGAAAAACACGTTTCTAAATGGTGAACTCCAAGAACAAGTCTACGTAGCTCAACCACCTGGGTTTGAAGATTCACAATTTCCAAATCATGTGTACAAACTCTAGAAAGCTTTGTATGGGCTAAAGCAAGCGCCAAGAGCATGGTATGATGCACTATCCAAGTTTCTCATTGAGAAAGGATTCACTCGCGGTAAAATCGATACTAATCTTTTCATTACCAAACATAATGGTCATAAATTACTTGTTCAAATTTATGTTGACGATATTATTTTTGGTTCTACTAATGAATTGTTGTGTAAGCGCTTTGAGAAACTAATGAAGGGCAAGTTTGAAATGAGCATGATGGGAGAACTCACATTCTTCCTCGGGCTTGAAATCAAGCAAATGAATGAAGGCATACTTATCAACCAAGCTAAATATACAAGGGATCTAATCAAGAAGTTTGGACTTGAGAATGCTAAAGCATACGACACTCCAATGGCTACCGGCAATAAACTCGACAATGATTTAAAAGGTAAACATGTTGATCAAATACTCTATTGAGGTATGATTGGCTCACTCCTTTATCTTACTTTTAGTAGGCCCGATATTATGTTTAGTGTTTGTGTTTGCGCTCGTTATCAATCTAACCCTAGAGAAGCGCACTTGATTTCTGTAAAACGTATTATACGTTCTCTCCGGTACTGTTAACCTTGGACTTTGGTACACCAAAGATTCAAATTTTAAACTTATAGGTTATTCAGATGCGGATTATGCAGCGTGCACGATTGATAGGAAAAGCACAAGTGGCACTTGTCATTTCCTCGGATATCGACTTGTGTCATGGGCAAGTAAGAAACAAGCTTCAGTGTCTGTATCAACAACGGAAGCAAAATATATCGCTGCGGGAAGTTGTTTTTGTCAGATTCTATGGATGAAGCAGCAATTGGTGGACTATGATATAATCAAAGAAAATTGTCCCATCTACTGCGACAATACATCAACAATTGCGGTTTCTGAAAATCCTGTCATTCACTCCAAGACTAAGCTCATAGACATCAAGTATCACTTCCTCAAAGACCACGTGGAAAAAGGCAATATTCATTTGGAACACATGGGAACCGACTTTCAAATCACCGACATTCTAACGAAAGCACTTGACGCGAAACGGTTCATCTTTTTGAGAGGTTAAATGGGTATGCTTGAACTCAACTAGTCAATATAGTTTTATAACTACTAATGATTTTATGTCTTTTTGAGTTATGAATATCCTAGGTTCAAAAGTTAAATCCTTTTTTTCTAAGTTTCAAAGAAACTTTTCATTTTGCGCCTGTGTACGCGCCTCAATTACTCACTGCGCGCTCAAATGCCCTACGCGCCTAAATCATCTTTGCACGCCTATGAGTTGATGCGCCTCCCATGTGCCTATTTATGATTGCGGCTCAATCAATGCTCATATTTAATTTTTTCAATGATTGAATGTATTCAATTTGTCACAAGTACCAGGTAAGTTAATTCTGATCATTTATTATAGAATCTTTGTCTTTTGACATCCCATAATTGTTCAAGGGTACTTGTGCAATTAATTTTCTCTCGTTTTTCGTTTTTCAAAAATTTTATTTTCTGGGGATATATTTCTTGCACCCCAAACTTACACCAAAACAGATATTTTTAGGGTTTGGTCATAATTGCTCATACACTTACAAGGGAAGTGGAGCAGTTTTTCTAAACCCAATGCGTCACATCATTGTAACCTTGTGTCATTCAGCATTAATGGGTGTCCTTTCGTTTTAATGAGCCGTAATTTTCCCCTCATAAATGCGCTGTACGCCTTTATCTCTCTTCACCATTAATGCGCCGCATTTCCTTTGACACCCCATAAATGCCCATCTCTTCATATTCCCATCTTTCTAAATTTTAACCCCATTATTTCCATATTTGTGCCTATTTTTTTGAAAAACCTAACCTATATATATCTCTCTCTCTTTATCTCTCCTTCCCATCAGTCAGTCTTTCTCTCTCCCAACTTCTCACCGTCATCTCTCCCTCTCCCTTCTCGTTTTTTTTCTTTTTCCTCTTCATCTCTCTACATTTGTTATATATAACTTCATGGGTCCTAAGAAAGCTTCAAAGACGAATCATGATGAAATGGTATGAATTTTTAACCCTTTCACTTCTTTAATTTCTGCAATTTTATGTTTCTCTGTTCTGGGTTCGTTTTTTCTAAAACCGAAAATCTCATTTTCCTTGTTTAATCTTGTTTCGGTGCTCCGTTTTCAAAATCGTTTGTTGGTTTTTGTTCTATTCGTGATTTCGAATCTTTATAACTAAACTTTTTAACGATCAATGCTTTCTATTTTGCGAATCTGAAAAAATCTCCATTTTTGTTTTTCAAAATTTTCGTCACTTTAAATCCATTTTCTGGATTTGTTGTACTTGTTTTGGTTTACATATTTGTGATCCTTGTCTTCTTGTGGTCATTTTGACATATTATTTGTTTGATTTGGTGAAGTTTCACGATTTTGGTGTTCTTCGAGCACTGAAGGGTGTTCTTCGTGTTCTTCGTTTTTCTTGCATGACTTGGGTTTTATATTTTCAAAACTTGTTTTTCAAAACTTTGCATGTTTGATTCTTATTACTTTCATGATTAATGTTTTTACTTGTTTGAGATATTTTGTGTGTTTTTATGCTAAGTATAAGTTTCACATAGTTATGCGGCTAAGTGTTTTATATGCGCCTAACTCCTTGCACGCCTTATCCTTCTGCACCTCCTTATGCACAGTTGTTATAATGCGCCTATTTTTCTTATGCGCCTACTTTTTCACTTAGTCATTTCTCTATGTTTAACTTTTCCTTAGTATTTTACATAGATTCATTTTATGCGCCTTTTATATTTTTGCTCATTCAAAATTTCATACGCCTACATAAATCATGCGCCGTGAATCTTTCTGCGCCTATTCATGCGCCTTTGATTCTACGCGCCTGATTCATCTACGCGCCTCAAATTTTCTATGCGCCTCAAATATACTTTGCTTATTTTATGTTTCTATGCGCCTCAACACCCCTAACTTAAATCACTGTTATTGTTTTCAGGATATTGCAAATTTTAGGCCTGGTGAAACCTTTGACTTCACTGAGTTAACTGCTTAACCTATGGGCATTGATATTACGAAATACATCAGAACTGCTAGTCTTCTGCCCTTATTCACTCTGGATCAACCCTTCTACTCACCACTTCTGGTTGATGAGTTCTTTTCTACTTCCAAATTCGTTGAGTTACCAACTGATACTAAAGGACTTGTGCGCTATCGAATTCGCGTAGTTGTACAAAATGTTGAACTCACCATTTCTGCTGGCACTATCAAGCACGCTGTAAACTTCAACACATCTGGCCCTCATAGCAACGCGGGTTAAGCCAACTCTTACTCAGCCGCCGCGCAGAGTATTGTTGCGCGCACCTATCTCAATATCCCCACTCTTCAGAACAACATCAAGAATGTTGAAATTAGGGATGGATGAGATCTTTTAGCACATATAGCGCATCTCGTTGATGCGTCAATTGTGTTCAAATCGGGCAATGTGAATAGATTCACGGTGGAGCAGTGGGAATATACTGCTGCAATTATGGGAAAGGCCAAGCTCAATTGGCCTCAAGTTCTGTTCAAGACTCTGCTAGACCAGATTGATAAATACAACAAGAACAAAGCGGACGGGAAAACTAAATTCAAGACCCACTGTAGAATCCTCACTAAAATCTTTCGTACCTACCCAGCCCTTGCTCAATTCCTTGATGCAAACCATGTTTATAAAACAGACGATGTACCATTTTTTGGTAAGGATAACTTGGTGTTAAAGAGGATCAGAAAGCGCATTGCCAAGCGCACGCCACGAGTTAAGGGTGCTCAGTTAGTTGATGAAGAAACTGAGTGAGATGAAGAAAATACTAAAGGCGCAGAAGATAGCGCAGATGCTGGCGCAGGTACTGCAATTAAATCTACGCAGAAACTGGTGCTCCATCTAGCGCAGTTCCTGGCGCTGGTACAGACAAAGGCAAAGGGATTGCACATGTTGAGCGCGGAGGCAGACCCCCTAAGTGCCCTAGAGTTGATAAAGACGATCTTCAGGCAATTAAACGCGCACAAGAGGCTAGTTTGGCTGAAGTGCAAAAAAAGAGGAATGAAGACTATCAATTGAAGCAAGCCAATGAAATGGCTAAGGCAAAAAGGCGCAAAGGCGTAGGGTCTAGTACTGATGAACGCGCGCGTCTACCCCTACTGCGTCTCCAAATAAATCTGCTCATGCGCCTGTACCACCTCCAAAACCAACTCCAGTTCCACTCTCTTCTCAACAACAACAACTCAAAGATAAACTCTCCCTTGATTTATTTAGTGACTTAAATGAGGAACATGTTAAGGGGGAGCCTGAACCATTCGAGAGGCGCAAATCATCTACTGCACCTGTGGCTCCTGCGCCTCCTCTATCTACAGAAGACCCCACTTCCAGTGATGATTATATTCCATCTCCTAGACACACTTTTGCTCCTTCCCTAGATAGGCGCTCTAAATCTCATGCGCCTCAACATTCTTCTGCGCCTACTCCTCCCACTCCTGATATAAGTATGGTACTTTCTCTACTTCAACAACTTCATGAAGGTCAAGCTTGAATTGAGTCTCAGTTTGAGCTTCATAATTCAATGTTAACCAATCAGGCAGATGAGATTGCTGCCATTAAGAGGGAGATAACGTGTATTGGCGCTGACATCAGAGACAAACATTTTCTTACCCCTCAGTAATAGAGTGATGCTATCACGCAAATGAATGACATGTTCAAAGAAACTCTTGCTGAACTTCGTGAAAGAATTAGCGCAGGGATCAAGCTCACAGATGGTGAATCTTTCATTGATGCTATTAAGCAAGTTGAGACCAGTGTTGCTGCTGACATTAAGAAGTTTCTTAACTTAGTCACTGGTGGAAGTGATAAGTTAGTGGGTGTTATGGACAAGCTAAAGGAGATCAAGGATGAAGTGAAAAATGCTTTAGAAGCGTATATGTCTTTTGCGCCTTCTACAAGCGTAGAACATGGCACGCCTCTTAACTCTCGCTCCTTGCTTTCAAAGTTAGATGTTTTGAAGGAGCTGATTGTTACTCACTTAAACGCTATGCATTCTAGTGCTCATAGGCGCGCAGAGAGATCCTCCTCTGACATTGTTTCCGTACAAGCTGCTGTTGAAGTAACTTGCAAGTGATCGCTGAAAATTTTTCTCAACATCAAGCTATTACTCAACGCTCCATTGATGAGTATCAAGACATCAATGTTGGGCATCTGTTCTACCTCAGAGATGGTGTTCAAGAGACTTTCACAAATTTTAACCGTACTCTTCAAATTTCCAAACAAATTCAACGCTCGGTGACGGAGATCGAAGAAGGTTTGAAGGAAGATGATGCGCCTCCTCCCAACCCTTAGTTATTTTCTTCGTTTGTAAGTTTGTTAAAATCTTTAGTGATAGAAACCTTTTTGTTAGTGATTTAGTGCTTACATGTTTTAGCACATCTTTTGTTTTTTTGTTCTGTTGAAAACTTGTAATCAACTCTTATATTTTGAGTTTTAATGAGAACAAAGCATCACGTTTATCAAACCTTGTTCATTCAAACTCCTTGTTTGTAGAACAATGAATATTTTGTTTAAAATCATATGCATCATATTTGAACTATTTCATACTTTAATGCATTCGAGTTTAAACTTTGTTTAAACACATTTTAAACCAAAACTCATAGATTTTGAATGTGTTAAACTGTTATTTCTATCTTTCCATTTGTAATGATTTATCTTTATTGGAAGAGATAAGAAATCTATATCTTGGACTAGTGTGTGCATTAACTTGAGACATGATTTACCAATTTCATTTATTTGTACATGTTATTATCAAGTATAATGTTTGTCCCCGATATAGTAGGTAATGGCATCAATCAAATAGGGGGAGATTGTTGGGTATGCCCACTTATATCTCAGTTTCAATGTAATAGGATTGATTAGATTTGATTGATCCATCACTTAAGTTTTATTTCATGGACTTAAGACCCACATGTAAGAAGTATTTATACTTCATTTTTTAGGTAGTCCGTTGTAATAGAATAGGCTTAGGAATATGGCAAGATATCAAGATTCAAGAAAAATCACAAGTTGTTTTTGAGCCATGCGCCTATGCGCCTAACTGGATATTGCGCCATGCGCCTACCAGCGCGCGCGCATACAGTCATGCGCCTAGATATGCTACATGCCCCCTAATGGCTCAATGCGCCCATGCGCCCTTTTGGCTCATGCGCCCCATTGTGAATGATTTAACACTTGGTGATTTATTGAAGACATGAAGACTTGAAGAAATTTAAACTACGCCAATGATCCAACGGTGGAAACATAACACGTATGCACTCGCATCTAAGGACACCTGTCCATAACGGTCATATTTGTGTTAAGTGTCTAACGATTATAAAGGACACATGCTCCACTCAATAAGCGACAGCACATCTGTCCTTTAACCTTATCCACAAGAGATTTCCAACGGCTAGTTTTTGGATCTCTACTATAAATACCCCATAACTTCAAACGTTTTGAAGTTGCTAAGATATTCATAGTTTCTCTCAAGCATTTGATGAAGATTTGAAGATTGCCTTTGATTTACCAGAATTCTCAAGAACATCTTCATACCTTCATACTTAGCCCAGATCCTCAAGCAAAAACATTTTAGTTTTATTGTGCTCTCAATCTCTAATATATAAAGAGCCTTGAATCTAAAATCACACACGCACCTCTTTAAGTTTGATCACTTAGATCTTTCTTTAAGAGATACACCGGTTTTGTCTAGGATTTGTTCTTTCATAGAATATTAGATCTTGAGTTAGTGTATAAGCTCAAACGTTGTAATTTGTAACACTCTCTCATATTATAAGATCTTCATTAGAAATCCAAGACTAACCATCTTGGTAGAGGACGTAGATCATTTCCCGATTGAACCTCTCCAAATAGCGCGTATTAATATCTTGTCAATTACTTTCAAGTTACTATCTTATCTCACTATTTGCTTGTTTATTCATCGTAGATTGATTGGATTGAATTGTGTTGTGTTGGTTATATCATTTGCCTTAGTTCCTTATTTCACCCACTTTGAGCCAAAATATTTAGAGTGTGTGTGCGACCTCTTTATCATACTTTGCGCCTATTCACTTAACTAAATTCCGATGTGCATTTCACTCACTCACTTAGGCGCATTTCATAACGCTTATTTGATAAAGTGCGCATTTGCAATTGAGTTTATCAAGGGTACAAAAATAATTTTAAAACAGCTATTCACCCCCCCCCCCTCTCGCTATTTTCCATACCCTTGTTGTCCTTTGGGACCAACACAACACACATTGTGTCGTCAACCGAAGGGTGGGCAACGATCTCCGTGTCCAACCTCCCCCCCCCCAAAGCCTTGAAGTCCTCGTAAGTCGGAGTGATTTCGTTGTAAGAGAAACAATACACATGTCACCTTATATCCCAAAAGGACGCGGCAGCCCTCAAAAGCTCGAGGTCCGAGATGAACTCCTTGAAAGACCAAAGGGACTTGAGTCCAAATTTGGCTTGGAAAATGCCTTTGTTCTCCCTCATATGATACCGCATCCAAAGCCTAAGGTTTCCCTCAAAACATTCTTGATCAATCTTGGGCAATTTTGGTGGTTTCTCCATAAGAAAGGGTTCCATGAAGTAGGAAGCTCTCGAAACGAAAATGGTGAACTATTTCTGAACTTCAGACCAAGGCACTGGAAAGGATGACCAAACTTGGAGCAAAATTCGATGCAAAAAGTAAACCCTCTGGCCTAGCCGTATGGATACTTTTCCCTAACAGAATTAATGATTTCTTGTTGGAAGTTGGCTTTATGATCCCACCCATTAAAAGCCTCATCCCAAACATACCATAAATACCCCGACATTTACTCTTCTTTGGCTCATGCAACATGATTTTTTGGACCTAGAAAAGAATTAGACCTCCCATTGAAAATTATGAAAAGTTTCGGTGGTCCCCATGTGACGTAAGCCCATTATTTTTTAGTAAAAGAGTTGTGCAGAAAACGCTGGCGGTCTTTGACGTAAGCCCATTGAATGTTGGAAAAATCCCGGCAGTCCTTAGTCGGACGTAAGACCAGTTTTCCCGTCAAACTCCCCAAATATGGAGTTGACCCAAGCCAAGCCTCGACCCAAAGTGGTCATTTTAGGCTGAAGCCTTTGTCCCTCGACAGTCCAAAGCGACATAAGTCCATCCTTTAGTCAACCTTCCCCGTAGAGTCGAGTTGACCACATCCCGACCTTGACCAAATGAGAGTCAAGTCCATCCTTTAGTCAACCCTCCCTGTAGAGTCGAGTTGACCACATCCCGACCTTGACTAAATGAGAGTCAAGTCCATCCTTTAGTCAACCCTCCCCATAGAGTCAAGTTGACAAAATTCCGACTTTGACCAAATGAGAGTCAAAGTCCATCCTTTAGTCAACCCTCCCAGTAGAGTCAAGTAGACCAAAACCCGACTTTGACCAAATGAGAGTCAAATCCACCCTTTAGTCAAACCTCCCAGAGTCGAGTTGACCTAATCCCAACCTTGACCAAATAAGAGTCAAGTCCATCCTTCAGTCAACCCTCCCCGTAGAGTCGAGTTGACCACATCCCGACCTTGACAAGATAAGAGTCAAGTCCATACTTTAGTCAACCCTCCCAGAGTCGAGTTGACCACATCCCGACCTTGACCAAATGAGAGTCAAGTCCATCCTTCAATCAACCCTCCTAGAGTTGAGTTGACCACATCCTGGCCTTGACCAAATGAGAGTCAAGTTCATCCTTTAGTCAACCCTCCCCGTAGAGTCAAGTTGACCAAATCCTGACTTTGACCAAATGAGAGTCGAGTCCCGTTTCTAGGATAGGATGAAAGATATCAACCTAGGTTTAGGAGAGGATGATAGATATCCCCATACCAAAGCATTTTCTAGGAGAGGATGACAAATATCCACCTAGGTTTAGGAGAGGATGACAGATATCCACCTACCAAAGCATTTTCTAGGAGAGGATAAAAAATATCCACCTATGTCACCCGAACTTAGCGGTCACTCCTTAGGTTTGAGACGCTAAGTTCCTCACCCGACCTTGATGGTCATCCTTAGGTTTGAGTAGCCTTAAAATATCTCACCCCCCGAACTACGTTAGGCTTGATTCCATGCGAATGGGATACGTAGGAATCCTATACCCCTAGGTCCAGCCATGTAACTAAATTGGTCAAGCCTTCCTCCCATCATAGACAGATTGGGATGCTTTTTAGGTCGACAACCCCGCTTTCCTAAAGTGATGTTACCGAGGGGCTCTGTAAGTACCCCAATCTGAACTTAAACCAACTTAGAGGAATTCCTAGAACCATTTAGGGATAAAATGATAGGATAGGACCTCACTAGGATAAACCAAGAACTTTAGGATTGTTCTAGAATTAAACGTAGAAAAATCAGGAAGCTCGCCAGGCTGAGTCGTACGGATGGTTTGGGTACTAGAAAGGCCCAGCCGTACGACTGGTTTGGGTGCCTTCAGTCCCTATAAATTGAGCCCTTGCTGATCATTTCAGGGGGGAGAAATATTAGTTTGAGAGCATAAACTCTGCTGAAACACGAGCAGAAACAGAAACATTGTGAGAATTGAGTGAAAGAAAGGAAGATAGGCTAGAATCAAACATTGGTGAGGCCTCCTTCTCCCCCATCTCCCCTTCACTCTTCTCTACTTACTTGTCTATTATCTTGTCTACTTAATTCTTATATACTTCTTGTAATATTATTACTTGGAACCAAGCCTTTGAAATGATTCATGGTGCCCTCATACCTTGTGTATGAATAGGGGTTAAAACCAAAGATGATCAAGGATTGTTATGATAAATGCAATTTACTTTATGTCATTTACATTCATGTCTATTTACATTTATGTCATGTCTTTATATTTGGCTTGGTGATCCATTGCACATCTTGGAGAGAGCCCTTACATATTTATGATGTTTATGTTTATTGTTGAGATGATCAAGTTTGGGTGGTAAAGTCCCAATCTTTACCATCCAAACTTTGATTCAAGCCTTAATAATGTCCCTTTGGGTGATAAAGACTCAATCTTTATTCATCCAAAGGTTGATTTTGATGCCTCATGGACTTTTATTGGATGAATCAACCCATTTGGGAGGTTAAAGTCTCAATCTTTAACCATCCAAATGGTTATTTTGGCTCAAAGCCATGTTCATCAACCTTGTGCTTACTTCCCCAATTATTGCCTTGATGCCCAAAAACCTTGTGTTTTGGTGTCTAATTAATGGTCAAAGGCATAGGGATATTGTTATGCATGTTTTGGTACCACAAAAATAAACTGAAAAGATCACATTCTGTCCAGTTTCAGCAGGATTCCTTGTTTCTGCCTGAACTGGACTGCTTTCTTATACATCTGTAAAATTCCCAGGACAGCCATCCCCATCCGTATGGATGGTTCGTCCAGGGAATTTTTTTTCCAGTTTTTCCCCATTCTGTTAAAAAGCTTTGCAAATGGACCCCTTTTAGTCAAATCTTAAACTGTTTTCTGTTAAGTCAGTTTCTCCCATTTTAACACACACACGCACACTTGCACGTTTTGGTCAACAAACTAGGGAGACTCGGTTTTCTGAGGCGGATTGGGTGAATGATGAAAAGTTCTTCCCAAGACGTAACTTGACCTCCGAACTCACCTTCTCTAACCTTTTCCGTTAAATTTGGGTTTAAAATTAAATTAACGTGGCGACTCCGTTTTCTTGAACATAAAGTGCCGTGTTCGATTTCTCGAGGGAACTTCTTTTCGTTTTCCCGCGGGTATCTTACACTTACTTGACAAGTCAGGACTCAATTCACCTACACTATATAAACAGGCCCTCAATACAATTTACGGGTAATGAAATTCTTGGCTTACTCTAGTCAATTGATTTCTCTTTGTTTTCTCACATACAAAACATAATCTTACTCTCACACCGGAGGGCCTTCGCCGGTGAAGCCCCGGCTAGTTCACGTTTTATTGTTTCTTGTGTGCAGATCCGTCTGAGGAGTTCTCTTTGCTGTATTTATCCGAACCGTTAGACGAAAGGCTGATCTGGTACGTTTTTGGCAGCATCAGTTTGGTTCCATTGCCGGGAAGCGTTCGATCAGAGAACTTTTTGTCCGGATAACCACATTCTCCTCATGACTGAAATCCTGGTTGACAGTCGACAGGCTAGTGTTACGCCTGATGCTAATCTTAATCCGCCACCACCTAATGTGGCTAATAACGATGCTTTGAATCAAGGACTTCTTCCGCCTCAACCTCAAGGGGGCGGCATGCATACCCGTTCACGTGGGCCTCCACCAGAAGTTACTCAAATTTATGGGAGGAGAAGGAGAACAACTACACGCCCACTAAATGATGAGGCTGGCCCCTCAAGACCAGCTCTGATTGATCGAAAGGTATTGCTCCAATAGAATATCACAACCCTCCAACAGCTAGCTGATGCTCAAAGAGCTCTTTTGGAATATGACCCAGAACACTCCCTGGCACCTTTCCTCTAGCCCTCCAGAACTAAAGGAGCTCGTGAGGATGACAGGAGTAGCTATAGGGAAATCCCACGTGCCGATGGCAGACGTCATCAGGAATCACGTGATGCTCCCCGAGTTAGCTGACTTGAGGGCTGACATAGCCCGGTAAATCAAGAAGGAAGGGATTTAAGAGATCAAATAAATCAAAAGAGGGAGGAAGAAGCGGAGTCTCCAGATGTGAGAATTATAGGGGAGAGACGTAGACATAATGATCGGCGTCGTTCTCCGCAAAGGCCGGCGCCTACACATCATTCTCCACTGAGACGAGCTGTCCCTAATCCGAAAATAAGCCGAGTTGCTGGAAAAAGATGAGAAAGGGGAAGGAGAATACAGAAGAGCTCTTATCGTAGTTCGCAAATCAGCGACCATACTTTAATGAATTTGGAGAGAAGGCTCAAGAACATAGAGATTAACCAGGGTCAGAGAAGGCCTAGCAATGATTATGACGCGTTGCGTCCTTTTGCGCAGTGGATACAGGACTCTCCACCTAATCCACAGCTGAAGCTCCCTAAAGCAGCTAGGTTCTGGTTCATGGATCTCAGAAAAGGAAGCATTGATTCTTTTCCAAGATTGAAAAGTCAATTTCTGGAATATTTCCCCACTGCAGGGGCGAGAAAGAAAAGGCTCTCTGACTTGGCCAACATGGTGCAAGGTAAAAAAGAATCAACCCTGGACTTCTTTCAGAGATTCAGGAGCCTTGCCGACTCTATTGAGGAAACGGCTAACTGACAGGGAAATATAGTGTGCTTCACCAACGGGCAGAGATCTGAAGCCCTAACTTATGAATTGTCGGTGAGGGAGCCTCTCAATAAGTCGGAGTTATATCATGTCGCATATGCAACTGAAATTGCCGAGGAGAAAAATAAAGTTTAGGGATAGCAACCGAGACCGAGATCATGAAAGGAAGCCGCCAACTGGTGACTCGGCTCAAGGCTCCAATGGAGGTGGAAACAGGGGAAAGAAACAGAACAAGGGGAACCGAGATCTTCACACCCCCCCCCCTTACAAATCCTATCTTCGAAATAATGAACTTGGTGGATCTTCCTAATCCCAGGCCCATTAAAGATAACCCCAAGTACCCGAGGGACACTAGCAAATATTGTGCCTACCATAAAGATCATGGGCACGAGATAGAGAATTGCTATGCTTTGAAGACGATTGTTCAGAAGTGGGTTGACCAAGGGTTGCTGAATCGATATGTCGCTACAAAGGACAACAAGCGCCCAAGGGAGGAAGAAAAAGAGCAAGGACGAGAGGATACGCTTCCAAGAGCAAAACTGATTGGAGTTATACGAGAGGAGATCCCCTCAAATACCAGGTTGAAGGAACAGATACATGAGCTGAGCAAGGTGTACCACATTCCTCCCTGGATTCATAAAGGGGAAGAAGTGATCAGCTTTTCCCCAAATGAGCTAGCTGGAAACAGAGCAATGAGGGAGCAGCCGTTGGCTATAAAAGGAAGAATAGACAACTGTGAGTCTGAAAGGCTACTGATCGACTCGGGGGATGCTAAGGATGTGCTGTGTTACAAAACCTTCAAAGAGATGGAACTACCAGACACCATGTTGATTCCCTACAATGGAAGGCTGGAGGGGTTCACCATAAAGCAGAGGCAAAGGGAACCGTGGACCTGCTGTTGGAAATTAGAGACTATCCTTACAAGGCCTCGGCAATGATCACCTTCATCGTCATGGACTTGGCTAGTGATTATCATGCCATCCTAGGCTCACCTAGCCAAGGGAATTTAGGAATGGTTTCCTCCCTCCCTCACCAAAGGGTAAAATTTCCCACCCCGGCAGGTGTTGGATGTGTCCAGGGTGCACCTAAGCATTTTTTGGAGCACGTGATGAAGTCCAGAAAGTCTAAGAATAAAATGGAAATCGATACTCCTGAAAGGAACATCACCCTCTACAAATCGACCACGGTTACTACAACCTCGAACGTCGGTATGATACTGGAAGCAGTGGAAGACGTGCCTGAAGAATGGGTGATACTAGACGATGACACGGTAACAAATGCCAAGATGATATATGGGCTAGATGGTTTTGGCTCTATTTCTATTAACACAACTTCAGACGAGACGAGTGACATGACCCTTGCTCTCATCCCAAGCTCGGGGGCCACAGAACCTACCATCGTTGAGGCTAAGGTCGACCGACTCCTAGACATGGAGAATTTGAGCCTTGAAGGCGGCGACAAGGAGAAGGTCAAGCAGATAGTCATAGAAACTTTAGAGTTCAGAGATTGACCAGAGCTTAGACCGGTCGATCAGTTGGAAGAGGTCGAGATCAATCCAGACTACCCAGAACAAAAGATAAAAATAGGAAGGCAACTCCCACCAGAAGAGAGACAAGAAATTAATCTCCCTACTAAAAGCAACCTGGATGTATTTGCATGGAGGGTAGAAGCTATGGTTGGGGTCAAAGAGGCCATCGCCATTCATAAACTTAAAGTGGACAGGTTTTTCAAGTCGGTCAAGCAAGCTCGGAGAGTCTTCGCAAAAGATAAGGAAAAGGCCATCGAGGTAGAAGTTGAGAAACTCATGAAAGCCGGCATTATAAGGGAAGCGACCTACCCCGACTGGCTGGCTAACGTCGTCGTGGTTAAGAAGCAGAATGGCAAGTGGAGAATATGTGTAGACTTCACTGACCTCAACAAGGCCTGCCCCAAAGACAGTTACCCGCTCCCAAGGATTGACAAGCTGGTAGACTCCATTGCTAGACACCGGACACTCAGCTTCCTTGATGCTTATTCAGGTTATCATCAAGTCAAGATGTCAGAAGGGGACATAGAGAAGACGGCATTCCAAGCAGCAGGGGGTTTACTATTATGTGATGATGCCTTTTAGCTTGAAAAATACCGGGGCAACTTATCAGAGGATGGTAAACAAGGTCTTCAAATCACAGATCGGCAGGAACATGGAAGCTTATATAGACGACATGGTGATAAAGACCAAGTCAGGAAGCCACATCCCGGATCTGAGGGAAACAATACAAAATTTGAAAGCCAATGATATGAAGCTTAACCACAGTAAATGTGTGTTTGGGGTCATGGCAGGAAAATTCTTAGGCTTCATGGTCTCCCAGAGGGGCATCGAGGCAAATCCAGAGAAGATCCAGGCTCTAGTCGACATGAAGGAGCCGACATGTGTCAAGGAAGTCCAAAGGTTGAACAGAAGAGTGGCTGCTTTAGGAAGGTTTATCGCGAAGTCAACAGAAAAGTCACTCCCTTTCTTCAAAGCCTTAAAAGGGACCAAAGATTTTCCCTGGACACCAGAATGCTCGGTTTCGTTCCAACAGCTGAAAGGATACTTGGGATCCCCTCTACTACTTAGCAGTCCAGTTATGGGAGAGACACTCTATGTATTTCTTGCAACAATAGATAGAGCCGTGGCAGCCGTACTGGTTCGAGAAGACAACAGGGTTCAGAGGCAGGTTTACTATGTGAGTAAGGCATTATCAGAGACCGAATCTAGGTATTTCAACGCCGAGAAAATAGCGTTTTCTCTGGTGATAGCAGCAAGAAAATTGTGTACCTACTTCTCCGCTCATCCCATCACGGTCTATACTGATGTACCCCTAAGGAAGATACTCCACAAGATGGATAGTTCTGGCAGATTACTCAACTGGTCCATTGAGCTGACTGAGTTTGACATAACATACAAGCCTAGAACGACCTTGCTGGCACAACCACTTGCCGACTTCCTGGTAGAAACCGCCTTCTCAAGTGAGCATGTGCCGATGGCCCGAAAAAGAAAATTCCCTGTGGATTGAGAGCCCCTTAGTGAATTACCAAGAGATTGCTGGATCTTGTACACGGATGGGTCGACCACATAAGGAAGAAGTGGAGCAGGGGTATACTTGACAAGCCTAGGTGGTGAGCTCGTTGCAAGGGACTTCGTCAGATTTAAATTTCCTGCCTCTAACAACCAGGCTGAGTATGAAGCCCTTGATCCTAGGTATAGAAAAAGCAAAGTATCTCAGCGCAACAAAGTTGGTGGCCTACAGTGACTCCCAGTTAGTAGCGAACCAGGTAAAGGGAGAATACAACACTGAAAATCACATGCTGACCAAGTACAAAGACCTCGTCCTTCACATGATTAAGGATCTGGATTTCTGGGAAATAAGGTTAGTGGGCCGAGAACATAACCAAGAGGCCGACCTGCTCTCCAAGATGGCCACAGCCGAAGAGATTAATCCTTTAATCATATATTCCGACCAACCAGCTTATGAGAGGATGGAGATCTTGGAAATCAGTGACATAGAAAGGACTTGGATCGATGATTACAAGGACTACATTGAAAAGGGGAAGCTGCTTAAGGACGAGTTAGTGGCCAAGACAATAAAGAAGAAGACGGCTAGATTCATCGTGTGGAACGGTATCCTTTACAGAAGGTCTTTCTCCAAACCTCTCCCCAGATGTGTCTCGCCCCAACGACACCGAGCGTCTACTTGCTGAGGTACATAACGGAGTTTGTGGAGGACACCCTGGGGCCAGAACGTTAGCCAACAAGGTGATAACACTTGGGTATTACTGGCCAAACCTGAGAGAGGAAGCCCAAGCCTATGTAAGAAAGTGTGACAAATGCCAGAGGGTTCTCAGATTTTCCAAAGGTGCCACCAGTAGAACAAACACTTATCATACTGAATTGGCCTTTCGACATGTGGGGAGTCGGCATCATTGGCCCTTTTCCCTTAGCAAAAGGAAGCAACAAGTTGGTAATAGTGGCGGTAGATTACTTCACCAAATGGGTCGAGGCTAAAGCATTGGAAAATATTACCGAAGAGAACGCCATCAACTTTATTCATGACTACATCTGGTGTCGTTTCGGGGTACCTCATACCATTTTGACCGACAACGGGCTACAGTTCTCGGATGCATTCACGGAAGAGCTAAACAGGCTTAGGGTAAATCATAGAAAGTCGTCGGTCATCCATCCACAGGGTAATGGCCAGGCAGAAGCACCAAATAAACTAATTCTGAATGCACTCACTAAAAGTCTAGAAGGAAGTGAAGGAAAGTGGCTGGACGCCCTCCCCCTAGCTCTATGGGTAGTTCGCACAACAACTTGGGGGCTGACTGGGGAGACACCCTTTGCATTAACTTATGGATCAGAGGCAATGGCACCGGCCGAATGGCACTACCTACATTCAGGGTAACCAGTTATGACGAGGTCCTCAACGAATACAACAGACTTCTGGACCTAGACCTGGTTAATGAAAAAAGACTAGCTGCTCACCTCAGAATGATCAATTACAAGCAGAAGACCAAGGCCTACCATGACAGTAAAGTAAAGAAGAGGGTTTTTGAGGTCGGTGATTTGGTGCTCAGAAAAATTGAGTCGACACACAGGAAAGCTCAGCAGAATAATCTCTCTCCAATTGGGAAGGGCCCTACATTATTACCCATGTTATCCGGGAAGGGACCTACATGCTCAAAACTCCAGACGGAAAAGAGCTTAAACACCCATGGCATTCGAAGCACTTGAGGAAATACTATTAGTAACATCTCGGCACCCTTACTATCTTTTAATGCTTTCTAGTTAGATTTTTGGTCTTTTTAGTTATTTCTAGTTATTTCTAGTTCAGATTTCTAGTTTCAATTCTATCAATAAAAGTTTTTTTCTTTCACATTGTTGAATTTACATTTCTAGTACATAACACTAGATCCCGATTTACGTATTACTTGACAATGCCTAGATCGTTACTTAAAGCCGAGCACTTAACGTCGGGCTTCCCCCAAATAAAAGCCTAGTTCCCGCAACTAGCACGGCCACGGCATACTTGACATGCAGGGTCCGCATTTGAGCTAATACTATGACATCTAGCTCCCTTGACAATTTAAGCCTAGTTCTGACAACTAGTTTACTCGAATTTACCAAACCGAGCACATGACGCTCGTCCCAACTTCTAACAGGTCCTAGCCTCTAGCTACAACTGGCTATGCACACCTAACAAGTCGAGGTATACATCTCTAAGCCTCCAGACCGAGGTCAAACAAGCACTTAGCTACATGACAGTTAAAGTGAAAGCAAGAAACACCTCAAACCGAGGTGGGAACTGTAAAACAGCAACATTAAAAGTGTTTGTGCCCCCAAGCAACCCGGGGCCGAGGCAAGCAAATACGAAAAACAACAGCAAACTCTTCTAACCTCCGGATCAGATCATCGCTCCAGGGAGCTTTATAGCAGATCTCGGGGGGCCTTTGGGGTGTTGGTTGGAACCAGGAATTCCCATCCTAGTCGGCTCTCGGCCTTGATAACATGATTGTTCCACCCCGACACCTTGCTTACGGAGCTAGAGATTGGAGAAATGATTTTGGGCCTTCTCTGCCTACTCCTTATTGTTATGACCTAGGTATTATCATTAAAACTTCCCTCAAAGAAATGGTAGGATGCCATTGGATATGGCTCGAAACACAAACTCCGGCATAAGACGATGAAGAAATTCAGATACCTGACAGGGTTGGCGCCCAACATAGTGGGAACCGCCTGCCAATCTTCCAGAAATTCATAAATGAAAGGGTCAAGAGGTAGCCTCAGTCCCAGCAGGAACTGTGTAAAGAAAAAAGCTACCTCTATGTGGTTCCAATAAAAAGCGGCTATCTCTTCACCAGTAGTCAGTACAGGAGCGGTTTCGTACGCCAAATCAAAGTCATCACGGGAAACCCTACAGTCCGTGTACAAATATTCTAACATCTCGGGTCCAGCCTTGGTCTGTTTCGGCTTAACAGGAGCAGCGGTATTAGTTCTCCGACGGCGGCTCCTATGGCCACGTCCTTGGCCCCCTTCTGGGATATCGGCACCAAATTGGTCCACTATCCTTTCGGAGGTACTCTCTCCCGATATAGCTGCATAGGAAAGAAGGGAGTTAGCATCAGAAACCAAGGTAAGGAGTGCACTCACTCCCCTCATTCCCTCCGCAGAAGCCGAGGAGAGTACCTCGTCCTCCGATAGAATATAATGAGAAGAAATGTGGGTCAGAAGGTCAGTCAAAGTAGAGAGGACTATTAAATCAGGGTTCATCATTCCTAGATGATCAAACCTAAGACTATTGGCTGGCCACTCCACCGCTCCGTTATAGGCTCTGTGTGCTACAAGAATCTCCCTAATTTCGCTCAAAGGTAACAAAAACCAAGGCCGTCCGTTCTCCGATAAACCCTACGGTTCCTTCTATGAAAGCCCAAACGGACCAACGATGAAACATCAAAAGGCATTCTCAGGCAGAATAAGAGGCAAAATAGAGCAGAAAAAGAAAATGGTAAACGGGAATCGGAAATACAGAAAGGGGGGAGAAAGGTACCTGACTAGTTGCTTTGGATTAGAATGAAAGCAAGGGAACGAAAGGAAGCAGGAACGTAGAAACGTTTGGTGAGGTATGTTCGCCGGAATCGAGTTGTATGTGTCAGTCGCCGTCTGAATCACCGATTGGTTAAACCTTAGAAGCAAAGACTTTTGACAGTTCAGTAAAAAGTGAAAAGGGGATTTAGGGATTTCAATCGCTTGAAATTTATGGGTCGGGTAAAACCCGAGAATTTGGCCCGTGTCTACTCATATTCTCCTTGGAATTGATGGTGGCACACATCATCGCCCCATGCAATCATGACCTACAGTTAGGGATGTGCTTTCCCCATAAAGTAGATTGTCCTTTCAGCTGACTTCAGCCGCCTGACACAAGAGTGACATCAGGAAGCCTAAAAACTCGCGAAGCATTAAAAAGAAATTGCCAGCCCAGACTGACGTCCTCTCATCAAATATCTCGGTGTTAACACGTCAACATCTCAGCATTACTCAAGGAACAAGTTATACAGATACAGAAAATCGAGTTGTAGAAGTATTATACGGATAGGATTCAGAAGCAATAATTGAAAAGAAAAAGATAGTTCCATTATCATACCAAAAAGACCCCCATAAGTAGGTCGGGGGCCTGACCTGTACAAAGACAAAAGAAAGAAAAACTGCCAAAGAAAACCGAAAAAAAAAAACCCTATTCAACATCCATGGCGTCCCACTCAAAATCCCCATCGTAACCCCAGTCAGTTTCCTCAATAGAAATATCCTCATCAGCATCTTCTTCATCTTCATCTTCCTCTCCTTCATTGTCCCCGCCAAAGTCACCTTCATCGTCGTCGCTGCCACTGGAGGAGTCTTCTTCTTTAGTTTCTATGGGGTCGGGAGACTCATACTCTCCATTACTATAAGACGGCGATTCGTTCGCCAGAAAAGTAGATTCCAGCAGAGCTGAGGATTCGATGTTGGTGCCATGATCATTATTAAGGTTTTGGTCTCCGTTTTCACCGTCAGAGGAGTCTACCTCTTCAGGGAATGCGTCCGAATAAGATCTTTGGGGCATCATTGTGGATTTCGTAAAGAGATTTCGAGGACGGAGGAAAGATGGTGTAATTAATAATGTAGAAGTATGAACTGGTGGTGCCCTTATATATTATGGGATATGAAGTGAAGGGTGCTAGTACTATTCATGATGGGAATACAATTAATGAAGCTTCACTTTCCAAGCAGAGTTATGATTACTTTTTGGGAGAAGCGAAGATTTGTCAGAGTATAAGGATTTGGCGGCTGCTAGTCAAATTAACGTCAGCAAGATTATAATTAATGAAGGCAGCACGGTTTAGTTCCTACTCGACGCCGAGATAGAAACTCGGGGGCCACTGAACGACATGTACTGAACCGTGGTGTTGGATCGTGACGTGTATAGGCCCAAGCCCATGATCAAGGGTCCAGACGAAGCCCATACAGACATATGTCGAGGTGTGGACCGTATGCCGACTTGTGCCGACTTAGTAGGGAAACAGTTACATTCCTAATATGACACTTCACTAACAAACAAAGTCCAAATTTTATACAAATACAGTCGGTCCTTATCTGGGCAAGGAGACTTCACCTACAATACCGCCGGAACAACATTCATCCTTATCAGGATTCTATCTCCTGGGATTATGAGTTATACCTCAATACAAGCTCCTTGGCTTACTTGACAAGTCAGAACTCAATTCACCTACACTATATAAACAGGCCCTCAATACAATTTACGTGTAATGAAATTCTTGGCTTTACTCTAGTCAATTGATTTCTCTTTATTTCTCACATACAAAACATAATCTTACTCTCACGCCGGAGGGCCTTCGCCGGTGAAACCCCGGCTAGTTCTCGTTTTATTGTTTCGTGTGTGGAGATCCGTCCGAGGAGATCTCTTTGCTGGATTTATCCGAACCGTTAGACGAAAGGCTGATCCGGTACGTTTTTTGCAGTATCAATATATTTTTTCTTCAAGAACCTAGTAGAGAAAGTTGGTGATAGATTCTTTTTATTATTGGTAAAAAAAACAATAAGAATTATGGTATTCATGGGAATTGTACTTATTCATGAGAATTGTACTTACGCATAAAAAAAAAAGACAAAAACTTGGGTGAGAACACTCCAACCCGTCTCATGGGTGAGACGGGTCATTTTTTGACCCATTACCCGACCCACAACCCTGCTCCAGGACCCATGGGGGGACCCTGCCACGTGGCAGCCCCTCATTGGCTGAAAAAAAAAAAATTTTAAAAAAAAATATTTTAGACGTCTACTACATACCTGAGTTGAAGAGCAATTTAGTAAGCATAGGACAAATTCAGGACAATTGTTTAGCTATCTTAATTCATCAGGAAATCGAATGTTTATCTGTTAGCATCTATGTCACCGAAAAGCTCGATGTGTTTTCAAAACTGAAGCTATATCAAAAAAAGGCGGATGACCACATAGGCAATGTACTTTAGCAATTTGTATCAAATAATGCAACGTACTTGTTATTGTCAAAAAAAAAAAATGCTACATACTTAAATTGTTCCATAAAATCCAACAACAGCCCCAACCCACCCACCCAACCCTCACCCCCCACTCCCATCTAAAAAAACTATGTTTTTGTTCTTTTTTTGAAAGAAAACGACTTTTATTATTACTCGTACTTCAATTGTTTCTTAACACCCATCCACCCTCACCACCCCACCCCGTCTAAAAATATGTTATTGTTACTTGTACTTAAATTGTACTCCTGATTTTGTAGAACAAAACGAAAAACTAATCACTTGACGCATTTTCACAAAGTTTACCAACCACCAGAATATGTTTTCCAAAACATTTTCCTAATTGTTACCAAAATCAGAAAACAAATTCATTTCATTTTCCAGAAAATATTTTCCGAAAGCTATTTTCAGGAAATGATTCTTCATTAAACAAACCGAGCTTTAGGCTCCATTTGTTTCGCGTAAAACAACATAATTTCCCGGAAAATGTTTTCCGGAAAATGACATAAATATGTTTTTGGTTGTTTGGTAAATCTAAGGAAAAAAAATTTCGGAAAATATTTTCATATGAAAAAAAATATATAATTTAATATGAGGAAAAAAAAAAAGTAATACGAGAAAAAAAGGTAATATCGAAAAAATAGTGAAAACATTTTCCGTAAGTTAACTTACGCGAAACAAACGGAGCCTTAGATACTAGGCTCCGTTTGTTTCGTGTAAAACAACTTATGATTTCCCGAAAAATGTTTTCCAGAAAATGAAAATGTTTTACGAAAAATGACATAAACATATTTTTGGTGTTTGGTAAATCTAAATAAAATGTTTTCCAGAAAATATATTCATGAGAAAAAAAAATGAGAAAAAAATTGAGAAAAAGAAATAATTTTGAGAAAAAGAAAAAGTAATATGTGAAAAAATTTGAATGGGGGTTGGGGGGTGGGTGGGTGATGTTGGGTGGGGGTAGGGGAGGTGGAGGGATAGGGGCGAGGCGGGGGGTAAGGGAGGTAGGGGGATAGGGGGGGGGGGAGGTGTTTAATAATAATATTAATAAGAGTGAAATGAAGTTTTTTTTTTTTTTTTTTGGTGGTGGGGGTGTGTGGTGGGGGGAATTTGGTGGTAGGTGGGTAGGTGGGGGTGGAGGGGTGGAAGTGGGAGTTGTTAGAAAATAATTTTAATAGAGTAAAAAAGAAATTTGGGGGGTGGGGTGGGGTGGGGGTAGAGTGGTGGGGGTGGTGGAGTGTGTTCAATTTTTATTTTAATATGAGTGAAAAGAAGGGTTTTTTTTTGGGGGTGGTGGGGTAGGGTGGGTGGTGGGGTAGTTGGGGGTGGTGGAGGTGTTCAATTTTTTTTATTTTAATATGAGTGAAAAGAAGTTTTTTTTTTTTTTGAGGGGGTGAGTGGTGGGTGGGGGTAGTGGGGGTAGGGGGGGGAGCGGGAGTGTGAGAGTTGTTAGAAAATAATTTTAGTAAGAAAAAAAATGGGGGGGGGGGGGGGGGTGGGGTAGTGGGGGTAAGGAGTGAGAGTGTGGGAGTTAGAAAATAATTTTAATAAGAGTAATTTTTATTTTATTTTATTTTTTTTTTGGGGGTGGGGGGGGTGGGGGTGGGGGTAGGGGAGGGTGGGGGATGGTGGAGGGAAGGTAAGGTAAGGTTGGAGGGTGGGTGGGGGTGAGATAGGATGGATGGAGAGGGTGGTGTTGGAGGTGTAGTGGGTAGGGTGGGGTTGTATGGAGAGTTGGGTGTGAGTGAGTGAGGGAGTTAACATTTTCCGGAAAATGACTTACTTAGTAAAAATCTGTAAGTCATTTTACTTAGGAAAACCACTTTTCGGAAAATATTTTCCTCATTTTCCGGTGCGTAACAAACACCGGAAAATAGGGAAAACATTTTCCGAAAGTTATTTTACGCGAAACAAACGGAGCCTAATATTAATATGTAGGCTTGAAAACCCAGACTTGGTTATATCTTTCTCTTGTACATGCTATAAATAGCCACATTCAGATTAGACTGTTTTAATGAATAAATGTGTTCCTCGTTTTGATTATCCATGCCATTTGATTCTCTAATACTTTAAGACCTCTAGACTAGCGTCTCCGTCGTGGACCGGTGTACGTCCTTGTTCTGATGTTTGCATCCCTATTCATTGAATTCCGTCGTCTTGAGATAAATGTAGTAGAATGGATGGTGTGTGGTATATATATTGCCAGCTACACTAAGCACCTATGACCTACCTAATGGGGCATTCTAGATTAAATATTGGCCAAGTAACGTTTAAATCTCCTCATTTTCCACCTAATCTCACTTCAAACCCTAGTTTGAAAAATGAGTCTGTTAATAGTTTTTTGTTTTATTTATTTATTACTTTCAATATTAGGATATTTATTTATTAGTATTACTTAGATGGTAAGTGTTTTATTTATAAGAGTATTATTTAGATGGTAGGATTCTTGTAATTTAGGAAGTTCTTAGTCAACAAGTAATAGGCCTATTATTTAAGCTTTTCTATTGTAATAGTGTAGGAGGACTTTTGATGAATAAAATAATAATAATGTGAACTTGATGTTCTTTGAAAATAGGTTTTCTCTAAGAATGAGAAACTAGGGTTTCAACCATTATCCAGATTATGATACAAATCTGGTGTGGGTTATCGTATCCCATTATCAAATCGTTTGAATCTTGACACAGTTTGAACGTGGCATTGATAGTGGTAATCGTGTCAAGGTGCAGAATGACGTTGGTGTGCCCATGATTCTGCATCATCCCCCATTTTAACCCTAGTTTGAGCAATAATTTTCCGTCTCAAAATGATAGTATTGTTAATAGTGAATCAATAGCAAGTTCTAGATATTCACTAAGATAATTAATTAGCTTAGAATTGTTGCTTAAAGCTTATTTGTAATAATGACAAAAAAAAAAAAAAAAAAATGGTGAACTCATTTAGAGACGGAAATAGTTTATATCATTCAACTTGAAATGATAAGGAAATAGAATATATTACTCAAATTCAACTTGTCAACGATGAACATGTGTTTTACTTGTTTTACTTGTGTTTATACAATGATTACAAGGGCAAAAATGCACTAAGTTTATTTCTGCGTTTAAAAAGGCCGCATTTATTTAGGACAAGGCCGCAATTATGTAGGACGGGAAAAAATTGACTACTATTATGGAATAGAGGGAGTATATTTGCTTTTAAAATGATCTGAAAGTGATTTATTTATTTTTTTCAAAAAAAATGCATATCAAAATGAAAAATAAACAATTACTTTGGAATAAAGAGAATAATTAAATAAGTCAACCTTTCAGTTAGAACAGGAGTACTTGCCTGCTCCCAAGTTCTTTTTGGAAGGAAAGGGAAGAAGAGTGAGGATTAATTTATGCAACTTTCCTCAGTTTTGTTTCCTCCCTATAATGGGAAGAAAGAGGAGGAAATGAAGTTTTTTTTTTCACTAATACTGAAAAATAATACTCCCTCCATCCCCAATCGATTGTCCATTTTCACTTTTCAAACATTTTATTTTAAGCTTACATGATTAATATTGGAAATTCTCTAATTTTGAAGCCTTAATTTTAGATATAGGACTAATTTCTGGGAGAAATAAAATGGGGAAATGAGACTATCATTTTGTGACGGAAGGAGTACATTTAGTTTAAATAGTAACAAAAATCCAATGTCAATCATGAATCAAGAATCAAGAATAAATCATGTTTATAAGATCACCAAACAGTTAACAGACTATGGGAACATGGATAAATATTGACTTGGAAACATGAAATCAGAATAAAACCAGCTTTCTAGGATCACCAGATATTAAAATAAATCTTTTGAATCATTGAAACTTGACTTATATTTCCTCATCTTCAAAGGGATCTCGTTCAGGATAATCGCCGACCTGGAAAAATACACGGAATTAGGAGAAACAAACAATGAAATGTTTATACAAATAAGATGGTGTGGACAAGAAGATGATTAGGAAAAATATAATACCAAAAAGGTCACTTAGATAATCATGTTTCAGTTCAGTTGATTTTGTACACAGCTTTGATGATCAGAATTCCTACCATCTTCAAAGGAGAATTATATAATTTCATTTTGTGATCATACTTCATTTCAATAACATTACAAACCTTTACTTTGTCTGGCCTGACGATTGCTCCATGAAGTGGAGGGCATTCAAAGAATCGCACCCCTTTTACCCTGCAAACACGATGAAAGATAGCTTCAATAATTGACTAATTGTGTTAGGGGCACATGACCCTAATCTACTTCTTACGATAACAATATTTGACCAGAATGGAGGTCATTGCCTGGTGGAGTCCCTGGGGGGTTGCACTTATAGTTAAAGTTGTGCATGATGAAAAACTTCCACCTCATATATTAGTTCAAATCAGTTTTTCTAAAGCTGAAGGGAATGGAATTACGAGAGGTTGCCAGAACAAGATCCAGCTAAAGGATATATAATACTCCCTCCGTCCCGGAAAGTTAGTCCCATTTTCTTGGTTTTAATTTCAGTCTACTCTAAGCAATAATTTAAGTTAGTTCTAACTATCCGAATGAAAATCTAAAACTTGTTATTTGTAGCATTTACAATGGTGTATCAATAACAAGTTCTAAATTTTCATTATGTTAGTTACAACTAACCTAAATTACTGCTCAAAGTTGATTTAAGTTAACAACCAAAAATATGGGACTAAATTTCCGGGATGGATGCCGTGTTTCAAAACATGAATACGCGTGTGAATAGCAACTCTAATATTTATACACACACACAAATATATATATGTGTGTGTGTGTGTACATGTATTAATACATTCAAGAACCATTCATTTTGATGTAGCAACCCTATTCATTAGAAGAAACTTTAGTGTTTAATTATACAGCTACAGAAAACGAATGAAATCGATTAATCAAACTACGTTCTCATATTACTCTCTCTGCACTACTTATCATTACTAAGTTACCAATTTACTTAAATCTGTGATTTTCAGTATATCACAACTGACCCATTTATGTAGACATGTTTTTTTCTGGGGTATTAATTCTATTGCCCAACATATACCCAATAAGAGTGCAATAAGTTCGACTATTATATTACTGCAGAGAGTTCGTCAAATTGATAGTCTTGCACTAATAGATCTTACTCTGTAAAACGCAACACTGTAAGAGTTAGGCTGGTAAGTCCTTACATTTCAAAACACTACTTAAATTTCAAACCGACATATGGACTTTCCTCTTCAAAATGATTGAATTTGCAAACATTAAGTATTAAAGTCTCCAATTCATAAAATGTTTGACCAAGAGTGAGTTCTTTAGTAGAGTGGAGTACATACCATTATTCTTGACTTGAGACCAACTGATTACTATAGAAGTATCGTTTTCATTGGATCACATAACATTAATGAAAATTACTAAAATAGAATCAAAACAAGGATTGCATAGTAATTATGCCTTAATCGACATACAACAGATTGTCTAGGGATAGCACTTTCACATGAGTTGCACATAAAAAAAATCGATTTGCACCATATCATGAAGATAACATACATTCTTAAAAAAGCATTCAATGGCTATAAAGTTTTACTTACAGGCCATCATGTTTCCCCAGTGGTTCATCATACTGGATTCCAACCCAGAAGCCAGGCCCAAGTGCTTCCGCCCTACCCACAAATTTTATGGCACCTCTTTTGTCCCCAGGTTCGACTTGACATCTATCTCCTATCTAAAGAGCACAGAAAAAAAAAAAAAAAAAATAGTAACAATGAATCATATTGAGTTAAGCAGCAGAGGCAACAAATTATATTTTATAGTTTAAATCAGCATTGGTTAAAATTATTGCTTAACGGACAATATTAGCTGTTGGGGGTTGCTGCGTAAGTGCGTGAGTAGAGAGGGAGAGATGTATTAGAAAGTACAAAGATTTAGTATGACAAGAGCTAATACACACAGACACACTATCATATGCTCTATACGTAAAAGATCAAAAACTGTAAGAAAACTGGGTTCCGCGCCAAAATCAGTGATGCGTCTGGTCCCAAACCAGCAATGGGAAAAATACTACTCCATCCATCCCTCCATCACAAACCAGCAATGCAAAAAGGTTCAACGTATGAGTGTTTAGTAGCATAAGTACATAAAAACCTTTAACGATCTAACCATATTATGTTGAATTTAATTGTGAACTACAATTTGTTATATAATCAGGGAGTATTTGGTATCTTCCAAACAAATTGGACATTCATTTAGGGACAAAGTTTCTTGAAATTTGGACATTCATTTAGGGACGGAGGGAGTGGTAAATGCTGAACATTATATATCTGGCAGAAATTACAGATTAAACGATCTTTGGCTATAGTAGAGCTTCAAATTGTCTCTGCAAAATCTGCTAAGCCTTAGCGATCTATTATTCAACAACTCCTCCAAGTCCCCAAAAGAACCAATAAGGCAAGCGTAGATAAACATAGAAAAATACATGCATAGCCAAAAACAAAATCATGGTGATTCCAACCAAAGACATTCCCTGTTTCTCCTCCACGAATCATGCATTTATCTCATGTAATACAATTCACAAAAAGATTTGCATTCTGTTTATTAGAGTGGCATTAATAATGCCATTCAAATGATTAGAAGAAACACACGTAAAAAAGGCGGTCTAACCTTAAAATTTGCGCAGATATCTTCCAAATAGTTCTCTGACATCTGATGTAGAAAAAAATGAACAGTCAGATTAAGAGGATAAATACCTCCATCATTTAACATTACGAATTTATTTCATTTCTGAATAGTATTAATCATCCAGACTATAATCCCTCCATCTTTTTAGTTTGTTCACACTTTGACCAAAACACGGGATTTAAGGAAAAGTGATACTATTAGTAGTTGAGTGGGTGTTGTGATTATAAAACGTATGATGGGATATGTGAGTGGGGTTGGAATTGTGAGTGGGATAGTTGTTGTGAGTATGACAAGTGGGTCCCATTCAATAAAGAATAATATAAACTTTCATTTTGGGAGTGTGAACAATCAAATGGGACACCCAAAATGGCAAAAAGTGAACAGACTAAAAAGACGGAGGGAGTATGTTCTTATGCATACATGTCTCAACTCTCAACATAAGTGGAATAGCATCATTCCTATGCTTTTTAAGTCCTGTTTATTAATCGTGTCCTCTTGTCCAGCCTTCTTTTCCAATCTCCTAATAAGTGTCTGTTCTAATCCCCCACTCGTCCACCCCACGCACAAAAAAAAACAATAAACACTCCTCTGTCCCGAAATTATCTTCCTACTTCTATTTTTTTGTCAATACGAAAGTACTCTGAGCAATAATTTTAGGTTAATTTAATTAGTCTGATGTACATCTAAAATTGTTACTGGTAATATTATGGTGTATCAATAACATGTTTTAAATTTTTATTAGAACAATTAAAGGGCAATGCTAGGGGCACAAAATAAGTTCACAAAATGATGGATACAAAATGAGGTGGTGATATTTTATTGGTTACATCGATAGTGGACTCGGCACACTCTAATTAAAAACACCAATAAAATCTTGACACATCATTTTGTAGACCAAATTTTGTGACACTTTTTTGTGACTTTATATTTACCCACAATTAAATTAACCTATTATTGCTCAAAGTACCTACATATTGACAATCGAAAAACTGGGAAGATCGTTTGGGGACGGAGGGAGTAGTAAAAGTAATGAGCTGAAAATTGTAGGAAATATGTTAAACATACTTCAAAGTTTACTAATTAAAGTATGTGAGAGCTTACTTTAGATGCCTGAGCAAGATGATTTTGAGGCACTAACTTTTCCTTAAATTTTCTATATGTACCTGGAAAAGTCAATAATAAAGCAGAATGTTAGTCGCATCAAACTTATGATGTATTTGATGACTGGTAAAAAAAAAAGTATCATGCCAAACTAGCTTGAGCCTGTTTTGACATTGTAAATATTAAGTCGAAAACAAATGTATGCACCTGTAACCAGCAAATATAGTACTATCACTAGGCAAACTGTAATGACTCTCAATACACAGGGTGACTTCTTAAAACAAGAACCAACCGTCAAGACAAGATAAGGGTCAGAACGTATCAACAACAACAACAACAACAACAAAGCCTTAGTCCCAAAATAATTTGGGGTCGGCTAACATGAATCCTCATATGTCATCGTGATAAAAGGAAGAGAGAGAGAGAGAGAAAGAGAGAGAGAGAGAGAGAGAGAGAGAGAGAGAGAAAGAGAGGAAAAAGATGGAGAAAATAAAATAAAATAAATAAATAAATAATAATAATCAAAAGTACGATCAACCCCCATCATTCACATGAATTTTCGACCTCCACTCCGGCCTCTTCAACGCCACATCTTCATCCACTCCGAGTAAACTCATATCATTTTCAATCACCTTAATCCAAGTTTGCTTGGGTCTTCCCCTACCCCTTGCCATTTTATCACTTCTCCACTCTTCAGGCCTCCTAACCGGTGCATCACTCGGTCTCCGTCTCACATGACCAAACCACCTTAAACGATGCTCCCTCATTTTATCCTCAATGGGCGCAACTCCTACTTTACCCCTGATCACCTCATTTCTCAATCGATCCTTTCTTGTATGCCCACACATCCATCGTAGCATACGCATCTCCGCTACATTCATCTTATGAATATGACACTGTTTCACGGCCCAACATTCAGTGCCATAAAGCAGTGCAGGCCTAATTGCCGTACGATAGAATTTTCCATTTAATCTATTTGGCATGCCACGATCACAAAGAAACCCTGTGGCACTCTTCCACTTCAACCAACCTGCTTTAATCCTATGAGCCACATCTCCATCCAATTCTCCATCTTTTTGGATAATAGATCCAAGATAGCGAAAGAACTCGGAAGCTTGGACAATCTTTCCATCGAATGTGATCACTCCTGCCTCTCTGCTTCCAACTTTGCTAAATTTACACTCCATATATTCAGTTTTGCTTCTGCTTAACCTAAAACCTCGAGATTCCAAAGTGCGTCTCCACAACTCCAATTTATTTTCAACACCTTCTTTTGTCTCATCAATCAGCACAATATCATCTGCAAACAACATACACCATGGAATAGCATCTTGGATTGACCTCGTCACTTCATCCATTATCAGGGCAAAGAGAAAGGGACTAAGTGCAGAGCCTTGATGCACTCCAATCGTGATAAGAAACTCTTCTGTCTTCCCAACACTTGTCCGTACACTAGTACTAACTCCATTATACATGTCCTTGATAATATCAATATATTTCTTTGAAACGCCTTTCTTTACTAAAGCCCACCAAAGTACCTCTCTTGGCACTTTATCATACGCCTTCTCCAAATCAATGAAAACCATGTGCAAATCTTTCTTTTTATCTCGATATTTCTCCATGATTTGTCTCATAAGATAGATTGCGTCCATAGTCGATCTGCCGGGCATAAATCCAAATTGGTTATCCGAAATATTCACAATTTTTCTTAGCCGTTGTGCAATCACTCTTTCCCAAAGTTTCATAGTATGGCTCATTAGTTTGATCCCTCGATAGTTGGTACAATCTTGGACATCACCTTTGTTCTTATACAAAGGGATTAGGGTACTTTTTCTCCACTCCAATGGCATTGTGTTACTCCAAGGGTCAGAACGTATCCTAACACAAAAAATATAAAGTAATGAATCGCTGTGGACAGAAAATGGTGTAAAAATGGTGTAATTAAACAATTTTGTTAACTAGTCTAATTGTAATTGCATATTCACATAAATGAGACTGAAACTGACGCAATAAGAAATGGGAGAGGATATAATATCACTGGGAGGAACAGAACCCCAACCCGAGAAATTTGGATTAGATTATCAAACCAACAGTATTGTCACTATATTCTTTCACGGAACAAGTGAATTGAATCAACGGCCTCAAAATGGGGTGAAGATTGTACCAAATTAATTACACTTTGTAGTGGACCGTAAATCACAACACGAACTACATGAGGCTCAAACAAATTTTCATCAGTTAACATTATTACCATGCACATAATACGTTTGTCTTTTTGGTCCATCTGTTACTATACTCCCCCAGTCCCTGCGTTCCTCTTTAAGAAAGTTCTCTTTAGACAATTCTCGTAGTATTCTTCTTAAGTTTGTATAGGAAATGGCAATACACCAGGGTCACAGAATTCGCCCAGAACGGGGTCGAATTCCAAATTCATTCGATCGAATCGAATCGGAATTCGATTCCGAATCAAAACGCCCAAATTCGCGACTGAGTTCGCCGGAGACGCCGTATTGCCGTCGGCTGTGTTACCCGGCAGAGAGAACGAAAGAGTAAGAAAATCGGCTAAGCCCTAAATTAAAGATAAATATCGACAATTGGGAGAACACTTACCGCGATAGGAAGCTAGGACGAGAACCTTTCTTCACTGACGATGACGACGACGACGATGGCGGCACGCTTCACGCAGTCGACTAGGCGTTTGCGTTACCCAAGCCGACATTCTCGCTTCACTCTCGTTTATTTCAGTATTTTTTTCCCTTTATTTCCTTCTTATTCCCTGTTCTTTTGTTTAAGAGATAATCTCTGAAAAGCCCCTCAACCTAATGTTTATTCATAAGGAGTCTAGATTTTTTTATTTCCTCTAAAGCCCCTAATAAATTATAGATAATTATTAATGTTTATCAAAGCTAACCTTACTAATACATGAAGCGAATTATGAATCGAATTCTTAACGAAAATACCTAAGCGAATCGCATTCACTCGGGGGTAGCGAATTCCGTATGCGAATTCGTGTCGCGAATCGAACCGCGTGCCGAATTATGTGACGCTGCAATACACCCCCATTTATTCGGCACTGATAATGTAAAAGTTGAGGGTCTTAAATGAAGAAGCCAGGGAGTCAAACAATCTTAAAACTTAGGGAACACAATTTTTTAGATGGACGGAGTACAATCAATTGGAACCATTAGAACCCTGAGAAAAGCCAAAGATGACAACAAATATTATCTTAAAAACAAAATTAAGGTAACAGTAACATACATATCCCTAGCTATGTCAACCAAGACCAGCCCTCAAAAGGACCCCCAAACATTAGTTCAAAGCCGTAATTAATAAAGCATGGGCCCAAGGAAGAATAACTAATTAACAGGCTTCGGTTTTTATCTGCTCACATGTTTCGCATCCCATCATTAGTTCATCCTAAGTAAATATGCTCTTACTGTTCCCATTTCCCAATAGAAAACCAATGAAATTGGACAAAGATGAGTGCTACCCCAGTAGATATTTGTCTGCATGCTCATATAGGATCAGATGATGATAACAGGTTCTGTAAGAGTGTAAGGTAAATGATCGCTAACTCTTATTGGACCACCACTAATATCAAAACAGTAACAAATGATGAAACTGGCCATTATGAAATGGTAGATTGATATATAAAGTAAATCCCCCACTAAAGTTTCTAAATCTCTCCAGCTATATGGCACAAAAATTAACTAGCATAGACAGCCCTATTTCCCAGGAATATGATTGACAAATTTGGTAAAGGGAATAACTTCTAAAGAGTATTAATCCCCCACAAACAGGTAAAAAGAACACTAGTACATAACAAGTCAACCAATGAACAATATACACTAAGAATAAAGACACGCATTTTCTGGTAATAAACATATGTGTGTGCGCGCAGTACTTATGTAGACCAAGTTTATGTGTAAATCATGCAATGGCATTTTCTCTATACTTGCCATCAAGTTTATCATATGCTTCTTCAGAAATAGTAAATTTCTCGACCAGTGAAGTATCCTCCAGCCAACCACCGGAAGTAACAGAAGAAGGATCAAGATCTATAACATGTATGCGATATCTACAAGAAAAAAAAAAAGAAGATAAAAGTGGATCAAAACACAGTACACTGAGTCTAGTTCTAGGAGCTGAAAAGACCACAGAAAAGTGATAGAGGTTAAGAAAGCACTTATGATATCAGTTTGCTATACATACCCTTGTTGCAATCTACATAGTTCTTCTTCAAATTATGATTAGAAATAGACTGCTATCTAACTTGAAACTTTAACCAAAATCAATTTCCATGTAGTATAATCAGAAATTGAGAAATAGAGTAATATATATATATATATATATATATATATATATATATAGAGAGAGAGAGAGACTATAGCTTAAACTAAAATCTATACCATAAGAATAGCAAACTGGATAAGAATAAGTTTATTCAGCTGACCAACAAACCATATCTCTGGTTCAAAATACACAATTGTTGATTATCAGATGAATAAAGCAATAACAATATTGAGGGTCCGATAGAATGAATACTGTAGATATTAAAATCTTAGTCTAGTATTCATCGATAAGAGAACTTCTAAACATATATGAATATGGTAGACTAGAACTATTGGAAAATAAATCAAACACTATCAATATGAAGAATTATGTTATACTCCCCCCCCCCCCCGACCAATAAGCAAATAAATAACTAACTAAATAAATAATAGTAATAATAAAAACAAAATTACATGAATAAAATAGTATCTCTCTCGTTATGGTTCCCCCCCCCCCCACCCAAAGAAAAAAAAAAGTACTGATTCCGGAAAAGAAAAATGTAAATTCAAAAAGGTATGATGCTTTTTCCTTCCCCTGCACCCAATAAAAGACAGAAATATATATAGTACATAAATAAAATAGTCACTATATCCTATTTGGTTTATCCCCCAAAAATAATTAGATTAGTGTAGATTCAAGAAGGTACTAGCAAGTAAGGTTACATACTTAAAAGGGTTGATTACAAATTAGGGCCTAACGTCTCGTATGAGGTCCTTAAGTTAACACGTATGTTGTCTATGACTTTGAAGGAAGGGTTTTTTGTCATTTTGCGTTAGGGCTAGTTCTATAAAGCGCAAAAACGTCCTCGTATTCCCGCCATAAACCAAACACAATTCTATTTCTCCCAAGCATGTATTTCTCCCGCCCAACGGAATTTGTTGAAAACCTCTTTAACTTCTCTGCAATTTCATTGTAATGAAGCCCCATCAATGCTTAATCGATATCTAACCAAGCCTTGAACGCAAAATGACAAAAAACCCTTCATCCAAAGAAATATGGAACGCACATGTTAACTTAACGGAATTTTTGGATTCGCTAAAAATTAAAGTCAGGCCCGTTTGGGGACCTCATACGAGACTTTAGGCCCTAATTTGTAATTAACCCTACTTCAAATGTTTTATTTGCCAATTGGGATTATTATTCTGGGAACAAGGGAGTAATGTTAATCAAGAAGCTTTTCATCCAATAACGT
The DNA here is from genome assembly GCA_026119855.1 of Campanula takesimana. Taxonomy (NCBI): domain Eukaryota; kingdom Viridiplantae; phylum Streptophyta; class Magnoliopsida; order Asterales; family Campanulaceae; genus Campanula; species Campanula takesimana. The sequence goes on along the minus strand of JAOWBW010000756.1, from coordinate 358,041 downwards.
AAGGGAAGGAAGACTAACCCATCTTGTGGTGAATAAAAGCCAAGAGGTTTCGTATCATCAGTCAAGCTCGAAATTTTCACCCCAGTATCGTCATAGAGGTCAAGACTCATTGAGCTAACAGAAGTTCCACATTTTTTCCAAAGCTTTTCTTTAACAGCTTCCACAGTCATCTGAAATGGCAAAGATTTACTTAAATTTCATTGTCAACGAAACGAATGATTGATGTTTAACAAAATCTTCCAGATATCACAAAGAAGCACACATAAGAAAAGCTAGTGTGAGGAAAAAGGTTCACTTGACCAGACAAATAAGAACCATAAGAGACTAGCCGATAAAGATAGACTATGCAACTTAGGACAATAATATAAGATGAAATTAGGAGTGTTTATGATAAAAATAAGTTTATAAATTACTTAACATAGTAAGGGCTGGATCTATGGCATATTAGGTGCAAGTACATCCAATAATTTACTCCCTCTGCCCCTAAATGAGTGTCCATTTTCAAGAAATTTTTGTCCCAAAATGAGTGTCTTTTTTTAGCATAACTTCGTCCCTAATTGTTTTTTTTCGAAAAAAATTTCACCGGTCTCTTTATACGTGCAAAACTAAATGTTTGGAAAGGAGATTACAAGATTATATATGAATCTTTGCCACCAAACTGAACAAAAAGTTGACATTTTCAGATGTCCCTTAATATGAAATTTAGACACTCATTTATGGACAGAGGTAGTAAATATTTTGAACAAAGCGCACCCTTAATTCAAATAGTCAACCTAGCTTAGGAGGTAAATTACAAGAATTTTAACATTTTGGTCATGGGTTCGAGTCTCAAGTAGGCATTTCATAATTAAATTTTGGAACTTTCTAGTGTAAGGTGTGCACCCATTTGGAAAAAGTCCTCAATCCGCCACTGAACATAGTTAATTATAAGCAAACAACCGTGTTGTTTCACTAGTCAAGAGCAAAATTTAAAGGATAAATGCCAAAACCAGGAATGAAATATAGATGGAAGAACATGAAAAATAAATTGTAACCCAATGCCAAAATCAATGGCTATAAAAAGAAAGATGTACCTGCACATAAAGTTTTCCAAACAGTATTAAGAAATCCAACGCTTATTTTGCACAAAACTTTAGTAGATGGAAGAACTAAAAAATGCAAAATAAAATAATAAAAGTAATAACTAATAACAACAGATTCAATCCATCAATCAGGAAAAAAAAAAGCCAGGATATTATATTAATCTAGAAATGTAGTTAGAAAACCAAAGAGTAGCTAAACTCAAAAAACTCCAAATGGGTTTTGTAAATCTACACCCAAAATATGCCTAGCATGGAAATGATGGATTAAACTGAGGTGGGAAAACCCCAAAAAATTTAAATAAATAATAATTTCACCGAAATCAAATCAATTAGCAGGGTAGAACAGTTAATGGAGAAAGCTAGAGATTTGGGTATTGAAAAATTGACCTGCAGTGAGAAACGAACTTCTGGGGAGAAGCTTTTGAGGTTAGAATGAGTTACGCGTAGAAGAACTGACTCATCTACTTCAACTTGTAAGCGCGACGCCATTGATTTTGTCGATTAACACTTGATCCTTCAATCTCCAATAAACAATCAAACAGTCCAACAATGTGTGTAGTTTGGAGTAAAGATTTTCGTGAGTGGAGTCTGGAGCTGTATCGATTCGTCGCGGAAGGTTTGAAAAGTTTTGAATTCTGAAGATTAAAATTGTTTGGGAGTTTTTATTAGGGGTGGATTGGTAGGTATACAAAGTATATTTTTCTTGTACCGTGTACCAACTAAATATGATTTGGTACACAAAAACGGGCTTTGGACTCTAGGGCCCCTGAGCCCAGATTCAAACCCAAATAAGGAAAATTCAGAAGGAAAATTCCTCATACACCCCTCACTAGCAAAATGATGTAAGAAGACTAAAATACCCGCATATCTCTTCCCAACTTTACTTTTTTGGTCAATTTTTAGTCAACTCTTATAACTTACACATAATTATCATATAAGAGTTTAAAAAATTACTTTTTGATTTTATTATAAATATAAAATAAAATAATAATTGGTCAAATTTGGTCAAACTTGGTCAAACAGCAGTCAAACTCTTATAACTAACACATAAAAGTCAAAAATTTCACTTTTTCCATTTTTTACAAAAAATAATAATAAATTTTTTGTCAAACTTGGTCAAACAGCAGTCAAACAACTAACACATAAGAGTAAAAAATTTCACTTTTTCCATTTTTTACAAAAAAAATAATAATTTTTTTGGTCAAACAGCAGTCAAACTCTTATAACTAACACATAATTATCATATAAGAGTTACAAAAATTACTTTTTTCATTTTTTACAAAAAAATAATATTATTTTTTTGTCAAATTTGGTCAAACTTGGTCAAACAACAGTCAAACTCTTATAACTAACACATAAGAGTAAAAAAATCACTTTTTCCATTTTTTTTTTTACAAAAAAAAATAACAAAATTTTTTGGTCAAACTTGGTCAAACAGCAGTCAAACTCTTATTACTTACACATAATTATCATGTAAGAGTTACAAAAAATATTTTTTTCATTTTTTTACAAAAAAAAAAAAAAAATTGGGTCAAATTTGGTCAAACTTGGTCAAACAGCAGTCAAACTCTTATAACTAACACATAAGAGTTACAAAAATTACTTTTTTCATTTTTTTACAAAAAAAATAATAAATGTTTTTGGTCAAATTTGGTCATACAGCAGTCAAACTCTTATAACTAACACATAAGAGTCAAAAATTTCACTTTTTCCATTTTTTTACAAAAAAAAAATAATAAATTTATGGTAAAACTCTTTTAACTTACACATAATTATCATATAAGAGTTACCAAAAATTACTTTTTTCATTTTTTTACAAAAAAATAATAATTTTTTTTTGGTCAAATTTGGTCAAACAGCAGTCAAACTCTTAAAATTAACACATAAGAGTTACAAAAATTACTTTTTTCATTTTTTTTACAAAAAAATAATAATTTTTTTTTGTCAAACTTGGTCAAACTCTTATAACTAACACATAAGAGTGAAAAAAAATCACTTTTCCATTTTTTTACAAAAAAAATAATAATTTTTTTTGGTCAAACAACAGTTAACATCTTATTACTTACACATAATTATCATATAAGAGTTACAAAAATTACTTTTTTTTCATTTTTTTACAAAAAAATAATAGTTTTTTTTTTGTCAAACTTGGTCAAACAACAATCAAACTCTTATAACTAACACATTTAACATATAAGTGTCAAAGTCTTATGAACATGTTCATAAGACTAAAGTTCTATTTGAAGCTGTTCATAAGACTAAAGTCTTATTGAGCCTGTTCGTAATACTTTGCTTTTATGAATAATAATGTGTATTATAATTATATTATAAGAATCATATTTTTTTTCCCATTATTAATAAAAAAAAAATTAATAATATTTGATCAAATCCCGATCAAACTTTTATAAATGATTTGTAAAACCAATTCGCCTTTTACAATTGAAGTATAAGTATACACCTTATTGATTACTATTTCATATTTTTCAAAAGTCAAGACTGCTAAGGAGCGTACTAAGTTGTGAACTTTTAGCACATCATCAGCAGCTACTAGATCAAAAATAACACACATATAAAACCAAACTAAAGTCCATCCACCACACACACACAGGTTAAAGAAAGAAAAAAACAAACAAATATAAGCTGCAGAGAGAAAAACCTTATAGAAATTGGTGAAAACGAAACCATAATAAACAACATACTTCTTCAACTTTTCTGTTAGAAAAAATCATCTGACTATGCTCGGAACGAAGTCAATTGCATATATGTTCGTTCGTCAAATCTGGATATTAGACGGTTCCGGAGATCGATGGCTAGGACGTTGAGCTCACCCGGAGATCGAAGTCAATTGCTGGAGGATATGGCTCAGATCTGTCGGATTTCATCAAGTTGAAACAGATCTGAGCGCTGGAGAAGAAGATATACACGCGGCAGAAGATCTTACCTGTATCGTGTAGTCGGAGGTTGGGGTGGGAGTGCCGCTAAGCTGGATGGGTGAGGGAGTCGGATAAGGTTTCATGGCCGGAGTGAACTCGCCATTGTTATTGCCGGAGAAGATGGATCCGCCAGAGACAAGAGATGAAGAGGTAGCGCTAAGTTCTTGCCGGTGCAGACGTCGGAGAGTGATAGAGAGAGAATTTATTCGCCTGAGAAGATGAAGAGCGTCGGCGTTGGAGAGTCGTACGTGTGTCGTTTTTTTAGAGAGAGAGAGTGTGTGTGAGAGAGAATGGGAGTGTGTGTGTGAGAACTGGTGCGAGCGTGAGGGGAGGGTTTTGTTGGGGTGGGGTAGTTTTGTTGGGGTGGGGTAGTTTGGGTATTTAGCATTTTTATTTGACTGGATTTGACTGGTCAAAGAAACTTAGGGGTGTCCGGGGAATTTTCATCTCAGATAAACTCCTTATCTGGCATTTAATCTCAGCCTCTCCTTATTGGTAATAAAATCTCAGATCAGGGGCCACACAAAAATATGTACAAGTACCAACCACAAAAGTCGGTACACCAAGTTTATTGGTACGGTTGGTATTTGCTTGGTACGGTTGGTACTCGATATATACCAAACGTAAATGAAGTTAAAAAAAATTGCTTTTTTTTTGTTACATTTTCTTGTCTAGCATAAAAAAAAAACACATTATAACATAAAAATAGATCTCAATTACAAATTTTAAAGTCTTGAAACTAAAGAAAAGTAGAACAATTGAAGTCTTGCAAACTAAACAATATGTGACTCTAAATAATATTCACCACGACTCCAAAACTAAAATATTACAATAAGGCAGTTTGAAATTTTTTTCATCGTAATAAGGTAACTTAAGGTTAGAAAAAAGAAATTAATGTTTGATACTCCATTCGTCCCAAAATACTTGTAGTTTTAAAACACGTATTAAAAAAATCAATAAATATCAAATAGACCAAACTACCCTTTAAATATTTCAAGTACCTAGACAATTAGACGAAGTATTATATATGCGTGTGTGAGTGTGAGTGTGTGCGTGTGTTTATATATATATATATATATATATATATATATATATATATATATATATATATATATATATATAAAGTTGGTACATGGTATACCAACCAAAGTTGATATTGTATACCGTGTACCAACCAATTAAACAAAAATGGTACGGTACTACCTACCAAAAAATTCGGTATACCGACATTTTTATACCAATTATAATTGGTACGGTTGGTATACGGGTTGGTTGGTACGGTCGAGTACAATTTGTCACGTTTTTATTCCCACTAATTAGGAAAAATGTAATTAAGGAAATGGTTTTTTTTTTATCAAATCAACATTTGATAAATTTCATAATAAGAGTAGGCTTTCCACAAATTTTGGAAGCTCAACCCAAGTACGAATGTGCAATATAACATCTCGATATTAAATGTCAGTCATTACATAGACATTACGAAATTCATACATGAAATCTATACAAAATCTTATATACTCCTTCCGTCCCAGCAGAAGTGTCACTTATTTCCCTTTAGGTCCGTCCCAGCACAAGCGTTACTACTCAAAATGGAAATATTTTAATATATTTATATTCAACCAACCCCGCCATTTAACCCCACTCATTCTCTCTCTTCATTTTCCACCACTCATTTTATTCAACCAACACAACTATTTACCCCACTCATTCTCTCTCTTCATTTTCTACCACACACCTACTACCTTTTCTTAATCCCCGTAACCCAAAAATTGGTGACACTTCTGCTGGGACGGAGGGAGTATATATTAAAGTTGGTGAGGATGGTTATGGTGTTGACATGTGGACAAACTAAAGAGAAAGTTTGCATTTGGTGATGCCACATCAAACATACCCTCATAATTGTGTGACTTTTCAATTTCTTTTTCTTAGCTAATAGTATTAGCTAATAATATTAGTTACTATATAGGGTAACTATTATAGTTAACTACTATAGTAACTATTACTAATAATAGCAATAGTTACTATAATAGTTAACTATTACAAATAATTGTAATAGTTAACTATTATAGTAGCTATTACTATTATTAGTAATAGTTAACTATTACTTATTAGTAATTATTAACTATTACTAATAATAGTACTCCCTCCGTCCCAGACTAAGAGTCCTATTTTCTATTTTGGTACGTCCCAGACTAAGAGTCTTATTCCTAAAATGACAAAGAATCTTTACTATTCACCCTACTCATTCTCTCTCATATTTTACTTTTATACTCACAACACCAATCAATTCACTATTCTCTCCCACTCATTCTCTCTCCTACTTTACTTTTACACTCACAACATTTACATCACTTCTAATATTTATTAATAAGCGTGCAAATGAGGGGTAGGACTCTTAGTCCGGGACGGATGGAGTAATAGTTACTATAATAGTTGATTATTATAGTAATTATTACTATTATTAGTAATAGTTAACTATAGTAATTACCTTATATAGTAAATAATATTACTAGCTAATACTATTAAGCTCATAATAGTTAACTATTAATAGTTAATCCTTATTATAGTTAATATTTATATTAACTATTATAGTTAATTATTAAATAAACTAAAAATTACTATTAATAGTATTAGTTAATCATACTATATATATTAATTATTATTCTTAATAGTTATATTAGTTAATCATAATAGTTATTATATAAATTAACTATTATTAGTAGTATTAGTTAATCATTATACAATGGAGTATATGTTAATATTTACTATTAATAGTACTCACTCCGTCCGAGAGTAAGAGTCCTACTTTCTATTTTGATATATCCAATAGTAAGAGTCTCTTTTAAAAATGACAAATGATGAGAAAGAATGAATTGTGGTTTTGACAATTTTGTCTTTCTAATGCTTTTATAATTACAAAAAGATCAAAATTACTAACTTACATTTTGTGCACTTGCACTATGAATAGTGTTTTGGACATCTATGCCCTCAATCCACATGCAATGTTTACTCATTTTCTATTATTTTTCTAATAAGTGTGCGCAAGTAAGGTATGACTCTAACTCTAGGACGGAGGGAGTATTAATTAATCATAATAGTTACTATATATGCTAATTATTACTATTAATAATATTAGTTAATAAAATTATTATTTTACTAATATGATTAGATGTACATAAAATGAATATAGAATATAAAATCATTCATTGAACAATAGCTAATATTATTAAGTCAATCAACTATAAAATTAAAAGTTAATTCATAACAATAATAAATCATCTTTATATTCAAATTTCAATTATCATAATAAATACAAATTATGTACAACAAAAACTAAATTTTGGTAACACAATTCTCTTAAATTTGTAAGCAAACGTTTTAATTCATATACAGTATAATTATATTAAAAAATATTATGTTATTTTATTAAATAAAAACATAAAAAAAAAAACAAAAAAAAAATTTGGCAAATCAGTTTCCTGTGCAAAGCACGGGTTACCCACTAGTTCACCTATTATATCACTTCAAAATCTTTCATCTTTTAGATATTTTGACAACATCCTGGGACGCACGGATATCATTTCAAGTGTAGCTTAGACACTGTTAGACATGCTCACGGTTCACGTTTGAACCGGATGAACCGTGAACCGACGGTTTATAGTGTTGGAGTAGAGATCCTCAAAGGAACAAAAAGGAGAATTCCAGGCGGAGGGAGCGAGCGGGCGCTCGGTGACCAGCAGGCGGGCGCTCATTTGGACAGTAGGTTTGGTTCTTCGAAAATCAAAGGCAGGCGGGCGCTTGGGGTAGTCCAGGCGGGAGCCTGGTCCGCTGACGGGATTTCGGGATTCTTTTTTGTTTGGGTTTAGATCTTATTACAGGGCATGTATTTAAGCAATGTTCCGCCCCCAAACTCATTGTAACTTCATACAAACTTATTATAGTGCAAGATCCTGCCTTGGTAGTGCCCCCAGACGTAGTCAAACATATTGATGAACTGGGTTAACAATTTCTGTGTCTTTTCTTGTGCTTTATTTCTTGTGCTTGTTTGTGGTGCCATTATTTTCTTGGGATATTGCTTGGGTGTTGGAGGGTCAATTCCACAACAACTGGTTTCTAGAGCTCTGGTTTATCGTTCCGGGTTATAGGGCGATTAGGGTTTGTTCCAGCAATCAAGAATGGGCAAGGATAAACAAACGGTGGAGAAATTTGATGGGTCTGACTACGGGTTTTGGAGGATGCAAATAGAGGATCTCTTGTACAACAAAGATCTCTATAAGCCTCTAAAGGGAGTCAAGCCGGAAGGAGAAAAGCAGGAAGATTGGGATCTCATGGATCGGAAAGCCCTAGGGGTGGTTAGATCTACTTTGTCAAAGTGGATCGCGAAGACTACCAAGAAGGCAAAAACCACAAAGGAGCTATTGGATTATCTTACTGAGAGATTTGAAACTCCATCTGCTGCAAACAAGGTTGATTTGATACGCAAGATGGGTAGTCTCAAGATGCAAGAGGGAGGATCCTTAGCTAAACACATCGATGAGTTTATGGATGTTATAGACTCATTGACTGCGTTGGATATTACGTTTGATGATGAGGTTCATGCGTGTTTGTTGCTAGCGTCTTTACCAGGAAGTTGGAGCGGAACGGTAACAGCGATCAATGCTTCAGCGGGTAAGAACAAATTGAAGTATGATGATGTTAAAGACTTTCTGTTGGGCAAGGAAAATCGTTTGAAGAAATTGGGGACATCGTCTACTTCGGGATTGGCCTTAGCTACCAGTAGCAGGGGAAGGCCGGGTACTAGCAATAAAGAGAGAACTGAATCAAGGGAAAACGTAGTGGGTGGTGAGGGCAAGGCCGTGGAGATCAGAGACAAACCAAGGGTCGCGAAAGGATCGGTTCAATGCTATCATTGTAAGGAGTTAGGACACTACAAGAAGGATTGTCCCATGTGAATGGATAAATTGGCGAATGTGATAATCGAAGGTGAAGATGTACTGGTTCTAAGTGTTAGTAGTGCGCTAGAATCATGGGTGCTGGATTCGGGGGCATCATTCCACTCATGCGGGCATGCAAAGGAGATGGAAAATTATACTTCCGGTGATTTCGGTAAGGTCTATCTGGCGGATGGAGAGCCTTTGGAAATCAAGGGGGAGGGGGATGTCAGAATAGGAGCATCGGACGGGAAGGTCCTACATCTACACGGGGTCAGACACATTCTGGGTTTGAAAAAGAACCTGCTATCAATTGGGCAGTTGGATGAAGAAGGTTACAAGGTAACTTTTGGCTGCAGGAACTGGGTTATTACCAAGGAGGATTCTGAGATCGCTCGGGGTAATAAAGAGGGGACATTGTATTTGGCGAATAACACCAAGGATAGTATCGCGGTGGCGTCAGCCAAGGGTGATACAGATTTGTGGCACTGTCGATTGGGTCACATGAGTGAGAAGGGGATAAAAGTAATTTGCTCAAAAGGAAGACTACCGGGTTTGAAGACAGTCGACGTGGGGATCTGCGAAAATTGTGTGTTTGGCAAACAGGCGAGGAGTAATTTCTCGAGGACAGGTAGGGCTTTGAGGGAAGCAAAGTTGGACTTGGTCCACACGGATTTTTGGGGGCCGGCCCCGGTAACTTCTCTGGGTGGTGCGTCATATTACATGTCGTTCATTGATGATTCGACAAGGAAAGTCTGGGTTTATTTCTTGAAACACAAAGATGAGGCATTCGAGGTGTTTAAGAAATGAAAGGCTTTGGTGGAGAATCAGACGGGACTTAAGCTTAAATGCTTGAGATCAGATAATGGTGGGGAGTATGAGCTCGGGGAGTTCAAGGAATATTGTGCAGCGAATGGCATTCGCATGGAGAAGACTCCAAAGGGCACACCACAACACAATGGGGTTGCAGAGAGGATGAACATGACATTGAACGAGCGGGCTAGAAGTATGAGGTTGAAGTGTGGACTTCCGAAGACGTTCTGGGCATATGCAGTTGACACGGCAGCTTTCTTGATCTGTAACGACCCGAAAACCCGGCTCTATTTTTCTTAGTGATAATTATTTAATTAATTATTTATGGTTTATTTATTCATTTAAATTATTTATTTATTTAAATATTTATGTGTACATTTTATGTTTCATAATAATTTATGCCTAGCATTTTATTTGAGTTATTTGTACTAGTGTAGAAGTGTTGGGACTTGATTGTAGTAGGGAGTTTAATTGTAATGGTGAGCAGTAGGGGAGGGGCCCTAAGTGTAAGTTTTAAAAAAATCATTCTCCTACTCCCTCCTTACTTCCCCTTCTCCTTCATTCTTCCCCACCTCACACACTGCACATTTATTTCTCTCTTTCCATGGAAAAGGTAAGAAATTTCCCCTCCCTTCTTCCTTCATTTTAGTCATCTTCCTCTCATCTTTTCTTAGTACTCATTTTATGAAATGTGTTTAGATCGTCGATAGGATCAGAGCCAAGAATATTTGAATTCCGCCATCTTTCATAAAATTCAAGTAAGTTACTTTTCCCCCATTTTTGCTAAAAATGTTCATCCTATGCTTAGGTGATACTATGATTACCATTTATTGCTTATTTGGTTGATTTTGAGATGATTTGCATTTTATTCCATTTTGTGAAGTTTTGTTATTTGAATCATCCCTTGAATTGGGTGGTCTAAATGATGTTTTATGAGTTGTTTTAGGTATATAGGGTGTTTGGGTATCTTAGTATACCTATTGGGAGCATTGGGTTTGAGTTATGTTGTTTGGGTAGAAATTTTGGGAGAAACCCAGTTGGTTCTTGCCGTTTTTCGGCGACCTCGGTGCGTGGGCGACCGCCCATGAGATCAGTCAGTTCTGAGTGTTAGAGTCAGGGTTCTTGGGCGACCGCCCATTAATGGGTTGGGCGACCGCCCATAGAATCAGTCTGATGGGTTGTGGGTTAGTGATTGTGGGCGACCGCCCGGGCTGGTTATGGGCGACCGCCCATAGCAGCTGACCTGAGTATCTTTGTTTTTAATTGTTTTCGAAATCAAGCTTAGTCTAGGCTCGGAGTACGATTCTAATTAATTTAATTAGACATTGTGGGATACTCTAGTGTTAAAAATGGTTCCTTCGTGAACAAATGTGTTATGAGATTTGATTAATTATTATTCGGAAATGGTTGGGCACTTTATTATGTGTGATTGGTTTTATTTCATCTTCTTGGTGATTTATTTGGAATGGTTCCCTACTTTGGAATCAATGGTTGTTTATTGTGCTAGTATTTTATTACTTAGCCTTTACTTGAAAGTCCAGCTGGTATTTGTGTGTTTCGGGCGATGCGAAAGATTTTAATGGCAATGAGCTGAGTCCATTATAATTCTTGACCATTGTTTTGCCCCATTATTACCCTCCTCCAGATTGGCCTTGGATGTGAGATGAGCTAGCTCCTTTGTGAGCATTCTAGCTGTTTGGTTTGGGTTATGACTTCGTGTCATATTTCCTTGCTATTATTGGTTATTGGTTCCGGTACCGGGGGTTTTCTCTTCAGCTTTTATGCGACTATGAAGATGTTGATTGTGTTGATTGTTGAAGCTGCGCAGCGACCTTTATTTGGTTCTATCTGTTGGGAAACCTTGGCTCAGTATCCATGTGAATTGTTTATTCCGCTGCTATTTGTTACCTGTTGTGTGCTATGTGCTATATGAGATTTTCTATTGTCAGAAGTTATTATTATTGCCTGTTGCATATTAGCATGTCATGTAGTTGCATTAGTATCTTATTGAGATTTTATCTCACCCCGTTTCCTTTCAATGTTGTTTTCCTTAACCCCCCCCCCCCAAGGAGGAAAGGATTAGGATTTGCGGATCGAGGAGGACGTCGAGAGGTTTGAGATATTTGGGCAGGTTATTATTGATCGGTTTGCATTATATAAATGTGTAACCTTCTTGGGGATAGTTGTACCAACAATGACGTCATTAAGATTTGTAATATTTTGTATTTTGGGTGTGAGCTTGTGGAGCTTACACTAGTTGTTTTATGATGTTGTTAAACTTGGATTTTCCAAACCTTGTGTTAAAATCTTTTGGGTATAAAATGGAATTTTTATCTTCAGTATTTTAGAGTTTATGGTTGTAAGTCGACGTCCAGCTCGCGAATTCCCGGCCCGAGGGGTCGGGGTGCGACAGTTGGTATCAGAGCTATGGTTTAGCTCTATGTATAAGTATAGGTGGACTAGAATGACCTTGGAGGGTAGATGGGTTCGGAGTGAGTAACGATGAGTATTTTATGCAGGTATTTGTTTGTAATGGCTAGAAGAAGAGCTGGTGAAGGCATCAGTGGGACTCAGAATCTTAATGGTCTACGGGAAGAAAACCGTGCAGTGTTTCAGGGCAGGTTTGTAGCGGCCGTGAAAGCAATTCATGACCAAGGGCCGAGAGATGAACATGTAGCACCTCCGCGATATGGGTTGGAGCAGTTCTTGAAGTTGAAACCAAGTGAGTACGACGGTGAGCCTGATGTGAAGAAGGCCGAGCTATGGATAGAATCGATGGAGAAAATCTACGATGTCTTTGGTTGCACTGATGAGGATAGGGTTCTGTTTGCAGCTTATAAGCTCGTGGGGGCTGCGGAACATTGGTGGAAGGCACTGAAGACCAGTTGGGATGCGACTCTTGTACCATATCCTTGGGAGTGGTTCGTGAGGAAATTCAAGGATCATTTTATCTCTCTAGTGAATCAAAACCGGAAAGAGATCGAGTTCCTCAGCTTGGAGCAAGGCATGATATCAGTAGCACAGTACTCGGCTAAGTTCACAGAATTAGCCAGGTGTTGTGACTACCTTGTGCAGACCGAGGAGCAGAAAGCGATGAGATTGATCAGGGGTTTGAAAACAGCTATTAGGACTCAACTTTTAGCCCAAAGAATTCAACCTTTTCAGGATGCGGTGGTGTTAGTACCCGATCTGAAAATGAGTTTATTAGGACTTTCCCAAATATACAAGGACTTTATAGGAATTAGAAACCTTGCAAGGACTTGTCCTGGATTCCCAAAATATCTCATTTATGACAAAATCCATCAAAATAGGCAACTTAGGGTTACCATAAAGCAACAGTGAAACCCTAGCTTGAAAATCAAGTCAGCCGGCAACCTTGGCCACGCGGCCAACATTGCTCCGCGTTGATCTTGGCCACGCGGCCACTATTGTCACCGGCATCAACAATGGCCAGGCGGCCAACCTTGCGCCGGATGATCTGGACCATCAGATCCTCCCATCAGTTTACTATATAAACCACTCCAGGCTATTGGTTTAAGGATCCGAATTTGGGAGCTCTTAAGGGACGATTTTGCTCCCAAATCAAGTCATTCAAGCCTCCAAAAACACTCTCAAGAATCCCAAGAAGATCCAAGGTTATTTATTGCCAACAAAGGTAAGTTTTCTAACTTTTTCTTCATGTTCTTGCCATATTATTAATTTAGATCCATAATATTCATATTCTTAATATGTTTATTCATGTGTTCTTCATAATATTCATGTTCTTGCATGTTTATTCATAGTTTCTTCATATGCTTTGCATGTTCATTCATATGTTCTTCATATGTTCATCGTGTTCATAGATTAAAACCTTATTTATGCTATATTTAGGGTTGCGATCTTCATGTTTGCATGTTATTTCATAGCCGATGATGATCTAGGGTTCATCAACCCAGGGATGATCTAGGAACTATTTCTAAACCCTAAACTTTAGGTAATTACTTCCATGATCAATAATCCTCCCATGATGAATGTGATGAATGTTCATTGAGATCTCATTGATGGCATAGTCATTATTCTAGGATGTGATCATCCTGCATGTTTCTTTATCCTCCCTCCTCATTATGCATGATCCCGATTCTTCTGCCTATTCTAAATTCTTCTCGAACTACGCTGACCTGAGCTTCTCACATTGAGAGGAACGTAGGCAATCTTCGGATCCGGTCTCAAACACTAACACACTACTAACACATTCATCATGATAGAAAGACCGATCAATTCGGGCAATAGGAGTGATAACGTTCAATATTCTTCTCTTGTTGTAATTTGACCCCCGAACCCATTAAACATGCTTTTTCTCAATGTTTTGGCTATAATTAAAACGGCGTGGCGACTCTCATAATTTTAATGTTGCTATGAATATTCCCAAATTCAAACACACGTATTCACAGTGGCGACTCTGCTGGGGACTGCTTTGAAACTTTTTCAAACTTAGTGGGTCTAACTTTCGTTTACATCATGATGCTTGCCATGTTTACACATGCACACACCTGCCATGTTTACACATGCACACACCTGCCATGTTTACACACACACCTGCCATGTTTACATATGCACACACCTGCCATGTTTACACATGCACACACTTGCCATGTTTACACACGCACCTTACACACTTTCCATGTTTACACATGCACCTTACATACACCTGCCATGTATACACATGCACCCTACACACACCTGCCATGTTTACACATGCACCCTACACACACTTGCCATGTTTACACATGCACACACTTGCCATGTTTACACGTGCACCTCACACACACTTGCCATGTTTACACATGCACCTCACACACTTGCCATGTTTACACATGCACCCTACACACACTTGCCATGTTTACACATGCACACACTTGCCATGTTTATACATGCACCTCACATACTTGCCATGTTTACACATGCACCCGCGCACCCCGCAATGTTAATACTTGTACTTTGTTGATACTTGTACTTTGTATATACCTTGTATCCTTGTACCTTTGTTATTTTCGCTTTAGTATTAGGGTCAAACAAAACTCTGCCATGCTCCCCTGTACATTATTCTCTATCTCTCTCTCTCTCTATCATGAATTGCATTTGCATCATCCTAACATTAAAAACTTCTCTCTTTTCTCCCTAAAAAGAATTAGTTTTTACCACACACTACCACTAGTCCGTGTCAGCACTGCACAGGTCCCTACTACCCGGAGTATTCGATGTGCAGGAATTTGTGCGCTACTGCCTCACATTTTTCGAGTCACTCGTCTACTCCACTCACCGTGTACGTTCCGCGAGCGGTGGGAACCTTTAACCTAACCCGAGTCAACCCACACATAGAGATTAGGACACTCCTCGGACCACCCATTTAGGATGTAAATAAATGCAAAACTTTTCGCAAAATAAAATGTGCATTGCATCTAGGCGACCTCTAAGGTCCATCGCTCATCCGTTGGGCCATCATTGCGAGCCATTTGGGTCTACCCTTCACCTTCGACCGCCTAGGTCAACCTTCTCAACCTTTGACACCCTAGGTCAACCCTTACCAACTTTTGACCTCCTAGGTCAACCTTATGCGTCTGTGACCCCTTAGGTCAACCTTTGACCTCCTAGGTCAACCTTTGACCGCCTAAGTCAACCTTCTCAACATTTGACCCCCTAGGTCAACCTTTGACCGCCTAGGTCAACCCTCTGAACCTTTGACCTCCTAGGTCAACCTTATCACCCTAGGTCAACCTTATCAACCTTTGACCGCCTAGGTTAACTTTATCTACCTTTGACCCCTTAGGTCAACCTTTGACCCCCTAGGTCAACCCTTACCAACTTTTGACCTCCTAGGTCAACCTTATCCGCCTGTGACCCCTTAGGTCAACCTTTGACCTCCTAGGTCAACCTTTGACCGCCTAAGTCAACCTTCTCAACATTTGACCCCCTAGGTCAACCTTTGACCGCCTAGGTCAACCCTCTGAACATTTGACCTCCTAGGTCAACCTTTGACCCCCTAGGTCAACCTTATCAACCTTTGGCCACCTAGGTCAACTTTATCTACCTTTGACCCCTTAGGTCAACCTTTGACCCCCTAGGTCAACCCTTACCAACTTTTGACCTCCTAGGTCATCTTTATCCGCCTCCGACCCCTTAGGTCAACCTTTGACCCCCTAGGTCAATCTTATCCGTTTAAGTCTACCCTTGACCGCCTAGGTCAACTTTATCCGCCTTTGACCTCTTAGGTCTACCCTTGACCTCCTAGGTCAACCTTATCACCCGCGACCTCTTAGGTCACCCCTCGATCTCTTAGGTCAACCCTTGACCGCCTAGTTCAAACTTTATCCACCTCCGACCTCTTCGGTCAACCTTTGACCCCCTAGGTCAACTTAATCATCTTTGACCTCTTAGGTCAACCTTTGACCCCCCTAGGTCAACCTCATCCTCCTAGGTCAACCTTATCACCTTTGGCCTCTTAGGTCAACCTTTGACCCCCTCGGTCAACATTATCACCCGTTGACCTCTTAGGTCAACCTTTGACCTCCTAGGTCAACCCAATCACCTTCGACCTCTTAGGTCAAACTTGGACTCCCAGGTCAACCTTATCCGTTTTCGACCTCTTAGGTCAATCTTTGATTCCATAGGTGAACCCAATTACCTTTGGTCCTAACCCCCTTATGTCGAGCCGTCATCTTGACCCACCTAGGTCATTATTTGACCCACCGTCGTCCAGACCAACCTAGGTCAACCCGTTTAGGTCCAACTTGTCCGTCTTAGGTTAAAACTACCCCTTCACCTTCGACCCGTCAAGGTCAACCCGTGACCCGCTTAGGTCGACTTACCTATCTTGGATCCATCTAGGTCAATCTCCAACCTTCCTTAGTCCACCAACCCGAATAGGTCAACCTTTGACCCGCTTAGGTCAAACCATGCCTATCCCGTTTAGATCATCCCATAGGCAACCCGTTACAACCCGCTATCTTGATCCATTCACCATATAGGTCAATCCAACCTTTTCTCAATTAGGTCGACCTATCCTACACCCATCTAGGTCAAACCACCATTATTTTCGCATTCTAGCTTGAACCACTTCTTGTCTCAAACCTTAGGTCAAACCTTAGGTCAAATTTAGGTCAAACCTTAGGTCAAACCATACCCGACTCAATCAAAACCAACTCCTATAGGTCTTCCTCACCCATGCTTGACCAAGGACCGAGTCATCTCCCTCTTTTTGACCCCTATGGTCATCTCTCACCTCTTTTTAAAAGTCTAACTTGATTCGAACTACGACGACCTGAGCCTCTTATTGTGTGGGACCTCTCCCCCATGATAAGGGGAACGTAGGCAACTTCGGCCCGGTCAAACTTTCAATTTTTTACTAAAATGCATTTCAAAAATGTGGAGACCGACTCTTTTCCAAAAAATGATTTTATAACGATGCCTTATCATTAAATACGAATCTAATTTAATTCAACTAAGAAGCTTAATTCTTTCATGAATAGAGTTCTGCATCGCGTCGGCTGCAAAGAACATCGAAGTTGCAACTGAAGCTGCTACCCAAGATCCCGAGACAATCCTCTACACCGGTACTGCCCTCAGTAAACAAGCATCCCACTTCGAAGCCATCCTCGATGAACAAGCAATCCACTTTAAGGCCATTCTCAACGAGCAAGCAACATACTTTCAGAAGGAGATACATAAGACCCTAAGAGATATCGAGAGGCACCATTTGTCTGACATTCGTGGCGTTTATGATTACATCAGTCGAGTTCCCCCTCTTGCTCAATGTCAACACCTGTACGCTCCTCAAATGTACGGGCCGCCACAGACTGTCCCCATCGGGATGCCTCCTATGACTACTCATCAACAAGGGGTGCCGGTACCTAAATCACCCTCAAAGACAGTTCGTGAAAGGAAGGACGAGCGCGAATTCGACGACTTAGGTATGCCGTTAGCCAAACTCTTCAAAACTCTAGTTCAAGCCGGCAAGTTGTCTCCTTTGTTCAACTATGAACCAAGTAGGGTGAAGCAATGCTTGGATCCCTCCAAACACTGCCAATACCACCAGTACGTTGGGCATGACACCGAAGATTGCCTCCAATTGAGGAGAAAGATTCAAAGCCTCATTGACAGCGGAGCCATCACCCGCCAACGGAATACATGGGCATGGGCAAAAGAGGAAATTGGGGCTACCTCCTTTAAATAAAAGAAAAGAAAAGGGTCATTCAGTCTTCGTAGGTTCTAGAGTGTCTTTAGTCAAAAGTCCACCTTGGACTATCTTTGTTTCTTTAGTAAAAGTCCACCCCGGATTAGTCGTTTTTCTTTCAAATAATAAAAGAGTCTTTATTTCTTTTCTCTCTAGACTTGAGACATAATCTTGCATAAATCAATTCCATGAAAATTGTCTTATTTACCATCTTCACTTGATTGCTATATCTTTATATGATGAATTAATCTTAATCTTACTCATTAATGACGACTCATTAAAAGGTAAATGGACCCACAAACCATTCACATAACTAAGTAAACGATTAATCTCAAAATAACAAATGCTTCGATCAATTGGGATGAACGAATCACTTTCTCTTCTCTCTACATTCTACCCCCATACACTCTCTCTATACACTCACCCCTTGTACACACTTCATGTACACTCTCTATATACACCTTCTCCCATACACTATCCTCATACGCCTCTCATCCCACCATTAGATCCCTTTTTATAAGGTCGTGACAAAGAAATGGACTGCGGTTTCTCATCATCAAATAGACATCCATGCTGCCACAATTTAAAGGGTTGGTTTGTTCCCCTCATGAGTACTACATGCCGTTACACTGGGGCTGTCCGTATTCCATCGCAAATGTAAGACAAGTGCACGAAGTCATTCATGACATTAATTGGTGCACATGATAATCCAATGGAGCTCTACCGGTGAAAATCAAGGGGCTAGGATACCCGCCGCCAGCAAAAGGCCGCTTGAACTATAAGGAAGCCACCTCGCAATCGAGAGAGGCGAAAGCAAACTAGGGGCTTGTCTCGCCCAATGTTTCATGTACAAATATAAAAAAAAAATATATAAAAAAAAAATATGGCTCGCTAGGTTGAAACCCAAAAGGGCGACCTAGGCAAAAGTTAGAGCATTGCACAAAAAGAAGCCCGCTAGGTTGAAAATCTGAAAGGGCGGCCTAGGAAAAAAAAAGGGTGTGCACAAAGACATAAAAAAAAAATAAAGAAAGATAGAAGGGGCTATCACCATAGAAAAGTAAAAGTCCCATTTTATTTTCACTTCAAATGTTCTATTTTTCTTTCTTTCCCTACAAAGAAGATTAACGCGGTAGCAGCAGCCATGACAACTACAATAGGAGCAATCCACCGCAATGAGCTGCAATGAAGCAACCCAAAGCAACAAGCTACAACGGAGCAACCTATCGCGACAAATGAACCTCATACTCAAACCCAACTTCATCGTCAACCGAGCAACCACTCAAAGCCAAACATAACCTACCTTGGGCCAACTTTCTTTCTTTTCTTTCCTCCCACACATACCCACTGAAACCCGACACCATCGTCAAGCGGGTCATCCCCGAACTACGCGGACCTGAGCTCCTCACCTTGAGGAGAACGTAGGCAACCTCCCGGTTCGGTCCAAAATATACACAACCCACCTCGAGCCAATTTTCTTTCTCTTCTCTCTTCCCCCATATTTCTACTCCTGACTTCTTCACTCACAATTGATCAAAACATTTATTAATTTGAGACTACTTGTTTACCAATTAACCATAACTCATTAACTAATCAACGAGGTCCATTCTCGAGCAATCAAATGAGAATCTTGAATAAAACAATTTTCAAATGTCTTGACAAGTCTTCTGTTCTACAATCTAGGAAAGAGCTAAACACTTACTTTCTGTCAAGAAGGGGCTTCCTTCCTTTTATATACACTCAATTGTCCAAAGAGTCAAAATGCGAGTACTATCTCTCTCTCCCTCTCACTATCACCAAAATGCCCCCGCATGTCTAAACAATTATTTTTCCTTTTTTGAGTCGACTGAATGATTTTCAAAAAAAAAAAAAAAAAAAAAGAAAAAAAGAAAAGATGACGCAAAAGAGATGCCCGCTAGATTGAAAACCCGAAAGGGCGGTCTAGGCAGAAAAAAGGGTGCGTCTTAAAGGAGGTAGGATACCCCGCTCTACACCCTTATCGAACTGGGGCTTCCCCAACAGAATGGGTCGACTATGTGTTTTCTCGGAGAATACCGAGGTCCCAACAAGAATATACTTAGAAGAAGGGCATCCCTCATCATCAAGCTTGACGTAGAGTTTCTCAAAGGAGGGAGGGTACCCGCTCACCAAATTAGATAATCCCCAACGGAATGGGTCGACTATGTGGTTTCCCAGAGAATACCGAGGCGTCAACAAGGATACACTTAGAAGAAGGGCACCCCTCATCGTCAAACTCGGCACGCGACGACCTATTTGGATTGATTAGAATCATAATTAATTATAAGGCATCTGTATAAGATCATAACACTTTCATAAAGTTTTCTCCTCCCCGATACTTTGTTTATAAACCCGCACTCTTGGTCTCCATAAAATTGTAAAAACATCTTCGGTCCATCCGGGACCCATCTATGTGATTCCCAGAGTTGACTCGGTACTTTACCCTATCTCCTACACTTTAGGGAACCTTTAGGACTAAACCCTCAACTCTCTAGGTCCCAAGCCTACCCGGTCAGTCTTACCTAGGTTACACCATAACTCCTTAGGTCCCGAACCTACCCGGTGAGTCTTACCTAGATTACATCATAACCCCTTAGTTCGACCTTCCGCAAGTTTGTAGCATGACCCCTTAGGCCTTAAACCAGTTCTACCCAGACCTTTAAACCTTAAACCGGTTGGCCAAAGCCAAGTCCTTAGGATGAACCATTAGGTCCCAAACCTACCGGTCCCAAGCCTACCCGATCTCCTAGATCTCAAACCTACCAACACATGCTCGTCCTTACCATGTCCAGACTATGTCTCCCTTATCCTCTTAGGTCCAACCTCTTAGGTCTACCCAGTCTAACCTATTGAACGATCCCTTAGATCCCAAGTCCATTCAAGTCTACCAAGCGCCTACCTTGTAGGTCTCTAGCATATCCGATCCACACTTTAGGTCTCAACTCCTAAACCCTTTAGATCACAAAAATGTCTACCCTCTAGGTCTATAACCTTAGATGTCGACCCTTAGAACTCTTTAGTTCCCAAGCCTGCTCGGTCCAACCAAAACAATGCCATCTACGCCTACCGTCATACCCAAACCATGGCCCTGCCACTCTTAAAACCTAGTGTCACTCCTTAGCTTCAAAAGACTTCCTAGTCTAACCTTTAACCCCTTAGGTCTATAACCTACTTAATCCGAGCCGAGTCCAAACCTCGCCACCTACAAGGTCCACCCTTGAACTCCATGGATCTCAAACCTTTCTTCCCCACGAGTCCAAACCTCAAACGTGCTCGAACGCATAGGACCTCCCACGTACCGTGATATACCATAAAGATATCAAAACCCGTCCAGTCAAAAATCGTGCGCTTAACACCTTTGGTCCCATACCAAACCCACCTTCGCAATCGCCGAACGAGCTTGGTCACACGCAATGACCTCTGAGACAAACTTAGGACCTAAGCATACCCAATTCAACTTAGGTACCTATTGTACTCAAGCAAAGTCTTGGACACTCAATCCCTTTACCTAAAGCGCCAACATGGTCATATATCCAAAAGCATTTCCCGCACCTATGGTTCGCACCTAGCCTAAACTTTCAAACACTCTAGGATCCAAGCCCGACATGCATATTAGGTACTAGGATCATCCAATCCCAATCCGTTGCTCCTTGGCCGACCTCAAGCCTGCTTGGTCCTAACCCATAACGCAGTTTCTCTAGGACAAAAGACTTACCCGCCTGAAAGCCTTATGTCCCAACGCTACCCTGCTTAGCCTTCGATCTCCTAGATCTCACGCCTACCATTCCATTAGGCCCCGGTCTCGTTAACACATGTCTGAGTCTTACCCTAGCTAAACCCTAGCACTCTATCCTAGGTCTGACCTATCGAGCCTATCCAGCCATGAGGTATCAAGCTCACCTGCCCCAAACCGCAACACTCTTAGACCTCAAACTTGCTCGGTCTAAACCAAGACAAACCTTCAAATGCTTTCTGTCTCCAAACCCTAGCCTCAAGCCTAGGTGGCCACATCCTCTACAAACCCTAGCCTCTAGCCTAGGAAGTCACATGCGCTCCGAACCCTAGCCACAAGCCTAGGTAGTCACCTTCTATCCGAAGCCTAGCCTTAAACCTAGGTAATCACATTCTCTTAACCCTAGCCTCAAGCCTAGGTTGCCACATCCTCTACAAACCCTAGCCTCTAGCCTAGGAAGTCTCATGCGCTCCGAACCCTAGCCTCAAGCCTAGGAAATCACATATTCCCAAACCCTAGCCTCAAGCCTAGGTTGCCATATCCTCTACAAACCCTAGCCTCTAGCCTAGGAAGTCACATGCGCTCCGAACCCTAGCCTCAAGCCTAGGTAATCACATCTTCCCAAACCCTAGCCTCAAGCCTAGGTAGTCACGTTCCCCCAAAACCCTAGCCTCAAGCCTAGGTAGCCACATCCTTCCTAAACCCTACCCTCAAGCCTAGGTAGTCACATTCCCTCTAAACTCTAGCCTAAAGCCTAGGAAGTTACATCCTTCTTAAACCCTAGCCTCAAACCTAGGAATCTGCATTCTCTCTAAACCCTAGCCTTAAGCCTAGGAAACCACAACATCCCCTTTAACCCTAGCCCAAATTCTAGGGAATTTCCAAAGCCCCGTATGCAACATCATTTCCAAATTCCCGAAACCCTAGTCTCGAAACCTAGGAAATTTACAATCTCAATTCTCCGTTTTATTGAACCCTAGTCCAAAACCTAGGATATAATGCCCTGTCCAAAACTCAATCAACCCTAGCCTCAAGCTTAGGTAGTCGCACTCTTTCCAAACCCTAGCCTCGAGCCTAGGTAGTCGCATTCGCTCTAAACCCTAGCCTCGAGCCTAGGTAGTCGCATTCGATCTAAACCCTAGCCTCAAGCCTAGGTAGTCGCACTCTTTCTAAAGCCCTAGTCTCAAGGCTAGGTAGAAATTATCCTCTTTAAACTCTATCATCAAGCCTAGGATTCAACATTCCCTTCAAACCCCAGTCCTATACCTAGGAAACTCCTTCACCTTAGTCTCAAAACATAGGAAGTTTACAGTCCTTAGCCTTAAAACCTAGCCTAAAGCCTAGGTTACCATGAACCTTTCCAAGCCATAGTCACCAATCCCGGAAAATGGTGAACCCTAACATCAAGCTTAGTGGACCTTCCACAAAAAACAATCCCTCTTCCCAACGGTCTATGGTCTCAAACCTAGGAAGTCACAACCCTTTCAACTCCCAGCCTTGGGTCTAAAGCCAACGCCTTTGCAACCTCTGAACCTACCACAACTCCAAGCCCTAGCCGCGAAGCCTAGGATATTTCTAAAACATAGTCCCAAACCTAGGAGAGTCATGGTCCTTAAACACCAGTTTCCAAACCCTTGTTCGAAACCCTAACATCTAGGAAGTTCCCAAACCTCAACCTCTCCAAACCCTAGCCCCAAACCTAGGAATCTGCATTCTCTCCAAACCCTAGTCTCAAGCCTAGGAAGCACCATCCCCTTTTACCCTAGCCCAAGTTCTAGGGAATTTCTAAAGCCCTGTGTGCAACATCCTTTCCAAATTCTCGAAACCCTAGTCTCGAAACCTAGGAAATTTATAATCTCAATCCCCCGCTAGTCTTATGCCTAGGATACAATAGCCTTTCCATATTCTCTCCGAACCCTAGCCTCGAGCCTAGGCAGTCGCATTCTCTCCAAACCCTAGCCCGTAAGCCTAGGAAACCCACATTGTATCCAAGACACAATCTCAAGTCTACACAACCATAACATCTTTTGCATCCTTATCTAAGAGGCTACCCATCCCCTTTCCTTAGAAGCCTTAGGTCCTACCCTAAGCAACCAAGCAAAATGTCCCTTACCTAATACCTTCATCTTAATGGTTGGTATCCTCATATTATGTATTCCTCCTAATTTAGGGTAAGCGGATCCCAAACATTACGCTTTCCGTGGTCGTCCTTTGCTCACCAAAGAGTCCTTTACCTTGGCGACTCCCCGAGAGTCCATCACCTTTGCGACTCCCCAAGAGTCCATCACTTCTGCGATTCCCTGAGAGTCTATCACCTTCATGACTCCTTGAGAGTTCATCCGTTTGCGACTCTATAACAATCCATCATCTTTGCCTCCACATGCAAAATTTCAGTTTTACCCCTGGTACATTTCCCTTTGTTCATTTTTAGGTGCCCTTAGCGCTATTTTGACTGATATTCGTTACCTTTGAATATGGAAAACCCCTTAAAACTTCCTAATATTTGCTTAGGATTCGTATGGTTGTAGAGACTTCGGCGCCTCTATGACATACGCATCCTAGATCGATCGCGATGGGCAGAAGCCTCGGCGTTTCTGTTTGCGAAAGATCCAGCATCTATTATTTTAGCACTTCCTAATATTTGCTTAGGATTCATATGGTTGTAGAGACTTCGGCGCCTCTATGACATACGCATCCTATATCGATCGCAATGGGCAGAAACCTCGGCGTTTCTGTTTGCGAGAGATCCAGCATCTATTATTTTAGCACTTCCTAATATTTGCTTAGGATTCGTATGGTTGTAGAGACTTCGGCGCCTCTATGACATACGCATCCTAGATCGATCGCGATGGGCAGAAGCCTCGGCGTTTCTGTTTGCGAGAGATCCAGCATCTATTATTTTAGCACTTCCTAATATTTGCTTAGGATTCATATGGTTGTAGAGACTTCGGCGCCTCTATGACATACGCATCCTAGATCGATCGCAATGGGCAGAAGCCTCGGCGTTTCTGTTTGCGAGAGATCCAGCATCTATTATTTTAGCACTTCCTAATATTCGCTTAGGATTCGTATGGTTGTAGAGACTTCGGCGCCTCTATGACATACGCATCCTATATCGATCGCAATGGGCAGAAGCCTTGGCGTTTCTGTTCGCAAGAGATCCGACATCTATTACTTTAGCGCGATCGGCAGGAGCCCTGGCGATCCTGATTGCGTTTACCATTCCATCTTGGGATTATTTAGACAACGTAATCTTTATTTTTTCCAAATGACTTCATTTCCTAACGAATGTTCGTTCTTCATACAGGATAGTGCCCGTAGGTTTATTATCCCTAGCAGAAGTCCGATGGCTCGCTTTTCCCTAATCACTCTGAACTACGACCGGCTTGATTCCTCAGAGGATACGTAGGAAACCTGAAAAGGTCCAGCCACCCGACCAACGCGGTCATCTCTCATCCCCAGCAGGTGCATTTTCCCCAGTAGAAGATGTTGCTCCCCACTAGAGGACAGTTATTCCTAATTTCCCATCAGATTTGAACTACGTTTGGCTTGATTCCCCCGTGGATACGTAGGTCGCCTGTCAAGGTTCAGCCGTTCCCTTACCTTTCATCTGTTTTGAAACTCATGTTTCAGACGGATCCTTCTTTTATCGTCGACCCCACATTGCCTTGCAAGAAGCGTCGCCGAGGGGCTACTGTTAGTACCCGATCTGAAAATGATTTTATTAGGACTTTCCCAAATATACAAGGACTTTATAGGAATTAGAAACCTTGCAAGGACTTGTCCTGGATTCCCAAAATATCTCATTTATGACAAAATCCATCAAAATAGGCAACTTAGGGTTACCATAAAGCAACAGTGAAACCCTAGCTTGAAAATCAAGTCAGCCGGCAACCTTGGCCACGCGGCCAACATTGCTCCGCGTTGATCTTGGCCACGCGGCCACTATTGTCACCGGCATCAACAATGGCCAGGCGGCCAACCTTGCGCCGGATGATCTGGACCATCAGATCCTCCCATCAGTTTACTATATAAACCACTCCAGGCTATTGGTTTAAGGATCCGAATTTGGGAGCTATTAAGGGACGATTTTGCTCCCAAATCAAGTCATTCAAGCCTCCAAAAACACTCTCAAGAATCCCAAGAAGATCCAAGGTTATTTATTGCCAACAAAGGTAAGTTTTCTAACTTTTTCTTCATGTTCTTGCCATATTATTAATTTAGATCCATAATATTCATATTCTTAATATGTTTATTCATGTGTTCTTCATAATATTCATGTTCTTGCATGTTTATTCATAGTTTCTTCATATGCTTTGCATGTTCATTCATATGTTCTTCATATGTTCATCGTGTTCATAGATTAAAACCTTATTTATGCTATATTTAGGGTTGCGATCTTCATGTTTGCATGTTATTTCATAGCCGATGATGATCTAGGGTTCATCAACCCAAGGATGATCTAGGAACTATTTCTAAACCCTAAACTTTAGGTAATTACTTCCATGATCAATAATCCTCCCATGATGAATGTGATGAATGTTCATTGAGATCTCATTGATGGCATAGTCATTATTCTAGGATGTGATCATCCTGCATGTTTCTTTATCCTCCCTCCTCATTATGCATGATCCCGATTCTTCTGCCTATTCTAAATTCTTCTCGAACTACGCTGACCTGAGCTTCTCACATTGAGAGGAACGTAGGCAATCTTCGGATCCGGTCTCAAACACTAACACACTACTAACACATTCATCATGATAGAAAGACCGATCAATTCGGGCAATAGGAGTGATAACGTTCAATATTCTTCTCTTGTTGTAATTTGACCCCCGAACCCATTAAACATGCTTTTTCTCAATGTTTTGGCTATAATTAAAACGGCGTGGCGACTCTCATAATTTTAATGTTGCTATGAATATTCCCAAATTCAAACACACGTATTCACAGGTGGACCGTGCATATTTGATAGAGCAAGACATCGGGGGACACAAGAGGAAGACTGAGATGGTTAACCCGGGAAAACAAGGAGGGCAAATCAGGGCTCAACCACAGCGATATTCGGATAACAGAGGTAATTCTGAGAGTGCAAACTCGATTCAGGAGGCAACTTCAAGGGCAACCAACAGTAGGAAATCAAGGTTCTAATAAGGGGATACGAGATGGGAAGATCTGCGGCTATTGTCAGAGGGAAGGACACTCAGAAGACAAGTGTTGGAAAAAGCAAGGAAAATGTGTTAATTGTGGTCGGTTTGGGCACTTTGCGAGAGATTGTCCTAGAAGCAGATATCAACCATCCGGGAGTGACGCTAGTATTGCACTGGGTCAGAAGAGAGATGCTTCGGTAAACCCTAAAGGTTCAGGGTAGGGTATTTGTGATCAACCAGCACTCGTCAGGTATTGAGCAATTTCAGGAGGTATTATTTTGCGTTGAGAGAGCGAGCGCGTGCATTTTAGGATCATCGCATTCTCATGTTTAAGTGCATTTAGTTGCATTTATTTCTCCTGAGTCTTTGACTTATGTGTTGTCAGTGTCTACTCCTATGGAGGAGTGTAGGATATCTGATGGAGTCTTATGTGCTCATGTTGTGCTTAAAGGTAGATATAACTTACCTGCTAAATTTGTCATATTGCTATTATAAGATTTTGATGTTATTTTGAGAAGGGAAATGTCATGCTTTAGTCGATTGTTGTAGGAAAATTGTTACATCATCTCTTCCCTTTTGCCTAAAATTGTTTTGAGACCGTTCCTTTGTGTAGAGTTAAGCATATCTTTTCTTATTTGGAATCTGGCTATTTCGCTTCGATGGGTGACAATGGATGTCTATACCAAGTTGTTGGATTTATTTATCATTTGTAAGATTTCTATTTTTCTTCTGAACAGTACCTAGTATTTGGGAAAAGCTTGGGTTAAATTGTGTTGTTATGGTACAAGGTTGTAGTACTGATAATTAGATCGATATCCATATTGTATCGATTGGGTTGTAAGAATTGAGGATTCAATTGAGGATTTCTTGGTAGGAGATTTTTGTTTACTTCTAGCACATCTACGTGATTGCATCGGAATTGGTTGTTATGAGGGAATACATGATTTGTATGAGTGATGAGTAGATTGTGGAAGTTATAATCATTAATGGTGGTAAGCGCGTTAAGTTCGAGAGGACTAAGCACATTTTGGGAGAGTAATAATTTCCCAATCTATATTAAAGGCATTCTGAATTTTGAGTTTTGGTTAAATGGTTGTTCTATGGTTCTAAATCCTTCTTGTTAGCGTTCCTCGATTTGGATTAAGAGTATGTGAAGAAAATTGGGTATCAATACTTGGGCATATTAAAGAATACTATGATTTGGTATTGGGTCAGTTAGAATGTGGCTAGCCAATTGGTTTGTTATGATGGTAGTACTATTGAGCCTGAGTATCATTGAGATTATAAATGTATACATGAAAGACTAAGGTGGGTTAGCCATTGAAGATGTAGGATTTGCTAAATTTCCTTGGAGTGTGTAAGCGGATCATCAATTTAAAGAGAGAGTTAGAGGAATCCTTGGAGATAAAATGTGGATTGTTTTACGGATTACTGAGTATTTGTAATTGTTTTAGGCTTTCAAAGAGTTGGAGTAATGTGATGATAAAATTATAGCGTGGATTTAAGTAAACATTTGGTATAAAAATTTTGAGCTTACGTTGTAGTTTAAGGTGCCATCTAAGGTGAAAGCACTATAATGGAAATTGTCGCGGACCCCGGACCCCGCGGGCCCGAGACCGCGACCTGGACGTCGACTTAAAACCAAAACTGTGAAATACCGAAGTTAAAAATTCCATTTGATACCAAAAGGTGATAACACAAGGTTTTGAAAATCATCTTGAACAACAAGGTAAAACTAGTATAAACTCCATAAGTTTATACACTAAAGTTACAAAATACACAAATCCTAATGACGTCAATGTTTGGTACAAATATCCCAAAAGGTTACACATTTATATAATGTAAACCAACCTATACAACTTTCCCCAAAAGAATGTATCCACACTCGACGTCCTCTTTCTCATGATCAGCGAGACTAATCCTTAGCACTTGGGGGGGGTTAAGGAAAAACAAAGATAAAAGAAAAGGGGGTGAGATAAATCTCAATAAGTTACTAATGCAACTACATGACATGCTATGATGCAATATACAATAATAATTCATAGATAGCACGTAGCAGTTATCACATAACAGATAGCAGCGGAAATAAACACATAACAAAGGATATAGCCAAGGTTTTCCAAACCGAAGAACCAAATAAAGGTTCGCTGCGCAGCTTCAATAATCAACAAATCATCATCTTCATAATAGCATGAAAGCCGAAGAGAAAACCCCGGTACCGGAACCAATAACCAAATGAAGTGTCACAAGGGACGGTAGACATGCCACAAAGTCATGCTCCAAGTAAAGCTAAAATGCACACAAAGGAGCTAGCTCTTCTCACATCCAAGGCCAATCTGGAGGAGGGTAATAATGGGGCAAAATAATGGTCAACATCACAATGGACTTGGCCGTGCCATCATAATGTTTCGCATCGCCCAAACACACACAAAATACCAGCTGGACTTTCAAGTAAAGGCTAAGTAATAAATACTAGCTTAAATAAACAACTTAAGGTTCCAAAGTAGGGAACCCTTCCAATTAAATTACCACAAGGGTAAACCAATCCAAACCGCACATCAAAGATGCCCAACATTCCCAAAACGGTACTTAAATAAATTTCATAACACATTTATTCACAAAAGAATCAATTCCACTTAAATAAGTGTTCCACGGTGTTATTTTAAGTTAATTAGAAGAATTAAACCTCCACTAGTTAAGCCCTAAGTCATAAACCAAGCAAAAGGGAAAAATTCCCAAGCAGGCGGGCGGGCGGGCGCTCGGGCAGGGGCAGGCGCGCGCTTGTTTGGCAAGAAGGTCAGGCCGCTGGAAAAAGGGGTGCAGGCGGGCGCCTGGTCTACGCACTGGCCAAGAACAGGGCTGGGTAATGCCATTTTCGACCAAAACCTCAATCCTTCATTAAAACATCAAACTCAAAGCTTTCCAATACATTTCTAAAGCTCCTAAACAACATCCAACCTAAAAGGAACCTAAATAACACCCTTTAATCACCCAAACCAACACCAAATCCCCACATTCAAGATTTCACCATTTTTACCCAAAAACTCAAATAAATTCAAAATAAATTCTAAACTCAACCAAACTTCAAATATAACACATCAAGCATTATATAAACATGATATGAACATTTTAGCATAAAAATGAGGGAAAAGTAACTTACCTGAAAATTCTCAAAGATGACGGAATTCAATTCTTTTTGATTCTACGCGATCCTATCGACGATCTAAACAAGTTTCACGTTTTAAGAAATGAGAGATTATGAGGGGAAGAGGAAGTAAATGAAGAGAGAAGGAAGAGAAGAAAAAGCTTACCATAACAAGGAGAGAGAGAGAGAGTTGGCTGGGAGATGATGGTGAGGAGTGAGGGAGGAGAGGGGAGTAGGGAGGGAGTAGATGAAGAATTATTTGAAAACTTTCACAAAGGCCCCTCTTCAATTCTAACACGAATGCTTACTCTCCCTACTAACAATTAAGACCCCACAATACTACACTAACCCAAACGACTCAATTAAAATGCTAGGCATAATTATTATGAAACATAAAGTGCACACATAAATATTTAAATAAATAATACTTTAAATAAATAAATAAGCAATTAAATAAAGAATAATTATTTAATACCAATAAAATAGAGCCTAGATTTCGGGTCGTGACAGAAATCCTTGGAGATATAGCCACTTTGGTGAATACTATGGGGATGAAAAATTTCTTAGCTTGTCATATTTTAAGAAGCTGATTAAGCTCGGGATGGTTTAATGTTTGGAATTTCTGGGAAGTAATACTGAGTATACGGCTTACAAATGGAAGTATCTTGACAGTGTAATTAAGGTTATGAATAAGGCAAACTTGTAGTATCTCGAGAATTATGTTTAGGAGAAATTGGGGTTCTTCGATTTTGAGGATGGATTTTAATTAGTAGTGGAGATAATGATTGAAGGAAGTTAAGTGCGAGAGGTTGTTATGTTGTAAACATTATTTAAGGTTACCATATGATGGTTTAGAATGGACAATTGAGAATTCGGGAAGTGGCAGAACTATCGTATCCGTGGCTAATTGATCCTTCGGGTAAGTATTTCTAAAATTCGGGTTAATAAATAGAGCTATCTATGACTAAGGATTGATTGCAATTTTAGTGATATCGCCTTCAAATTATAGTTTGTTGTTACGGGACCAAGTTTAGAAACGATGATAATGGGTTACCAATGTTGGATAGTTTAGGTTCTTCGAAAGGATAAAAATGAGTTAGTGCAAGTGGGTTAAGAAATACCAAGACTATGATTGTATTATGTTTTATTACCTAAGGAAGATAAATTTAGTAGTGGAGTTGATTCCAAATACTATTGGGATAATGAAAAATAAAACTTATGGATGTTGATGATTTAAGGGTTAATTGAATCATGGAGACTATATCTGAATTATCTAATAGGTTCTTGATTGGGATTTTGAGTGCTAGATGAGAATCGATATTTTGTAGCCTCGATATGACTATGTGTTATGATTTTGATACGTGAATTCGCGGGCGAATTCTTTTTAAGGAGGGTAGATTGTAACGACCCGAAAACCCGCCTCTATTTTTCTTAGTGATAATTATTTAATTAATTATTTATGGTTTATTTATTCATTTAAATTATTTATTTATTTAAATATTTATGTGTACATTTTATGTTTCATAATAATTTATGCCTAGCATTTTATTTGAGTTATTTGTGCTAGTGTAGAAGTGTTGGGACTTGATTGTAGTAGGGAGTTTAATTGTAATGGTGAGTAGTAGGGGAGGGGCCCCAAGTGTAAGTTTTAAAAAAATCATTCTCCTACTCCCTCCCTACTTCCCCTTCTCCCTCATTCTTCCTCACCTCACACACTGCACATTTCTCTCTCTCTTTCCATGGAAAAGGTAAGAAATTTCCCCTCCCTTCTTCCTTCATTTTAGTCATCTTCCTCTCATCTTTTCCTAGTACTCATTTTATGAAATGTGTTTAGATCGTCGATAGGATCGTCTAGAGCCAAGAATATTTGAATTCCGCCATCTTTCATAAAATTCAAGTAAGTTACTTTTCCCCCATTTTTGCTAAAAATGTTCATCCTATGCTTAGGTGATACTATGATTACCATTTATTGCTTATTTGGTTGATTTTGAGATGATTTGCATTTTATTCCATTTTGTGAAGTTTTGATATTTGAATCATCCCTTGAATTGGGTGGTCTAAATGATGTTTTATGAGTTGTTTTAGGTATATAGGGTGTTTGGGTACCTTAGTATACCTATTGGGAGCATTGGGTTTGAGTTATGTTGTTTGGGTAGAAATTTTGGGAGAAACCCAGTTGGTTCTTGCCGTTTTCCGGCGACCTGTGTGCGTGGGCGACCGCCCATGAGATCAGTCCGTTCTGAGTGTTAGAGTCAGGGTTCTTGGGCGACCGCCCATTAATGGGTTGGGCGACCGCCCATAGAATCAGTCTGATGGGTTGTGGGTTAGTGATTGTGGGCGACCGCCCGGGCTGGTTATGGGCGACCGCCCATAGCAGCTGACCTGAGTATCTTTGTTTTTAATTGTTTTCGAAATCAAGCTTAGTCTAGGCTCGGAGTATGATTCTAGTTAATTTAATTAGACATTGTGGGATACTCTAGTGTTAAAAATGGTTCCTTCGTGAACAAATGTGTTATGAGATTTGATTAATTATTATTCGGAAATGGTTGGGCACTTTATTATGTGTGATTGGTTTTATTTCATCTTCTTGGTGATTTATTTGGAATGGTTCCCTACTTTGGAATCAATGGTTGTTTATTGTGCTAGTATTTTATTACTTAGCCTTTACTTGAAAGTCCAGCTGGTATTTATGTGTTTCGGGCGATGCGAAAGATTTTAATGGCAATGAGCTGAGTCCATTATAATTCTTGACCATTGTTTTGCCCCATTATTACCCTCCTCCAGATTGGCCTTAGATGTGAGATGAGCTAGCTCCTTTGTGAGCATTCTAGCTGTTTGGTTTGGGTTATGACTTCGTGTCATATTTCCTTGCTATTATTGGTTATTGGTTCCGGTACCGGGGGTTTTCTCTTCAGCTTTTATGCGACTATGAAGATGTTGATTGGGTTGATTGTTGAAGCTGCGCAGCGACCTTTATTCGGTTCTATCTGTTGGGAAACCTTGGCTCAGTATTCATGTGAATTGTTTATTCCGCTGCTATTTGTTACCTGTTGTGTGCTATGTGCTATATGAGATTTTCTATTGTCAGAAGTTATTATTATTGCCTGTTGCATATTAGCATGTCATGTAGTTGCATTAGTATCTTATTGAGATTTTATCTCACCCCGTTTCCTTTCAATGTTGTTTTCCTTAAACCCCCCCCCAGGAGGAAAGGATTAGGATTTGCGGATCGAGGAGGACGTCGAGAGGTTTGAGATATTTGGGCAGGTTATTATTGATCGGTTTGCATTATATAAATGTGTAACCTTCTTGGGAATAGTTGTACCAACAATGACGTCATTAAGATTTGTAATATTTTGTATTTTGGGTGTGAGCTTGTGGAGCTTACACTAGTTGTTTTATGATGTTGTTAAACTTGGATTTTCCAAACCTTGTGTTAAAATCTTTTGGGTATAAAATGGAATTTTTATCTTCAGTATTTTAGAGTTTATGGTTGTAAGTCGACGTCCAGCTCGCGAATTCCCGGCCCGAGGGGTCGGGGTGCGACATGATCAATCGGGGACCATCGGTACCATTGGGGAATGAAATTCCAAAGGAAGCATGGAGTGGAAAGCAGGTAAATCTGTCCTTTCTTCGCATATTTGGCTGCGTTTCATATGTTCATATAGACTCTGTTGATAGAACTAAATTAGATGCTAAATCTGTAAAATGTACATTTATTGGTTATGGCGGGGATGACTTCGGGTATAAGTTTTGGGATGACCAAAATCATAGGGTTATTCGTAGTCGAGATGTTGTATTCAATGAACAGGTATTGTACAAGGACAGAAAGGGGGCATCTGAAGAGGTTAGTTCGGAACCAGAATTTGTTGAGGTGGATATTCGAAACTCGGGTGGGAGCAGGACGGTTCATGATGACCAAGGTCAGGGGGTCACTGAAGATGAACCACATACTCCAGAACTGGATATTCCGCTGTGTAGATCCAGCAGATTGCGTGGATCTCCTGATAGGTATTCTCCTTCGAATTACTATTTGTTGCTAACAGATAGTGGTGAACCGGAGTGTTATGCGGAGGCTGTTCGTAGTGCACTTTGTGATAAGTGGAAAGCTGCGATGGATGATGAGATGGACTCATTGAAGGCCAACAAAACTTGGGAGTTGATTAAACTGCCTAAGGGAAAGAAGGCATTGCATAACAAGTGGGTTTACAAGATCAAGGAGGAAGCAAACGGCAGTAAACGTTACAAGGCAAGGTTGGTTGTAAAAGGGTTTCAGCAGAAATACGGTATTGACTACACCGAGGTATTCACTCCTGTTGTGAAGATGACCACTATCAGAATGGTTCTGGGTATAGTAGTGGCAGATAACTTGCTGCTGGAACAGATGGATGTAAATACGGCCTTTCTTCATGGGGATTTGGAGGAAGAAATTTACATGGTACAACCAGATGGTTACTTGTCTAAGGGTAGCGAGGAACTGGTTTGCAGGTTGACTAAGAGCTTGTATGGCCTTAAACAAGCTCCTAGGCAGTGGTACAGAAAGTTCGATGGATTCATGCACGATATTGATTTTATCAGATGTGAGGCGGATCATTGTTGCTACTTCAAGAACACGGACAACGGGTACATAATCTTGCTGTTATATGTGGATGACATGCTAATAGCGGGCTCTAGCAGTAGAGAGGTAAACAGATTGAAGGCTCAGTTGTCAGAACGGTTCGAGATGAAGGATTTGGGGGAGGCCAGCAAAATCTTGGGCATGCGGATTGACCGGAATAGGGAGTTGGGTCAGCTGGTTCTTTCACAGGCAGAGTATGTCGAGAAGGTCTTGGCTAGATTTTACATGGAAGAGGCGAAGCCAACGGGTACACCACTGGGTATGCATTTCAAGCTATCAGAGAAGGACTCACCTAAGGGCAAGGAGGAGCGTGACAAGATGGCAAGGACTCCATATGCTTCGGCAGTGGGGAGTCTAATGTATGCAATGGTGTGTACAAGGCCAGACATTGCACATGCGGTGGGAGTAGTCAGCCGGTACATGGGCAATCCAGGGAAGCAACATTGGGAAGCGGTCAAATGGATCCTGCGTTACTTAAAGGGTACTGCTGGGAAGGCTCTATGTTTCTCAAGCAAGGAGGTCGTGTTAGCGGGTTATGTTGATGCGGATTTGGCATCAAGCGATCTAGACAAAAGGAGAAGTACTACGGGTTATGTTTTCACATTGGGTGGTACGGCAATCTCCTGGGCTTCTAAATTGCAGAAGATCGTGGCTCAGTCGACTGCGGAAGCAGAATATGTGGCAGTGACAGAGGCAAGCAAAGAGATGGTATGGTTGCAGAACTTCTTGGGTGAACTTGGGAAGACGCGAAGTGGTAATGCTCTCTACAGTGACAGTCAGAGTGCAATTCATTTGGCTAGGAATCCGGCGTTTCATTCTAGGACGAAGCACATTGAGCTGAGGTTTCACTACATCAGGCATCTCTTGGAAAGGAAGATCTTAAGGCTGGAGAAGATATTGGGATCGGAGAACCCGGCTGACATGTTAACCAAAGTGGTAAACCTTGATAAATTGAAGCTATGTATTGCTTCAATGGGGCTTGGAGAATAGGAGAGGAGGAAGGCACTACCATGATCGAGGTGAGCACTAGGACGACACCAATGATGAGTTGAAGACGGATACGGGGTTTGTATATGCGGTTGATCTCTAGGTGGGAGATTGTTGGAGTAGAGATCCTCAAAGGAACAAAAAGGAGAATTCCAGGCGGAGGGAGCGAGCGGGCGCTCGGTGACCAGCAGGCGGGCGCTCATTTGGACAGTAGGTTTGGTTCTTCGGAAATCAAAGGCAGGCGGGCGCTTGGGGTAGTCCAGGCGGGCGCCTGGTCCGCTGACGGGATTTCGGGATTCTTTTTTGTTTAGGTTTAGATCTTATTCTAGGGCATGTATTTAAGCAATGTTCCGCCCCCAAACTCATTGTAACTTCATACAAACTTATTATAGTGCAAGATCCTGGCTTGGTAGTTCCCCCAGACGTAGTCAAACATATTGACGAACTGGGTTAACAATTTCTGTGTCTTTTCTTGTGCTTTATTTCTTGTGCTTGTTTGTGGTGCCATTATTTTCTTGGGATATTTCTTGGGTGTTGGAGGGTCAATTCCACAACATATAGTTCATCGGCGGTTTGGTTTCCAAAATGGGCGGTTCAGACCGTCGGTTTGAACCGGCTGTTCATATTGTATAAATTCTAAATATTTTAATTTTTTTTAGGTACTGTATAAATTCAAAATATTTTAATTTTTTTAGGTAAGGCTCCAAAATGTACCCCCCCCCTTAATTATAAAAGGTAAGGTTGATTATCTCCATCTATTTAAATTTGCTTAATATTAATAAAATTATAAGGGTGCCGTCTCTTTTTATTCAAAATATTTTTTTCCCACTCACACCCCTAAATTCCTTTTAAAATATGTTATTCATAATTTCATTTATATTTATGTAAAGCCTACTCAAAATGTGTGTTTTTAAGGGGAAAAAAATTTCTTCAGAAATTGCTTAAAAACTACTCAAAATGTGTGTTTTTAAGGAAAAAAAATGAATCGAATAAACCCATGAACCGTGAGTTAATTTCATAAGTGGTTTTAGTTTTAAATGAACCGTAAACCGGCGGTTCATGAACTGTGAACCGTCATGAACCGTGAACGGGGCATGTCTAGACACTGCCATATATTCACATTCACAAAATACCTCATTGGACAATATTTAGCGTTGAAAACATAAAAAACTAAGACCTCCGAGTTAGGAATAAATTGTCATCTGAGATTCTCATGCATTGCTAGATTTAACAAATGAATATCTTGCCTCTTATCCATTCTCATTCAATCACAGCGGTGGAAAATCAATTCACAAAACATTAAGGCTCTCAACAAGGATAAAAACTAAGTCTCTCAACAAGGAGATAATGATTAATGCTCTCAATAAAGAGAGAAGATATTTCAACGAAGATGAATTATGAGACAATATGATTTGATTTGATTATATCTGATTGAAGATTAAAAATTCAAAGAACGGTTCTAAGGATATATATTTTCTTTCCATTAATGATTAATGAGATTTTTGAAAAAAGAATAATCAAATCCCAAATTATTTAAAACAAAATTCAAACAAAACAAAAAAGAATATGACAACTAATTCATAAATCTTATATTTATTAATTGTCAAATTTAATATTAATAAATGTAAGATTTGAGATTTAGGAAATTAAAGAAATTAAAACAAGAATAATAAAAGAAGAAGAAACCTGAGAATTGTGAGACTAGAGGAAAAACTTAGAGAGAAACGTGAGAGACAGACGGTTGATTTGGTTTTAGAGTGTACACCTCCTCTACTTGGGTTATTCACATTCGTAAAATTATTTAGTATGATTGTAATGATATTTTTTATAAAGATGTTATAAACCAAAATGTCAATAATTTTCCTTCGATATTACACACACTCAAAATATAAATACCCTCACCCTATCCTATACCTAGATCTGAAATGTAAACAAGCAAAACCCTTCTCCTTCATCACCGGTCGTTACTCCCCCACCCCTCCTCTCCGCCCCCAATCCTTCCCCAACTCCTCTCACCTCCCATGTTGCCTTCCACCATCCGGTGCGCTTCCCCCTCCTAACAGCAGTCAAAAGAAACCCTCGCTCTCTAGTAGCCCGCCCCGCTATACCATTTCCTCTACCACATCACCTCTTTCGTTGCAATCGTTAGCAACTCACAAATCAACCTTCTTTTTCAGAAAGTCACTGTGTAGACACCCCAACCTCGCACCTCTCGATAAACCCCTTTAATTGGTCTAAACCCTGAAATTGACATAGAAGCCATAAATATGGCTACTTGAGAGTGTTGATAGCCTCATCATTGCATAATTTGGGAAAACTGAATATGGACTCCGGAAAATAGAGTAATGTGACATTATTCTAAGGATCCCTTGTTTGTATTTACGATAGGTGGCTCCCTAAATGAAATGTCACCAAGTCTACTATATAAAGGGCATTCCATCAACCCTTAAGACTAATTGATTATTCATTAGTACTCTCTCCATAAATCTTCATTAAGTGTTAAAGAAGTAAAGAGGAAAGACATTTATCATTTAGAAGAGCATTCTCCCTACATCTCCTTCTTATTCATTTCTCCCTACATCATCCATGGATTCAACAGGTATTGTTCTTAAACGCTTCCGCTTCATCTCTTCCTCAATCCTATTCTAAAGTGAATGTGGCATTCAGGGATTAAAATTGTTCCAACAATTGGTATCAGAGCCCCGTTCATCTTTGGTTTAAGTTTGAGTTCTTTTTAGGAAAGTTTGTGCTTTCATTTTGATTCATTTTTCCTGTTGAATCATAAAGTTTTGATGTTGATTAAGGGACTCTAATTCACTCATAGAGCACTGATAATCATCATCTAAATGTAAGAAAATGGTTTGAAAGGTTTTGTTGCATAAATAAAAGGATTCAAGTTTGACTATCCCTAATAACATAATTATGTGTTATGCATAATTGTGTGGATCTACATACTTAATTCTATTTTAAAAGGACAAGATTATCCCTATATATCATGGTCTATGTTGTCAAGAACATACCATGTGGATCTACTTGTCATTTCATGTTTTGGGAAATTATTAAACAAAATTCAGAAAGTGCAGAAATTTGGAGTGCTCGGCCGAGCAGTTCATATGACTCGGCCGAGCACATGAATCGGTGCTATGCATGTTGTAAAGGCATATGTTTCTGAAAGTGGTGCTCGGCCGAGCACCATATAAGCCTCGGCCGAGCACTTCTTGCCTAATAAAGCCAAAACCATTCTGTCTTTAGTGCTCGGCCGAGCACTTTATATGCTCGGCCGAGCAGACACTATTCACAGATTTTGGATTTTTTTTTAAAGTTTTGCACTATTTGTTTTCCCTTTTGGAATAAAACCATAAATTATTTCAAACCTTAAAATTTGCTGATTAATTATATGCTTTGACAATTTTATTCATTGTTTAAATAATATTGTCGCCTAAGTGATTTACGTTATTTAAACCCTTAAATTGTAAAGTGTTGGATGTTTAAGTTAATATGTGGATGACTTGAATTTTCCAAAGAAGATCTTGATATTTGACTAAACTTAGGCATTCATGTGGTAACAAATAAAATGAACATTAGGATATTTTCTTAGGTACTTATGTCGGCCCAAAGGAAGATTAAGTATTTATTAAAATATAAGTTCAAATTGCTTGTTACCTAAGGCAATCATTTATGAGTCAACTCGCAATCCAAAGATTAGTTTTGATGTCATGTTGATTGTCTTATTGATGGATTTCGTTGATATAATTAATCATTTTTCATTTTGTAGTTTCTTATTCATGTTTTTGTTTTCATTCTTTTTTGTTCTCAAAAACCCAACAGATTTACTTATTGCTTCATCCGTGATTACTGCTATGAGTACTTTACCGATGCTTAACGGGACTAATTTTAAAACTTGGAAAAATAAATTAATGATGATCTTAGGCTATATGGACATAGATCACGCATTAAGGAAACTGTTTCCTCTTCCTCTTTCTGATATAAGCACTCAAGAAGATTGCTTAAATAATGAGAAGTGGGAACGCTCCAACCGCGTGAGCCTAATGATCATGAATATAGTTGTCCCGGAGACTATTTTGGACGGTGTCTCCAAGGACGTTGATGCTAAAACATTCCTTGATATGATTGATGGATGTTTGGCATCTACCTCTTCTCATGGGACAAAGAGAAAAGGGAAGGAAATTGCGGTTGCAAGTAAAAAGAAGCCTAAGAGATCATCCAATGATCATAAAGAAAATAAATGCTTCTTTTGCAAGGACCTTACGCACATGAAGTTCGACTGCCCTAAGTATCACGCTTGGCGTGCTAAGAAAGGTATGTCATTTGGTCTTGTTTGTATTAAGGCTAAATTTGGTTTCATTTCCTACATATACATAGTGGTTGAATTATGTTACAACAACTCACATAATGAATGTCTATGTAGGATTGCCTGAGTTACCGAAAAACCAGTGAAGATGAGAGAATCATCTATATGGGAGCTGGGAATCCGGTTGAAGTTTTAGGCATAAGGACTCTTTTTCAATTATTGTTAAGTACTAAGTATTGTTTGTATGAATAATACATTTGTTGTACCGTCATTTAGACGGAATTTAATATATATATCACAATATTGAATAAAGAAGGTTATTTTGTTCATTTTTGTGACTTTTATTTTAAATTCCAAGGTTGTTGGTACTAGTACTTTGTCAAGTGTTCTTTATTTACTTAACATTATTCAAACAATAAATGTGTCCCTTAATAATGAAACCAAAACTAAAAAGCAAGAGTTATCAAGTAAAGTTTATATTTTATTAAAGCATAGGCATTTGGGTCATATTTCCAAGAGGAAAATTGATAAGCTTATGTTAAAGGAAAATCTTAAATAAACTTGATAATTTGGAAAATACTTTTGCATTAAAAGCCTTAAAGTAAATTTACAAACATTATAGTATTCTCGAGAGCATCAAGTGTCTCAATGAACTAATGCATTCGGATGTTTGTAGGCCATTAATTATTCCTTCATGGAAAAGGTCAACAATAGTTATTATGTTCAAAATGACTAACTCTTAGTTTGAATACATTTATTTGCTTCATAAAATATTGAGTTTGGACGTTGTAAAAGTCTTATAAAGACAAAGTTGGAAATCAACTTTGAAGACTATTAAGAACATTAGGGTCATTCATGATGTTGTATACATCTTTGGAATGATTGTTAAAAGGAACAACGTCTAGGTCCTTTTTACTCGCTATTTTGAAAGAGTGTGGGATTATCTCTCTCTACATTGAGCCGGGTACGCCTAGCATGAATATTGTAATAGAGACATATTGAAATCCTTAAGGATATGGTAATAAGTATGTTTTATACTTCTCTTACCTCACTCATTATGGGCGATACGTTAAAGCCGCAACCTTTATTCTCATTAAAGCTCCCTCTAAGGCTACTAATATAAACCCTTAATGATTTAAGTACGCGTTCCTTATTCGTCCTTAAATCATATTCATTTATGGGGTTGTCTAGCATAAGGATAGACTTTATAAGTCTACTAAGGACAAGTTAGACGTAAGATTATTAGTAGTTATTCATGGGGTAAGCCGAGAGAACTAGGGGATATATAAATTTTACAACCCGAAAGTTAGAACGTTTTGAAAAACGAGAAATGCTAGGTTCTTTTAAGGATGTTGAATTTAGTGGGAGAATTTGGAGTAATATTTTGAATTTGAAAAGGAAGAGGAATTCATTTGTATGGAATCCATTTATATACCACTTCCCATAGTTCCAATTGGATATCAAGTTTTGAACTTGACATTCAAGAAGAACATATAATTCAAAATAAATATGATTTCCCTATAAGGAAATTCAACAACCTCAAAATTAGTAAGAACCGGTGCCCTTATAGAGATCAAATAGAGTAAGAAGGAATGAAATTCTGGATATTCATTAAGTGTATCTTGTCGAGAATAAAGGACACTTAGGTATAGTGGGAGATAATCTATTTATCTTCCATAAAACCATCAATAGTCCTAATTCTCATAAGAAGATTAATGCCATTAATAAAGAGTTACAATCTTTTGAAAGATAACAACGTTTGAGATCTTATTTCATTACATAAGGATGTGAAACCTATAAATGGGTCTCTAAGACCTAAAAGGATTCACAAAGTAATGTTGAAAGATATAAAGCCTATCCAGTTGCTAAAGATTTTAACTCATAAGAAATGTATTGATTATAAAGAAAGAAACACTTTTCCGGTATCTTCTAAAAGCTCCTTAGGATCATTATGGCACTAGTAGCACCTTTGATCTTAAGCTTCATTAAATGGATATTAGAGAAAACCTTTCTTAATGGAAACATTAAGGAAACTATCTATATGGAGAAATTCATTTATGAACTTAAGTAAAACTTCTCATTAATGGTATTTAGAATTTAACCAAGTTATTCTTTCATTTGTTTTGAAATGAATCTTGGTAAATATTAAGTATACCACAAGTTCAGTGGGAGTAAATTTATAATTTTGGTCTTATATGTGGATGATATTTTGCTTGCTAGTAATGATATGAACCTCATTAAGGAAACTAAGAAATTTCTTATTTGAAATGAAAGATCTTGGTAAGGCATCTTTCTATTAAGAATCCAAATTCACCGTGATCGCTCACGATATGTTTTAGGATTATCACAAAAGGCCATATGGAAAGGTATTACAAAAGGTTTAGCATGCAAAACTGTAAACCACATGACACCCCTAATTTTAAAGGAGACATTCTTAGTCTCAAACAGTGTCCTAAAAGTAAATTTTGAATCCAAGTATATGGAAAATTCCCTCTTTGCATCAGCAGTAAGAAGCTTAATGTATACGTAAATCTTACATTTAACGTTGGGATGCTTTGTCAATACCAAAGCAATCCGGAAAGAACATTAAGTAGCAGCCAAAAGAATGATAGAAGTATTTACAAAACACTAAAGAACTACATGCCTATGTTTTGAAGTCGGATCATCTTGAGATCATTAGGTATTCCGACATTAGTTAAATTTATGGCTGCATATGTTTTAATGGACTGTGATTTGTCAAAACAAGTGTCGAAAGACCAATTAAGATATGACTATCAGGTAGCAGTTCTGTACTCTAACAAGAGTTTATGGATTTAGACATTAATTATCTTGTTATAAAGAAAAGAGTACAAAATGAACGAAAGGGATACAACTTATAGAAACAAACTCTATTTAAAGGATCCATTTATGAAAGAGTTATCATCTTCAGTGTTTCACGAGCATGTTGCTCATATGGGTGTAACAACTTTTGATAACATTTAGTATAGTGGGAGTTTGTGTTGTTCTTTCATTAATTGTTCTATTATTTAAAGTTTTGATCTCATTTGGTTAAGTTGGACTAGTTGGAAGAATATGTATATATTCATTATGATTCCATGCTACACATCTATACTTTTGATCTATGTCATTTAGTTGGATTTGTATACGTGATTATTGTGGGTTTAGTTGCGAATCAATTACAACGATTGCCCCTTTAGTCCTATACTTGTATGGCTAATGGACGAGATTGTTATAAATGACAATAAAGTGCGCACATAAGGGTTGTCATTTGTGTTATGATCATAATTTAAAGGAAGGACTTTGTTTTGCAACCCAAGTGGGAGATTGTAAGGACATGGCTTGCAACACAAGTCATTTAGACTTCCATTCATAAAGTTATGATTATAATATTAAATTATAAAGTATAGTTGATAATAAAATGTGTAGAATTCCTGGATATATATATTACCTAATTGTGATGGGCAAAAGGGTAATTTATTATCATAAAGCTTGAAAGGGTGTGGTCCCTAAATGAAATGTCACCAAGTCTACTATATAAAGGGCATTCCATCAACCCTTAAGACTAATTGATTATTCATTAGTACTCTCTCCATAAATCTTCATTAAGTGTTAAAGAAGTAAAGAGGAAAGACATTTATCATTTAGAAGAGCATTCTCCCTACATCTCCTTCTTATTCATTTCTCCCTACATCATCCATGGATTCAACAGGTATTGTTCTTAAACGCTTCCGCTTCATCTCTTCCTCAATCCTATTCTAAAGTGAGTGTGGCATTCAGGGATTAAAATTGTTCCAACATCATCCATGGATTCAACAGGTATTGTTCTGAAACGCCTCCGCTTCATCTCTTCCTCAATCCTATTCTAAAGTGAGTGTGGCATTCAGGGATTAAAATTGTTCCAACAATTGGTATCAGAGCCCCGCTCATCTTTGGTTT
The DNA here is from genome assembly GCA_026119855.1 of Campanula takesimana. Classification (NCBI taxonomy): domain Eukaryota; kingdom Viridiplantae; phylum Streptophyta; class Magnoliopsida; order Asterales; family Campanulaceae; genus Campanula; species Campanula takesimana. Next base: position 314,180 of record JAOWBW010000756.1, on the reverse strand, counting down.
AAGTTTGAGTTCTTTTTAGGAAAGTTTGTGCTTTCATTTTGATTCATTTTTCCTGTTGAATCATAAAGTTTTGATGTTGATTAAGGGACTCTAATTCGTTCATAGAGCACTGATAATCATCATCTAAATGTAAGAAAATGGTTTGAAAGGTTTTGTTGCATAAATAAAAGGATTCAAGTTTGACTATCCCTAATAACATAATTATGTGTTATGCATAATTGTGTGGATCTACATACTTAATTCCATTTTAAAAGGACAAGATTATCCCTATATATCATGGTCTATGTTTCAAGAACATACCATGTGGATCTACTTGTCATTTCATGTTTTGGGAAATTATTAAACAAAATTCAGAAAGTGCAGAAATTTGGAGTGCTCGGCCGAGCAGTTCATATGACTCGGCCGAGCACATGAATCGGTGCTATGCATGTTGTAAAGGCATATGTTTCTGAAAGTGGTGCTCGCCGAGCACCATATAAGCCTCGGCCGAGCACTTCTTGCCTAATAAAGCCAAAACCATTCTGTCTTTAGTGCTCGGCCGAGCACTTTATATGCTCGGCCGAGCAGACACTATTCACAGATTTTGGATTTTTTTTTTAAAGTTTTGCACTATTTGTTTTCCCTTTTGGAATAAAACCATAAATTATTTCAAACCTTAAAATTTGCTGATTAATTATATGCTTTGACAATTTTATTCATTGTTTAAATAATATTGTCGCCTAAGTGATTTACGTTATTTAAACCCTTAAATTGTAAAGTGTTGGATGTTTAAGTTAATATGTGGATGACTCGAATTTTCCAAAGAAGATCTTGACATTTGACTAAACTTAGGCATTCATGTGGTAACAAATAAAATGAACATTAGGATATTTTCTTAGGTACTTATGTAGTCCCAAAGGAAGATTAAGTATTTATTAAAATATAAGTTCAAATTGCTTGTTACTTAAGGCAATCATTTATGAGTCAACTCGCAATCCAAAGATTAGTTTTGATGTCATGTTGATTGTCTTATTGATGGATTTCGTTGATATAATTAATCATTTTTCATTTTGTAGTTTCTTATTCATGTTTTTGTTTTCATTCTTTTTTGTTCTCAAAAACCCAACAGATTTACTTATTGCTTCATCCGTGATTACTGCTATGAGTACTTTACCGATGCTTAACGGGACTAATTTTAAAACTTGAAAAAATAAATTAATGATGATCTTAGGCTATATGGACATAGATCACGCATTAAGGGAACCGTTTCCTCTTCCTCTTTCTGATATAAGCACTCAAGAAGATTGCTTAAATAATGAGAAGTAGGAACGCTCCAACCGCGTGAGCCTAATGATCATGAATATAGTTGTCCCGGAGACTATTTTGGACGGTGTCTCCAAGGACGTTGATGCTAAAACATTCCTTGATATGATTGAGGGATGTTTGGTATCTACCTCTTCTCATGGGACAAAGAGAAAAGGAAAGGAAATTGCGGTTGCAAGTAAAAAGAAGCCTAAGAGATCATCCAATGATCATAAAGAAAATAAATGCTTCTTTTGCAAGGACCTTACGCACATGAAGTTCGACTGCCCTAAGTATCACGCTTGGCGTGCTAAGAAAGGTATGTCATTTGGTCTTGTTTGTATTAAGGCTAAATTTGGTTTCATTTCCTACATATACATAGTGGTTGAATTATGTTACAACAACTCACATAATGAATGTCTATGTAGGATTGCCTGAGTTACCGAAAAACCAGTGAAGATGAGAGAATCATCTATATGGGAGCTGGGAATCCGGTTGAAGTTTTAGGCATAAGGACTCTTTTTCAATTATTGTTAAGTACTAAGTATTGTTTGTATGAATAATACATTTGTTGTACCGTCATTTAGACGGAATTTAATATATATATCACAATATTGAATAAAGAAGGTTATTTTGTTCATTTTTGTGACTTTTATTTTAAATTCCAAGGTTGTTGGTACTAGTACTTTGTCAAGTGTTCTTTATTTACATGACATTATTCAAACAATAAATGTGTCCCTTAATAATGAAACCAAAACTAGAAAGCAAGAGTTATCAAGTAAAGTTTATATTTTATTAAAGCATAGGCATTTGGGTCATATTTCCAAGAGGAAAATTGATAAGCTTATGTTAAAGGAAAATCTTAAATAAACTTGATAATTTGGAAAATACTTTTGCATTAAAAGCCTTAAAGTAAATTTACAAACATTATAGTATTCTCGAGAGCATCAAGTGTCTCAATGAACTAATGCATTCGGATGTTTGTAGGCCATTAATTATTCCTTCATGGAAAAGGTCAACAATAGTTATTATGTTCAAAATGACTAACTCTTAGTTTGAATACATTTATTTGCTTCATAAAATATTGAGTTTGGACGTTGTAAAAGTCTTATAAAGACAAAGTTGGAAATCAACTTTGAAGACTATTAAGAACATTAGGGTCATTCATGATGTTGTATACATCTTTGGAATGATTGTTAAAAGGAACAACGTCTAGGTCCTTTTTTACTCGCTATTTTGAAAGAGTGTGGGATTATCTCTCTCTACATTGAGCCGGGTACGCCTAGCATGAATATTGTAATAGAGACATATTGAAATCCTTAAGGATATGGTAATAAGTATGTTTTATACTTCTCTTACCTCACTCATTATGGGCGATACGTTAAAGCCGCAACCTTTATTCTCATTAAAGCTCCCTCTAAGGCTACTAATATAAACCCTTAATGATTTAAGGACGCGTTCCTTATTCGTCCTTAAATCATATTCATTTATGGGGTTGTCTAGCATAAGGATAGACTTTATAAGTCTACTAAGGACAAGTTAGACGTAAGATTATTAGTAGTTATTCATGGGGTAAGCCGAGAGAACTAGGGGATATATAAATTTTACAACCCGAAAGTTAGAACGTTTTGAAAAACGAGAAATGCTAGGTTCTTTTAAGGATGTTGAATTTAGTGGGAGAATTTGGAGTAATATTTTGAATTTGAAAAGGAAGAGGAATTCATTTGTATGGAATCCATTTATATACCACTTCCCATAGTTCCAATTGGATATCAAGTTTTGAACTTGACATTCAAGAAGAACATATAATTCAAAATAAATATGATTTCCCTATAAGGAAATTCAACAACCTCAAAATTAGTAAGAACCGGTGCCCTTATAGAGATCAAATAGAGTAAGAAGGAATGCAATTCTGGATATTCATTAAGTGTATCTTGTCGAGAATAAAGGACACTTAGGTATAGTGGGAGATAATCTATTTATCTTCCATAAAACCATCAATAGTCCTAATTCTCATAAGAAGATTAATGCCATTAATAAAGAGTTACAATCTTTTGAAAGATAACAACGTTTGGGATCTTATTTCATTACATAAGGATGTGAAACCTATAAATGGGTCTCTAAGACCTAAAAGGATTCACAAAGTAATGTTGAAAGATATAAAGCCTATCCAGTTGCTAAAGATTTTAACTCATAAGAAAGGTATTGATTATAAAGAAAGAAACACTTTTCCGGTATCTTCTAAAAGCTCCTTAGGATCATTATGGCACTAGTAGCACCTTTGATCTTAAGCTTCATTAAATGGATATTAGAGAAAACCTTTCTTAATGGAAACATTAAGGAAACTATCTATATGGAGAAATTCATTTATGAACTTAAGTAAAACTTCTCATTAATGGTATTTAGAATTTAACCAAGTTATTCTTTCATTTGTTTTGAAATGAATCTTGGTAAATATTAAGTATACCACAAGTTCAGTGGGAGTAAATTTATAATTTTGGTCTTATATGTGGATGATATTTTGCTTGCTAGTAATGATATGAACCTCATTAAGGAAACTAAGAAATTTCTTATTTGAAATGAAAGATCTTGGTAAGGCATCTTTCTATTAAGAATCCAAATTCACCGTGATCGCTCACGATATGTTTTAGGATTATCACAAAAGGCCATATGGAAAGGTATTACAAAAGGTTTAGCATGCAAAACTGTAAACCACATGACACCCCTAATTTTAAAGGAGACATTCTTAGTCTCAAACAGTGTCCTAAAAGTAAATTTTGAATCCAAGTATATGGAAAATTCCCTCTTTGCATCAGCAGTAAGAAGCTTAATGTATACGTAAATCTTACATTTAACGTTGGGATGCTTTGTCAATACCAAAGCAATCCGGAAAGAACATTAAGTAGCAGCCAAAAGAATGATAGAAGTATTTACAAAACACTAAAGAACTACATGCCTATGTTTTGAAGTCGGATCATCTTGAGATCATTAGGTATTCCGACATTAGTTAAATTTATGGCTGCATATGTTTTAATGGACTGTGATTTGTCAAAACAAGTGTCGAAAGACCAATTAAGATATGACTATCAGGTAGCAGTTCTGTACTCTAACAAGAGTTTATGGATTTAGACATTAATTATCTTGTTATAAAGAAAAGAGTACAAAATGAACGAAAGGGATACAACTTATAGAAACAAACTCTATTTAAAGGATCCATTTATGAAAGAGTTATCATCTTCAGTGTTTCACGAGCATGTTGCTCATATGGGTGTAACAACTTTTGATAACATTTAGTATAGTGGGAGTTTGTGTTGTTCTTTCATTAATTGTTCTATTATTTAAAGTTTTGATCTCATTTGGTTAAGTTGGACTAGTTGGAAGAATATGTATATATTCATTATGATTCCATGCTATACATCTATACTTTTGATCTATGTCATTTAGTTGGATTTGTATACGTGATTATTGTGGGTTTAGTTGCGAATCAATTACAACGACTGCCCCTTTAGTCCTATACTTGTATGGCTAATGGACGAGATTGTTATAAATGCCAATAAAGTGCGCACATAAGGTTGTCATTTATGTTATGATCATAAATTAAAGGAAGGACTTTGTTTTGCAACCCAAGTGGGAGATTGTAAGGACATGGCTTGCAACACAAGTCATTTAGACTTCCATTCATAAAGTTATGATTATAATATTAAATTATAAAGTATAGTTGATAATAAAATGTGTAGAATTCCTGGATATATATTACCTAATTGTGATGGGCAAAAGGGTAATTTATTATCATAAAGCTTGAAAGGGTGTGGTCCCTAAATGAAATGTCAATCCATTTATATACCACTTCTCATAGTTCCAATTGGATATCAAGTTTTGAACTTGACATTCAAGAAGAACATATAATTCAAAATAAATATGATTTCCCTATAAGGAAATTCAACAACCTCAAAATTAGTAAGAACCGGTGCCCTTATAGAGATCAAATAGAGTAAGAAGGAATGCAATTCTGGATATTCATTAAGTGTATCTTGTCGAGAATAAAGGACACTTAGGTATAGTGGGAGATAATCTATTTATCTTCCATAAAACCATCAATAGTCCTAATTCTCATAAGAAGATTAATGCCATTAATAAAGAGTTACAATCTTTTGAAAGATAACAACGTTTGGGATCTTATTTCATTACATAAGGATGTGAAACCTATAAATGGGTCTCTAAGACCTAAAAGGATTCACAAAGTAATGTTGAAAGATATAAAGCCTATCCAGTTGCTAAAGATTTTAACTCATAAGAAAGGTATTGATTATAAAGAAAGAAACACTTTTCCGGTATCTTCTAAAAGCTCCTTAGGATCATTATGGCACTAGTAGCACCTTTGATCTTAAGCTTCATTAAATGGATATTAGAGAAAACTTTTCTTAATGGAAACATTAAGGAAACTATCTATATGGAGAAATTCATTTATGAACTTAAGTAAAACTTCTCATTAATGGTATTTAGAATTTAACCAAGTTATTCTTTCATTTGTTTTGAAATGAATCTTGGTAAATATTAAGTATACCACAAGTTCAGTGGGAGTAAATTTATAATTTTGGTCTTATATGTGGATGATATTTTGCTTGCTAGTAATGATATGAACCTCATTAAGGAAACTAAGAAATTTCTTATTTGAAATGAAAGATCTTGGTAAGGCATCTTTCTATTAAGAATCCAAATTCACCGTGATCGCTCACGATATGTTTTAGGATTATCACAAAAGGCCATATGGAAAGGTATTACAAAAGGTTTAGCATGCAAAACTGTAAACCACATGACACCCCTAATTTTAAAGGAGACATTCTTAGACTCAAACAGTGTCCTAAAAGTAAATTTTGAATCCAAGTATATGGAAAATTCCCTCTTTGAATCAGCAGTAAGAAGCTTAATGTATACGTAAATCTTACATTTAACGTTGGGATGCTTTGTCAATACCAAAGCAATCCGGAAAGAACATTAAGTAGCAGCCAAAAGAATGATAGAAGTATTTACAAAACACTAAAGAACTACATGCCTATGTTTTGAAGTCGGATCATCTTGAGATCATTAGGTATTCCGACATTAGTTAAATTTATGGCTGCATATGTTTTAATGGACTGTGATTTGTCAAAACAAGTGTCGAAAGACCAATTAAGATATGACTATCAGGTAGCAGTTCTGTACTCTAACAAGAGTTTATGGATTTAGACATTAATTATCTTGTTATAAAGAAAAGAGTACAAAATGAACGAAAGGGATACAACTTATAGAAACAAACTCTATTTAAAGGATCCATTTATGAAAGAGTTATCATCTTCAGTGTTTCACGAGCATGTTGCTCATATGGGTGTAACAACTTTTGATAACATTTAGTATAGTGGGAGTTTGTGTTGTTCTTTCATTAATTGTTCTATTATTTAAAGTTTTGATCTCATTTGGTTAAGTTGGACTAGTTGGAAGAATATGTATATATTCATTATGATTCCATGCTACACATCTATACTTTTGATCTATGTCATTTAGTTGGATTTGTATACGTGATTATTGTGGGTTTAGTTGCGAATCAATTACAACGATTGCCCCTTTAGTCCTATACTTGTATGGCTAATGGACGAGATTGTTATAAATGACAATAAAGTGCGCACATAAGGGTTGTCATTTGTGTTATGATCATAATTTAAAGGAAGGACTTTGTTTTGCAACCCAAGTGGGAGATTGTAAGGACATGGCTTGCAACACAAGTCATTTAGACTTCCATTCATAAAGTTATGATTATAATATTAAATTATAAAGTATAGTTGATAATAAAATGTGTAGAATTCCTGGATATATATATTACCTAATTGTGATGGGCAAAAGGGTAATTTATTATCATAAAGCTTGAAAGGGTGTGGTCCCTAAATGAAATGTCACCAAGTCTACAATATAAAGGGCATTCCATCAACCCTTAAGACTAATTGATTATTCATTAGTACTCTCTCCATAAATCTTCATTAAGTGTTAAAGAAGTAAAGAGGAAAGACATTTATCATTTAGAAGAGCATTCTCCCTACATCTCCTTCTTATTCATTTCTCCCTACATCATCCATAGATTCAACAGGTATTGTTCTTAAACGCTTCCGCTTCATCTCTTCCTCAATCCTATTCTAAAGTGAGTGTGGCATTCAGGGATTAAAATTGTTCCAACAGTCAATACTACACGTCAACACAACATAACATGTCCGTTTGAATTGCGTTTAAACTCACTTCATTATGCACGATAAATATATATTTTACATTCAAGTAAAGATCTTAAAATTACAAATTTACATCATATTTGATTTCATCCAAATACCAATTTCGTAGATGTCTCAAGCATTTTGTAAGCTCGAGGCAAAGTTAAATGATAATGGCCTAATGAATCAATTTCTTTAGTGGTGTTTAAATACTTCTACTACAAGTAAATATAATATGGGTACATACCATATATCAATTTCATATTTAAAATATACAACTTCAATCATAGTGACATGAGAATAAGTTGTAATGAAAACATAAATTTCCATTCAAATGAACTTTTTGTCCATTTAAATCAATTACTCCATCCGTCCCAGCAAGATAGTCCACCTTTTTTCGATGTTACTACTAGGGAACTTTGAGCAGTTATAAATGCTACTTATAATTATATTAATGTGAATCTAAAAATTGATATTAATAGTATTTATAATGGTGCATCAAGAACAATTTCAAAAATTTCATTAGAATAATTAAAAGTAGCCTTAATTATTACTCAAAGTTCCTTCGTAAAACCCATGAAAATAGGGGGACTATCATTCTGGGACAGAGGGAGTATTTTACAATCTTATACTCACTCTAAAGCAAAATTAGCTCAAACACAAAAATAAACATGCATTATGAATCGAAATAGAATTACAACTCAACTAAACTTTGTCTCATAGTCGTCTCTCTTAGTCCTTCTGTACTATCTTTTAATCAACTACATTCCAGTAAAATTTCTTTAATTTTAGTGTTAATTTTAACTAACCACTAGCCAACCTTTGGCACAATAAGCTTATTCTCGTAATTATCAGGGGCGTATTTAAGTACGGAGCTGGAATCGAATTGATGGTAAGAAAATCATGATTAAAAGGAACTTGGAATTTCAATTACGCGAATGCAATTTGTTAGAGATATGACTTTGAAAGATAGGTAAAGCAGAGAAGAAGACGGAAAGGAGTAGCAGCCGGAGAACGACTCGTGCCCCAGAAAAACTGCACGAGTGAAGGATGAGAACGAGTCGTGGCACAAGTGAAGGGTCATAGAACGACTCGTGCTCAAGGGTACGAGTCGTTCCCAACGAAAAAAGCAACACTGGTTTTGGCGGATTGTGCAGAAAATGTGTGGGCCTATTTTGTGTTCCTTTTGGGAATTATATTTTTGGACTCCTTTTGTCTTTAGAGTTAGAACTCTAACAGTATAAATACTACTCTCTCCGTCTCAAAATAGATGTCGTTTTGGGAGTTAAATTTTGTCTCAAAATACTTATCGTTTCACTATTTTCAAAGATTTTTTATTGCTCTATACCAATTATACCCTTAATAATGATAGTGAACTAACTCTTACCTAACCATTTAATTACATATGTAGTTGAATTATTTTAGGGGTATTTGAGACTTCTTTACATGCATTAATGGCATTTCTTAATATGTGTGAAACACTCCAAAACAACATCTATTTTGAGACGGAGGGAGTAATTGATAACTAATAGCCTCCATAACACACATAGAGAAAGTAAGAGATATCAATAATTCTAGATCCAAGGTTTTGCACTGTCAGAAATTATGTGATCAAAATTCGTGCAACATACATTAGTGTGATCATTCAGAGTGTGTTTCTTTTGTAATTGTTTCTCCAACCATATTAATAGTATATGTTCTCCCTTTGCCAGTGGATGTAGCCAATAGGTTGCTGGTGAACCATGTTTAATCTGTGTTCTTGTTTTATCGATTTGAGTTCGTTATTATCTACCATCTTATTAGGTCTGATTTACTAACATAATTTTTATAGATTTTGAGTAGGTTTTGGAGAGCAAAAGAAAAAAAAAAAAAAAGGACCAAGGAGAGGAGATCCACAAGGAGAGAGAGAGAGAGAGAGAGAGAGAGAGCTTTTCTGTTTTGAAAATTAAATAAGCAAGATATTTACTCATTATTTTCACACAAATCTGTCTTTTTTTTTCTTTTTTTTTAAAAATGGGGTTTTTATTAATCAATGCCTTAAAGCTATTACATAATGTCATGAAGGCTACAACTTGGCCTATAAATAGGCTAACACAAACTTCCCTAATGGGATTAGAACTATTGACCTCCGCATGAGAAGCTAACACCGGATACCGCTTGAGCAAGAGCTCTTTGGTCACACAAATCTGTCTTAGCATTAGACCATTTTTTTAATTCCAACCCAATTAATACACATATAAATATAAATGTATAGAGTATGAGCCCTACAATCATGAGCTACAACTGTTTATTCTATAGCGGCTGACTGGGAGGTCGGATTTCTAAATTTTCAAATGCCCCGGTTGATAGCAAGTCACATGTATATATGATAAACGGGCTCATCTCCTTCCTTACAGTTTTTGTGAGCGCACTAGTTTGAAGTACAACAAAGTGTTAAAGTGTGCGATGGCATGGACCTGACGTATCACTAATGTGGTGCTGACACGGCAGTGCCACGCTGGTAAGTCTGTTAGTTTTTTGACGCCGTAAGTAAAAAAAAAACAGTACGTCGCATTATTTTATATTTGGTCTATCGACAGTTTTGACCCTCATACTTTACTTAAGATTCGGTTTTCACCGCTTTTGTATTTTTTTAGCAGTTTGTACTTAAAATACGCGCTCATTTCTCTAAAAGTGATGATAATTAAGCCATTTTATAAGCATTTTTTAACCACTGTAATTTGGGTTTTTAGGAGAAAATGAGTGTGTATCTAAAATACAAGGGTTAAAGCGGCCAAAAGTATAAGAAAGGTTAAAACCAAAGCTTAAGTTAAGTACGAGGGTTCAAAAAGACAATCGACTTTCATATTTTTGTCGAAAGTACCTAATTCAGAACTGACAAATAAGTTGTATTAATTGATGATGTATAAAAGTACATTGCATATCTAAGTCATCGGTTAACACAAGATGACTTGACGAAAATAGTGTTAGAAACTAGTTAAGCATCAACATGATCTCTAATATGCTTAGGACAATATGGAACTAGAGGTAGGCAAAAGAGTCATTTTGCAATCTCAAGCAAAAAACATCAATTATGAGACAACACCCCACCCCCCCCCCCCCCACCCCACCCCACCCCCCCACCCCCAAAAAAAAACAAAAAAAAAAACCTCCTTTCTCATGTAAATCATATTCTATATCTGAACCAAAAAATCTCCAAATTCCAAGGATGCCCTAAAAATATTTTTATGAACCTTATTTGGTCCAAATGACTTCCAAAATATGAGTAACTCATGAAACCGTACTTTCAAATGTTCCATGCCATGGTTACATAACTTACATCAATATGACTGACTCAAATAAATACAACGGAGAATTAACTCGCATTTTGTATACATAGCTGATTTTCTAAGAAACAGATACAATACTGAATCATCTTCAGATGACCATTTAACGAATAAAAGTAATATTGTAGATATGGAGGAATATTCAATAGAATTTCACAGGCCAGCTGATACCAATCCGTGCAGTGTTACAATGCCAATTAATGTATTTTCATCATTGATGACAGGCAAGAATTGTACAGGGGATGGCGGAGACTCCATCTTCTGCATTGCTTCTACCGCCATTTTCTCAGGGCCTATTGTCCTTGGGCTCCTGAAATAACATTAATGACTCAGATATAAGCATCATATATATTGTGAGATCAAAGCAAATTACGAAGCAATTGAACATGGACTGGTATCCTTAGTTGATATGAAGGACTCATTCTGAACATCATACAACAAGTTTCAGTCAACTTCAGATCCTCCCCCTCCATCCTTAATAAATGTCGCACTTTCTATTTTGGTCCGTCCCAATATATCACGTGTCTTAAAATGGAAATAGTCTTGGTGCAATTTTACCATGGTACAAGAAATGTACAACCAAATACAGCACATTCATTAAAACCGTTGACAAGTCAAATGCGACATTTATTATATGGGACGGAGGGAGTATGAGCTAACAGTTTCATACGTTGCATAACTATGAGATTTCCACTGTGGTACAAAGGGAGTACAAACAACACAGAATGACTAGGACCTTCAAAGCCAATTTCTTGAGGAGGGTGGGTGCCCATGGTTAGTGCTGAGAGAAACTAAACAATACTCCCATGAACTGATTGATAATTAAAAAATTTACCCGCACCAAAACAAAGATCCGAAAGATAAGTACCTGTTGCACATTTCCCCGACTGTGAGCTTGAAGATTCCCTCCTTACTAGCTTTCAATGTTCGCCGCAAATCGCCATCGGTAAATGTGCCTATCAGATGGAATTCGTCATCAATAACAAGGAGGCAGCCACATCCTTTACTGGTTAACTCAACAAGCTGATCCATTATCATATCTTTTTCTTTGCATACTGGAAGTTCATCTTGCTTCTTCATTACATCCTTTACCTGTAACAAGGCAATGAGTTTATAAGTAGTTTTTTTTTTTTTTTTTTTTTTTAAGAAAAAAAACAAAAACAGAGTAAATAGTTTTCTGTACATGCAAGTTCTTTATACCAATTTCACTTATTTCAAGCAAACCCTCTTCGCTAAATATGAACTCTAAGAAAGCATGATCTACTCAACTGAGTCCTACTAAAATATGCACTTATAAAGCATGAGAATTTACAGGTATTCCACCTAGCACCAGATCCCATTACTAGTCTTTCAGCAAAAGACATTATCAAAACCACTAAAAATCCATATAATTTCAGAATTAACATCTGTAACATTTGCAAGATCTCACATGTCCTTGATTGTACTTTTAGTATTGTTTCAACAATTGAAATATTAGATGCTAAAACATAATAATTGTATGTAAATTAGTTATTTGATATAGTCCTGGGTTGTCTTCCCAATATAGAAACTAGAAACTGCACTATTTAATGGAAAGGAGAATTGTGTCATGAAAGACCGTTTTTATTTTCCCCTTTGGAACATTTATGCTTATGGGCAATCGAGATTTACAATTGGCAATCATTTTCAGTTTCGTTTTGTTTTGATCTACTATTCTTTCTGGTGCAACATAGCTCGATGTAATCATGGGAGTTGTTTTCTTGCACTCATCAAGCAAGATGCTGGTTTCACGTGAGATTGGATAGCGCCAAACATCTGGCTAAGCACCATTGTAATTGTTATGAACTGTACATGCCTTCACATTGCATTATTATCACAACTCACCCATTCTTGTATACTCCTGCAGTCGTTTTCTAAAATGTTCCACTCCCGCACGTTCATTTGTTACCGTTTCATATCTCACCTTCAATCTAACCACTGAATCAGGCAAAGATTGGATACTAGGTCTAATGTCTGTATTGCCATAAGATGTGCCAATCTCTCTTTCCATTTTCCAAGTCTAGGAAAACGCTAAAGTAATAATACTCCGTAATAACAACGACATATATAATAACAATAAAGTGATAAACCAATGGAGTTGTTCAGCCTTTCTTTCCATGTACTGCATACTTGGTATATATGACAATGTCCTGGAGCAGAAATCCAATTTTAATTAAGTATGTGTCCACATTTACAAAGAATCACATTCTTTTATGCCTGAGGCAGAAATCTTCTTATGCGCAGATGTACCATGGATAATAATCTATCTACCACCAAACTTATTTTGCTGCTTCATATTTTCAATCCAAAAGCTAAACTGTTGGATGAGATGGGATATCACCATCTTTGAATAAGATTAGATATCTCTCCAGGTAATTAGTGGTATGGATCGCATTTTGATTTCCCATATATGTGCTTAATTGACACTAAAAATTTCTAGGAACCTGACATAGAAAGGGAACCTGAAACCTTGAATCAAAATGACTGACTTCTAGATTAAAAGAAGTGGTTCACAATCCAATTGAGGTTTCTGTAACAATGTTCCAGGGAAAGGAAAAATAACTTCTATTGACTCTCTTGTACATACCAAATTATGTGCTACAGTGCTCAACTAAACATTAATGTGGCCACCTTATAGGTGATTAAGTAACCCCAACAAATGGATAGAGGGTCGATACGAATATCAGCAGGCTAGTTTATGCAAACAGAATATTCCACGGGAGAATTGGAATTTACAAATGTCTCAGTTCCCATCATATGGATGGTTTTGTTTCAAGAATGTATATGCCATTTGTAAAATAAATAACTCCTAAACTAACGAGCAGTCGAATCATTGCATTAATAGCTTTTTCAAGCTACATTAACTCAAATGCATCTACAAACAACTCCATTCTGAGTCAACAATATCTAATGAGGCAATTGAAGGCACACTCCATCCGTTAAAACCATCAACAAGTAATGATCATTTTAGCTTACCTCTAGCGGAAAACTGGCTTCAGGACTCTAACCAAAAGATTTTGGGCAAATCATAAGATGATCAATATCTAGAAGAGAATGCTCACAATAGATAAAAAAATAAATAAATGTCACACCTAGTGTACTCGGTTCTCTATGGATATCAGACCTCCTCAACTATGAGATTGAACAACACTAAGTAGGTCCAACATTTTTGCAACGGATTCTGTAGTGTACATTACATATTCCACAACGAACAATCAATTGTCTGCATCAGAGAGGACTTCCTCTCACTTCTCAACTTCCCCCCCCCCCCCCCTCTCTCAACACATATATGAGGCATTCTATCAATTTAGATTCTATCTTTGACAAATCAGTAAGCTAAATTCACTTTCATAGGCAATTAGAAGGTAAAGATCAATCATGTAAATCTTCTTTTTCTTTTCACCAGATCCATTCCGCATTCTAACACAAACACGAAAACAGATTCACTCGTACCTTAAAGATCAAACTCTTGCCGATCCGTCCAGCAGGATGATTAGCAGCATACTCCTCTTTAGTCAAATTCCTAGCTGCCATCATCGCAATCGCCACCGTATCCCCAAATACCATCTGAATAGCAGTCGAAGTGACCGGAGCCAAATCGAACGGACACAACTCCCTCTCCAACGGCAAATGCACATTCAAATCACACAAACCCACCAAAGCATTCCCCTCCACCGACGTCACGGAGATCAAGTAAACCCCCTTCGCTCTAGCACATGGCACAAGTCGCAAAAGCTCCTCAGTGTTGCCGCTCTTACTAAAGAGGATCAATATATCAGATCCGGAGAGAATGCCAATGTCGCCGTGAAGAGCGTCGGTTGGGGACAAAAAAGCAGATCTAATGCCGAGGGAGACTAGGGTTTGTGAGATCTTCTGTCCGACGAAGCCGGATTTGCCGACGCCGGAGAAGAAGATGGTGCCGGAGGAATTGAGGAGGGTTTGGGTGAAATTGAGGGTTTGAGAAAGGTCTAGGTTTTGGAAGAAGAAATTGAGGTATTTTTGTTGGGATTTGAAGAGATTGAGGAGATTGTTTGGGTCAATTGTGGTGGTGGGGGTTTTGGAAGTGGGAAATGCTAGGTCTTGCAATGGTGGGAGAGACCCCATTGTTGTGGATTTCTCTGCAACTGTGTGTGTGTGTGTGTTTTGTGGGAGGAAGGAGGAGGTGGGAGATTTGAACGGTTTATTCAGTTAATAGTCCGCGGGATCAGTTAAGGGACTGTTTGGATTTTTATTATTATTATTTTTTTATTTTTTTTTAAGGAGTTTGGATTATAATTGAAATAATAGAAAAAGGAACTCCCACCGTCCTCAAATTGATTTAAATTTTACGTTATTTTTTCATTTATTAAGAAATTGATAGAAAATAGATAAATATTATAAGGCTCCGTTTGTTTTCTGGAAAACAATTTCCGCAATTTCCGGTGTTTGTTAATCACAGGAAAACGGGGAAAATGTTTTCCCCATTTTCTAAGGAAAACAATTTTCTTACCCCCACTTAAAGAAAACATTTTCCGAAAAAAGTTAATGATACAAAATTATTTTTGAACACTCCTCCACCTCCGCCTTGCCCCTTTCCCACACCAGCCATTCCACCCCTAAACCCCCACACCCCGCCTCTACCCCCCACCCCACCGACCTCATCCCCCCACTACCCCCACCACCCCCACCCTACCCCACCATCCACCCACCCCTAAAAAAATAAAAAACTTTCTTTTTACTCAGATTAAAATTATTTTTGAACACCTCTCCCACCCCACCTCACCCCTATCCCCCCACCTCCCCTACCCCCCCCCCCAACGCCACCCATCACACCTCAACCCCCACCCCATTCAAATTTTTTCTCATATTAAATTATTTTTTGCTCATATGAGAACATTTTTCAGAAAACATTTTCTTTAAATTTACCAAACAACCAAAAATATGTTTATGTCATTTTCCGGAAAATATTTCCCCCCAAACAAACAGAGCCTAAGTGAGTTGAGAATACAATTGTTTAAGTTACTATTGTTTAAGTTCCCAAATGAGTGGCCTAGTGGTAAAGTCAAGCCTCACCCTCTCGATGAGCGCTAGGGTTCGATCCCTCTCCTCGCCTCCTTTTGGCGTGGATATCATCAGGAAAAAAATCACTATTTATAGTGCAAGTGAATACAAAGTAAATAATTGTTGGTCTTTTATAAATATACAAATTTTATAAAGATAAAAATATTAAAAAAAAAAATACTAATTTTCATGTGGTGGCAATATTTCATTGACTACATCGATAGTGGACCCGGCACACTTTAATTAAAAACACCAACACAATTATGACATTTCATTTTGTAAGCCACATTTTGTAGTCATCTTTTATAACTTTATTATTTCCCATTATTTATTTACATGCCCGAGAGGGGAAGCAAATTGAGGCTACCCAAACAGGTCAAGGTCACTGGCATCCGTTGCATTGTACCGACAATATACCAAAGATTCAAAGGTTGGACCGCTTGGGTCATTTTCAGAAAAGACTAGATGCTAATCTATCAGCAATCAATTATAAATCAAAGCTAAATTCAAACGCAGCTTCTCAATTTTTTTAAAAAAATGAATTTATTTTCTATTTTACTTTTCTAGAAAAAAGCAATTTATTTAGAGCATCCACAATGAAAGTAAAAGATTTTTCGGAGCTCT
This sequence comes from Campanula takesimana, assembly GCA_026119855.1. NCBI lineage: Eukaryota > Viridiplantae > Streptophyta > Magnoliopsida > Asterales > Campanulaceae > Campanula > Campanula takesimana. The sequence goes on along the minus strand of JAOWBW010000756.1, from coordinate 297,658 downwards.
TTATTTTAATGGAAAAGCTTTTTAGTATATTTAGTTATTATTCTCTTATTTGACTTTTAATGGTCAACACAAGTGAACGTTGATCAAACATTAATATCAATTTAATCATTCTACTGAAAATTTGAAAATGTCATTGATGAATCATCAAATGATTCATTAATAACATTATTTTAGAGTTTCATTACGATGATTAGATTGACATTAATGTATGGTCAAAGATCATTTGAGTTGACCATCAAAACTCAAATGTGGCCAAACAAAATAAGACAAAGGCGTCTACCTGTAACTATGTTTCACAATGTGGTGGCATATAAATTTTAAGTATACCTGATGGTAGACATGTCCAAACGGTTCCGGTTCCGGTTCCCGGTTCCCGGTTCCCAAATAGCCGGAACCGTATTCGAACCATCTTAATCCGGTTCCCGGTTCTATCCGTCGGTTCCGGTTCCGACGGTTCCATCTCACCATCTAACCTTTTTTTTTTAATCCAAAATTTCAAACCTGTTAAGAAACTAGCTAATCTGTTAAAAAACTTATTTTTTTCACTTGGGCAGTATGTTTTTTGAAAGAATGAGAAGTGGACAAAATTTGGTTAGTATATTATTAAAGATAGAATAAAAATTCTAACAATATTTTTAGGAAAAAAATGGGCGGCATCCTTATAATTTTATTAATATAATTGAAAATATTACAATGAGGGGGACAACCAAGTCTTTCCCTTTTATAATTCAAGGGTAGACAAAGGGAGCCTATACCTCTATATTACAACATTTATCTAAATTTTAGTCTAATTTAAATAAAACAACATGAACGACATAAACCGACTTGGTTAAATGGGACCCATAAACTCTGGGCTCACACACCATAAGGCCCATCCACGGAGGGCCAATCTTATATGCCGACATACATCAGGCCGAGTAGGCAGCCCTTGTCTAGGCCGATTTCAAGAGGCCTAATCCCCAGCCGTCCTCCAGGACGAGCCGAGCTGGATGACGGGTCGAGTTATATCAACAACCTCCCATTCTCACGGGGAGTTCACTTACGGAGTTTGATTACAACTCTAACAGTGTAGATCCTTATCTAAACAAGGATATCTCTTATACAAGATAACAGGGCATCATCCATCCTTATCCGGAGTCTCTCTCTCCAAGGAATGCGAGTCCTACCTCAACACGGGCATCCTAGCTTTTCTAACAAGCTAGGACTCATTCACCCGCGCCTATAAAAAACAGGTCCTCACAACAGGAAAGGGTAATGAACTTTTGACTCCAAACTAGTCAATTGATTTCTCTATTTCACCCGTATTCTTACTCTCACGCCGGAGGGCCTTTGCCGGTGAAGCCCCGGCGCAGTTTACGTTTGTTCATTGTGCGCAGATCCGAACGGGGAGACCTTATTGCTGGATTTATCCGAACCGCTAGACGGAGAGCTGATCCGACACGTTTTTGGCAGCATCAGTTTGGTTCCATTGCCGGGAAACGTCGTTGGAGAATCTCTGTTCGGAAAACCACAAATTTCCCCATGTCTAGAAATCACGTCGACGGTCGGGAAGCTAGCGTAAAACCAGACGCTAATCTCAATCCGCTACCTCCTAACGTGGCAAATGACAATGTTCCGAATCAAGGCCTCCCTCCTCCACCTCAGGGAGGCGGGATGCACACCCGTTCCAGAGGACCGGCGCCTGAAATCGCTCACCAGTATGGACGACGGAGGCGGACGACTTTACGTCCTCAGCTAACCGAGGCTGGCCCTTCTAGGCCGGCGCCAATTGACCGAAGGGCATTGTTACATCAGAATCTCCCAACCCTTCAGCAACTAGCTGATGCCCAGAGAGCTCTTCTAGAATTTGATCCTGATAACTCCTTGGCACCCTTCGCCCAGCCCTCTGGCACGAGAGGAGCTTTGGGAGGCGGAGAAAGAAGTGACCGAAGGGGGAATACACGCACTGAGGACAGACGTCATCAGGAACCGCGTGACGCCCCCCCAGAAAATCGAGCTGCTCCACCAAGCCGACTAGAAGGTCGACTCGGCCCAATTAATCCCGATGGAAGAGATCTGAGGGATCAAATAAACCGTAGGAGAGAGGAGGAGGCAGAATCTCCAGATGTGAGATTTCTGGGAGAAAGGCGGCGATGGCAAAATCAAGATCAAGTCCCGCCCAGACAGGATCCACCTCGTCAGACTCCTCCGAGACGGCCTCGTGATGATCCAGACACAAGTCGTGTTATTGGAAGGGGCCGAGACAGAGAAAGAGACAGGCCGAGAAGCTCCCATCGCAGCTCAGGGTTTAGTGAGCAGATCATACTGGATTTGCAGGAGAGGATGGACAACATAGAGATGAACCAGGGGCAGAGGAAGCCGAAAACCGACTACGACGCGATGCGTCCGTTTGCTCAGTGGATAAAGGATTCTCCACCCAATCCCCAGTTGAAGCTTCCCCACCTGGACAAGTATTCAGGTAGTTCAGATGCCATGGATCACCTCCACTCTTTCGAAGGAATGATGGCCTTGGTTTCCAACAAGGATGACGTACTTTGCAAGGCCTTTGCTAGTACGTTAGTTGGAGCAGCCAGGTCTTGGTTTATGGACTTGGAGAGAAGAAGCATCAACTCCTTTTCCAAATTGAAATCAAGTTTTCTAGAATACTTCGCCACTGCCGGGGCTAGAAAGAAAGATTGTCAGATCTGGCAAACATAGTTCAGGGAAAGAACGAGTCGACTATGAACTTTTACAATAGGTTCAAAGACTTGGATGACTCAATAGAAGAGAGACTTACAGACAGAGAAATCATAATGTGCTTCTACAATGGGCAGAGATCAGACGAGCTCACCTATGAGTTGTCGGTAAGAGAACCTCGTACAAAGTCTGAGCTGTACCAGATGGCCTACGCGACATCCACTGCTGAGGAGAAAATGAAACTGTTTCCGGGTACAGAGATCGAGAGCGAGAAGGGGAACGTAGGCCACCCACTCCTAACTCGGCCCAGGGTACCAGTGGAAGTGGAAACCGAAGTAAGAACATAACGAGACCGACCGAGGTCTTTACCCCCTTACCAAGCCGATTTCCGAGATCATGAACCTGGAGAATCTCCCAAATCCAAAACCCCTAAAAGATAACCCGAAGTTCCCACGAGACACCAGCAAGTATTGTGCCTACCACCGAGATAACGGGCACAAGACGGATAGCTGCTTTGCCCTAAAGAAAATACTACAGAGGTGGGCCTATCAGGGGAAACTAAATGAATACCTAGCAAAGAAAGACAACAAACGTCCGAGAGAGGATGAGAAAATGGATGACCGCGAAGACAGGCCACCTCGAGCAAAACTGATTGGTGTAATCAAGGAGGAAATCCCTTCCAACACCAAGTTAAAAGAGCAGATCTATGAGCTAAGCAAGGTTTACCATATCCCCCCTTGGATTCACAGAGGGGAGGAGGTGATTAGTTTTTCCCCTAATGAGCTGGCCGGAAACAGGGCCATGAGAGAGCAGCCTTTGGTCATCACAGGCCGAATCGACAACTGCGAGTCGGAAAGGCTCTTAATAGATTCTGGGGCCGCCAAAGACGTGTCGCGACCCCGAAACCCGCGGGCCCGAGATCGCGAGCTGGACGTCGACTTAAAACCAAAACTCTAAAATATAGAAGTTAAAAATTCCATTTTGAACCAAAAGATGATAACACAAGGTTTTATAAATCCAAGTTTAAATCAGCAAAGTACAACTAACATAAGCTCCACGGCTTATACCCAAAAGAATAAAATATACAATTCTTAATGACGTCAATAATGGTGACACTATCCCCAAAAGGTTATACATTTAAATAATGTAAACCGATCCATAACAACCTGCCCCAAAATCTCAATCCTCTCGACGTCCTCCTCGATCCGCGAATCCTAATCCTTTTCCTCCTGGGGGGGGGGGTTAAGGAAAAACAAAGATGGAAATAAACGGGGTGAGATAAAATCTCAGTAAGTTACTAATGCAACTACATGACATGCTAATATGCAATAAGCAATAGCAATTAACATATGACAGATAGCAGCGGGATAATAAGTGACATGCTGTCAAACAGTAACATCCAATAATCAATCATATAAATAAACATATAACAACAAATGAGAGGCTCCCTATCGCCAACCGTCCCATACCGGTTGGAAATAACGACCAGCTCATCATGCAACACATAAAGCTGAAATAAACACTCATAAGTGGATACATAGCCAAGGTTTTCCAAACCGGAACATCCAAATAAAGGATCGCTGCGCAGCTTCAATAATCAACAATCAACATCTTCATAGCAGCATGAAAGCTCGAAGAGAAAACCCCGGTACCGGAACCAATAACATAAAAGTGTCACAAGGGACAAGGACCATGACACAAAGTCATGCCCGCTAGCCAGATACATTCACAAAGGAACGCTGACTTATCCTTTCCAAGGCCAATCTGGAGAAGGGGTAAAGAAGGGGGCAAAACAATGGTCAACATTATAATGGACTTGGCTTTGCCATTATAATCTTTCCCATCGCCCAAACACACACAAAATACCAGCTGGACTTTCAAATAAATGCTAAGTAATAATAATTTAGCATGAATGAACAACTTAAGGTTCCAAAGTAGGGAACCACACCAATTAATCACCATAAAGATGCAAACCATTACTCATGAAGAGTTCAACAACAACGAACACAAGAAGTTTCTCATAAAAGAGCACAACAACGATAAACGGAATTTCTCATAAAGAGCACAACAACATTGATCATTAAAAAAGATGATTCCAAGACAAGGACCATACCAAACACATCCTAAAGATGATACCCACGAGTTATTCATAAAGAGCACAACCCAAACGGTCGCTCACCAATGGCACAATGACTATTACCAAAATGACCCTAAACATTTACTCATAAGGATATACTAGGACTATGAACTCAACCATCTCATCACACCTGGAATTCCAAAGTAGGAATCAGAATGAATACACTTTAAGGTTAATCAAACCGTAAGTACCCAATTGCCAATACACGCTTTACCTTCGTCCTTAACGAACCAATCCCAAACCCCCAAACGAATCAAAAAGGTTAATCTTTAGAACATGATCACGACCGGACTAAACCCTACACTTTGGTGTTCAACAACAACCCTCTAGGTACCATGGGACATCGCCTAAAACCTATACCAAGTCTTACTCGAAAATCAATTCGATTGGAACAACCACGAACACATCATAAGATGCCCAAACACCCAATAAAATCCCGAAGTATAAAACTTATAACTTAACTGAACAACCTATACCATCTTGTAGTACTCGAAGAGAGCTTCGAAACGATAGTTTACACGCCCAAAACGGAGTCCGGATGAGAAAGTTATGGCCTCCGGAAGATCGAACGAAAAACGGACAAACTGGAAAAAGAGGGATGCGCGCGCCTCCATAAAAAGTGATGCGCGCGCCTCCTAAGGTCAGAAGGCTGCGATTTCGAAGCAGAAAAGGGTGCACGCGCCTCCCAAAACATGGTGCGCGCGCCTCCTTGCCCGGAGGGACGAAATCCGGCCAGAATCTGGGTTTCTACCAATTTTCTTACCCATTTCATATTACAACCAAAATCAAACATAATCAACCTTCCACCAAGCATAAAGATGAATCGAAAACAACTTATAACTAGAATGGGGACTCAAATAATACCATTTATCAACCAAGATCAAGATTCAACCCAACATTCCTAAAATCACCATTTTTGACCAAAACTCCAAATAAATTCCAAATAAACTCCAAACTCAACCAAACTTCAAATATAACACATCAAGCATAATATAAACATGATATGAACATTTTAGCATAAAAATGGGGGAAAAGCAACTTACCCGGATTTTCCCAAAGTTGCCGGAACTCGAAATTTCTTGGCTTCCTACGATCCTATCGACGATCTAAACAAGGTTCATGTTTTAAGAAATGAGAAATAATGAGAGGAAGATGATGGAAATGTAGAGAGAAGTGGGAGGAGAAAACTTACCCAAAATGTAGAGAGAGAGGGAGATTGTGCTGGGAAAGAAATGAGGGAGAGGTGAGGGAGAAGAGAGGGGGATGATAATTTCAAAACTTACACTTAGACCCCCTCCCCCACTAACTACACAACTCTACTACTTCCTTCTACAACCAAGACCAAATAATACTACACTAGCACTAAGGACCCAAATAAAATGCTAGTCATAATTTATTATAACACATAAAATACACACATAAATTATTAATTAAATAATAATTTAAATAAATAAATAAGCAAATAAATAAATAATAATTATTTATTACTAATAAAATAGAGCCTAGTTTTCGGGTCGTGACATTCACTCCCCCTTAAAGAAAATTCGACCCGAATTTTAACGAGACTTACCCTAAAGACCGAATAGCTACGGATACTATAGTTCCGCCATTCCTCGTATTCCTCAATTATCCAATCTAATCCACTAAAAGGTATCCTTAAATAATGCTTACGATAACACCACTTCTCGAACCGAATCATTCCATCATTATCTTCATTACTAATCGAAATCCGTACTCAATCCTCGAAGAATCCAAATTAATTCCACACATAATTCTCGAGGTACCTCAAGCTCGCCTTATTCATAACCTTAACTATTTGTAAATCGCATACTTAGTATTATTCCCCAGAAATTCAAAACATTACCATCTCGAGCTAAATTAGCTTTTAAAATATAAAAAGGCTAAAGAAATTTCTATTTCCACAATATTCATCAAAGGCTATATCTCTAAGGATTCCCATTATAGTGCTCTCGCTCTAGGTAGCACTTTAAACTAAAGGTGTAATGTAAACCCAAAATTTTAATACAAAATGTTCACTTAAATTTACGCCATAATGTCATCGTCATAACACTCCAATCCTTGAAAGCCTAAAATAATTACGAATACTCAGTAGTCCGAAAATGATCTAAATTTTATCTTCACGGTATTTCCTCTAACTCCCTTTTTAGCTATTAATCTGTGCTCATATATCCAAGGAAGTCACCAAATCTCAAATCCTCAATAGCTAAGCCACGTTAATCTTTCACGCATACATTTATTAACCTAATGATACTTAGGCTCAATAGTACTACCATCGTAATAACCCAATTAGCTAGTAACGTTCCAACTGACCCAAGACCAATTCATGATATTCCTTAATTATGCCCAAGTATTTATACTCAAAACTTTCTTCACATAGTTGTAATCCAAACAAGAAATGCCACCAAGACAAGATTTAGAACCATACAACACTATTTAACCAAAATTTCAAAATGCCTTTAACATAAATCGAGAAATTATTACTCTCTCAAAATGTACTTAGTCTTTTCTAACTTAACACGCTTACCACCATTAATGATCATAACTCCTACAACAAACTCACCATCCATAACAAATCGTACACCTTTCCATACTAATCCATTCCGATGCATTCACGGAGATGTACTAAAAGTGACCAAAATTTTCCTTAAGAGATCCTCATTGAATCCTCAACTCTTATAACCCAACCGATGCCATAAGGACATTGATCTAAATATCAGCACTACAACCTTGTACTATAACACTCAATTTAACCCAAGGTTCTCCCCAATACTAGGTACTATTCAGAAATAAAAATAGAAATTTTTACAAACGATAAATACACCCAACAATTGGTAGAGACATCCATTGTCACCCATCGAAGCAAAATAGTCAGATTCCAAACAAGAAAAGATTTGCTTAACTCTACACAAAGGAACGGTCTCAAAACAATTTTAGGCAAAAGGGAAGAGAGGATGTAACAATTTCCCTACAACCATCGACTAAAGCATGACATTTCCCTTCTCAAAATGACATCAAAAATCTTATAATAGCAATATGACCAATTTAGCAGGTAAGTTATATCTACCTTTAAGCACAACATGAGCACATAAGACTCCATCAGACATCCTACACTCCTCCCTAGGAGTAGACACTGACAACACATAAGTCAAAGACTCAAAAGAAATAAATGCAACTAAATGCACAGAAACATAAGAATGCGATGATCCTAAAATGCACGCGCTCGCTCTCTCGACGCAAAATAATACCTCCTGAACTGATGAGTCACCTGCTGAGTGCTGATTGATTGCAAATACTCTACCCGAAATCTTGGGCTTCCCCGAAGCATCCTTCTTCTGACCCTGTGATATTCCAGTTCCTGTCCTCGATGACTGAACTCTAAACCTCGGACAATCTTTAACAAAGTGTCCCAACTGACCACACTTCACACATTTTCCTTGCTTCTTCCAACACTTGTTTTCTGAGTGTCCTTTCCTCTGACAGTAACTGCAGACTTTCCCATTTCGTGTACCCTTATTAGAACCTTGATTTCCTACTGTTGGTTGCCCTTGAAGTTGCCTTCTGAATCGAGTTTGCACTCCAAAATTACCCCTGTTATCCGAATGTTGCTGTTGTGACTTACTCTGCCCTCCTGGCTTACCCGGGTTAACCATCTCAGTCTTCCTTCTGTGTTCCCCAATATTCTGCTCAATCAAGTAGGCTCAATCCACCGCATCCTGAAAAGGTTGAATTCTTTGGGCTAAAAGTTGAGTCCTAATGGCTGTCTTCAAACCCCTGATCAATCTCATCGCTTTCTGATCCTCGGTCCGCACTAGGTAGTCACAACACCTGGCTAATTCTGTGAACTTAGCTGAGTACTGTGCTACTGACATCATGCCTTGCTCCAAGCTGAGGAACTCGATCTCTTTCCGATTTTGATTCACTAGAGAGATAAAATGATCCTTGAATTTCCTCACGAACCACTCCCAAGGATATGGTACAAGAGTCGCATCCCAACTGGTCTTCAGTGCCTTCCACCAATGTTTCGCAGCACCAACTAACATATAAGCTGCAAACCGAACCCTATCCTTATTAGTACAACCAAAGACCTCATATATTCTCTCCATCGATTCTATCCATAGCTCGGCCTTCTTCACATCAGGCTCACCGTCGTACTCACTTGGTTTCAACTTCAAGAACTGCTCCAACCCATATCGCGGAGGTGCTACATGTTCCTCTCTCGGCCCTTGGTCACGAATTGCTTTCACGGCCACTTCAAACCTGTCCTGAAACACTGCACGGTTTTCTTCCCTTAGACCATTAAGATTCTGAGTCCCACTAGAAGCTTCACCAATTCTTCTTCTAGCCATCACAAACAAATACCTGCATAAAATACTCATCGTTACTCACTCCGAACACAACTACCCACCTAGGTCATACTAATCCACCTAGACTTATACTTAGAGCCAAACCATGGCTCTGATACCAACTGTCGCGACCCCGAAACCCGCGGGCCCGAGATCGCGAGCTGGACGTCGACTTAAAACCAAAACTCTAAAATATAGAAGTTAAAAATTCCATTTTGAACCAAAAGATGATAACACAAGGTTTTATAAATCCAAGTTTAAATCAGCAAAGTACAACTAACATAAGCTCCACGGCTTATACCCAAAAGAATAAAATATACAATTCTTAATGACGTCAATAATGGTGACACTATCCCCAAAAGGTTATACATTTAAATAATGTAAACCGATCCATAACAACCTGCCCCAAAATCTCAATCCTCTCGACGTCCTCCTCGATCCGCGAATCCTAATCCTTTTCCTCCTGGGGGGGGGTTAAGGAAAAACAAAGATGGAAATAAACGGGGTGAGATAAAATCTCAGTAAGTTACTAATGCAACTACATGACATGCTAATATGCAATAAGCAATAGCAATTAACATATGACAGATAGCAGCGGGATAATAAGTGACATGCTGTCAAACAGTAACATCCAATAATCAATCATATAAATAAACATATAACAAAAATGAGAGGCTCCCTATCGCCAACCGTCCCATACCGGTTGGAAATAACGACCAGCTCATCATGCAACACATAAAGCTGAAATAAACACTCATAAGTGGATACATAGCCAAGGTTTTCCAAACCGGAACATCCAAATAAAGGATCGCTGCGCAGCTTCAATAATCAACAATCAACATCTTCATAGCAGCATGAAAGCTCGAAGAGAAAACCCCGGTACCGGAACCAATAACATAAAAGTGTCACAAGGGACAAGGACCATAACACAAAGTCATGCCCGCTAGCCAGATACATTCACAAAGGAACGCTGACTTATCCTTTCCAAGGCCAATCTGGAGAAGGGGTAAAGAAGGGGGAAAAACAATGGTCAACATTATAATGGACTTGGCTTTGCCATTATAATCTTTCCCATCGCCCAAACACACACAAAATACCAGCTGGACTTTCAAATAAATGCTAAGTAATAATAATTTAGCATGAATGAACAACTTAAGGTTCCAAAGTAGGGAACCACACCAATTAATCACCATAAAGATGCAAACCATTACTCATGAAGAGTTCAACAACAACGAACACAAGAAGTTTCTAATAAAAGAGCACAACAACGATAAACGGAATTTCTCATAAAGAGCACAACAACATTGATCATTAAAAAAGATGATTCCAAGACAAGGACCATACCAAACACATCCTAAAGATGATACCCACGAGTTATTCATAAAGAGCACAACCCAAACGGTCGCTCACCAATGGCACAATGACTATTACCAAAATGACCCTAAACATTTACTCATAAGGATATACTAGGACTATGAACTCAACCATCTCATCACACCTGGAATTCCAAAGTAGGAATCAGAATGAATACACTTTAAGTTTAATCAAACCGTAAGTACCCAATTGCCAATACACGCTTTACCTTCGTCCTTAACGAACCAATCCCAAACCCCCAAACGAATCAAAAAGGTTAATCTTTAGAACATGATCACGACCGGACTAAACCCTACACTTTGGTGTTCAACAACAACCCTCTAGGTACCATGGGACATCGCCTAAAACCTAGACCAAGTCTTACTCGAAAATCAATTCGATTGGAACAACCACGAACACATCATAAGATGCCCAAACACCCAATAAAATCCCGAAGTATAAAACTTATAACTTAACTGAACAACCTATACCATCTTGTAGTACTCGAAGAGAGATTCGAAACGATAGTTTACACGCCCAAAACGGAGTCCGGATGAGAAAGTTATGGCCTCCGGAAGATCGAACGAAAAACGGACAAACTGGAAAAAGAGGGATGCGCGCGCCTCCATAAAAAGTGATGCGCGCGCCTCCTAAGTTCAGAAGGCTGCGATTTCGAAGCAGAAAAGGGTGCGCGCGCCTCCCAAAACATGGTGCGCGCGCCTCCTTGCCCGGAGGGACGAAATCCGGCCAGAATCTGGGTTTCTACCAATTTTCTTACCCATTTCATATTACAACCAAAATCAAACATAATCAACCTTCCACCAAGCATAAAGATGAACCCAAAACAACTTATAACTAGAATGGGGACTCAAATAATACCATTTATCAACCAAGATCAAGATTCAACCCAACATTCCTAAAATCACCATTTTTGACCAAAACTCCAAATAAATTCCAAATAAACTCCAAACTCAACCAAACTTCAAATATAACACATCAAGCATAATATAAACATGATATGAACATTTTAGCATAAAAATGGGGGAAAAGCAACTTACCCGGATTTTCCCAAAGTTGCCGGAACTCGAAATTTCTTGGCTTCCTACGATCCTATCGACGATCTAAACAAGGTTCATGTTTTAAGAAATGAGAAATAATGAGAGGAAGATGATGGAAATGTAGAGAGAAGTGGGAGGAGAAAACTTACCCAAAATGTAGAGAGAGAGGGAGATTGTGCTGGGAAAGAAATGAGGGAGAGGTGAGGGAGAAGAGAGGGGGATGATAATTTCAAAACTTACACTTAGACCCCCTCCCCCACTAACTACACAACTCTACTACTTCCTTCTACAACCAAGACCAAATAATACTACACTAGCACTAAGGACCCAAATAAAATGCTAGTCATAATTTATTATAACACATAAAATGCACACATAAATTATTAATTAAATAATAATTTAAATAAATAAATAAGCAAATAAATAAATAATAATTATTTATTACTAATAAAATAGAGCCTAGTTTTCGGGTCGTGACAAGACGTGCTCTATTACAGAACCTTCAAAGAGATAGAGTTTCCAGACACCATGCTCACCCCTTACAATGGGAGACTAGAGGGATTCACAAATCACAAAGCCGAGGCTAAGGGAACCGTGGACTTGGTACCAGAAGTCGGTGAGTACCCCTACAAAACATCGGCAACAATCACCTTCATCGTCATGTACTTGGCAAGTGACTACCACGCCATCCTCGGCTCTCCTAGTCAGGGAAAACTGTGAATGGTTGCCTCCCTCCCTCACCAAAGGGTGAAATTCCCAACCCCGGAAGGCGTAGGCTGCGTCCTCGGCAACCCCAAACACTTCTTAGAGCACGTGATGAGGTCAAGAAAAGCAAAAACCAAGCTGGAAATTGACACCCCAGAAAGAAATGTCACTATATCGAGGTCGACCACGGTCACTACATCAGCCCCTAACATCGGCGTGATAACAGTAGACCTACCTGAGGAATGGATCGTACTGGATGCTGAAGATGCCATCACAGAGACCGAGGTGACATACGGTATGGAGGGATTCAGTTGTATCTCCATGAACACAGCTTCGGACGAGCCGAGTGGCTCAGACCTCGCCCTCGTCCCAAGCTCGGGGGCCACAATACCCGCCCACATGGATGCCGAAATTGACAGACTTCTAGATATGGAGAATTTGAGCCTAGAAGGCAAAGACAAGGATAAAGTAAAGAAAATCATCGTGGAAACCTTGGAGTTCAGGGACGGTCCCAAGCTAAGACCAGTCGATCAGTTGGATGAGGTCGTCATCAACCCCGACTACCCAGAACAGAAGGTACGAATTGGAAAACAACTCCCCCCCGGAAGAAAGAGCAGAAATCATCAACCTGCTCAAAAACAACCTAGACGTGTTTGCTTGGAAAGTTGAAGACATGGTTGGAGTTAAAGAAGCCATTGCTCTCCACAAACTAGAGGTGGACACTTTTTTCAAACCCATCAAGCAAGGACGAAGGGTCTTTTCTGTAGAAAAAGAACAGGCAATACAGGCCGAGGTGGATAAATTGATGAAGGCAGGGATCATCCGAGAAGCGACATACCCCGAGTGGCTGGCTAATGTCGTAATGGTGAAAAAGCAGAATGGCAAGTGGAGAATGTGTGTCGATTTCACATATCTCAACAAAGCATGCCCCAAGGATAGCTACCCTCTACCCAGAATAGACAAGTTGGTCGACTCCATAGTTGGACACCAAACCTTGAGCTTCCTAGACACTTATTCTGGTTACCACCAGATCAAAATGGCTGAAGACGATATAGAAAAGACCGCCTTCCAAGCAGCAGGAGGGATCTATTGTTATGTGATGATTCCTTTTGGCCTCAAAAATGCCGGCGCAACTTATCAGAGGATGGTGAACAAGGTGTTCAAATCCAAGATCGGCCGGAATATGGAAGCCTATATTGACGACATGGTAATAAAAACTAAGTCAGGAAGCCACGTCCCGGATCTGGAGGAGACTATAAGAAATCTGAAAGAGAACGACATGAAACTCAACCCGAGTAAATGTGTTTTCGGGGTCACGACGGGTAAGTTCCTCGGTTTCATGGTTTCCCAACGAGGCATTAAGGCAAATCCGGAGAAGATACAGGCTTTGGTCGACATGAAAGAGCCGACGTGTGTAAAAGAGGTTCAAAGGTTGAATGGCAGGGTGGCCGCCCTGGGAAGATTTATCGCCAAGTCGGCAGAAAAGTCGTTACCATTCTTCAAAGCCCTGAAAGGAACAAAGGACTTCGAGTGGACCCCGGAATGCTCAGCGTCATTCCAGCAAATAAAAGAATACTTAGGTTCACCCCCATTGCTTAGCAGTCCGATTATGGGAGAAACATTCTCCGTATTCCTTGCAGCAATGGACATAGCCGTGGCGGCCGTGTTAGTATGAGAAGATAATGGAATTCAGAAGCCGGTGTATTATGTAAGTAAAGCATTGTCAGATACCGAGAGCAGGTACTACAATGCCGAGAAGATAGCATACGCCTTAGTCATTGCTGCCCAGAAACTACGTGCATACTTCTCTGCTCATCCCATCACGGTTTATACCGACACACCGCTCAGAAAGATACTCCACAAGATGGACAGCTCGGGCAGATTGATGAACTGGTCCATTGAGTTAACTAAATTCGACATCACTTACAAGCCGAGGAAGACATTGATGGCGCAGCCCTTGGCTGATTTCCTAGTTGAGAACGCGTTCTCCAGGGAGCATACACCGACCACAAGGAAAAGGAAGTTTCCCATGGATAGAGAGCCCTTAGAAGAATTACCTGAAGACTGTTGGATCTTGTACACAGATGGATCAACAACAAAAAGAAGAAGTGGAGCCGGGGTATATTTAACGAGTCCAGGCGGCGAACATGTGGCCCGTGACTTCATCAGGCTTAAATTCCCAGCCTCAAACAACCAGGCAGAATACGAAGCCTTGATCTTAGGGATAGAAAGGGCTAAGTTCTTTGGTGCGAACAAACTGGTGGCCTACAGCGACTCCCAACTAGTGGTAAACCAGGTGAAGGGCGAGTACAATACTGAGAACCACATGCTGACTAAGTATAGGGACCTCGTCCTAAATCCCACTAAGAATTTGGAGTTCTGGGAAATCAGGCAAGTAGGACGGGAACACAACCTGGAGGCCGACTTGTTGTCAAAGATGGCCACATCAGAAGAAATCAATCCCCTTATCATCTATGCCGACCAGCCAGCTTACGAAAGACTTGAAATCCTAATTCTAGATGACGAAGAAAGAACCTGGATTGATGATTACAAGGACTACATCGAGAAGGACAGGCTACCAGAAGACGAGTTAGAGGCCAAAACGATAAAGAAGAAGACGGTCAGGTACATAGTCTGGAACGACATTCTATATCGAAGGTCATTCTCCAGGTCTCTCCTAAGATGTGTTTCCCCTAAAGATACCGAGAAACTTCTGGCCGAGGTACATGAAGGAGTTTACAGAGGACACCCAAGGACCAGAACCCTCGCCGATAAAGTAATCACGCTTGGTTACTACTGGTCTAACTTAAGAGAAGAAGCCCAAGCCTACGTAAAGAGGTGCGACAAATGCCAGCGCTTCTCGGACCTGCCAAAGGTGCCACCTGTAGAACAAAGTCTTATCATACCGACATGGCCGTTTGACATGTGGGGAGTCGATATCATTGGACCTTTCCCCTTGGCAAAGGGAAGAAACAAGTTCGTAATTGTGGCGGTCGACTACTTCACCAAGTGGGTGGAGGCTAAGCCCTTGGCTAAAATCACAGAGGAGAACGCCATCAACTTCATCCATAACTATATATGGTGTCGGTTCGGCGTCCCACATTCCATCGTGACCGACAACGGACTCCAATTCTTTGACACCTTCACCGAAGAACTAAACAGACTAGGGGTCAAGCACATAAAGTCATCAGTCAGTCACCCTTAAGGCAACGGACAAGCCGAGGTAGCAAACAAATTAATACTGAAAGCCCTAACCAAGAGCTTAGAAGGAAGTCAAGGAAAGTGGCTGGACGATCTCCCCCTTGCGTTATGGGCAGTTCGTACAACCACTCGGGGGCCAACTGGGGAGACTCCCTTTGCATTAACTTATGGATCAGAAGCTATGGTTCCAGCCGAGATGGCCTTACCTACCTTTAGGGTGTCCAATTATGACGAGGTGGTCAATGAATATAACCGACTCCTAGACCTAGACCTAGTTGAAGCAAAAAGGCTGACGGCTCAACTCAGAATGATAAATTATAAGCAGAGGACCAATGCCTACCATGACAGCAAGGTAAAGAAAAGAGTTTTTGAAGTCGGTGACTGGGTACTCAGAAAGATCGAGTTGACACACTTGAAGGCCCAGCAAAACAAGCTTTCGCCGAATTGGGAAGGCCCCTACATCATCACGCACGTTATCAGAGAAGGGACCTATATGCTCAAAACTCCGGAAGGAAAAGAGCTTAAACACCCATGGCATTCGGAACACTTGAGGAAATACTATCAGTAACAGCTCGGCACTCTCAATACTTTTTTCTAGAATAGATTTTTCCCTTTATAGTTTTAAACACTCCTAGTTTAGACATTTCTTTCTTTTTAATTTATCAGCAAAAGTTTTCATTCATTACGTTGATTTTATTGGTAAGATTACACAATTGAAGGCACACTTAGCAATGCTGAGGTCATCATCAAGAGTACTTACGCCGAACCTCTGGGCCGTATCGGCAAGCACGATCACGACTCGCATAGCGTGCTACGGAGAAAAGGCTAAAATGTCTCAATGAGTGACAAGTTGAACCTAGTTCTCACAAGCTAGTACTCTCAAATTTGGGCATGACCATGACGTCTGAATCCCTGTGACAATTTGAGACTAGCTTTCAAACAAACTGAGCCCCTAACGCTCGTCACGGCCATAACGGTGAACACCACGGCCTACAAACAGCCTCACTCGGCAATATTCTAAATCTAGCTCTACTGGCCAGTGCTCTCAAATTTGGGCTGAGATTAATACATCTAGTTCCCACGACAATTTGAGACTAGTCATGAGAACAAATCTGAGCTCCTAACGCTCGTCACAGCCCATAATGGTGAACTACCACGGCCTGCAATTTGAACCTAGTTCTAATAGCTAGTCCTCTCAAAGTTGGGCAAGACTATGACGTCCAAATCCCTGTGAACAATTTGAGACTAGTTAACTAGCTCTTTCAAATTTAAACGAAAACGAGCACTTGACGCTCGTCACGGCCTATAACGGTGAACGACCGCGGCCTACAAACATAGCCTAGCTCGGCTACATTTAAAACCTAATTCTGCCGGCCAGTGCTCTCAAATTTGGGTTAAGATTATTACATCTAGTCCCCATGATAATTTGAGACTAGCCATGAGTTAGTCCTTACAAAATCGAGCATTTAACACCCGTTACGGCCCATAACGGTGGTCGACCACGGCCGGCAGCATAGCCTAAACAGGCTATCACATCTCGTCACTTCAGACTGTAGAGACATCTCAAACCGAGATAAAATAACATGAACAAATAACGAGATAACACTTAACTAAACAGGTTAAGGAAACAAGGGATAAACGCCTCAAACCGAGGTTCACAAGTCCTTACAAATAAAAAGTGTTTACGCCCCCCAGTCAACACTGGGTCCAGGCATACGAATACTTGGACAAACAAATAGTGTTTAAAAATCCCCCAGAAGACGCTGGGCTGAGTGAGACAAATACTTAAAACAACTGTTCCAAGCCAAACCGGCTTTACAACCCGACAAACATAAAGTCGTGATAGTTTAATCCACACCGGCACGGGCCTCGTCCTCAGTTCGCTCTAGCAACTTCTCAAAGTTATCAGGCGCCAGCTCTGGAGGTTCCCATACGGGCCTGTTGGCCTTACGATCCATCGCCTTAATAACCCTGAGACTTCCTTCGGAGAATGGAATGAGAGAATGCACGGCCCGAGCCTCAACACTATAGGCATCCTGATGGTAAAGACGAGCACACTTCTCCAATGGTACATCAACTTCGGGATCGATGTAAAGGAGACGGGTTAAATTTGACCAGACGTCATTATATATCATGCCGACTCTATCACTCAGGTCCGCCCTGAATTGGGGCCCACTCTTGTACGCCTCAACAGCTGCCTTCTCTTTGGTTGCCACGCTCTCCTCTAGACGAGCATACTGGTCTTCCAACAAAGCAAGCGTCTCCTCAACGGTGGCCTTTTCTCTCGCCAATGTCTCGACACGCTTACTCTCGTCCTCAACCTCGTTTTTCGCGGCGAGCAGAGACTCCTTCAGCTTTGAGACTTCTTCCTGAGATTGACGCCGCGACGTGTCAAGAAAAGATTTTTCTTTCTTTAGGCCAATTACCTTATCGGTAAGACCGTCAACGGAACCTTCAAGCCTAGCCACCTCGGCCTCTGTCTCCTTTAAAGATTCATAAGCGTGCCGATACATGGTATAATCGGTTTGGGCAAGGGAGGCAAGCTACAAAGAAGAAAGAGGAGATGAGTAATTACAAAGAGCGGAAGGAGAACAGGATAACCAAGAGCCTTACCTCGCTAAGGAGTAAGCCTTTGCTGTTCAACATTTGCTGGGACGTGGGTTTCTCGGCAACCAACTGTTCGATTGTATCCACATTCATGGCCCGCTTTATCACAGGACTGCCCTTCTTCAAGGCAAGGCCCGAACGAACCGATACGTCTAACCCCGACAAAATAGGGACACCGCCAAACCTCTCTACCCAGCTCTTAACCTCATCATCAGGCAAGACCGGGCTAAAAGCAGAATCATGAGCAGAGGGAGTTGCCTTTTTCGAAGGAGCTCGAACCTCCCTACCCTCCTCCGTGGATATTTTCTGACCGTGATGAGCACCCCCACTATCCGCCTCGATCATAACGCGCGTATCCTGGCCTTGACTCTGGGACTGACTATCGAGAGCAGCCTCTTCGGTCTCGGGGGCCACCACGTCGGCCCTATCCCCAACTTCCCCCGCAGAGCGGTCTGACATTGGCACCGTGGAATCATCCTTGTTCTGAAGTAAAGTCTGCCTAGCTTCCATATCGTCATGACGCTTTTCTAAGGCAGCAGCTTTAGACCTTTGCTTCTTCAACCTAGCCGCTTGGACGGGGTCAAGTTCCTCCATCTCGATCTCGGCAACTTGCTCCATAGTCAAAACTGCACAAAAAATAAAGATTAGACCGAGACGAGGCAAAGATCAGGGGAAAAAGACAAGGTTAGATAATTACATCCTATAGTGTCTTTAGTTATAAGACAAATGTTGTTCTGCTCTTGGCAACGAACACATTCACGAAGGAAAACAAAATTGGGATGGACGATCCAATCTGGGAACCTATTCCCCCTTAGAACATTAACTTTGGGGATGACACCATCAAGGGGACCCCTCATCAACCCGGCTTGAACATAATAGCGCGGATCCTTCTCCAATTCGTGCCAATCCAAAGTGCCCAGATTGGCGAACTCCTCAAGTTTAGCGATCAACTTGTCACTCCATTCAGGCTTGTGGATTTTTTGAGGACGAGATGGCGCGTATTCAGGAACGGCGAACTCCCAACCAAAACGGGACTCAACCTTAATTAAATGGGAATTCCACCCCGACACCTTGCTGACAGTGCCAGAAATAGGGGTGATAATCTTGGGTTTGGAGGGATCGGAATTGATGGTCAGAGTCCTCGTAGTCTTGTTATAACTCACATTAAAGAAGTGATCGAAAGCGGACATACACGGCTCGAAATTAAGACTACGACACAAGACAATGAAACTAACCAGGTACCTGACTGCATTAGCACCAATATGAGCCGGCATCAGTTCCCATGACTCCAGAAATTCGTTAATGAATGGGTCAAGAGGAAGCCGTAAGCCTAGCTGGAATTATTTAAAGAAGAACGAAACGACTGCCTGGTCGTAGTAAAAGTTGTGGATTTTCTCATATGTATCTAAAGGAATGGCTTTGCTATAGTACAAACGATACTCCTCGCAGTCTACTCCGTACCGAGAAAAGAGGGCCTTAATCATTTCCTCACCCGATTTGGGGTGTTTATCTACAACGGGACCTGACTTCCCCATTTTCTTACTTGTCCTAACACTGGCACCACGCCTCGGCCTGGAAACACTGGCATCAAAGCGGTCCACTATCCTATCAGAAGTGCTCTCCCCGGCCATACCTGTAGAAGAAGCATAGGGGTTAGACTCATCGAGAAACCTTGATAAGGCCATATTCCCCCCGAATCGACTACTGGGACCGAGGAGGTTGCACCCTCAAGACGGGATCGAATCAAGGACTTGTCTTTTACATAGAATAAATAAATGTGGTCAAGGACCTTTTCCTTATTATCAAAGACAATCATATCGGCATCATCATCCTCCCTAACTCTCGGGGGCATAGAGTCCAGATGGATACCTCAGATCTTCCCTAGGTGACCCCCTCGAATACAGGATATCTCCCACGGCTAATAACGACAACATATTCCAATGCCCATTTGATTTAATATAAATCCTATTGTTTCTTTGATGGAAACCATACAAGGGATTTTCACCCGAAATCGGAGGACCAGACATTATAAGGAGGTGAAAGTTCAAAAAATATAGCTAAATAGGAGCAATGGCGGGCGAAGCAGTAAAACCCTCAAAGAAACGCCCGAAACCCCAACTATGGAAAATCGACAAAAGTAAGGGTGAAAAATACCTTAAAAATGGAAAGGGATCGGAGGAAGCTAGTCGAGAGGCCGCCTTAAAACACTTTGATCGAAATAGACTGGTGGGAGTCGCTTCGAGAACAGAGTTATCGGTTGATTCGCCGGCGGCAAGTACACTACGCAGGCAAGGAATTTGAAAATGGGATATTTTCAAGGGTTTATTTTGGAGTGTATATAGACGGGTCGAAAATTGTGAGTCCGGGTTTGACCCGGTTCTGGCCCGCGACCCATGGGCTGCACGTACTCCTACTAACCCATCATGACTCACATTTAATGGGCCACGTTTTCGAGGTGAATGTCCCATCACCAAGACACGTGCACCAATCAATATAAGGGGAAGACAAACGATTGAAGTGACCCAACCGCCGTTTGAAAAACACGAGCAGACTGTCAATGCTAGATCGACACGTGGCGAGCCGAGACCTACAGCAGAAATGATGGTCGGCTTCGAAAAGCATAAACATTTTGGACGTCTGGATTGACATTGAAGAGTTCAACGCATGGGCGTAACCGACACCACGGCTATGGACCGACATCCTTAATGGTATCAAAGAATAAGACGAGACCGAGATGAGATAAGTTCAGGGGTAAGTCGAGGTCAGGCGGGGATTGAAGTCATGGTTGAATGACAGATACAAATGCCTTCCATGCCGACATGTCAGTAAGGATCAGCTGATCGGCATTACTTTAAGGCGACATCATGAAAAAGGTAGCGTCAACGAGAAAAAATTCAAGGTCATGCAAGATGCGAGGAGTTCGAGCTATGAAGTCAAATCACAATCAGAGCAAAGGTGACAAAGGATAAAATCCCACTATATATATATATATAACAGAAAGGACCCCCACAATGAGGCCGAGGGCCTGGCCTATACAAAAAAGAAACTACTACTGGATCATGCTAACTAAAGGATTCAAGAAAGGTCATAATCTTGATCTTGATCTTCATCATCCTCCTCCCACTCCACGTCTCCATCATACCCATATTCATCGATAATGATGGGTTCAGGATCGTCCTCACTATCATCTTCATCATCATCCTTGTCCTCATCCTCTGACTCTTCTGCACTAGAGTCGTCAGAGAATTCATCAACGGGGTCCGTCTCCGAGTATTCGCCATTACTATCGGATGGTGATTCTTCTGCCGGAAAAGATGAACGTTTCTTGGATGGAAACATTGAGCCATCGCTGCTCCAAGAATCATAGTTCTCAACCTGATCTTCTGATTCTGTACTCACTTCTTCCGGGAATGCATCGTCGTATTTCCTCTTTGGAGCCATCTTTGAATTCTTCGTGAAATTTGGGATGTTCTTGGAGAATTCTGGAAGGTGAAGGTAAGATAGAAGACAACCAATAGACCGATCGTCTATTTATACTCATAGAATATGAGGGGGTGGGGAGTTTATCAATGCTACTCATAATTGGAGGGCAATTAATGGAGCCTTCGATTTCCAAGAAGAGCAATGATTCCACCTGTATCAAATCTACAGTGATGTCAGCAAATCCAGGCAAAAGAGGATTTTTGGCGGTTGCAGGTCAAATCAACATAAATGAAGTGCAAAGCAAGTACAAGGTGCACAGTTCCTACTTGGCATGCCGAGATAGAAACTCGGGGGCCACTGAACGACACAAACCGACTTGGTTAAATGGGACCCATAAACTCTGGGCTCACACACCATAAGGCCCATCCACGGAGGGCCAATCTTATATGCCGACATACATCAGGCCGAGTAGGCAGCCCTTGTCTAGGCCAATTTCAAGAGGCCTAATCCCCAGCCGTCCTCCAGGACGGGACGAGCCGAGCTGGATGACGGGTCGAGTTATATCAACAACCTCCCATTCTCACGGGGAGTTCACTTACGGAGTTTGATTACAACTCTAACAGTGTAGATCCTTATCTAAACAAGGATATCTCTTATACAGGATAACAGGGCATCATCCATCCTTATCCGGAGTCTCTCTCTCCAAGGAATGCGAGTCCTATCTCAACACGGGCATCCTAGCTTTTCTAACAAGCTAGGACTCATTCACCCGCGCCTATAAAAAACAGGTCCTCATAACAGGAAAGGGTAATGAACTTTTGACTCCAAACTAGTCAATTGATTTCTCTATTTCACCCGTATTCTTACTCTCACGCCGGAGGGCCTTTGCCGGTGAAGCCCCGGCGCAGTTTACGTTTGTTCATTGTGCGCAGATCCGAACGGGGAGACCTCATTGCTAAATTTATCCGAACCGCTAGACGGAGGGCTGATCCGACACGTTTTTGGCAGCATCACAACACTATACTACAAGTACAAATACTAAATAAATCTTAAATATTACATTTTACTTAATTGTATTGGGGGCATTGGGCGGTGAAGTCAGGACCGGAAGAGTGTCTAGTCTAGCTAGCTCTAGCATGGCATGGATGGGATAAGAAAGTAACCTCCTGACCCCTATTTTTAAAGTCAATGATGCAGAGAACCTTCGGGGTTCTCGGTTCCGGTTCCCGGTTCCGGAACCGCCGGTTCCTCGGTTCTGAATATGTTGGATTCGTATTCAAACCGTTTCAATCCGGTTCCCGGTTACGTTCGGTTCCCGATTCCGGCGGTTCCCGGTTCTCGCCGGTTCTACCCGCCGGTTCCGTCGGTTCCCGGTTCTATTTGGACATGTCTACCTGAGGGTATATCAAATAATTTTACGGGTGTGTTTAACAACGCCTAACAACACCATATTACAAAACACAAATTAAAGATCTTAGCCACCTTTAACCCTCCTACACTGGAACCCACCTTTCTTCTCACTGTGCACCGGCCAAACCCACAACTATACTCATGGGCTCACCTTACTCCAATGCCGGCAAGATCCACCTACAACCTCGCTACTCCTCTCCACTATTCCCCCGTCAAGATCCACCTCCAACGTCGGCCTTCCTCCCCCTCCCCCCCCCCCACCCGGGAAATTGCCCCTCCCTCTCACTCTTTCTATCTATTGTTACAAATTTTTTATTTTTTTTTAAATGATTCGTTTTGTGTGCGCGTCTATGTGTACATGTGTGCATTTAGATTCAACAAAGGCGAGAATGAAATGTTGTTTGGTTGAAACAATCCTCTATCAATATTGCTGAACTGAAGTCCAAACCTGAGTTTTTGGTATTTGTAGGTTTGATGTGAGAGGGTCTGATTTTCGTGCGTTATTTCTGTGTTTGATTAATGTGTTCGTTGGTGTTTGTGCGAACCCAAATATGATTGGTTGACGTTTGTTTCGGTTGGTGGTCATTTTATTTTGATGATGGTGGGTGATGGTAATGAGATGGAGGTAGGTGGTTGTGGTTTGAAGAAACATAATCCTAATTATTAACGTGTGAATATGATAAATAGAGTAACGAAAATATAATAAGGTAACTAAAATCTATGTGTTCTTCACTAAAGAACACATGTTTTCAAATGTAGTCATTAACGTTTCTTTATTTGCAATGTCCTTATCCAAATGTGGTCATTAATGTTTCTTTTTTTGCAATGTCCTTATCGATTTTTTTTTTTTTTTTTTGCAATATCCTTATTCCCGGAGCCGTCAGTTTTTAGACAGATTTAGTCACACGACATCAAGAGACTGAAATTCGTTAAATATTTGACATGTATGTCAATGGAGTTACCCCAAATCTAACAAATTCCTCTCAAATTGCAAATGACCTATATACCCTCATCAACTACCTCTAAACACTAAACCCATTTCATCACTCCACTCCCCCCCCCCCCCACCCAAACAATGCCCAATCAAATCCCACAAGCCTGTAACTACTTCCATGTTTTTTACTGGTCTAATTTCTTGTAAAAAGCACCCTAGGAAAGACAACTCATCCCAAATATTGGGTTTTTAATTACAATCTGGGATACACTTCGGTACTTTCTTGCTATTGATTGTCGCCAGTTAATGGATTTAACAGCTATATAATTTACAACTCTCATTTTGAAGGAGAAAATAAAACATAAACATCACCGTTATAGACACTCACCGTCCCAAAATGATATTCACGCTTTTTTCGACATTACCACAAAATAACTTTGAGCATTTTACGCTGATTTAATTATCATAATAAAAATATGTTGATTTAATTATCCTAATATAAATCTAAAACTTGTAATTGATACTCCCTCCGCCCCAGACTAAGGTTCTTAATTTGACTTTACACGGAAATTAAGAAAAAATAAATGTTGTGAGTATGAAAAGTAAAGTAGGAAAAGTAGGAGAGAGAAAGTGGGTCCCATTCTCCATTTTACGTAATAAAGCAACTAAAAACTTTAGTCTGGAACAAACCAAAAAGAAAAGTAAAAACCTTAGTCTGGGACGGAGGGAGTAGTATATTTTAGGTTGACTTAATTATCCTAATAAAAATCTAAAACTTGTTATTACTAATAAAAATCTAAAACTTGTTATTAATAGTATGTTGATGGTGTGTCAATAACAAGTTTCAGATTTTCATTAGTATAATTAAGTCAACTTAAAATTATTGCTCAAAGATCCTTCGTAGTAACGGCGAAAAAAATATAAAGATCATTTTGGAACGGAGAAGTATTTTACATTGGAACGGAGGAGTATTTAACAGCTATATAATATCATCTTGATGACAAATCCAAAATGGATCTCACTCTCTTCATGAACTAAATCTGAAAACATACACCATATCTCAAATTTGGTCTTTAATTGATACTGATTCCCCAACAAAAAAATGATTAACCTCAGATATTACAGCAAATTCAAACGCTAAACAACTCAAAATTCTTTTCTGTACATTAGTATAACCAAGAGACTGATCATGTACCGAGAAAAGGCCACAACACAATCAAACAACACACAAGAATTACATACAGTATGTAGCATCACTGATCACTGTCTTGCTCTGTCATACAGTCCGCAAAAAGCCACGAACTTCAATAAGGAAATTGTGTAGATTCTTTCTAAATCTTTGATTATTTTGGCGATCGAGTGTAGAGGAGAGGTTGTTCGAGTTTGTGAGAGAATGCAATGCATTAGCAAACCTTGCTTTGAATGTTGGATTTGCTTGTCTTTCCATCAACTCATTGCCTAATCTCTGCAACATTGAATAACAATGAAACAATCAGTATATCAGGAGGTAGTGAAGTGCAATTTTATTCATTTATCCTGTCATAATACGGTTACAGTTACACAAATATATTAATTTTTGAGAATTATCTATTTTGTGTTTTTCCCTTCTCACTTCAGTCTCACTTCATTTTATTAACATAATTTCAACCAGTCTGACATTCCATTTCATAAATTAGAGTTGTATAAAAAAATCCTCATCAACTAAATACGCTCATCACATGCGTTCAAGATATATGCAGTATATACGGATGCAAGGAGGAGAATTTTAGGCTCCTCAGGTTATACTCCCTCCGTCCCATAACAATGTGCACAAACTTCTCTTTCGGGCGTCCCATTGATAAGTCACACTTAGCATAAATAGAAATTTTATATATATTTTATTCATTGAGACTAGGGTTGGCAATTTGTCCGAACCCGATCCGTATCCGGGACAGTCCGCTCCGCAACGGGGCGGGTTTGGTAACCATTTTTCAAAATCGGACGGGTTACGGGGCGGGTTTGGTAACACACCCCAACCCGCGGGTCACCGCCCCGCCCCGTATTTACTGTAATGTCCCAATACACTCCTTCATATTTTGCGTGATTATTGCTGATTTTAGTTTCATCTCTACTTGGAGCATATATAATACGTCTTTCTCATTTTCTAATGTTAATTTATGATGTTAATTTCATCCATAAAATTGTGCTTTTATGGAATATGGGGCGGGGTGGGTTTGGTAATAGGAGTGTTCATTGAGGGGCGGGTTTGGTTATGAGCAAACCCGCTCCGTATCCGCCCCGTTGCCATCCCTAATTGAGACCCACTTGTCATACTCACAACAACTATCCACCACTATTCCCTACCCCACTTTCTCTCTCCTACCTCACTTTTCATACTCACAACTACCCACTATTATTCCCTCCTTAATTTCCCGTGCGCACCCAAAATTGTGGACATTGTTATGGGACGGATGGAGTATATAAGAAACGAGAATTATTACACTTAAGGGTTAGGGATACTATAAAAGCGGGTCTATGAATTGTATATTAATGGGTGATATTTCCATGATTTCAGACTCCCAATTCTTTCTTTTCTTTTTTTTTTTTTTTTTTCCTTTTTAAAGCTTTTCCATGGGTGCATCCACATACTGACACCACTTTCAACTGCATATACTGTAGCCGACTGTAGCTTCATTTTCTTTTTGTCCAAAAGTACTTACCAAGGTAAATTTTAATTTCGTCACACACTAGTAGGCATTTGGGACTGCATATTTCTTTTTCAGTTATCTGGTAAAGGAATTGTGACCTCTCTAGGGGAAATACAAATTAGTTTATAAAAATAGAGCTCCAAGAGAAAACTTGTGATGTATCATGATAAGTATGTGGTTGAAATATGAGCTAATTCCACGGCTGGTTCTTTTCAAATAAATAACTAGGGTAGTTCCACAGTTATACAAGCAATGACACAACAATCTTGAAGCAAGAACACTAATAAGATCAGAGAGAGGTACAGAAAAGTACCTGATAAAGACCAATTTCGCACAGGATCAATGGAAGAAGAGCATCCGCTGCACTACCCACGAGGTCGGTGCTGGGTACATCAGATAATTGCATAACATTCTTATTAGATGGTAAAGACACGGAACTATAATGAAACATGAATGTTTCATTCCTCATAATTAGATAAAAAAGACAAAAAAAAACTCGAACCCAGTTTATGATGTAAATAACACAGCTTTTACGTGTTTTACTTTCAACCCTCTTCAAAATAAGATGATGTCCAAGATAAAATAACTAATTCATTTTCTCAACAAAAAACAGAGTTAAGTACCTATTTCATCCTTAAACTATTTAAGTTTTTACCTTTACATCACTAAACAATTTTTTTTACCATTTCATCCTTGACCTTTATGTTTTGTTGATTAAGTGATCCTTCTGTTAGCTTACCGTTTAAGCTGCCGTTAAATGAAGCTGAGGTGGAATAGCGACGTCACCATTTTGCACATGTGGCACCATATACCAGGAATGATTGTTGACTTGGAATTATAGGGGGCTAAATGTAAAATATTTAACTTCTAAAAAAATATTATAATTACTTTATCAAT
The DNA here is from genome assembly GCA_026119855.1 of Campanula takesimana. Taxonomy (NCBI): domain Eukaryota; kingdom Viridiplantae; phylum Streptophyta; class Magnoliopsida; order Asterales; family Campanulaceae; genus Campanula; species Campanula takesimana. The sequence goes on along the minus strand of JAOWBW010000756.1, from coordinate 270,206 downwards.
TATATTAGTATTAATCTGTTACTACTTTTATTCAAAAATTATTCTTTTGATAGATAATGATCGTTTAATAAATAAGTTTAGAATTATTTAGGAACATTTACAAAATATCATTTATTATGTTCATTAATTTTTCTTACAAATTTTACAAAATCTCATTATATAGTATATACCCACTAAAAGAAGAACACTTTACAAAATAGTACTCCCTCCGTCCTAGCTCACTTGAGACTTTTTTACCAAAACTGGTCAACTTAAGGTCGGTTTGACCAACACTTTATAGAAATATTTATGATCCGAACAAAAATTAAAAAAATGTAAAATGACCACCATTAAAAATCCTCTCAATAACAATTTTTAAAAAGTTTTTTGAAACATAAATATTTCTATAAAGTGTTGGTCAAACCGACCTTAAGTTGACCAGTTTTGGTCAAAAAGTCTCAAGTGAGCTGGGACGGAGGGAGTATTACTTATCAATTATTTTCGTTTGATTGTTAAAAAGAAAAAAATCATATCATTTTTATTTATGTTCTCACAGCCTAATGAACAAGACTTTCATAATCCATTTACACCATCACTAACCTCATTGTTACCAGTTAAGAGCAAAGCCATATCTCGAATATAGGCTAGTATGTTATGGTTGAAGCTTGGTGACTGGGGCCTTAGCTTCAATTCAGAACCCAGTTAAAAAATACAACCAAATCACCACCACCAAATCCAAAATCATAATCCAACTCATTGCAATTTTTATGAGGCCTGTGAGATGAGAGATCTCAAAATTATGCGAGAAAGAGATGAGAGACTTTAAAACATGGATCTAAAAAATCTCGGGTTCAAATTCAATTTGCTTTTAGAAAATCCAAGCTGATGAAGAACAACTGCATAGAGAATGGATGGGGGAGGCGACGACCCTGAAGGGGTGTAAGGCGGACTGAGGTGAGAGTGGGTGTGGGCGACGGCGCTGAAGATGGATTGTTGGGGCGGTGGAAGAGGAGGCGAGAGGGCGGATAATGGATTTCAGATCTGGGTTTGGGAGAGGGGACAAATTATTGGAAGAAGTAACGGGCTGGGGAATGATACTGGGGAGGGGAGGGGATGAACATTTAGATCTGGGGTTTTGTATTTTAGAATGTTATATTTTCTCCTTCATATTTAGTTAAATGATCTTTGTGGTCTAATAATTTGGAAATATACACTTTTACCCCTTATATTTCCATGTCAACAATCATTCATACCACGTATGAAAAATTATGACATCATTGTTCCACCTCAGCGTCTTTAACGGAAATTTAAACGACACTTTAACGTAAGGATCACATAATCAACAAAATAAAAGGTCAAGGATGAAATGGTAAAAAAAAATTGTTTAGTGACGTAAAGGTAAAAACTTAAATAGTTTAAGGATGAAATAGGTACTTAACTCACAAAAAAAAAAAAAAACGAAAACAATTTTATCTTACCTATAATACAATTTTATCTTACCTATAATCTTCAAAAAGGAGAAACTGCAGGAGCGAACGCAGAAATCTACTCAAAATGCCATCCTGTAAATTTCCTTCAGGATCCTTATAGCATGTGGCATTCGAGCCTAACCCTGGTTTACTTGCACCAGTTTCCTTATAGTGGTATGATCCAAGCGCTTTGAGGGCTCTCAGACACATATCAACGACTTCTGAATCCTGAAATTAAGGTGAAAGAAAAGAGAGACAGCTCAAGATTTGTTCATAGTGGATAAACATAAAATAAATGTCATAAAGCACGTCAACATAAGCATGACGTACATAAGAGAATTTAGAAACACACACCAATACGAGAGTGGCATAACTAGACAGTCATTTACCTGATGATGAAGACCAAAATCTAGTGTTCCCACTACATGAGCAAAAGCTTCACGGTTCAGCTGTGCAACCATTTCAGGATAAACCTCCAGCATATGAGATAGCAAATAAAAATACTGCAGAATATCGATCGAAACATAAGCCTCTGAACAATCGATATTGACCTCGTCATCTAGTAAATATGTACGTTATGCTGTAAAAGAAACTCAAATTAACCGTTATTTGCATTATGTGAAATGAGAAACTTACATCGTGACACAGCTTAGGATATTTTAGCATGTCTAACGTTATTAGAGGGCTAACTATGTGAAGACCCACATATACAACCTGCAAGACAAGTTCACTCAGAAGCCAATCAAGAACATTATATCTACACACCATATATTAACGGAAAAAATACCTGAGAGATGTTTGTACCGTGATCCTCAATAGAACCTGATGAAAAATCAACCTGAAAAGTTGAATATTTTTTAACGCACAGCATAAAGGAGAAAAAACTTAACACGAAAAAACCTGTTTGCTTTACGAATAAAGAATACTACCAGATCCTTTGTACATAGATTCGAAAGGAGCTGTAGAAGAGCACGTAAATCCCTATATTTTTCAGCATTTGCTTCACTCAGCAAGCTGCTTGAATGACTTAGTGATATCTGCAAAGCCAATAAAATTCTTCAGATGAGAGAAACTTTGTCAGCAAATTAACTCTGCCCAACTGGAGTTTGGGGGATGAAATCAAGGCAAAATGTTGTTGGGGGTGGGGGGGGGGAAGAAATGGCCATTCTTTTTGTTACATGGTTTCAATCAGCTTTGAGGCTCATGATTCTTCGTAGAGTTTCTACCATGTTAGTTCTGCAAGATTGTACAAAGAGAAAGGGAGGTAAGAATTGAAGAAATTTGGGTGGGAGAGATGGAAGTCGTTTTGACATACGAGAACACTGGTGCGATGATGGGTTGTGCATGGAAGCCGATTTGAAGAGAGGGCGGGGGGAAGTGGGGATGATAACTGCAATGGAGGGGTAGGGCTCAAGTTTTCTAGGTTTTCTTTTCTTTTTTTTTTTTTTTTTTTTTTAAATCAAGCCCTTAGCTTAAGTCTACGGACGATATTTCCCTTACAATGAGCATGTCCTACACACATGCTTAACGAAAGGCTAGTTAACAACATCCATTAGGGGGACTGTAGGTACACAAACATATACTTCGGTTTGTGGTGTGCCATTACAAACTACATGGAGTGGTGGTAAGATCAGGCAAGGTGAAGAGACCAGTGAAGTTGTCACATTCTTCTTCAAATATACTATGTACTCCCTCCGTCCCAGCTCACTTGACACTTATTTCCATTTTGGTCTGTCCCAGCTCACTTGACACTTCCCAAAATAGCCTACTTTTTATAATTTTATATTCACTCTATCCCACCACTCATTCTCTCTCTTCATTTTCCACCACTCAATTTATTCAATCAACACTACTATTTACCCCACTCATTCTCTCTCTTCATTTTCTACCACACATTTTTCTTATTTTGTTCTTTTTCCTTAGTTAGTGTGCCCACCTCTTGAGTGTCAAGTGAGGTGCGACGGAGTGAGTATATTTCATATACCAAAAGGCACCAGGTGATAATTCAGTTACCTTGCCAATATTATGGGAAGAGTAAAGCTGAAGTAGACGCATACAGAAGTTCACCACCAGTGCAGTTTCTTGAGCTTCTAGGTAAGCAATTTGCCCCTCAACCCAGTCAACAACAAATTTGAGTAATAGATATACAACTGCAGACTAAAGATTATGTTAGGATCAGCACACAGAACCCTTAGATTATTGAAATAAATGACTGACTCGACAGATAAGTGACTAGGGAAAAAAATAAAATCATGGGACTAAAAAGCTTTTTTAGAAATCATAACATAATGACTTGAAACTTGAAAGAAAAATGGAAAACTTCAACCAAGAAGCAGGAAAATAAGTTTCATACTACTTCATACAGAAAATCCTATAAAGCCATGAAATATGGAATAGTAGCACAGCCAAATCCATATACACAATATTTTTTTAGGTCTGCAATGAACGAAATAAGGAATAGTAGCACAGAACGAAAGACATCAAAGGCTCAAAGAGCTGAAAAGAAGTTTTTCTTCTTTTTGGCTATTGTTGGCCTGGAAACCAGTATGTATCTATTCAGGGACATAGCCAGGATCTGAAGTCATGGGGGTCAAGAATAAAATAGAGTATTATGACCAAATGTCGTAATAGAGTTGTGTCGCGTGTTTTCGTAATTGGTTCTACTTTTCGTATTTTAAAAATCAAATTGTCCCTCATTCATTGAGATTCAACATTTAAAAATATTATATATCGATGTATACTTGCAAATTAGAAGTAATAAGGGTATTTTATGCATTGTTATGCTATATTTTTCTGAAAGTTAACTTTTTCGAAATGTCCTTAAAGTGACAGATGACATTCATTAAGATGAAAGCTATACTACCTCCGTTCCAAATAAATGTTTATAAATAATAATAATTTTCTCTTGATCAAAAGAATATTTAAATATTTTTTAACATTAATTTAGAGACGGAGGTAGTAGTATCAAGTAAAAGCCAACTCATTAAAAAATATATAAACATATAATAAATACTCCCTCTGTCCCAGAATGATAGTCTCCATATTTTCATGGGTTTTACGAAGGAACTTTGAGTAATAATTAAGGCTACTTTTAATTATTCTAATGAAAATTTTGAAATTGTTCTTGATACACCATTATAAATACTATTAATATCAATTTTTAGATTCACATTAACATATTTATAAGTAGCATTTATAACTGCTCAAAGTTCCCTCGTAGTAACAACGAAAAAAGGTGGACTATCTTTCTGGGACGGAGGGAGTATAACATTTGATTTACACAATCATTCTCGTAATGAAAGTTTTATTTCAAAATTTATCTGTTTTAAAAATATATATTTTTCCAAAATTTAGGAGGTCATTTCTTATTTCATTAAAATTGTGGGGGGGGGGGGGGGTTGAAAACTACATTTATCCATTTCATATAAGTACAGGGTTCTAAGAGGCAAATACTAAAAGTTTAGGGGGGGTCAATTGACCCCCTTGCCCCACACTAGCTCCGTCCCTGTATCTATTCATTAACAAATTCAACCATGCCATCAGTAGAAGCCAGCCATGAAAAAATAATCACTTCGAGATAAATTAGAAATACCTCATTCTTGTAAGCTTCAAGCAAAATCAGAACCGGATTCAATACAGAAAATCCCATCTCATAAATTGCCTTCTGCGTTCTCGGTTCCGAGGCACTGGAAGCCCCACGAAGCCGCTCCAATAAGCAGGTGACCTACAGAATGTCCGTGATGTTGCTAAATAAACACTGTTCTTGGAGAGTGAAATCGGTCAGACTTGTAATGATATATTACATGCAAACTTTTTCCTTACCACGAGAATAGTGTCTGGTTGTTGGCAAACACTTTTGAGATCATTCTTGCCAGAAATTTCAACTAAGTAGGCTGTCATGTGACCCATGACACCTCTTGCATACCTTTTAAATAAATAACCAATTACCAGTGAATCAAGATGGAGAGGAGGGTGAAAGGAGGAAAGACACAAAACACAACATATGCTCACTGATTAGATGCGTCAGAACTTTTCAGTCCAGAAGCTGAAAGAACAAGGGATTGAGCCAGTGAACGCTGCAAAGATAAACACTTGATTGACTAAGAACAACAATATAAAGGGGCTGCTTTTCGAAGGAATAGAGTACAAGCCGGTAAAAGTAAAACACTTTATCTTAATTAAAATAAGAAACAAATAGCAAACATTTGAAGTTATTACTTGGTGAGCAGCATTTAGTGAGAACAAAACTCTTTCATTGGCAAAACAATGTGCCAGATCACGCCATGAGTCCTGCAAAATAAATGAAATGATCCCAGTTTGGTAACAGAAATTGCTAATATAATATTTGATTTCTTGTTCAAATATAATATTTGAAATGGACACAAGAGCCAAAATTATATTTGAACAAGAAAAAAGATTTAAAGTTCCTGATGCACAATATCAATGAAAAAAGATAGAGGGCATGTAGCTGTGTATATCTTGAATACATAATGACATTAGGAGATATCATAAATGAGTAACTCTCTCATGTATCACCAACAAGAAACTTGAGGATACATCCGAGTAAGCAGATTAATCCAGTCAGGATAAACAGTAAAGAAATCAGAGGAACACATGATTTTGTAATAGACAACCATGAACAAATTGTTAATGGGGGGAGGGGAAGATAGAGAGAGAGAGAGAGAGAGCAAGTGTGTGTGTGTGTGTGTGTGTGTGTGTGTGTGTGTCAGCGTATCTAGCATGTGAAACAAACAGCACTAAAAAAGCATGAAAAAAATCAGAAAGTACCAGGTGCATATACCCACCTTAAGAAAGTTCTACCACTTTCAGTTTGTAAGGAAGTCCAAACATTTGCAAGATACTAATATCCAAGTGCATAAGTTACCTCACAACCAGTTCCACCCACTTAAAGTTTTAACTTCATATTTGGCTAATTGCAATTTCAGATTCGAATTTTATGCCATATAGCAGTTTTGTTGCAGAGCCAAAATTTAGTCAGGGTGCATACTTTCATTTTCATTTAAAAATGGAGCTCAAATGGATGCTTGTTAACCTTTTGGATTGAAAACAGTCATGTGACTACATTTCAATTCATCAAGAAGTGTATAGTTAACATTGATATGGAAGACTATAATGCCCATGAATGGTGGCATATAAAAGACATGTTATCATTTTTCCTTTTAAATTACTATTTTTTTCTTCGCTCGTTTTTTCGTTTCATTATGTATTCATTTTATATATATATATATATGTAGGTGCTCAAATGAGAACCACAATTGCGTGAGAACCGTGAGAACCAAGCATAACCATTAGATTAGAATCAAAATCAAGGGTCCAGATCATAGATACATTGGATACAATACATAAATTTTGATATTGCACTTGGATACAGTAGCTAAACAAGTACTGTATACAAGTGTTGCACTTGGATACAGTAGGTTAAAAACTAATGTATCCAACACTTGGATACAGTAGGTTAAAAACTAACGTATCCAATTGTATTTTTGAAAATTAGCTACTGTATCCAAGTGTATCTATAATCTGGACCATTGATTTTGTATTTAATCAAATGGTTATGATTGGTTCTCACGGTAACCATTTGATTAAATACAAAATCAATGGTCTATAATCTGGACCATTGATTTTGTATTTAATCAAATGGTTATGATTGGTTCTCACGGTTCTCATTTAAAATGGTTCTCACAGGAGAGCGACCCTATATATATACATATATACATAAATATATATACATAAATATATATACATATATATATACATTCTCTTCTTCTTCTTATTATTATTATCATTATTATTATTATTATTATTATTATTATTATTATTATTATTATCCCACCTATTTCTTCTTTTAACTTTTTTATTTAGTTTTTTTTTTCACTTCTTTAAACTCTTTTTTTTTCACATCTTTTGTTTAACGATTACATATGAGGATTCATGTTAGCCGACCCCAAATCATTTTGGGACAAAGACTTTATCGTTGTAGTTGTTGTTGTTGTATCCCAATTGCAAAAGCTGGGTGAACTCCAGAAACAAATGCAATTAGCCCTTAATATATGCCACTCATACAAGGTCTGCTTTTAAGACGTAACCTGATTAATCAACTAAGTACGACATCGTTTAAACAATTAGCAAATGCTAATTCAAGTTTTCACCCATTTTTTAAATTTAAAATAAAGCACATGTACGCCAAATACGAGTCAAAACTGCCTAGACATAATATTTCCTAGGGCCAAATTGAGAAAATTGTGTCAAATTTAGCTTGAATTAACGTGAGTTGGACATTATATTTCTATCATTACCACATGTTAACAAAAGGTAGCTTGAATTTGCCTCGTAAGTGTCATTGGGCCTCACGGGTTCTACATAATTCATGTCATGAATACAGGTCAGCTCTAGAACATCTCCGCTAAGTGTTGATTACATTTTAGTTATGTACGAAACAAATATGATGCAGTTATCAGATGGTGGGAAGGAAAGAAGGGAAAGACACTCATTATTCTAACTACAAAGCTTAAATTAAGGGTATATTGAACTAGACGGAAGAGATGCTGACCAAGTCAACAAGATGCCTGCAAATATTCCTTCGCCGAACAAGCCCATGAAGCAACTGGTGGCAGGTAAGAGCCTGCCAAACATAGATTTAAAATATTATAACAAAGGACATCATTGTTCCTTAACCTAAAGCGAAAATAATAACCAAAGGAACTGGATGAGTGACGGTATAATGAAGGAACCTTCAAGAAAGTACTTCAATGAAATTAACTCTGAGGTAAAGCTTTAAATTCATATAGCATGACCATTTAATTCTAGTCTAGTAACAAGTTTGCTTAACTAACAACTCAAAATCATGTTCAGGTTGATAGTAGCATCTCCATCTACACAGAAAAGATCAAAGATAGTCAAGATCAAATGTAAGTTTGTCGTATGTTTTTGGATTATGGCCATACAGCAGCAATAACGGATAATCAAACAAAAATCATACAATGCAGACTCGTTTTCTTCCCCCTCAATCTTAAAAGGTAACCACCTAATTGATGATCTTGACTACGGACTCCACAACTGTGTGCGCTACCAAAACCCGCAACAATTTATTAATCCAGCACTTAATGATTCTAAATGTCTTAACGCGCAAAATCAGAAACAACATTGTAGTAAGATCTCTATCTTATACCTGCAGATCCTTTTCCCCAGGATAAGAAACCAATGTTGTCAATGAGATTCGGACAATAATGTCAAGAACGGCTTTTCCCTGAGTAAACTCTCCAAAAAAATTAAGGAGAGCTTTTTGTGAATGCTGCAGCTGAGGTTCTTGATCACTTTGTGAACTGCGATCTTTCCTTCCACTGTCTTCCAGTGGCATTAAGTAAGTAGATGACCATCTTGCAAGAAACCATATAATTGCCTGTCAAAACAATGGCTCAAAGAAGTGAACAATGATGATACAACAAGAACCAAATGCTGGCCAAAGACAACATAGTTTCTTTACATACTTACAAGCAGAATGATGTTTTGATAAAGCAAAAGAGACCCAGCTACACTTTATCAATAAAATGAAAGTATTTCCTCGCAAATGACATACCAACAATAACGACATATAAAGCCACATAATTTCTATACATACTTAGAAGCGGAGTGATGTTTTGATAAAGCAAAGCCTGAACTGTATCAGTTAAGTAAGCTTCATTTGGTTCATCAGCAAGGAATTATTTACTTATAATGCATTCAACACGATGGGCTTAAAGAAAGCCGTAGGGCCGGATGGAATACCAATTGAGGTGTGGAGATGTTTTGGGGAGAGGGGAATAGATTGGTTAACAACACTATTCAACAAGATATGGAGAAGTAACACAATGCCATTGGAGTGGAGAAAAAGTACCCTAATCCCTTTGTATAAGAACAAAGGTGATGTCCAAGATTGTGCCAACTATCGAGGGATCAAACTAATGAGCCATACTGTGAAACTTTGGGAAAGAGTGATTGCACAACGGCTAAGAAAAATTGTGAATATTTCGGATAACCAATTTGGATTTATGCCCGGCAGATCGACTATGGACGCAATCTATCTTATGAGACAAATCATGGAGAAATATCGAGATAAAAAGAAAGATTTGCACATGGTTTTCATTGATTTGGAGAAGGCGTATGATAAAGTGCCAAGAGAGGTACTTTGGTGGGCTTTAGTAAAGAAAGGCGTTTCAAATAAATATATTGATATTATCAAGGACATGTATAATGGAGTTAGTACTAGTGTACGGACAAGCGTTGGGAAGACAGAAGAGTTCCCTATCACGATTGGAGTGCATCAAGGCTCTGCACTTAGTCCCTTTCTCTTTGCCCTGATAATGGATGAAGTGACGAGGTCAATCCAAGATGATATTCCATGGTGTATGTTGTTCGCAGATGATATTGTGCTGATTGATGAGACAAAAGAAGGTGTTGAAAGTAAATTGGAGTTGTGGAGACGCGCTTTGGAATCTCGAGGTTTTAGGTTAAGCAGAAGCAAAACTGAATATATGGAGTGTAAATTTAGCAAAGTTGGAAGCAGAGAGGCAGGAGTGATCACATTCGATGGAAAGATTGTCCAAGCTTCCGAGTTCTTTCGCTATCTTGGATCTATTATCCAAAAAGATGGAGAATTGGATGGAGATGTGGCTCATAGGATTAAAGCAGGTTGGTTGAAGTGGAAGAGTGCCACAGGGTTTCTTTGTGATCGTGGCATGCCAAATAGATTAAAGGGAAAATTCTATCGTACGGCAATTAGGCCTGCACTGCTTTATGGCACTGAATGTTGGGCCGTGAAACAGTGTCATATTCATAAGATGAATGTAGCGGAGATGCGTATGCTACGATGGATGTGTGGGCATACAAGAAAAGATCGATTGAGAAATGAGATGATCAGGGGTAAAGTAGGAGTTGCGCCCATTGAGGATAAAATGAGGGAGCATCGTCTAAGGTGGTTTGGTCATGTGAGACGGAGACCGAGTGATGCACCGGTTAGGAGGCCTGAAGAGTGGAGAAGTGATAAAATGGCGAGGGGTAGGGGAAGACCCAAGCAAACTTGGATTAAGGTGATTGAAAATGATATGAGTTTACTCGGAGTGGATGAAGATGTGGCGGTGAAGAGGCCGGAGTGGAGGGCGAAAATTCATGTGAATGATGGGGGTTGATCGTACTTTTTATTATTATTATTATTTATTTATTTATTTTATTTTATTTTATTTTCTCCATCTTTTTCCTCTCTTTCTCTCTCTCTCTCTCTCTCGCTCTCTCTCTCTCTCTCTCTCTCTCTCTCTCTCTCTCTCTCTCTTCCTTTTATCACGATGACATATGAGGATTCATGTTAGCCGACCCCAAATTATTTTGGGACTAAGGCTTTGTTGTTGTTGTTGTTGTTGTAATGCATTCAACACGCTTAGCTGTTGTCATTTGGTATTCTGGTGGTAGAGTTTATGCATCTTCCAGGCTCATGTTTAGGGTAAGGTATATTTGGCATAAAGTTCTACTATAGGAACCGTGTGAAGTGTGGTAGGTGTGTAAGCCAAGACTGATTAAGCAAGAGAAAGGAAACATAAACTTAACAATGAAAAATATATTCAAGACATTAGAATATATTCAATATACCAAGTCTCCACAAAAGAATGTATAATTTGAGCACGATACCATAGAAATGAGGTAATCATCTCTTTGTATAGCTAGTAGTAGATGATACGCAGAAAATTCCAAGATTCCTTGTTATGTGTCATTGTCCTCGTGAGCCTTCAAGAATTATGCAAGTTATTAAAGCTTGATATTTATCATTGGAGTTGGACCCCTATTTATCAGCTTCAGATTTTAGATCGGTGATAACTTAAAACAAGTGTCCTGATAGTATGATTACAATCAGCTCCATCTCCTCAATAAGCAGGTCTCACATGTCTCATGTGCACAACAAAGCACAAGGGAAATGATGTGTATGACATGCCACTTGCTCTCAACTGATCTCCAAACTAATAACCCCCAAACATTCCAAAGCGTGCTAGATCTTGGTGATCTGAGGATCCCGGGGAGCGGGGAACCTTGGGCCAGCAATCACTCTTAGAGCGGACAAGCCCAGTACTGATATAGCTTGGCCGGCCATGCTCAAGGGATGCAAGCGCTAGCAATAGGTTACAGCCTCTACTCCTGGTCCTGGAGGTTTCTTTATACCAGCTTGGTATCGTCTTACTTAAAAAACATTGCACTCTAAGTATATCATGTTTTACATGTACAGTAATTCTCATGTTATTATTGACATTATTAACAATATAGCTTAAGATTTGTTATGTAGATGGATTTATTTTATCATGATAGATAATCTTTCTACCAGCTTGGTATAGCTTGGATATGAATATTAGCTTAAAATAAGGGAGATCTTATGATATTAGTATCTGTAAGTAAGTTCTTAAATCATACTTTGACGATTCATTGCATTGGCTTAGGGTCCTATAAAGCTCTTTCAAAAAATGGCAAAGAAAAGGATGGTGTCAAGTATAGTTAAACTCCTTTGAAAATGGCAACGAAAAGCTAATTTGGATTCAACAGAACCTCCATAAGTCGAGGGCTGAAAAATGCTACTCTCATTTCAGGATCTAAACTCTGCTCAGCAAACTTTATTATTGAGCTGCAATAAAAAAAAACATGGGACAGTTAAATAACTAAAAAAGAGAGGTAACAAAAAGAAAATGAAGGTACATACTAGTAGTAGTATCATACAACCATTAGGAACATGGAACAAACAAAAATGATGATAACAGTAAAGCATGTAAATTACAAAATAAAAAAACTACAATTTGTCAAACAATGATATGATAGAACTTGGAGGCAAAAAGATGATGGCACAAGTAAGCTTAAAAATCAAAACAATTGCTTATAACTCCAAGTTTGATGTATCGTGTTTCCATTTGTATAAGAGTAATACTAAAGTCAGAAAAAAAAGCTCACAAATTTTGGTCACACAGTTGGCAATCATTGGTTTGATGTTATGATTGTGGACCCCACTGATCGTTAAATACATATCCAATCAATGATTGCCAACTATATTTGTGACCAAAATTTTGTAAACATTTTTTGTGCCTCAACATTACTCTTTGTATTATGTACACCAGTTATCAAGCGAATTTCGACAATAGCCGCATGATTTTGCTGGTAGAGGTGTTCGTTGTGGATTTGCAGTTAACATATTACTTCCTATGTCCAGTGATAAGTGGCGCAGTTGACTTGTCAATGCTTTTACTTGATTGCACATTGCTTGTACCATGGCAAAATTGCACCAAGACTTTCCTTATTTAGAAGCACGAAACTTATTTTGGGACTGACCCAAAAGAAAAGAGTTACACTTTTTACGGGATGTATGGAGTACCTTTTTAATCAAAAGAAGAAAATTTATCAGATTGAAAAGGGGAATAAACATAAGAACGAACAAGCGCCTGGCGAACAACAAAGAAGACAGAATAAAGACGCAGAAGAACAAACAGCAATAGAGAAGAACTGCCTTCCAGTCCCTTGCACAATGACCAATGGGCACGTCTTGACAATCCTCCGAGGCTGAAGCCCGTAAAGAAAGCGTAGACATAAATCTTATCCTGCAAGTGAGAGAAGGGCAGCCCTTGATCCCGAAAAATCTGAGAGTTCCGCTCAGACCAAATAACCATACTATACTTGAAACAGCACCACCGCCACAAATCTTGAGCGTCTTTTTATACCTGACCAAAAAATAAGCCTCCACGGAACCATGGCTAAGCCAACGACAAATGTCAAATGGAGAAGACAACACCCTCCAAGCATTCGAGCGATGTAGGAAGAGATGTTCACAAGTTTAATATGTCTCCTATCACACAAGTGTCCGGGGAGATGGTTTTATTTGGCCTTCGCCTCCGTGTTTGATTTCAATCATTAGCATACAACCAGTTAAAGTAATCAGTTAAAAGTCTTAAGATTGTATGGAACATGGATTCCCATATGAAGGTGGATAATCGAAATCAGGTCGCATGCGGATCTAATAAGAACCCATATGAAAGATTTAAACAAAAAGAGACCGAATCCAAGACCTATAACCACTTTGTTCAGAAGGATTGTAAGAAATAAGATGATCATATAGAGCAATTACATCTCCAGTCTAGTTCTTGAAAAATGCAATTTCTATGAAAAACCGTTTCTCTTTCAGTCAAGAAGTTAGAAGTAGGAGCATTATGACCGGCAGAAAGTCGAATTAACCTAGGAAAAGATATTATAAGAGGCGTAGTCCCGACCCAATGATCCTCCAAAAAACAGAACTCTACTCCTAATTGGAAGAAGATAAGACTGATGTATGCCTTTCAAAGACTTGCATAACTGAGAGAAGACAGGACTGATGTATGCCTTTCCAATGGAGGTTCAATTAAGGGACGAGTGTGGGCGAAGGACAACACTGACTTTCAAAGATATTTTTTATTTTCATTTTAAGTTTTGTCTCCAGTTAAATAAAAATCAAAGATTACTTACTCACTCCAACCCTCCGGCACATGGCCTATAATTGACAATGCCCTCCTGTTAGTAAGTGGACGACCTGAATTAATTTAGTTTATTATGTGAGATCCACCTCAAAATAAATTAGTATCAACCACTGTTTTAAAATAGTTAATTTTTCAACTCCAAAATCACATTCCCTTTTTTAATTCTACAAAATATAACGTGAATTACGTCAGTTACAATGCTTCTGGAGTAATTTAGGATGAAATTTTCTTTATCATTTAGTTTGCTTACTGTACTTACTTTTCTACTCCGTCCCAATATGAATATTCTAAAAAGATCAAATTACTCTTGATCAAGAGCGAATTTGAAATTTTTTTAAACATTTATTTTGAAATGCAGGAAGTATTTTTTAATTTTATTTTTTTGTTCAGCTTTATGATTAGTCAAATAGAGATCGGTAAATCTTACTACTAAAATGTAGAAATCTAAGTTATCATCTTTCAAATTTGTTTTACCCTCTTTATGGTTTCTTTGTAGGCTACCTCATTGTTTACGATTGAAATTGTAGTACAACATTCGGATATATTTGTCCAAGACATTATATAGATACGTTGTAATGTCCTTGTTAATTTATTTACAAGTAAATGCTTTTGTGTATTAAAGACCATGAACTGCAACATTAAAATTTTGGCCCACTAACAAAATTTTCTGGATCCGCCACTGCATGGACCGTACTCCTATTAACTCATACGAGTAGCTAGTAGAATATCACAAAATGCATTATTAAAGACATGTATCAAACTAGAATGACAGTGATTTTATTTTGTTTGGGTTTGGGTTTGGGTTTGGGTTTGGGTGTTAAACCTATACCTGGTTGTGCTAATTATTGTTTATAAGGCATGGTGTCATCATATATTTGAAGAATGTGTCCAGTCGTGTCGAATGGTACAATGAGCCAGCAATTTATGCAGTTATTTATTACCACCAATTGCAGTTCGGTTGATAGTAATAGCTGGAGGTTCTTATTGTACAATGTGAAAACAACAAAACCACGAATATTTATAACACAAAGTAGGTTGTGTTCCGATTAAACTATTAAAACTAGTAATAGCAAGACAATCAAAACAGAACTTATTGCTCAAATGTAGTTAGTCACTATGAGATGGTACTAATACAAACAACATACCCAAAAGTCAACTTATACTATTATTTCGTCTTGAAACACATAATGTCAATCAGGCAATTCTCTGCTGCGTGCTTCAATACAGAGTAGAGCTAATTTGGGGCACTTCTTAGCAATCCACTAAGTTTCAAAATAATCTACGTTTATATTTATTAAAAAAACTCCAGCTAAACCTGGATTATACGATATACTGCATGATTCGTAATCTTAATTCCCAATAGCTATGTACACAACTTGATGAAAAGCTAGACCTCAAAAGCATATAACATTCCATAATTCAAGGAAATAAAGCTCACTACAAATTACAAAAAACATTTAGGGCAAATTGCACTATACTACCACTAAGTTTACACGGAGTTGCAATGTGGGTCATAAAGTACCAAAAGTTGCAATTTAGTGCGTAATGTTCACACAAAATTGCAATCCACTACAATTTTGGATGATTGTTATAATGAATGGATGGTAGTTAACAATAGTTAACAAAATGAATGAAAAGGTTAACGGAATTCCTAAAACTTTATTTGATCATCCCTATAATTTAACAAATTTTGAATTTCCTAGTATTTCATCAATTATTCCACAATCAAAAAAAAAATGATGATTTCTATAAAATAATAATATTTTTAAATTCCTTGAAGAGACAACAATATTTTAACAAACAAAATATAATTTTTTTATTAAAAAATAATATACAAAAATAAAAAAATATGTTACTATTACGATTTAAAATAACAAATTTCTACGATGATTTTCTGCCATATTTTTAAAAAATTGCCCCAAACTCTATTTCAAATCAGACTGTCTCTTATATCGCAGCTGAGAGATTAATTTTTTTGTCATATTGAACTGTAATAGTCAGATCTGAAGTCGAATAAATATAAATTTGAAGAAATCACAAGAGAAGACAACAGTGGTGCAACATCGAAGATGTGTCGCGTTATGTTTTGAAATAGAATTTGGGGTAATTTTCGGAAAATATGGCAGAAATTCGTTGCAGAAATTTTGTCATTTTTAACCCTAATAGTAACATTTTATATTGATATTTAATTAAAAAAAATAATAAAAAATTATATTTATTAAAATACTGTTATTTATCCAAAAAAAATGTTATTTATTGAAATTCATTATTTTATTATTATTATTATTTTTTTGGTATGTTGTGGTATAATTGACGAATAATAGGAAATTAAAAATTTGTTAAATTATAAGGGTGGTCAATGCAAGATTTAGAAATTCCGTTAGCATTTTCATTCATTTTGTTAACTTTAGTTAACTATCATCCATCCAATATAACAACCATCCAAGATTGCAGTGAATTGCAACTTTGTGTGAACATAATGCACTAAATTGCAACTTTTGGTACTTTATGACCCACATTGCAACTCCATGTAAACTTAGTGGTAGTATGGTGCAATTTGCCCAAACATTTACTTAATAAAAACATTCAGCATATTGAAAGTTACTTTGCAATAATTCAGCTAAGCAAAAAAAGCATTCTGCTCCCAAGTCATGCATCCCTACTTTTTCAGAAAAGAATGGAGGAAAGAGAGGAGAGAGAGAGAGAGGGTAGGTATTTTACCCAGAAAGTAAAACTACTGGATGTTTGTCAGCTTCCACAACGTCCGTAAAATGAGTTTCTATAGCCTTTGGTACCTGATAGTCACATATTACAACCCGTGAATGAAGATCCTTGTTTCTTGAATTACAATTACAGATAAAGCAACAGCACGAGCCCAATATCTCTAGAGGTGATAATAATGTAGTTTAACATGATGTGTAGATTCTTAAAACGGCATTACAGAGCTGCACAAAATTTGCAGATAGATACTGTAATACACAAGTACAATACGGCCTAGTGCCCTGAATGAAAAATTGCAGTCTACAGCAGACGCAACAACGTAGCAAGTATACGAAGTACCAGATTTTGATTTCAAAAGTTTAGCTATAAATAAGTATAATAAATAGAACTTGAATGCTGTTATGAAAATACACCTGCATGTGACTCCAGTATATCAAGATTAATCCGCTTAACAAATCACACGTAAAGTAAATATAAGATTTAAGATACACATTTCATTGTTAAAAAACACTAAGGCTGCTGGGTAAGTAGATAGCTTATACTCATAATTCTCAATTTTCATCCCATGCAGACTGAAAATCATTAAGATGAATAAGCCAAACGCAGAAAGATCTATCGCGGGCCCAGGTAAATTCTAGAAAGTGACTACATTTTCAGATAAAAGTTGGTGAATTAATACATGTCTTTTCTTCTAATGATGTAAAATTATAAAAGCACGGAAAAGGAATAAGTACCATTGGCGTTTCACCCTCTCCTTCATCTGCCAGGATGTGCCCAGTTATCAGCAATAGCGAGTAAAGCTCTTCCAAAATTTCCGTTGGATCACTCGTGCCTCTGCCCTAAGGTGTTGTAAATTTCTTGATGAAAAGCAATAAAGCCAAAATGCCGCACCAAAAATTAAGGAGGCAACGAAAAATAATATAGCATATAAAAACAAATTGGTTAAAGAGGCAACCTAAACTATCGAAACTGGAAATTTAAAGAAGAGAAGGGAGTCAGCTTAACTACATCCATTGTTTTCTCTGTCTATTTGTTACTTCTGTAAACGCACACATTACTACGTATGAAGTTAAGAAAAGAGCTGCTAACAACCAACAAGAGACTAGTATGAAAGTAAAGCTTACATTTCCACCAGAAAGTTGAAAGCAAACGAAAAAAAGGTTCATTTCTATGCCCAGATGCTGCTTAGTTGAGCCCTTTAATTCTAGTTGTCCATGCTTTTTCGTTAGCTTTTGTTACCGTCACACCTTCCCAGGAAAATAATACTCCCTCCGTCCCAGAATAAATGTCGCCCTTTTCGTATGTTAGTACGAATGAACTTTGAGCAATAATTTTAGGTTAATTTGATTATCCTAATGAAAATTTAAATGTTTTATTGATAGTATTTATAATGGAGTATCAATAACAAGTCTTAAATTTTCATGAGGATAATTAAATTAACTTAAAATTATAGCTCAAAGTTCCTCCATACTAACATACAAAAAAAAGCGACATTTATTCCGGGACAAAGGGAGAAAACCCAACCCTAACCTACCATAGATCTCACTTTAATAAAGTATAAAAAAAAAAACGGCGAACAAGTAATCTAACTGGTAATAAAGTCTACTTTTATAATCATACTTTAAGCAGATATAACCATGATGAAAGCCTCACACAGAATCACTATAGTTTAATCATAAATGATGGATATGATGGGGAAATTTTGGTTTAATTCAATCTTTGGGTGCAACTTAAAAATAGTTGACAGCTTAAAAGTTGCATGCATAAATTTTGTACTTGACTTTACTTAGACTTATGAGCTAGAGAATGCAGATTAACCTTGATATGTTACAACACAGATTTCGAACCCATGTCAAATGTGCCAAGTTGAATACATATATGGCGGGTGAAATGAAGAGTTCTAGATGCACAGGCTGTGAAAGGGGAAGCGCAATTTTCGCTTAACCAAAGCAACTCTCACTTTCTAACCTTTACCTACCTATTTGTGGATGTCATCATGCCGCTCTGGTAAGAGGAAACATTCCCCACCCCCGTCTCTATCTCCAGCTGTTAATCCATTACCTCTAAGCAAGCTCATACATATATATAAATATATATATCTGTGGCCAATCCAATACCTCTCAGCAACCCATTGAGGAACTCACAGTACCCTTCTCATATACACACAAATACACGCGCACAAACACATGTAAGAAAATAAAACCTTACATAAGACTCAGGGGAATGTCCTGATGAGAAACTTAGGAATCCTAGCTATCAACCCATCGAGTACTCAAGTTAAATTATTAAGGTTGGAAGCGAGCGTTTGATGACAAGTCTGCACTTACGGTGCCATTGCTGCACTAACTTTCCATAATCCTAACCCCTTGGCTGAAGTTGTACACCGTGTGTGACGTGGACTCATTCTTTCTAAAATACCCATGTAAACACGAATGAAAGGGCAAGGGTGCTGCAGCAGACGCATATATTCAGGTAGTTAAGCGGAAAGAGGCGAGATCCGCACCCATGTTCAATCTTAATTTCCCTGTTCAAGTAACGTATGTTGTAGTTCAGAGGGGCGGACTTTACCTGTTGCAGCTCTAGATGAGTAAGGTACCCTAGAAGGGTCATCCTATGCTGGCTCTGTCCCCCAGACAAAGATAAACACATTGTGCTGACGATTTCGTCAAACTATATACCACAACATAAAAAACCAGAATACTGACTCGAACCAACAAGAATCAATTTGAGAACAAAATAAACATTATGATAAGAGGAACATATTTCAAGAATGCATTATTGCTAATGCAGCTTAAGATTGCATTATTAGCAAGTCAGAGTTACACGGCCACAAATGTTTGTTTCTTGAATGAAAGCGAAAGTACCTGATGAAGCTTTTTAAAACGCTCAGAGAACAGCCTCGTAAGTAAAGGAACTATCAAGCCAATGGCTTCTCGGCCAATAAGGGCATATGAGCTTAACCTTTCATCCATAGCTACAAAAAGAGCGCTGGCATGAAATCACACGAAAAAGAAAAAGGAGCGAAATGGAAAGTGTGCTGACAGAAATTGATGGCATTGAAAATAAGAGCTGTTAAAAAGAATATATGCCCTTAGCTAGCAAAAAAAGTGTACCTGATACAGAAGCCTGGAGGCAGTCTTCAGTCTCATCGCTGTAGGCAGATGCAGAAGCAGCTGTATAATGAAGATTTTGTGGTCAAGCGATAGAGTGAAATCATCCTCTAAGCAACAAAAAGAAATAGAGCATGATAGAAGCTATCAGCATCACCTTTCAACTCGGATTCCACAATTAGGCTAAAAAGATGTGCTGCAGCATTTATCCCCTCTGGTGGGAGCACTGAATTCAGACCCGTACTATCTGTTACCTGCAAATGATAGGAAAAGTTCAAGAATAGGAAAAGAAAGATTGTACAAAAGCAGCTACTCAGTATTCACGCTAATTGTACCAGAAGACTAATAACTACAAACAGAGTTAATATATCTACTCATTTTCACAACGGCGTTCCTGCAACTAACTATCAAACTACCTAATGCAACGTACATCTTCATTTTATACAGGCTTAGGATCAGCATTTCAAATGATATTAAGCTAAGGCCATCCCATGGAAGTGACTTCGATAGGATTTTCAACTGATAATTTAAACTGCCTCAATTCTCAAGTACAAGCGTATACTCCCTCCGTCCCAGCTCACTTGACACTTATTTCCATTTTTGGCTGTCCCAGCTCACCTGACACTTCCCAAAATAGCATACTTTTTATAATTTTATATTCACTCTACCCCACCACTCATTCCCTCTCTTCATTTTCCACCACTCAATTTATTCAACCAACACTACTATTTACCCCACTCATTCTCTCTCTTCATTTTCTACCACACATTTTCTTTATTTTATTCATTCTCCTTAATTATTGTGCCCACCTCATGGGTGTCAAGTGAGGTGGGACGAAGGGAGTATGTTGTAGTCCCGGAAGAGGAAATAATGAAGACTCCGATATACATGACAAAGTTTACATGAATGCAAGTTCCTAAGACCAACCAGTAGTACATAAAGAAGAATGTGCCTCAAATTTCCAGAATAATCCCTCCGTCCCATCTCACTTGAGACCTAAGAGGTGGGCACAATAACTAAGAAAAAAATAATAAAGTAAAGAAAATGTGTGGTAGAAAATGAAAGAGAGAGAATGAGTGTGGTAAATAGTAGTGTTGGTTGAATAAATTGAGTGGTGGAAAATGAAGAGAGGGAATGAGTGGTGGGGTAGTTTGAATATAAAATAATAAAAAGATGGCTATTTTGGGAAGCCTCAAGTGAAGTGGGACGGACCAAAATGGAAATAAGTCTCAAGTGAGGTGGGACAGAGGGAGCATTAACTATCCATAAAAGAACTTCAAGCTAGAAACGGGTGTCTGACCCTTGACGGTGGCAACATCACTCCCTATTTACACCATGCCTAACAAAGAGGTGCAGCCACGAAGATAGGGAGTGAGTGAGAGAAAGAGAGATGCCAAGCCAAACAACTTTATAATGAAGTCCAGAAGCTATCAGCAAACAGAGTTGAACCCACGTCATTGCAAACTGTGCACCACTTTCCTTGTATTATGCCACCAAGATTAATGCTTGAGAAACCATAATCAGACAACAAATACGTGACAACAACTATACAGATAAACACTTTACATGCTGAATCCTTATACAGCAGAAGACTACTAAGATAATGTTTTGACATCCAAGGAATTACATTTTGTCACCTAAGTCCTTTGACGTGGATCTAACATCTAAGTAACTTCCACATCTCATCCTGCAAACAACTAAAAACTCTAGCGGCCACATTTGTAACGATCCGAGCCTGAAAACCAGGTCCACTAAGCAATCACCATGCACTTGCCCACTGAGCAGAAGCACCTTGGGTCAACTGGGGTTACCACAGGCACACCAGGCGCCTTTTGACGCATACAGTTCCAAAATTTCGAGAGATGGATGATGTTGGTGCTACTAGTTTGTAGCCACTTAATTAGCCCACCAAATTGCCCCACATAACCGATGAGGGATGGGATATGACAAATACCCTCACTTTAAATCTTTGTTGTCCAAGGTAAGGCACACTAGGATCGTACGCCCAAGCGAGCTTACAAGCTTTAGGGCCGGGTTTCTGCTCTGATACCACTTTCAATGACCCCAGCCTGAAAACCTGGTCCGCGACGTAAGCATCACGCACTGGCCCTATAAGCACAAGCACCTTGCGTAAACTAGGATTACCACAATCCCACCGAAAAGTCAATGGATGATGTTGGTGCCTACTAGTAGTCTGTGGTCATGTAAACAGCGGCACTAAACTCCTACACCTAACCGATGTGGGATGGGATACCACAAAATTTCTCCTCTGGATAAAACAATGAAACACCACTTACCCCTATAGGTCACCTCGACACTAAAGACAAAGTATTGCATATATGCCTATATGCGAACTTAAACATTTCATACATACTATGGGAATTGAGTTCTATCCACAACCTAATGCCCCAAGACTTGAAATAACTAATCTAAGACTTTCATGACTCCCATCAAACCAGCCCAGCAGACAACTTCATCTCCATCTTTAACCAATCAGCCATCCGACTCCTTTACTCCATCTCTTGTGAAGAAAGCCTCACAATTGAAAATATAAAACAAAAGTGTAGATCAAAGATAAGCTGCCACTACAATCGTGTATGTAAAGTAAGACAAGCGGGCTGCAGAAGGTCCTGATATTTTATGCATTTGGTAAAAGATGCAATTGGATTTTGCAAAATAGTTGAGGAAGTGGTACCACAAGAAGCGCAGTCCAGGTATCAAGTAAGATATCACGTGCCATCCAACTCCATGACTCTTCGTCAGTGGGATTAGCCATTATATCTTTTACAGCTTCACACATTAAGGCTGACAATAGACTGAGAGTGCCGAAAGGCCTGAACAAAATAAAAACATTCAATTTTTTCAAATGCGTCAATACAAAACAAACTGATCATCAACAATACTACTAACATTTTATTTAAAAGGCTATAGATAGAAATTTCATGTAGGACCTTATGGGTTTTAACAGTTGATCAAACACAATTGGAGTGGATACAGCCGCTATGGATAACAGTGCGCGGCAACCATCAAGCATCTCACTGAACAGAACCAAGAATAGGTAAGCCAGAAACATAAAACAACAAAGCATATGAAAATATACATGAACATTACCTTTCACTTTTTCCACATTTAAGTGCTTCCGCAATTGCACTGGGAGGATCAATCCATTGTATAACTCCAGAGAGCAGTTGCAGAAGATGCTGCCCTTGTGTATGTCCATTGTCTACATTTAAAGCCATCAATAGCTCAATTAAAGTAATGAAACCCAAAAAGTATATAAATATAGTGTATACATATGTATTGCCAAAATAACATTAAAAAAAAAAAAAAAAAAAACAATACTGACTCCGTCCCACCCGAATTAGGATTTTTGGGTTGGACACGGGGATTAAGGAAAAAGTGTTAGTGGAGTAGGTGTTGTGAGTATGAAAAGTAAAGTAGGAGAGATAAAGTGGGGTAGAGAATAATGAGTGGAAAATTGTTGTGAGTGTGAATGTGGGTCCCATTAAATAAAACACTTCTATTTTTGGGTTGTCCTAATTCGAATGGGACACCCAAAATGGAAATTTGTCCTAATTCGAATGGGACGGAGGGAGTACCTCAATTATCTCAATCAAATGAATATTGTTTTGACCACCAACACATCACTTTTTTAGAAAAATACTAATCTGGCTCATGACTTCATAAGGATATGTGATCAATGGAACTTATGGAAGGAACAGTTTCTAAAAGAGGATGGAGTAACAAGTTAATGAGATACATGATAATAAGGAAGGGATTAAACTCTTGAGCAGTAATCATTAAGTGTGGACAATATATACTCCCTCCGGCCTTATTTATAAGCAAAAATAACCTCTTTCACACAGATTAAGAAATTAGTTAAGCTAGTTTAAGTGTCTTGATTTCACAACCAAAAAGAGATATAATGACTAATATATCCTCATATTAAATGTCTATCGAAAGTGAACTTATCTTTGATATGGGATACTTAATTAGGGGCATTACTGATAAAATGGTATCAAATACAGATGCATTTAGTTATTTTTGCATTGAGATTGATGAGTTGTGCTTATAATTAAGGCCAAATATTTTTTTTATAGTTTTTTTTTATTAATTTGAAACAGGAGGAAGTACCTACAACAAAAAAGTCCAACAGTTTTCATGCATGTTCAAGAGTTCTCAGACACATAATTGTTGAGCTTTTAGACATTAAAAATCTGTACACCTGATCTATACGAATTTTAATCAATTTCATAGACTATACAACTATTTAATTATAATAGTACCATGAGTAGATGATACATTTATTCTAGTTTAAACAGTAATTAAATTGCACAGCTAAAACGTAATTACACGCTATTAAAAAATACTGTCGTGTACATACATATCAGTAAGATTTCTAATGACAGGGTGTTGAACAACGCCTCATGGTCTAGCCAAATGAAAGCTAATATACTTTGCCTTTCCAACTTTTTGCTATATAGGTACTTCTTTAGTTCCAAAACAAAATAAAAGCATTTATTGTTGCAATTATACTTTGTACGATAGATAAAAATCATTTGACTTTCTGTGCATTATCTTTCTTATCCTCAAGTAACCCTGAAACGGTGATGTATCAATGGGTATAGAAAAATTGCTGAAAGAAAAAAACACCTTTAATTTTGAAGTCCCTAAAATAATATAGGTGGCATCTGTCCTAAGTTTTAGGACAGAGGGAGTTATATTTCTCATATACTATGCTAACTGTACTCTTGTGGCTTGTTGTTCAGGATGATCCTAACCTACTCCTAACTAAGTGTATTTAGTGCGTTAACAATAATCATCATGGTATTAGTTTTTAATTCTAATTGCAAAATACTTGCATAATAATTTATGTCTTCAGCAAGTACTCCAAAAAGTACTTACTTGCAGGATTAATAATATTAAATATGGAAGAAAATATTATGGCATTCATTTTTCCTCGTATTTCTTAATATCAGAAGTAAATAAAAGCTAAAATAAAGTATCCTTGGGCAATTATTATCGGACCATATTAATTAATTATATATTCAATAGGGCTGGATAATGTAGTTTTCAAAGAAGCTCGTTAAGTTTTCTGTCTGCGTTGTTAACTTTCGTCCAAAAATTTTAAAGTCCAGCCAAAAATGCCCTACATTAACACAAAGTGTAAACATGAGGAATGAAATTGCTAAAATTGATACATTAGTAGCCACATTGCAACTCATGAAACTTAAGCGTGCCAATGTGCTATTTGCTCGAACAACTACTCCCTGCGTCCCAAAACAAACTTCCCATTGAATGTTAGGAATGGCAATTAAGGAAAGATGTTGGAAAAGTAGGTGGTGTGAGTGGGAATGAGAGAGAAAGTGGGGTAGGGAATAGTAAGTGGATAGTTGTTGCGAGTGGGAATGAGAGAGAAAGTGGAGGGAATCTTTTCCCTTTTGGGTAAGTGGGAGTTTCCAATGGGACACCCAAAATGGCAAAATGGGAAGTTTGTTTTGGGACAGAGGGAGTATATCAAAGTATGTCTTTACTTCTATGACTTATCCACTTCCGGTTTTTCTTCTTATCTACAAAATGTTCATTCTATCCACAGAAATAAAAAAGTATGTTAACTTTAGCATTTTGAGAGCCTTTTCATTTTAATAGATTACTGATGAGTACTTCTCATGAGTAATGAGTAATTCATAAGGGGAAGTTAGAAGAAATGAATACATACCAGATGGAAACACAGATCCAGAGAGGGAGCAGAACTGTACTATAAGTTTCCGCGCGGAAACTGCAATAGGGCAATCAATCCAGTAACCTTCACAAGAAAATTTATGCCTAAGTGCACCATACAAGCCCAATAGCCAGCCAACATGACCACTTGAGATCAGAACGTCACGCCAAGAAGGACCAGGCTGCAACAAGGAACACCACAGGGTAGGCAAAGAAATTAAATATTGATAAAACTCTTCAATAGTTGGATGTCCCATTGAAGAGTCGCCAATTCTACTCTATTATATCTGTCTCTTCAAAAATGAACAAATTACAAGTGCTTGAGACTAGAAACTCAGATTAGGGAATTTGTTGACTGGAAAAAAGAAGGTTTGGGGGGAGTAAGAGTACTGGAATATGGTAGGACCTTCTAGCCTGCTATGGTACTATGCATATGAAGCAGCATATTTTAATGGCCAAAATTGTACTCCCTCCGTACCAAAATGAATATCTATTTTCTTGAAAAAATTGTTCTAAACTGAATGTCTATTTCCTAAATAATTTTGTCCCAAAATGATTTTTTACCAATTTATTTTTCATTTTTTCATTATATACTTGAAAAACCCAAAACATTAACAGTGTATAGCAAAGATATTTATATATTTTCACTGCTAAATTTTCTCAAACGTAGAGTATCCCTTAATGTGAAATAGACACTCATTTTGGGACGAAGGGGCTATAGCAGTAAAGTGTGTACAACAGACATTCATTTGGAAGATCAAATTCCACACCCAATTCCATATAACATAGAAAACAAGAGCAAACACTTCTATTTCTTCTAGCATGATCTCAGAGGTGCAACATTCAGTTTATCAACAACTGTAGAGGAGAACAGGCTCATTACCTGTACTATGGTATAATCAGACGCCTTTAGCAAGCCATTTTCTTGTCTAGGAACAGATGAAAAAACATTTATACTCCCTCTTGCATCTTTAATTGTGTTTTTGTTGAATCTAAAATCCCAGTTCAAGATCTGAAGCATGAAACGAAGGGCTACTGAACAAACTTTAACCTCAGCTACAGCAGAATTAGATTCAATAATTGCATTTGTCACACTTAGAGCAGCATCCTGTGCCCAACAGTAGAAAGTCTGCAAATTGAGAAAGACAAATATAAATATAGAGAAAAATAGAGACAGGTAAAAAGTCTAATAATTTTGTATTGTGAAAAAGAGAACAAAACATATGCCCAACATTTTGCACATGCTGCAAAGAATACAAAAATGAAAGGATTAAGGGCAATAAAGGTCAAAACAAGATACAAAAATGTGGATAGAAACTCGAAACCTTCAGGTAGTCAAGCTCCAGCGATGCCAGGCACTGCTCATGAAACTCCCTTGGAAGGCCCATAGCAGATGAAGTAGAAGGTGAAAATTCGGACACCTGAAAAAAATATCCTCAGTTAGAGCATTAACCATCAATATGACAAAACTATAAAGATGTATTGAGCAAAGTAATCATCATATCATGTCATAAATACCAATGATTCGAGGAAGTTAATTCCAGTGAACTGCACATCTACACCATGGGTTCCAATAATAGCTTGTTTTACCTGTTGTGAAAAGACTATTTGTCATTTAAACAAAAAAGAGAAGAACAAAATAGGAAAGAAATTTATGGGAACAAGCTATAAATATTTATAACCAGGAGATGCGAAGATAACCTCCAACTCTCTTGTTTGAATGTGATATTTTTTTCGATTATTTATTATCTAAAATAGCATCATTGCTGCCATATACCATGCACCCCTTTTTTAACGAGGGGAGGCATCCATATATACCATTTGTCACCTGGGAACATAGTGCCTGTACCTATGTTTCATATGAAGCCCTGGAGCTACATTAGCCACAATAAGCTATGTATTTATCAAAATTGTTTCTTACAGAGGCAACAACTCCTAGTTCAACTACACAATGGTTTTAGGCTTTTAGCAATTACTATAAGCATGCACAGAAAGAACTGTACACGATAAGCTTACATTTTTTAAAGAACTTACGTATCTGTCGAAAAGTCATATTAAAATTTCATGATGAGATCAAACAGCATTGTAAGCAAGTACATGGATAAAATCCTACAAAATAGTTCTACCAAACACCAGCAATATCAGAGAAATCCATGGCTTCACTTGGTATATACGATAACACTAACACACTGTATGGAAAGTGCTGGGAGTGTAATGGTATAAAAAAAATATCATAAGGTAAATGGGGCATTACACTACCTCAGAGAAAAACTCCTCCTTCTCAGCAGTTGTGAAGTCTAGCCTGCAGAGATACAAACATGAATTATGACTTGCAAACAAAAGGTTTTCAAAATTCAAGGCACTGCATTAACAAAAGATTAGACATATATTTAATAGGTAACACTTCAACCCTAAGCATACATACATATGTGTGCGTATGTGGAATTCTATTTATTTATTTTTTGGTAAGAAAAAAAAGATAGTATTAAAAGATCAATTCACAAAAGGATAGACAAGGTGTCCATCCATAAGAAAAAACAAAAGAAAAGAATAGACACGAACAAGAATCCACATTAAACTAAAGCAGCAACCCAATCTCTCTTCGGGCCATTTAGGGATAACCCTCGGAAGGCACAATTTAGCATAAGCCCACATAGACGCTAGATCCACTACTTTTTCTCACAAGAGGTGCTTTGGTAAATCCTGATACGTAAATATGTGTGCATTTCTCTCCATCCAAATACACCAGCAAACACCCCACAATTCCATGATATACTCGCATCTCCTCTCTTCTAAACCCTCATAACTGAGACTGGTAGCAAGAAAATATCAATCCGGTGCTCAAACAAATTTCTCCAGCCACCTCAAATAAACAATTCTAAAGATATCGAGCTGTACTAAAATGACGAAAGAGATGATCGTGACGTGGGAGAGCAAACCTTGTCCATTTCCACTAAAGAGAATAACAGATCATTTAATCCCACTAATTCCTTAGTTTCTCTCTCCTCCCTCTTCCCATTTTTACATTATCTCTCCTTCGAGTTCCACACTCACTTGTATCAACAAAAATTATCAACTAACCCTAAAAGTAATGGTCATCATTTGTGATTTCAAGTTCAATTGCAAACAATAGTGTTTGTCGTAGTCGAATTTGAAAGCTTCAACTTTAGTTGATTCTTGAAAATGAATGGAAAAAGTTGTGTTGACTTAGGTTGAAATATTGGCTAAGCTTGAGAAGCGAATATGAAGGTTTAACGATATCAATTGAGCTCACTGAAGAAATTTCAATTAACCAAGATTATTAACCAAGATTCTTGCTATGTCACTAGGGTTAGAATGTACCTCATTCTTCCCATCTTTCACAATCATTTAAATTCTCATAAAGGGGATTGCATTGATTAGTAGTTTAGTATTTTTACTAAACTGGAGGGAGGAGGTGAGGAAAGAAAGAAGAAACATATGTAGAATTTAAATGCCCTATCATTCGCATTATTCAAAATTGACAAGTTTCACACTCTTAACTTCCAAAGGGTAAAACTGATCTTTTGGTCACCTAACTATACGTGTTTTTGGTACATGAATGATGACATTCCAAAAAAAAAAAAAAACTCAATGACAACATTTGAAAAACAGGTATAGTTACATGACCAAAATAGCAGTTTTGCCATTCCAAAAAATGGGGGCATCTTTGTAACCAAAAAAATATAAGTGTCTTGCATGTAGCACTAGGTATATATAACTTGGTTAGGTTTCAAGGGTGCATGGAAAAGCACTGAGCTCAAAATATGAATTAAGGAACTAAGTACACAAATAAAGAAAATACTGGTTCATGTTACAGTTAAATCAAAAAGATGTTGCCACTTCGTCAAAAGGCAACAACCTCTTCCGTATGAAAATGAGCATTCATATTTTGTACCCAACTTTGGACCTTATTAAAATATACTCACATAAATACTCTAGAGTTCAAATTTTGGAGCTTTATTCAAGCAATTTGAAAATATATCTAAAGGGTACAACTCAACTCAGTCTCTGTCCCAATTGGTAAAAACCGATTACATGATGCAAATGGAAACCTCGAGGATCAAAAGTAAGAACTTCTAACAAAGTTGTTAATGATGAATGCCCACCTCACCTTTTTGGCACGTTTGGGATCGGGCGCCTATTAGACTACGGGCGCACAATCCATGCATTTCTAGTAGGGGGTTAGCCCTTTTCTGGTTAGGGCGTGAAGCGGAAGGCGTTTGCCTTTAAGAAAGGCGTACTTGATAACGGTGTTCAAACTAAATAGGACCCTTTTGGGTGTTTTGGGAGTTTAGGTGCCTTAGTTTATGTGTTTTTGGCTAAACTGTGTAGCTTTACGAACTTAACAGGGTTCCGTTAAGATTTCAGGTCCCTAATAATTATTCAACTGGCTCTAGAAAATGGAAGTCTTCATTTGTTACTAGACGGCGAAGTAAGACCAAGCTCATGAGCTTATTTTGACACGTACACGTCACGGACATTTTCCATGTTCGATAGACGTGGTCAATGGAAAGGTGCATTATAAATCGATAGGAAACTAACGAGCAGTCCCAGAATCAAATCATTTATTGTTGCTACCTTCTTCTCAGCTGTTCGAGAATTGAGGCTCTAAACACGAGATTTCCATTTCGAGATACACTTGACGCTGCAACAGGAGCCGAATATGCAATCCAAGGCCACATGCCCAAATGGAAACTAAGCTCCTAGTTTTCAAATTAAGTTCTGAATTAGTGGATGCTTCCAAAAGGCGTCAAACTTTCGATTCACTTGTGGGATCGGAGCAGTCCGGGGGGACCACCATGGCTCGTCTCTTCTTGTGAAACACAAAAGTTTGGGTAGAGCCGGATCAAAGCGTACAAAGATGAGGCTTTATACTAGGCCAAGAAAAAAATATAGAACCTATAAAGTAAAAGTACAATATGTAAATCCAGTGTGGGACGTGGAAAGTCATTGGTTATGTGTATCATTAACTCTTTCGTTTTTTGGTACGAGGAACTTGTTTTGGGGGTAAATTTTGAATACAATTGCTTCCACAATTTCAAGATGAGGTCGAAAGAATAGAGATATAGGACAACATTAGAAGACCAAGCATACCTTATAGATCCTTTGTGCAATTTAAAGTCCCCAAAGTCGATTTTGGGGTTTGATAGTTTCAGCATGGTTGTAGGTTGGCAGCTTTGGCTTTTCTTCGTCATTCCTTTCTCGTGTTCTGGTCGTGTTTTGTTTTCGGGTTTCAACTTTTCCTTTTTCTTATTTACTTTATGGCCTTCTTCAAACCTTTTTACTTTTAAATAGTGGTGGTAGACAACAAGCATCATAGTGTTGTATGTCTTTCCATGGCCATTAATTAACAACAATTTCTTTGTTATTTTAAAAATTATGTTATACTTTTAATTTCATAATATGACAATTAACTATTTGATTAATGTGTATTGACTTAGAATTCTCAATTTTGTGGTGTTAAAATGCGATATGTTGCTATGTATGTAAATTTGGACATTTATTCATTGCGTTGTTATTGTTGGACATTTATGTTGCTACGTATGTAAATTTGGACATTTATGTTGCTATGTGTGTAGATTTTATATATTTTTGATAGTTATTTTTTCTATTTTTCTGCCTTGCTTGCCTTTTAGGCACCTTTCAAACACCTCGCCTTTCACCTTTTTCAGGCATGTCTTGCCCGCCACCTGCCTATTGCCTTCTATAACTATGACTTCTAGGGAAAAACATTTATTGAAGATATTTAATGAAAACTAATTCAACTCCATGCTAACTCAAGTTTTTTTTTTTTTTTTTTTGGAAACAGTTTAGGCTTTTATTCATAAGAAGATTTGGTGTAGCATGATGCAATAAGTCGCAATCAGGTAATGCAACGAAGAATCTCGACTAGCATCCCACTATTAAAAACAGATGTTGACTCAATACAAGGCAGTCGAAATGAAGTCAAACATCAGTAGTACCTTAGATGGTTCATTATTAACACTTCAAACAGGAGGTAAGGCTGGTGACACTCACATTGCCCTAAACCCGCGTGAAAGGGAGCCTTGTAAAATCAATAAAACAACGTAACACATTGCCAAAGCAATGACATCGCCCTTCTCTTCCCAATTTCCTTCTTTTGAAGTTTTAAGAAGGATACTGTCGAAACAAGACTAACGAAGTCTCACTGTTTAAACCAAAGGGCAATGCTAGGGGCACAAAAGAAGTCTACAAAATGAGGTGACGATATTTTATTGGTTGCATCGATTGTGGACCCGCCACACTCTAATTAAAAGCACCAATAAAGTCTTGACACATCATTTTGTGAGCCAAATTTTGTGAGTTTTTTTTTTTTTTTTTTTTTTTTGTGACTTTATATTTACCCTAAACCAAATAGCTTATTTCATAAAACCAAGCAGCGCCACACTGATGAAACGGATGACCATTAGAGTCTATTGAACTCTAAATTACACACCAATTGGAATTAATCTTTTAGTAAGACAGGTCTTTGCAACCATTCATTAGCGTTAAGCTTATTAAGAAAGAGAGACCAAGTAAAACTTTTATCTTGAGAGGGACCTTGGCTTTCCATATAAAGGGTGAAAGTGGGGGTAGTATCGACAATGCAACAACCACGTGAGGAACATGTTCGTGGGAAGGTATGGATTATGTCGTTGGGAGATTAGCCAATCCTTGCTTGGCTAATGCGTGAATTGCGGAAGGGGATAGTAATCTACAACAAATTCGTCGAATATAGCTAGAAGGAGGTCCAGATGGTGTGATTAGTGTAGCATTTTCTCGTTTCTTCTTGTTTATTTGTTTCCATAATAAGCTAAGTTTAGCAATAGTTTAGCTATAATTCTTCATTGTCTTGCTAGATTTTCTTATTCAATCTATACATTTCCATGTTTGTCATTTTGAAATTGTTGGGCTATGGCAGAATCCTAGGCAGTGACGCAAGTGTTTATCTTTGGCTGAATGGTGTTATAACACCACCACTAATTCAGCCATTGGGATGAACCCTAATCACGTTTTGTATGGAAGTTCACCATGGCTGCTTGTTATGCTACCAGAAGGAGAAAGTGCACTAGCTGTTATGGATGAATTCTTCGAGGAGAGAAAAGTATTGGATGCTATTCTGAAGCAAGGGTTGGCAGCAACTCAAAAAAGGCAGTGGCGGAGCTACACGGAGCTCAAAGGCGGCAATTGCCCCCATTGATTTTTTTAAAATAAAAATTTACTAGTGCAAAATTTACAAAAAATTGAGAGTTTAGCGCAATTTGATGAAATTTGCCCCCTTTGAAATAAAAGTAATAATACACTGGATTTGTTTTTACCCTCATTGACTAAAATATAGTTAAAAAATTTATGTTGTGCAATCTTTTGCCCCCACTGACAAAAATTTCTGGCTCCGCCACTGAAAACAGGTATAAGCATAGGACTAAGAGGGAGTACCGAATTGGGGATAGGATTTATTTAAAATTGCAACCATTTCAGTAAGGAGAATGATTAAGAAGAACAATTGTGTTGTGCCTCGGCTCGGGTACTAATTAGGTGGTCCAATTCAGTGGAAGAAGGTGCTTCTTAGGAGGAGGATGCTAATATTTATCTGCAATTTCCAAGGAGGGTATTCTAATGGTCATTTTAAATAAAGAGGGCAAGAATAGAGCGGGCAAGATAGTCTTTTTGTTGTCATAAAAGGGGCTACTACGGACAAACTGCTACAGCCATGTTGTGAGGAGCATGTGCGTGCTAAAGGTCTGGACTATGCTGTTGGGAGATTAGCCAATCATTGCTTCCCTTATGCGTGAATTGCGTAAGAGGAATATAGCTGGAGTACGGACGCCAGCACGTAGTATGTTTGAATCTAACATTTTCTCGTTTCTTCTAGTTTACTAGTAGTTAGCTACGTAAGCTTAGCAGTAATGTGGACACTTCTTCATTGTCTTGCTAGATTTTCATCTGTTAATTCAATTAAATCGATACATTTCCACGTCAAATTGTTGGGCTGTTACCCTCAACAAGATCAAGAAAACACTGTTTGTATCGCGATCATTAAGACGACAAATAAAGTGAAAATTGCATGAAATCATCCCCTCCCATCCCCTGAAGAGAACTCTCAGATAGAAGCTAAATGCCTAGACAATTGACAGAATAAAATAAATGAGATACTCTAAGAAAATTACTTTCTCTCCACACATTCTCTCAAGAACGTGTCCAAGTTCCGTCTGAATACTCACTAAGATAAAAAGCTCTATTTCACTAGGTCTTGGGGTTTAAGTCATCTAAATTGAACCGACTCATATATTAAAGCATGTTTTGCATTGTTGGTCACTCTCCCATCAATGTAGCCCTTTGGATGAGTTGGATGATTAACTCGCATATGCAGTACGCAGTTAAATGTTGTACTAGTCACCAACTTACCAGCCTCTTTTCATTAATTGAGCAGCCACTGCTGAAACTTTTGCTTGGACGTAGCCCTCAGGGGAACTCGCGTATTTCATAACATAGCACAAGCAAAAACTGCAACAAAGAATAATTGTTTTGATAGTCAGCAGAATGCTTACAGAGTGCATAATAATTAAATAATTAGGAGAATATTGATTAAACTTTAAGAGATCTGAAATCATAAGCTTTCAATCTCATTTACTTATATACTGTGTCAAATAAATATCAACATTTTACCTAGCTAACCCCCTCACCTACGTCATTGCAGTAAAACCAATGGCAACACCACCAGCAACGTCAATTTCACCTACACAACCTACATACTCCCCCCGTGCCGGCACATGTAGGACTAGAGGAATGGACACAATATTTAAGAAAATGTATTATATGTGTGGTAGAAAATGAAGAGAGAAAATGAGTGGGGTAAATAGTAATGTTGGTTGAATAAATTGAGTGGTGGAAAATGAAGAGAGAGAATGAGTGGGGTTAAATGGTGGGGTATGGTGAATATAAATATATTAAAACATTCCATTTTGGGCAGTCTCACTTGTGGTGGGACGGACCAAAAGGGAAAGAAGTCTCACTTCTGTTGGGACGGAGGGAGTAATCATTACAACGCCCACCAATGCTTCCACCCCTCCTAAAAATTATTCCAGGAACTTAGCTTCGTTGTATCACGATTCATTAGTGCTAGGTGAAAAGTCGCTGATAGTATTAGATAATCAACCCATTACCAGGTTTATCCTAGTCATCACTCATAGAATTAGGAAGCACTGACACCTCCGTAGGTCAGCGTGTCATGTGTCCGACACTCCTGACACTCTCGGGCACATCCTTAACACCGATAAACGTGACTTTTTTTTTCAATAATTCTTTTTTCATTATTCGACACTACCCGAAGACACATTTTTTTTACACTTTCTGACAGTTTAGGAGCCAAAGTGAAGTTTCTGAATGGGCCAAATCATAGAATGAGTAAAATAAAATTAATGTAGCATGGCTTTAATGAGACCTTTATTTGTGAACTTTTTTAAATCAATTTCATGGGTGGTGGGTCTCGGATCATAAAATACATATGATAAAGATTATAAATATATTTAAAAGTAACGTGTCTCAGGCATGTTGGTGTCACAACTATTTGAAAAACATTTTGTCACGGTGTCCGAGGTGTCGGCGCTTCTTAGCTCATTAGTATTATAGGATCATCGACCCATCAACAATATCAAGTTTTTTATAGTACAATTGAATATTTATTCTCTTTTTTCTTTTTGAAAATCGAAACATTTATGACACGAAGCGGAAAGGATGAAAAGAGTGAAAAGGAGACTAACAACTAAATGGCTTTGGATTAAGACCCAGCAAACAGCTTCCTAGTTCAAACCTTTTCAACTTCAAAACCCTATAATTCGGCACAATTACTTAAAAACCACTCCAGACCTATTAACATTTAAATCTAAAATTTGGATGTATCAAACACAGTGTAACATTGTGGTTCTTCCGACAAAAACACGAACAACATGCACTTTCTACACAAAATATCGGTAAGCATCCGCATCCCACTGTTAATTAACTTTCAAAATACCTAATGAGACCTTTCTTGTCATCAGCAGTGAGCAACCCCCATTCCCTCATAGCAGCAACTCGAATAGCCGTAGCAGCCTGAAACCTGGCATTCGCCAATTGAGAATTTTCTGTATATAAAAAGTATTGTTAATAGAAATAGATAATGTAACCAACTTGTGATTTTTGTATTAGAGTTATCACTGTTCTAGATTTGAATGTTCTTCTGGATCACATTTCTTAAAGACTGCCATCTACTAAATTGAAGAACCATTGCAGATTAAACACTGTTAGAAAAGTAAGCACATCTAGTTGGCTAATAAACCGACGTTGAATGGCTTGGACTTGAAGATTAGGTGTAAATAAGATTTTTTTTAAAGGAGGCGATAAGCAGAGAAGATAGAAACTTTAGATCTCTTTTTGCTTAAAAAAGGTAAGGAGAATAGGGAAGTAGAAATCATATATTTTTAATTTTATTTCTTGTAGATGGACCTCAGGCCCCCATCTGTAGTATATTGATCTTCTTCAAAGATATTCCTTTTTCTATCAAAAACAAAAGAAAAAAGAGTGTAGAGGAACCGTCATATATTTAGGAAAGAATAATAGGGGGAAAGAGCTACACCCCACATATTTCACAGATATGGTAGAAATCTGAAATATAACCTACTACATGATTCTCCGACAGTTGAGAGAACTCGATCTCAGGAGTGAACTAGCGTCCAGTCTTCATGAAAAGCGCTTCAACTTGACTCAGGTAGTTACTCTTACCACGAGGCACCACATAGAGCATCTTAAAATCAATACATTAGACTGTATCATGATTTAGGAGGAACCGGAAAGTCCCTTCAATGTGGTAGGCTTATGAATAAAACTAATGAATCGTCCAGAACCTCCAAAAAAATATGGTTTCTGATTCACTGGATCTTATTTGCTTCCATGACCAACTATTTGTTTTTTCGTGGTCGCATACTCTCGGAAGTACTTTCACCTCCTTGCAAATAATAGTTTCTTTCTCATTCGACAACGGCATGTTTTTCTAATGAAGGAAAAGATGGACAGCCCATCTTTTCAAATCATACATGGAAATCAAAGTAGACCCTTGTACTAACTGGGAGTAAAGATGTATCTCTTTGCGTTGGCAGAATTCCAGTTCTCAATGGTAGTTAATCACTATAGTGCTGCAGGCCACGTAACCCGTTGGATTTTGTACTACAGGCCTTGTAACCCTAAATGTGTATTAGAAATACGCTTGTACTGATACCCAACACTGGTTTTCTCTTTTTTACCCCTCTTGGCCTCTTCTACCCCTACTTAACATGCACCCATAATGCAGCATCAAAAAACGTAATTATAAGGCTGCTGAAGTAGTACTTTAGTACCAAATAACAAAGAACATTATTCCCAAAACATTTGCATGATCAACTTTCCATTAACAACAGAAAAAATGCTAAATTAGCTATGCTGGAAATAAATATATAACCATATTAACTTACCGAGAATGAATTGACACGTCTGGTAGGGTCGAGGCGATTGGCATAAAGATAAAAGAGTTGCCTCAGCAGCTGTTGGGTTGACATGCATCTGTAGAAGGGAAAATTGGTGCATGTACATTTCATTTCCATGTTTAATTCTTGGTAAAGGAAGAGAATAAGAGACATTGAATGAGGACATTCATTTCGGGTCAGATGGAGTAATAGGCTAGAATTTGATCACAAATAGGCAACCGCTTATCGACAAATATGTTCACATGTGCCTAGTTTCATTACACACGAACGCACTTTCAACGGTGAATTATTTACATAAAACAACTTCTCACACTTTCAGTTATCTGCATTTCCCAAAGTGAAGTGTCTAAAATCAAAACCAACAACATTCTCACTGCTGAAAGGTACATTCAGAAACAACACAAAATAAATTGAAGAGCATCACCAACAACAACATTCTAATAATTTACTCCAATTCCTAATTAGAATAACGTCAACAGATACAATTATTCGAATGAAAACTTAAAAGTAGAGACAGGAAGTGAGGAATTTAGGGGAACCTGAATAGAACTGCAAGCAAGTTCGATCGTTTGCATGGTGGATTGAAGCTGAGCCAAATCGAGGCCTCCGCTATTTCCATACCCTTGATTCATCTTTACTCACTGATGATTTAACTAAGCAAGCACACACATAAACACAATCTAACACACTGATTTTGAAGTCAGGTGAATAACGATGAAGATGGTACAGTAGTTTCGGTTAGAGAGAGAATCACCGGCAACCGATAGACGGCGGCGATGAAATCGGGAGAAAGGGGGAAGGGGTGGCCGGAGGAGAAGGCTATGGGTTCAGTTCAATTCGACAGGGGAAGAAATGAAATAGGAGTAGGATGGATTTTGTTCGAATTACCTCCCCTGAGGGTCTATAATGTTTACACTTCAGCCCCTATTAGATAGGGG
Organism: Campanula takesimana; assembly: GCA_026119855.1. Classification (NCBI taxonomy): domain Eukaryota; kingdom Viridiplantae; phylum Streptophyta; class Magnoliopsida; order Asterales; family Campanulaceae; genus Campanula; species Campanula takesimana. Next base: position 232,225 of record JAOWBW010000756.1, on the reverse strand, counting down.
TGGAAATGGTTTGGCTCAAACCGCGGTTCGGAACCGAGCCGAGCCAAACCGTGCGGTTTAGCTCGGTTTTTAAACTTATGCGGTTCAGCTCGGTTTCAAAAATTGATAAACCACACGGTTCGGTTTGGCTCACGGTCTGACCCTTCAAGCCGAACCGAGCCAAACCGTTTCGAGCTGAACCATGAGCCGAACCGTAGAGCTGAACCGTTAAGCTGAACCGTGGAGCCGAGTCATTAAACCGAGCTAGCTGAACCGGTGAGCCATATTATAGACCATTGATTAATAGCCTGATGTCCTATGATATCCCACACTAAATCGTTTTGTTTTCTCTTTTTGGTGTGACCACTTGCAACTGTTGATGTTGTTAGGAGGACCATATCTTCAATAATGCAGGAGCAATTAGGATTGATGTTTTTGTGCGGTTGTATTTCATGATACTTACCAAAGTTCAACGAGTAGAGCAAGTGTCTTAAGATTAGAAATATATTCAGTCTTTGTCAGTGGAATAAGGTTCCAGAACAAGCTAGTTTTGCTTCCAGTGGCAGCGTTCCTTAGGTTGGTCGTAAAGTAAATGCACCTTTTAACTAGTATTGATCATAATGACTTCTTAGTGAGTTACCATTATTGGTTTTAGTATCAGCATATTGAAATCCATTCTCCTTATCTTTAATTTCTAAGTATGGTCTAAGAGTTGTGGTTCAAACCGCGGTTTAAGCCACGGTTTAAACCGCGGTTTAAGCCACGGTTTAAACATTAAAATTAGACCGTGGTTCAAACCGAGCTGAGCCGAACCGTGATGGTTTAGCTCAGTTCGGCTTGGACTATTTTGTGGTTCAGCTCGGTTTGGGATTTCTCCAAACCAATGTATAGCGGTTTGGCTTCTAAATTACCCCAAATCGAGCTAAACCGAACCATTTCCACCCCTACTATCAAAGCAAACTAGTAATCCTTCTTCTAAGGAAGTTTGACATTTAAGAAATCTTTTGAAATATAGGGCATTAATTTTGGGACAATTTTATTTTATTTTTGAAATGGAGGAAATAATGGTATGTTGGTGGGAATGGAGGGTTATCCAGCATTTAATGAGTGATTGAAATGTTAAAAATGAGACCGTGCGATCGTTAAATCATTTGATTATAGGTGACCCGATCCTATGTTTCATTGTTTCACTCAAATATTCGTAATTTTTTTCCTATTTTCAAAAGAAAAAATGTCTAAGCAAAATATACATCTTAAATTATTTTAATCACGCTTTAATAAAAGATCTTAATTTATAGAAAAACTTAGTTTTTCTTGAATCTTAGAAAAAAATAGTTTTTCTTGGCCCGGGTATAAATGGATCTTAGACCGTGCATTTTGAATGAAATATCAAAATCATTAGCAATAATAATATCACTTTTTAACACATTTATTTGACTTTTTAATACATACATGACATTGTTTAACTTTAACAAGGATATTTTTTAACACTACCATCAGTATTTATTAGGGGTGACCAGAAAAACCGAAAAAAAAAAAAAAAAAAAAAACAGAGCCGAAAAAACCAACCCGGAGCATTTTACACCGGTTTGGTTCTTATAATTTAAAAAACCGGAAAATTCGGTCTGGTGCACTGTTCTAAAAATCCTTCGCCTAGACCGCCTAGGCGCTAAGCGGTCACAAAACGCCACGCCTAATTCAAATCCGCCTAGACCAGATATTGAAAGATAATTTGCATTAAATTTTCATTAAAATGCTGCGATTAACTTCAAATTTATCTAAATCCCCACCTACAATTTTTAATATTAGTATTTTCAATCGAAAATTATATTAAATTTATTATTATATACATTTAAATTAATTGTTTGCATATTCCGGAGACATTTTCAACACTATTTCACAGAAATATTACAAATTATGTCTTATTCACGGCCCCGCCTAGGCCTCACCTAGGCCTCTAGGCACTAGGCCCAGCTCCGACGCCTAGCGACCGCCTAGCGATTTTTAGAACATTGGTCTGGTGTCGGTTATGGATGGCCAATTGTGGTTCCAGTTCCGGTTCGAGAAAAGTAGGAACCGTAACCGACCCGGTTACACTACGATTCCGGTTATGACAATCCGGTTCTGATTCCACGGTTTGTTTGTTTTTTAATACAGTAAACGATTTAAAAATTACTCCCTCCGTCTCACTATGTTTGGCCACTTTTGACTTTTAATGGTCAACACAAGTGAATTTTGACTAAATATTAATGTCGAATGAATTATTCTATAGAAATTCTAAAAATTGTTATTGATAGATATATTGTTGATTTATCAATAACAAGTTTTAGAAATTGATTAAGATAATTGAATTGACATTAACGTTTAGTCAAAGTTCACAAATGTTGACCATTTAAAGTCAAAAGTGGCCAAACATAGTGAGACGGAGGGAGTATTTTAAGTGATTTAAACAAAAAAACTATTCAAAAATGTTAAAATAAAGTAAACTAGCAAATAAAGAAGACTAAACTAAATAAAGTAGACTAAATGATTGATTAATAATCTAAATCAACATTATCTAAAAAATTATATAAAAAAACATAGAAAAAAAATAAACAAATGATTGTATATAAAAGAAAAAAGGGACGGTACCCTTTAAATTTTAGTAATTATAGGAAAAATTTACAATGAAAGGGACAACCAACCTTGTCTTTTTATAATTAAGGGAGGACATTAGGAGCCTTTACCTCTTTTTATTACAAATATTTATCTAAATTCTAACCTATATAAAGAAAATACAATAACAATTAAATAAATTACATTTTACTTACCTTAATCGCTTCCCGATTTAGTCACATCAAAGTACTCGTCTAAAACATCTTTTGGCGCATCGTCTTGCGTTCTTCTTTCCGCTCTAACCCAATCATTCAATAAATTACAAGCTTCGAAACTATCGGATGAAAAATTGTGACGATTATGCTCAATATTCCCACCAATGCTAAACACTTGCTCCACCGAAACCGTTGATGCGGGACAAGCAAGTACTTCTCTTGCAATTCTAGCAATGATATGAATTTTTTTTGCTTTGCTTGCCCACCAATTTAAAATATCAAAGTCATCTTCATCTTCAAAATCAACGGTCAAATATTTATCAAATTCTCCATTAGCACCGGTAGTACGAGATCGTCCACTTCCATAGTAGTTTTTAACAAATGATGGTCGTGCTTGTGATGAGGTAGTGCTAGAGGAATGTTGAATATGAGTAGCACTTGGAGTTGGAGTATCATCACCCTATATGTTGATTTGTATTCCACAAAAAATTCTAAAAATGCTTGTCTAACACTAGCAACTTTTTGACCAACATTAGGAAAATTGTGATCATTTGGCAAATAAAAGTTTGAATAATAATATTCCAAAAAATGTTTTAAACCCGCCTTTCTAACTCTAGTATCTAATAACTTAGCAATTAAAAAAAGATCGGGGATGTCGAGCAAATATTTTTCCCACTTTTCTCGCATTCTTAAAACCGCATCTTTAAGAAATCTATCATTTTGAAACTCATAAAATACACTAGAAATTTCTAGACAATGATCAAGAACTAAATTAGAAGTAGGGTAATACGTACTGGATAACGCCGTGGTTGCAATCTCGAATTTCGTCAACAAATTCATCATACTCTCACATTCTTCCCATTGTTGAGTATATAAATTTGCACCATAGTTAATGGATCCCAAGAACATGCAAATTTTAATTCTCCAATTCCAAGTTTCTTGTAATACATGAAGGGTAGAATTCCATCGAGTTGGAACATCCGTTGGGAATTTTTTTTTGTTTTTTCCCTAGGCTTGTGTAATATAGCCTCCATTGCCTTGTGATTTTTGATACTCTCATAATAGTATAAATAAACCGCTTCTTTAATTAAAGTAATAGAAGTATCCAAATTAATCACGCAAACCATCTTAGACACATAAATTTAAAATATGACACAAACATCTAATATGAAAAAATCTACCACCTAGTAATGGCTTACAAACTAAAATTAATTCGGGCAAACTAGCGGTAATAGCGCTAGTATTATCAAAAGACATTGAAAAAACTTTTTCAACAAGATTATATTCTTGTAAAATTCTTTGTAACATATGAGAAATATTATGTGCGCTGTGTGCTTCATCAAATATTCTATATGCAAGCAACCTCTTTTGAATTTTTCAAGAATCATCAATCCAATGGCATGTTACACTCATATAAAAATGGGGAAATGATAAAGTTACAAAAGATGGCTACAAATTGTGGCTTACAAAATGATGTGTCATAATTGTGTTGGTGTTTTTAATTGAAGTGTGCCGGGTCCACTATCGATGTAGCCAATGAAATATCGCCACCACACCTTGTATCCATCATTTTGTAAACTTCTTTTGTAAGCCTAGCATTGCCCATAAAAATGTCTTATATTTTCACCGCTCCATATGTCGGAACAAATTGAAACTTTAGATGACAAATTACCAAATATTTGACATAAAGTAAATTCCATTTCTCCTACTAAATTTTAAATAGCACGAATGAGGGTTGTACGAGCTACTGTGGTAGCGGAGGGATTAAGGGAAAGTTTAACTAATTGTTCATAGTCTTCGTTATCGGGAAAACTAAAAGGAAGGGATTGCTTACAAACAAATTTAGTCATTTTTTTTCTATGGTTCAAATGATCGTATGAAAATAAATTAGAAGAAGATTGAAAAGGCATACCTTGATTAGGTTGTTGCACAAATCCTTGCAATTTTGATTGACTCGAATCTATGCCAAATTCACTGGGATGAAAGTTACTTGTATGACGATTCAAAGTACCGTATCCACCCCCAGTAGAGTAGGGATATATTGTTACACCCCTTGGAGTACAATAGTTGCATATTGCCGTAAAATTTTAACCCGTCCCGTCTATGATGAGTTGTTTTTTGTAGTGTTTCGTGAAAACGGTGGATTCTTGTCTTTTGGGTTTAGGAGCATTCGCGATATTTTTTCCTTTATGACGCCGCCTCCCATCGTAGCTTCCATATCAATGGCTTCCACATTATTGGCGTCACTTTCTTGAGTATATGGAGTTGAAGCATCAAAATTTGGAATCGTCTCATCTCTTTTATTCCATTCCCACTCATTTTTGTTTTCCCCCGCAATCCCCCCATCATAATATAGACCTTCGGGATCAACAAAAGTTGATTGTGGCGCTTGGGATGATGATATTGATGATGCATCCTTACCTTTGCCCTTATTTGTCAATTTTTTTAGAAAATTACTCATTTTTGTTTGATGAAGATGAAATGGTGGTGGTGGTGGTGCATGGGAGGATGGAGATATGGATGTGAAGGATGAATATATGGATGTTGGATGGAAACAATGAACTTTGATAAGATTGGAGCTTTAGAAATGGTTGAATCAACAATTTTTGTTTGAGAGAGTTGTTAGAGATAACTGAGTTTTTTTTAAGTAAGTTATTTGGAGAGGGAAATTGTATTTATAGTTAGGAAATTTAATTAGGATATTAATTTTTTTTTTTAAGTCTGAAAAGTATTCAAAAATGCAGTCAAAACGACTATATTTGGTCAAACTCCCGTCAGTTAACGGGAATTAACGGCCATAAAATTAAATTTCCAATTCAAAGTATCCAATGGAGATGGATTGGGGTCGGCCCGGACTGGGGGGAGTGGCGTGTCAGTGCGCTGTGCGCGTCTCTGGCAGGCAGCCTGGCTTGGCAGAATGGGAGGCACAATACACATGGGCCATGGCCTAATAGCCCATGATAATGGCGACGGGTCACTGTCTGAGAAAGCCCAGAACACACCAGACCAGACGTGAGACAGACGTGGGCCAGGCAACGGCGACCACACACGCCACAGCCACAGTTTGGTTTGCAGATTCCGCCGGTTCAACACGGTTTAATGGCGGTTTACGGTTCCGGTTTGGCGATTCACGGTTCTGGTTTGGAGGTAGCGGTTCCCGGCGTTTCCAAACCGTCGGTTCATGGTTTTTTGAAGGGACAACCGTAACCGGCCCAGATTAACCATAGTTCCGGTTCCCCTTTTTTGGGCGGTTTCACTCCGGTTTCGGTCTTTCCGGTTCTGGTTCGGTTTGGCAATCCCTAGTGTCGGTTCTCTTTTGTCTGAAACCACTAAGGAAACCGAACCGATTCCAATACTGTGTCATTCATCTCTACTATATATATTTTGTTTCTTCTTCTTTTCCACCCATCAGACACATTCACTTTGCACTTTCCTAACATTGACCTAAATCGACGACGGCTTCACTTTACCATTTTCCTAATCCTAGCCTAAACCGATGACAGCGTCGAGGAAGAGAGACTAAACCACACTGACTTCCACGCCGGTGCTGAGGAAGAGAGATTCAACCCCGCCTTGTTAACTTTCACTGCCGGCAATCGGTTACCTTTTGTCATGGTAAGTCTATTTTTTACCCCTCTCTCTCTCTGAAATCTATCACCCATTTGATTCTTAGTTTGATTCTGAGACTAAATCATACTTTTTTTCTCGATTTATTGTTCGGTATACCGGTAGTTTTAGCCCTCTTATCCATTTCTCTTGTCTGAAAAACGAGTTCCAACTCGATTTAGACATGTAAGGGAGATCTCAGGTTCATTATGTGACGAGTTTCTTCATCTTGGGACTCTCCTAGATATGGGAAACCCAAAATCGTATTTTATTATTGAGCTAATCTTTTTTCGCAAGGAATTATAAATTTAATTGCAAGTTTTACAATTGTTCTCTCCTCCCTATCTACGTTGCCCTAAGTTCCTTCACATGAGGGAAACGTAGTTAACCACTTGGTATGGCCATTATTTGTTTTTACTTTTGTTTTTCAAAAAAAAAGAAGATATTTTTTCGTCACCTAGATTGACTCTCACACACGTGCACTTATGTAGAGTAATTTCACTATATCTACCCTTCTCAACTCGCGGTCTGAATCGGAGGACGGATGTCGGTCATCACCTAACACTGATCACTCCAATGATGGTGTGCCTCACTCCATGACCTCCTCCACTTAGGACGGTGTTCATAGGGAGCCTAAATCGTAAGCCTCTATAAACCCACATGCATACATACTAGACTTTTTAGGATCCTCCTTAGAGCGATCGGTTTGACCCTTAGGGTTGTTTTATCTCTTTGACCAAAATAACACTACTACGCAATAATAATTCTCCCTTGTGAATATAACAATCTCCCTTCGAAAAAGTCCCTTCGGTATGTCCATTATTAAATTCACAAGGTTTGATTACATTTAACAATGTTTAACAAAGAACTAAAATAACTGCGGGGTCACTATGTTTGGTTTTGAATTGTGGATTCCGATGAGAATATGTGACATTTGCCCAAATTGTTTGTATGGGAAGTGGAATGCAGGTGAAATACAAGGGGACCATATTCTAGGGTGACGAATCCACTTTTTGGGGATATTAGGTAGAAACCCCAAAACAGATTTACCTCCATCCGACCAAACTTTAGGCTTAAAAGAATTATGCATCTTGATTACAAAGCAGCATGTTATGTTAATATTAAATGAAATGTCATGTGACGTTGATGAGATGAAAGCTGAGCACTCTAGACTACATACATATTTGACTGAAGAACAAAGGATGGTTTATGAAAAGATTATGACATCAGTTGATAAAGGAAATTGTGGAGTGTTATTTTTGTTTGGGTATGGTGGCACGGGGAAGACTTTCATATGGAAGACATTATGATCGGCCTTACAAAGCAAGAGGTATATTGTTGTTCCGATTTCTTCTAGCGGTATTGCTTTGTTGCTTCTTCCGAGAGGTAGGACTGCTCACTCCATATTCGTTATACCCATCTAGGTGTTGGAGATTATGCCCTAGGCCCTGGAGAAAGGCCTTGTGTTATATCATGTTCTCATTTGTTATGGAGATAACAACTTGGATTATTATATGTTTTGCATGTTTCTTATAATAATACCCGTCCCTGGTACTTATGAAGAACTAGTATAAGTTTAATCGATGATCATGTGTATGTGATACAAATTAAACTTATGGGTACTTGTTGGTGAACAAGTACTGGACTTGACCCACTATGAGATTTATGTCATGGTCAAATGTCATAATTAAATCTCATTTAGTTATATCATTGGAATCCTTAGACCTGAGATTATCATCGTCTTCCACATGATGAACATTGTGTTTGACGTACTCAAACGCTACCCTTAACCAGGTAGTTATAAATGCTACGATTGATGCAATCAGATTCTTGTAGGGAAGAATGATAAGTCAAGATGGGATGTTGTCCCTCTTTATCTCAAAGAGAGATATCAAGCTTGGCCACTCGAGAGTGAGATTGATGATAGTGCATGGCAATGCCCAAATGAATTGATGTGTTCAATGTCATTTGCTCATATCAATCTACTCGGAATCGAGAAAAGCATTGGGCACTTAAGTTGACTTAGGCTTATGCTCAATATGATATCGCGTGACAAAAGGATTGTAATATGTTCTATGAGGATAAACGAACTTCGTTAAGTTATATTAGTTGGGTAGTCATGATGGCTTGCTAGAGTCCGCTCATGACTTATGGGTTTGACCTTGGTTGGACTCATTGCCAACTTAATATAATCCTATGGAGTCACACAAAAAATAACAAATTGTTTGAAAGGCTAAAATCAAGTTTCTGGTGGTGCTCGACCGAGAACATCACATGACTCGGCCGAGCATGAGTTACAGAAAGTTTTGGCACAGAGATGCTCGGCCGAGCACCTTAAAGGACTCGGCCGAGCAGGCCCTGTTCAGACCCTGTTTTCTGATTTCATGTTTTGATGGGTTTTGACCTATTTCTCCTAAAGGGTTTAGGATTAATGAGTAGAAATACCCCTTTCTTAAACCCTAATCAGTAACAATTGATATTGTATCATTATTGGTAGCCTCCATGTGTTTGAGAAACACATTCTTGAGTTTAGATTGAGAATAAAAAGGCTCAAGAACACCAATAAATTCATATAGCATTTGAAGATTAGAAAAGCGTGTTTTCTAATAATGGGTCTAGCAGTCCAGATCTAGAATCGTTCTAGATATTCGTTCGCGTGTGGATAAACATAGAGGGTGCTTGCTTTAGCAACTCGAGTTCGTGTTCCTGCGATCGTGATTCGAAGAACGTGGAGAAGATCAAATCTTAAAGCTTGAAGACTTTGAATATTTGAAGATCCGAAAATTTTAAACGCATAACAACGGTTAGTATTCTAAATCCATCTTGCTATTAATTTAATTATCATTAATGGATCTAGGGGCTTTGGGTTTTGTTGATTTCTTATTGCCATTTCCGCTGCGCATGGTGGCTCAAAACCCAACAGTTTGATGAAAGCTCAACTTGCAGCAAGATTAAGCCTGGTTCTGAAGTGTATGGTCTCTTAAAGAAAACAAAACTAATAATTTAGGATGAGGCTCCAACGACCCACAAGCACTGTTTCGAAAGCGCTTGACAGGAGCTTAAGAGAAATTATGTGTATGTCTGATGGTCGGTGCTCTGATAACCTGTTTGGTGGGTTAGTTATTGTGTTTAGAGGAGATTTCAGGTAACTATTATCTGTTGTCCCTAAAAGAAGCCGACATGATATTGTACATGCTACCATTAGTTAATCGAAACTTTGGAATTCGTGTGAGGTGCTAAAATCGGCCAAAAAAATGAGATTGAGGTAAATCATCTTATACCAAACTCTTAATATTTGACATTTCCATATTCTAGTAATTAAATATTGCATCTCATTCATTGTCTAAATGTAGGTCGGTTCCTCTTCTTTTGTGTTGGATATTATGCCCTAGGCCCTTGAGAAAGGCCTATGCGTTATATCATAGCTTCGTTGTTATAGAGATAACAAACTCGATTATTACATCTTTTGCATGTTTTCTATAATGATCATTGTCCCTAGCACTTATGAAGGGTTATCATGAGTTTAATGGATAATCATATGATGATTATAGCGCATAGGATGCAGATTAAACTTGTGGGTACATGTTGGAGAACAAGTACTGGATAGACCCGTTATGAGATTTATGCCATGGTCAAATGTCATAATTAAATCTCATAATAGTTATATCATTTATCCTTAGACCTGAGATTATCATAGTCTTCCACATGATGAACATTATGTTTGACATACTCAAACACTACCCCTAACCGGGTGGTTATAAAAGCTACGATTGGCATAATCGGATTCTTGTAGGGAAGAATGATAAGTCAAGATGGGATTTGTCCCTCTCTCAAGAGAGATATCTGCTTGGCCACTCGATGAGTGAGATTGATAATAGTGTCCGGTCGTACCCAAATGAATTGATGTGCTCAATGTCATTTGCTCATATCAATCTACTCGAGATCGAGAAAGCATTGGACAACATAAGTTGACATGGACCATGACTTATATTCAATATGATATCGCGTGACAAAGGGATTGTGATATGTTCTATAAGGTTACTTTGGACTTTCAAAGTTATACTAATTGGGTAGTCACAATGGCTTGCTAGAGTCTGCTTATGACTTACGGGTTCGGACTGGTTCAGACTCGTTGCCAACTTAGTATAATCTTATTGGGTCACACACAATAGAGCGGATTGAAAAAGGCGAAAATCTGGGATTTTAGGAACACCATCCATACGGCTTTATGGGCACCGTACGGCTCCTGTGTAGCCGTACGGCTGCCCCCCGGCTCAGTACAGATTGTTCAGTTTTCTTGACAGAAAAGGAATCCCGATCCCAAACGGAATTAGGTCAAACCCTTATATATGATATACAGCCGGGTTTGACAGCCTCTAATGGTGATTTTAGAAATCACAAACAATTGTGTTTATAGAGAGGTATGATTATTTACTTTGAGATTCATGATCTTCAAAATATAATAATCAATGGAGCAAGATAATTCCTGATAAGAAATCGTTTCTTCATCAAGCCTTGGGTCTAGCTATCCAGATCAATAAGGTGTTCTTGATATCCGTTCGACGTGTGGATACCGATAGAGGGTATTTCCTTTAGCACCTTAAAGTCCGTGTTCATGGATGCGATCTTCAAGGGTTAGTTTCTTTCATCTTGTATTTAATTTAATCAACATGCACGGATCTGGGCTCTTGGATGTTTGATTTATATGTTTAATTCCGCTGCGCATGATGCATTAAAACCCAACATTTTGATGTTGTGGAGATTAAAAATTTTGCCGAATGGATATTACGGGTAGGAGATGGGGATGAAGGTGAAGAATATAATGGATACGTTGATATTAAGTTACCAAATGATATTTTAATAAGAGATACAACTGATCCTATTCCAACTATCGTTAGAAACACGTATTCTGACATATTATACAATATGTGTATTAATGGGTTTTTCAGGATAGAGCAATTTTGGCACCAACTAATGAGATAGTAGATACTATCACTGATTATTTGATGTTATTGTTGTTGTCGCTAAACTAAAGTCTCAAAAGGATGCAATTTGTTTCCATTGCATAGAGATTGATCAATGAAAACGAAATTGCAAGAAATATAAGGAAGAAAAGGATAATAAGGGTAGTGAGACTACCACTTCAAATATCTATGTTATAGATATATTTCTTTCTACTTCTAGTTTCTGGGTATTGGATACCGGATGTGGATCTCACATTCATTTAAATGTGCAACGGCTGAGAAATAGAACGCTACTTAAAGAAGGAGAAATGGACCTACGTGTGGGGAATGGGGCAAGAGTTATTGTATTAGCCGTAGGAACTTATGAAGTTACTTTACCTAGCGGAATAATTCTTGTTTTGAACAATTGTTATTATGTCCCGGATTTAAGTAGGAATATTATTTATATTCTTTGTTTGTAGGCCAAAATATTTTTAGCCCCCCAAAGTATCCACCCATTCCCACTTTGCACTTCAAACCCAATTTTGTCCCAAAGTGACCCTTTAATTTGCCATTTGTCCCAGTTTGACCTATGACCCCCCTAGACCCCTAACGGCGTTAGAAAGTTAATGAAAAATGGTCATGTGCATGTCATGTGAGGGTTCTTTTTATCATTTTTCTTGAAAATAGAAAGGTATAAAGGTACAGGGTGGCAATTACTTCTCCACCTAACCACACCATCCTCATCAGTCAACAACAACCACCACCACCACCCAAATCTGGCCACCACCACCATTTCTCCAACCAACACCGTTCCACCACCATGTCTCCGCCGCTGCACCACCACCCAAGTTGTCTTCTTCTTCTTCTTCTTCTTCATATGAAACTCAGAACTTAAAAATTCAAATCAAAACCCTAATCGTTTTAAAATCAAAAATCGAAAATCAAATTGAAAACCAAATCATAACCTGATAACCAAGTCGAAAATCGTTCAACCTCAAAGATCAAAATTCGAAAATCAAACACCAGAGATCGAAAATCGAAATCACAAATCAAAACCCAGATTTGTTTTCAAAGTGAAAAATAAATTGAAGTCAAACCCAGATTTGGGTTTTAATGTACGAAAACGGGAGGTCGATCAAGCACAGGTACACGGATTATCAACGACGACAACCTGCTCATCGTCGCCGGCGTTAAACGACATGAACGCCGGAAGGGAATCTCAGATCTGGGGATGGGAGATGGAGGAAATCAAAGATGAAGAGGAGCTGGGTTGGCAGTTGGAGTTAGGGAGGATGGAAGGGAGACAGTGGCTGTGGAGGAAGAAGAAAGAGGGATGAAATGTTGAGGTGAAAATGTGAAATGGAGGGGGTGCCGGATCTTGATGAAGATATGGACTGGGTTTTCTTTTTTGTTTTTTGTTTTTTGTTTTTTTTTTTTTTTTTTTTTTTTTTTTTTTTTTTGCATTTGCTTTCTTTTCTTTTTCCTTTTCTTTCTTTTAATTGAAAGTTTATAAGAAAATGACCAAACTACCCTGCACATGGCATGCACATGCCCATTTCTCGTTAATTTTCTAACACCGTTTGGGGTCTAGGGGGGTCATAGGTCAAACTGGGACAAATGGCAAATTAAATGGTCACTTTGGGACAAAATTGGGTTTGGGGTGCAAAGTGGGAATGGGTGGATACTTTGGGGGGCTAAACATATTTTGGCCTTCTTTGTATAATGAAGGATATAGTTTTCTTATTATTAAGAATATAAATTTTTTTATTTATAAGTAACATGCTTTATTGTACTGCAGTTTCATTTAATGATCTTTATATCCTTGATGTTGAGAACCAAAATAATGATGATATCTATAATGTAAGTAAGAAATCTAAAACTAGTGGTGTAAATCATACATATCTGTGGTATTGCCGTCTCGATCATATAAATGAGAAACGCATTTCTCAAATCCATAGGGACGGACTTTTAGACTCACGCGATTATGAATCATATGAGACGTGTGAATCTTGTTAACTTGAAAAAATGATCAAGACACCTTTTACTATGAGTAGTGAAAAAGCTAGCAATTTATTGGCCTTAATACATACATGTGTATGCAGACCATTAAGCATTAATGCTAGGGGCGGATTTCAGAGAAGTCAAGGCGGGGTGTCTACACGATCACACCTCAAAAGTGAACAAGTTATCTACTGTCAATGTGTCATCGGCATGGATATGGATATGAATATTAGTAAACGAACAATATACATTTAATTGTATTTCAAGTGATATTTGAAGTTGTTCCCTTTGCTATTTTTTTGGACTCACAGTTTTGGTACCAACAACTTAGAGAATTCACAATGGATGTTTTTGGGAGCTTTTATATATATGAAAGTTTTTTAGAGTTTTTTGCCATTGTGTAGTAATTTAAAAAATGTATTACTAAATACCAACTCTTTCTTAAAAAACTTTTTTTTTATGAGTTTTTCCATTAATCTGCACCAATTCTTCATGATGAGAAAAGCTTTACTATCGTGAAAAAAAATCAAGTTTTTTTATATATTAACTTGATAAAGATGCGGTAAATAGGGAGACACATGACAACTACTTAAAATAGATTTAGCATTGTGAATGCTCTCAGATGCATAACCTACCTTTGGTTCTTCGTTGGACTCACATGGACACACAAATCAAGTTGTCGTTTTTCTTTGGAAAGCACAAATTAAGTTAAAAAAGAATATTAAAAAGTTTTTTTTTCTAAAAAAACGACGACTCTAACCCATAATGCTTTATCTGTTTCAAAATTATGATTGTATTTTGACTTTTCTAATCAACTTGATTATAGTTAAAATTGTATATCAAGCAAATTATTTTAATTAAATTTTAAAAATTATTATCAATAGTATTCACCATTGTGATTCAATAACAATTGTTTTAGAGTGTTATTGAACTAACTAAGTTCAAAATCTTTGGACAAAATTAAATCTATCATACCACTAAAATTAAAATTATTATTTTAAAATGGTATTATTTTTTCCACTCCTAAATGCTACTAGTGTTTAAAAAGAAAGTGTAAGGGCAGAACGTGGTGTTGCCACAAGTGCTGCCAACACTGTCCCAGTGTTACCCGACGGACAGTCTGAAATATATTTGAATATTTGCTTCATAAATAATTGTTGTACTAATGTCTAATATTGTTGCAAGTTTAGTGTTTATTGTTGGTCTAATTTTCAGGTATACTATGGTTGAGATGCTATAATAATGCAAGGAAGGTAAAAGAAGAGTTTATGGATAAAAGAGGATTTTATTCATAAACATGTGGGATTTAAAGCAACAATAAAAACATGGGATTTGACCCATTCAAAGGGCTGATTGTTGATCAAGAATGTACAAGGCGTGGATAGCTAGAAGGTACAAGAAGGCTAAGCATTAACTTGGGCACAAAGAGTTTGTTCCTACATTTAAGGAAATGTGGAGAATAACCTTCCCAAGTTCGGCCACTCCACCACGTTTTTATCCACTCTCCAAGCCATTATTGAAGTATTCCAACCCTATAAATAGCAAGGAGAATCTCAGTGACAATGAAGAAGAAAGAGTGGACCATGCTCAAGAACCAGATGAGACAACCATGTTTGTCACTGTTTGTGACTCGAACACAGAAAGTGCTATCCCAAGTGATAACCTAAGTGGGGTAACACCTGTGATAACACCCAGCAGGTATAATGATTTCAATTCTACTAATGATGTTTGTTTTGTGGGGTCTATTAATCTGGATGCAGGAAGTTCTCAAGATGATGCTGAGATGAGTAAGGATGATCTCATAATAGGATTGATGAATCTTTATGAGGAAATCTTGAAGAATACAAGAAGGAGCACAGCATGGTGCAATTCTTGACCAAAGAAACCCAGCAACTAAGGGTTGGCATGGCTAATCTTGAAATCCAACTCACAAAGAAGGATGCTAAGCTGGAGAAAATCAAAACTAAATTGTCTCTAGCCGAAACCACTCTCAAGAAGCTCAACACGGGGTCTACCAAACTGGATGAGATCCTCATGTTAAGTAAACCTCTCATGGAAGGTATTGGTTTTCAAGATTCTTTAGATAAGATCATTTCTTCTTTGTCTTTAGAAGATAATCAAACATGTTTTTTAAATGAACGTGCAAAGGATAATGATTTTTCTTCTGTCAAAACCTCTGATAAAGGGAAAGTGTGTACTTATTGTCACACTACTGAACATTTTTAAAATAATTGTTATTAAGAAATCAGTCCAGTTCCTCAGTGTTACCTGAAGTGTTACCCACTACTTCTGATAACAATGCTTATCAGAAAAACAAAAAGCAAAGTAAGAAAGAATGGAGACCTAAAAACAATCAATGATGTGATGTTGTTTTTACTGCCTTAAGAACTAATGTTGAAGGTTCATGGTATTTTGATAGTGGGTGTTCACGTCACATGACGGGAATAAAATTGTTTTTAAAAGACTATGAATCTGTTCTTGGAGGTAATGTTACTTATGGTGGTGGAAGTAAGAGCAAGATAATTGGGAAAGGTACACTAAAAGTGTCGGGTTTCCCCGCCTTAAAAAATGTCTTACATGTAGATGGTCTTGTAGCTAATTTAATTAGTATAAGCCAACTTTGTGACGACGATTTAGAGGTAAAATTCAACAAAAAATAATTGTGAGGTCTTTGATCGTACTAACAAGTGTGTGATGTCAGGTACTAGATCAACCGACAATTGTTATTGTATTAAAGACAAACAGGTATGCAACTCCATGAAAGTTGATGTCACTACCTTGTGGCACCAAAAATTGGGACACGCAAATTTTTGAAACATTGAAAAAATTGTTAAGCTTGGTGCTATTCAAGGAGTTCCTAACTTGGATTTTAAAAACAAAATCATTTGTGAAGGTTGTCTTAAAGGCAAGCAAACTCGTGTTGCCCACAGTGCTGCCCAATACCATGGGCAGTACTCTGGAACAACACATTATTTTCAACTTTTACATATGGATTTAATGGGTCCAGTTGAGGTTGACAGCCTGGGTGGTAAAAAATATTCTTTGTTAATTGTTGATGATTTTTCTAGGTTCACATGGATCTTTTTCTTAAAAGAAAAATCTGAGGCTTTTGAAAAGTTTAAAATCTTACACTCAAAAATCAAAAACATGTTTTGTGCTTCTGTTTCTCGTATAAGATCAGATCATGGTAAAGAGTTTGAAAATGCATCTTTCTCTACCTTTTGTGAGAAAATGGGAATTCACCATGAATTTTCGGCACCCAAAACTCCTCAACAAAATGGGATTGCCGAAAGGAAAAAACGTACTTTACTTGAAATGGCTCGTGTAATGTTGTTTTCTAAACATATTTCTAAAAGATTTTGGGCCGAAGCACTAAACACAGCTTGTCACACGGCAAATAGAGTTTTCTTAAGACCCGGTACCACTATGACACCTTATGAGATTTTGAATGGCAAAAAGCCTAAAGTTCACTATTTTCATGTTTTTAGGTGTGTGTGTTACATTTTAAATGACCGGGATCAACTAAAAAAGTTTGACTCTAAGAGTGACAAGGAAATTTTTCTTGGGTATGATCAAAATAGTCGAGCATATAGGGTGTACAATCTAAGGTTGAAAACTATCCAAGAATCAGTTAACATTACTTTTGATGACCTGTCGAGTATTGCAGGTGAAGGACCTCAGGAATCTCCCTTGATTCTGTTGGATGAGCTTAATGATAACAGAGAAAATTCAAATTATGTTGATGAAGCGGGTGCTAACCAAAGTGTTACCACCGACGAGGCAACACTTCCGGTAACACCTGATTCCAGTACAGCTGCTGAAACAGAAGAAAATCCAAACGGTGCAGAGGTTCATGAAATTATAAGGAGAGATCCCCCAGCAAGAATAAGAAGGAATCATCCTTCTACACAAGTAATAGGGGAGGTAAATGAAGGAATTCAAACAAGAAACAAAGAACCAATCAATTACCGGGAAATGGTAAGATGTGTGTGTATGTCTACCACATATGCAAAGGTGAAGTACTCTTGTTTTATTTCTACCTTAGAACCTAAGAATGTGATTGATGCTTTAAAAGATAATTTTTGGATTCAAGCTATGCAAAAGGAACTTGAACAATTTACCCGAAATAATGTTTGGACTTTAGTCCCTCGTCCCGCTAACACCAATGTTATTGGGACTAAATGGATTTTCAAAAATAAAAGTGATGAAACGGGTAACATTGCTCGTAACAAAGCTCGTGTTGTGGCTCAAGGCTACACACAGGTCGAAGGTATTGATTATGATGAGACCTTCGCACCTGTGGCTAGAATTGAGTCCATAAGACTCCTCTTAGCTATAGCTTGCTATCTTAAAATCACATTGCACCAAATGGATGTGAAAGGAGCCTTTTTGAATGGATATATTGATAAAGAAATATATGTTGAACAACCAAAAGGTTTTGAAGATCCATTCAAACCACACCATGTCTATAAGCTTGTAAAAGCCTTATATGGATTAAAACAAGCTCCTCGAGCATGGTATGGACGGTTAACTCAATTTTTGTTGGAATATGGTTTTGTTAGAGGAGAAGCCGATAGGAATTTGTTTATCTTGAGAAATGGTAAAACCCTTGTCATAGCTCAAATATATGTTGATGACATTGTTTTTGGCTCCACATCCGAAACGGCTTTGAAAAAATTTGTGGATGCTATGTCATCAACTTTTGAAATGAGTATGATAGGGGAACTAAACTTTTTCCTTGGTTTGCAGGTGAAACAATCGAATGAAGGGATCTTTATTTCACAAAGAAAGTATGCGAAAAGTTTGGTAACAAAGTTCAGGTCGGAGCATGCCAAGGCGTCTAAAGTACCAATGGGTTCTACACTGAAGTTGTGAAAGGACCAAGTAGGGGAGGATGTGGATCCAACCTTGTATCGCTCTATGATAGGTAGTCTCCTTTATCTTACCGCGAGTCATCCTGATTTAATGTTCAGTGTGTGTGTATGCACACGCTATCAAGCAATTCCTAAACTTTCTCATCTAAATGCTGTCAAAAAGATTATCAAATATGTGTCAGGCACGAGTGAGTTAGGAATTTGGTTTTCTAAGGATACTAATACCAATTTTGTTGGTTTTAGTGATTCTGACTGGGCGGGTGACATGGATGATAGGAAAAGTACTAGTGGGGTGTTTCTTTTTAGGTAATAACTTAGTGTCATGATATAGGAGTAAACAGAACTGTGTCTCTCTCTCGACTGCCGAATCAGAATATGTGGCAGCCGGGAGTTGTTGCTCTCAACTCATTTGGTTAAAACACATGTTAGACTACTATGGTCTTGAGAGTAATATGTTGACCATGTATTGTGACAACTTAAGTGCTATAAACATTTCAAAAAACCCGGTTCAACATTCCCATACTAAACACATTGATATCCGTCACCATTTTCTAAGAGACTTGGTTGAAAAAGATTTGATAAACATAGAGCATATTGATACTAAGTATCAACTTGCTGACATTTTTACCAAGGCCCTTGACCATGAGAGATTTTCAAGTTTGAAAAGATCTTTTGGTCTTTGTATTTTTTAATCTGCTGTTTTTTTTACAGTGTTATCCTGAGTGTTGTCAACACTTCTGGTAACACTGTGTAATAATAAAAAATGTTTTTCAGTTTTTTGTTTTAAGCCTTAGCGGCGGCACATGCTGACCTTTTTGTTTCGGTAGGTCTATACTTGGTTAACATGTTTGTTAAATCCCCTTTGTATTTAAAAGTGACAAAGTCACTAATTTTTGTGATAAAATAAAAGGCAAAAGGCAAAAGGCAAAAAGCACTTATAGTATTTCCTGAGTAACTAGGGGCACGGCGTTCGCTGCGACGATGCACTCTTGCCAAAGGGAGATACTATCTAGTGATTTCGTACTAAGTATTAGGAACATTGAGTTCGCTACTACAGTGTTTCCTAATTGAAATGTACAAATCACTAAAGTATTTTTTACACTTTATAAGGACTCGGAACACGGAGCTCGTTACTACGATGCTATCTTGTAGATATTAAAGTGTAAATTATGCTTGTTTTTTAAGATGAAGAACAAGCTTATTTTATCTAAGTTGTTAGATTTATTTTACGTCAAACACTTATATTTAAAGGCTTACTATGCCTCAAGTGTTTGAATTTGGGAAGCTTGTTTTTGCCTCAATTGCTTATTTAAAAGAAGCCTAACAATTTGCCTCATGTGTTGATAATGAGGATTGTTTTGCCTTAAGTTCTTTAAAGTTAAAAGTTTTATCAAGGGGATATTTGACTTATATGTTTTCTAAAGTGTTACCATCATTGCCATTAACACATTAGTATGTGCCACATTATTGTTTTATTTGTTATTTTCGGAATTAATAATTAAATTTGGGAAGTCCGAAAGTCCATTAATTTTGTGGAGTTTATTGATTTCCAAAAGGTCTTTATTAAATCCTTTTTATTTGTGGTGAATCTAATTAGGTAACTATAGCCCTATTATTTTGGAGTCATAATTCATTTTTCAAAATATGTGGGAACATTTTACCTATGCCGAATTCACCTAGTTATTTTTTTTATTTCTTTCTTTTATTAAAAAAAAAGGCTGATTCTTAGGGGATAATGGCCGGTTATTTTGGTTAAAAAATGTGAGTGATGTGATTGAGTTTATCTTTCTAGCTAAGAAATAGGGGGAGTTGAGAGTTTATAGGGTTTAGGAAGAGACTTATCATAATGAGTGTTTATCTCTTCCATTTGAATACTTCCTAAAATATCCAAATTAAACCCCCTCTATTCCTCTCACCGACCTCCCTCTCTCAGTCTCTCTCACGCTCAAAATCCCTCTCCCAAAATTCTTTCCTTCTATTCTAAAATCTCTCTAATGGCTTCTGACACGCCCCCAGGTCCCGGGATCCCCTAATAGAACCTCGAACCTGGTGCGCGTAACTAACAAGGAACAAGAAACTAACGGGAAACAGGAACAACACCTGTTAGAAACAAACTGACATGATATATATACTCAAGAGTAAGGAGCTAAGATAGCTCACAACGAGTTCTAGACCAAAAAAATTAAAACCAAACATGGTTACATACAGCGGAAGACATGCCTAGCAAATAAGCTGGCATCAAGAACTGTCTAGGGACAACAAATACTACCCCAATACAAGCCCAGAGTTTATTAACTCATACAAGATCGTCCTTACCAAAATATAAAAGGACACTAACTTCGAACAAGAATATCCTGCTGAGTAAGTTCCCAGCTAAGTCGAGCCTCACTGCGTACTATCCCCTGCTTTCCTTGGGGGGTGGGGGGAACAATTAAACAAATAAAGGGTGAGATAAATCTCAGTAAGCTATTAACATGCAACTATATGTCATGTTATCATGCAATACAAGTAGATACTCAACTAATCATATATCAAGTATCATCAAGTAACAAGTATAGGAGAGGCTAAGCCAACTCAACAAGTAATCAAGCTCAAGAAAGGTTCAGGTAACAAGTAGTCAAGTAGTGTGAGAGGCTAGACCAGCTCACCAAGATGCACATAGGCCTATCACGCATTTGTACCTGAATCCTTCCTTATTCATCCCAAGAATACCATTTGTTGTCGATGCTTTTCTAGCTGAGGACAACCAAGAACAAGAACAAGAAACTGCTGTGCAGTATAAAAGAAGACCTGGTAACCAGTGTCATCCACAAGAACAAGATCCACGAGGTGTTCAAGACAATCGCATTCACTTAGGTCAGGCTTATTGCTCTAACCAAGGAAGCTATGCCCTTACTATGGCCGGTAGTAAGGGGTCAGGCGGAAATACATAGGGACCCGATTGTCACTTAAACCCCAGCTCTCGCGACAAGAGTGAACCTATATATTTTCGAACAAGCAAGGAGAACCAGCTGGACTCACACAAGAATGTACAAGTAGATGTTTACTTGAACTACGAGAACAGAACTCAGTCCCTTATTACTGGACTATTCTTTATGCACCATGTAATCATGTATCATGTGCTCACGAGAATATGCACCATGTAATTATGTATCATGTGCTCACGAGAATATGCACCATGTAATCATGTATCATGTGCTCACGAGAATATAAGTACACGTACGCAATTATTACGAATACAAACCAAGATAACAATGGCACATAAGGTGTCCACGTAACACGATCAATCCAAGTAAGAGTCCATTTATAACAGACTTCAGTCAAGTAGTAGGGTATATCACTTTGTCACATGCCAAGTTTGCACGTACATATTCATATCACGTTTAACACATTAAAGTGTCTATCACGATACCCTTACTATCAAGTAGAGCTCAATACATTATACTCTAAACACGTAGTAGAATAGGTCACATTGTACCTAGACACAGTCATACTTCACGTATATATATCGTTAGTAATCGAATACATTTTCTAACACATATTGTGTTCTATAACCATTCTTATTAATTTAAATCGTAGTATTCACGATTATATGAATTATCTTCATATTACAATAGTCCCTATTTTCTTTAGGAACCCATTTCAAGACAAGATATCTTCTTTATATTTTATATACTTCATTGAGTATATACACGATTAAAAACTAAATCATTTACACTTTGGTTTACACTTTAGTTCTTATTTATAGTACTTCCAATATACACGTATCAAGTTCAAGTATGTAGTAGAGTTAATCATTCTCTATCTAGTTCCATAACCCAATTCTTTGGTTATTCATACCGTGTACCAATCAATCAAGAAGCCACATTCTATCAAGTAAATATATGCAAGATTTGCATATACACATCAAGACTCTTTCAAGTTTATTACCATACACCTATATTGGTGTCAAGGCACGTACAAGATTTTATAATCTTATATTCAAGTCTTAATCCAATTATTTGGATGTTCAAGTCATGTACGAGATTTTATTGTCTTATACTTCAAGTTACTGTCTCATCTTAAGACATTCAAGACATTCAGAACATTCAGGACATTCAAGACATTCAGGACATTCAATACATATACAAGATCTTATCATCTTATATCCAAGTTCTCACTCCATTTCTTTGGATGATTAAACATGTACAAGAGTTAATTATCTTATACTTCAAGTTCAAGCTAGGAAGATGAATTATACATCTTTCACGAATTATTTTCCAATCCTTTTCTTAGGACATTCAAGCTCAAGACATTAGTTGGTGCCCCCTAGGTACACAAACATTAACTTCAAGACACATAAAAGAGTTACTACTCTTATACTCAAGTTATCATTTAATTATGATTCAAGTCCACATTTCATTTGTTCACAAAGGAACTATTTTTCAATACTAGAGTGTTCCACAACACTCATCTAGGCCATCTAGGGTAGTACCCTAAACTTAGTCCAAGAATACTTCGAGTTCAAATTAAGTAAATGAGCTATACCACTCATACTTACAAGTTCATAATCCCCTACATAAGATATTCAATCTCAAGTCATTGTTTTAATGCCCTTAAGGTGCACAATCATTGGCTTCAAGACAAGCATAACACATAAGTGCTTGTTCATAGCACTTTCAAGACATATAAAAGAATTGTTACTCTTATACTTAAGTTCTCATTTTAATTCAATGAGTATACATGTTTAAAACCAAGTTTTGATACGCCTAAGGTGTCACAACACTTGCTAGGACATCTTATACTAAGGTTATATACCTTAACTAGAGTTACTTCCAACTTATACAAGCTTTAAACAACATTTTGTTCTTCAGGTAACTGTGCGGTCGCCTAAAATGGCATGTGCGGTCGCACACAAGCAGGTCAATTCCTTTGAAAAACCTTTCAGAAAGATGGGCGGTCGCCCAAGGGTTTTTGTGCGGTCGCACAAGGTACCAAAATGCGAAATTTTTACTTCTTTCCCAGGTTAAGAAATTTCCCGTCCCAAGCGTAGGAGTAACTTTTATTAACTCTTAGGCAATACCCAAAACATTATTTCAGGCTCAATTCATTTCTTTTACCGTCCCATAAATAATAGGACAATTTGCTTTTATTCCAATTTAATATTTCACTGACCCAAAAGTATAAGTACAATTTTATATTATACTAATATACCCATTTAGAGATACTTCTATTCATTTCCCCGTACCACAAATAATGATACAATTTTTCTAATAATATTTAAATGAAGTTACTATTTTACCGTCTCACGAATAGGAGTATAATTTTCCTACTAATCTTTGCAAACCCATTTACTAGGTTCTCTGTACTACTAGTATAGAAATACTCCCTTCGTCCCAATTTTACAAGTATCACAAAAATTGCTCAAAACACAATTTTAACAAGAACAAGTAGCGGGAATAACATATATCCATGTTATTACAAGTAAGGGGGAGCTAATAACTTACCTAGTCAAAAATCAAGTTGACCCAAATTAATTTCTGATCGGCCTGGAACGCTCTATTCAACGCCACGAATATTTATCCGGGACCGGAATCACGAACAGAGGGATAATTAATCGCGAGGAGTCGAGAATAGGGTAAAACTGAACTCCTTTCTATGAAACAGAGAGAAAGAACGAGAAGACTTGAGAAATAATTGCCTTTCTCAGGCAAACAACATTATATACTTGGAACTTTCCAAGAATTGCCACTAGGCCCCTCAAGTTCTAACTTTGACAAAAAGGCCCCTAAACTTTCAACTTTGACATTTAACCACCTTAACTTTCTAAAGTAGTTAAATAATTAACTCAAATAAAATGGCATATAATTATGCTAGCCAAGAATTTAACAAGCACGTTAAATATTTAACAAGAATAAAGATGGGCGTTACATCCTCCCCACCTTAAAGAAAATTCGTCCTCGAATTTTTACTAGATCAAGATTATAACATATATAATCAACAAATAGAACTCAAGAGCATCAAGACTATACACATATACTCACAAATAGATATTACACGTATGCTCACAAATATTCTATGCAATCAAGATGTATCAATTATAACATCGAAACACATAAAGTCAAGCAGACTCGATTAGTCAATCCACTATATTGGTGAAACTTGACATATCCACTAGAAATAATAGAACTGGTCATATCCTCCAGATCACTGTAATACTAGTCAAATCCACTAGGAAATCTCAAATACTGAAGTCGTGGTCATCCATCATTTCAATATTTAAACATTGACTTCACGTTTATCAATCCATCAAAAAGGTATAGCTCTCGGTGTCAAATAATTAACGATAGAGCTGCCTTCGAAATTCATTAATGAATCTCTAACAAGATCAAGAAAATCTCAAGAACACGCGTACCTTGGTTGTTTCCACTTATAGGTCAACAAAGATAGTTACTTCAGGCATCCACTTCAAAATAGATATATCCTCTATCAAGAAATTTCTCAAGTTGAATCTTCAACTCTTTTAACTCAATCGAGGTCAAGAACATTAATCCAGATGTCAGCACTGTATTCGCACTGTAACAACTCAAGATAATCCAAGTTTCTCATCAAATAACAGGTATTACTCAGTAGAAATTATAGCTGAGATCTCATCAAGAATGGATACATCCATCTGGTTTGGTGTAGAAATTCCACTGTCAATCACATAGGTTAATTACCCAGTACAATCTCGATAACACTGTTCGAACTTTCAATGCAGAACATGAATATTATACATAATTATATCATGCTCATAAAAATAGTCAAGCATACTAGCATAGAACTATTCACCATTTATTGTGGCAAACAAGAATGGCATAACATATAGAAAGCCAAATCATAACACGTAAGAGCCAAGCCATAACACGTATCACATCAATGTCCCATCTAGGTAACATGACCAAGTTAACATAGAACGTATAGGGTGTTATCACCCACACTTCTATCAAGCTCTTATACATAACGATATCAAGCATGTAGTCTCTTACTAGAGAATACACTTCCACGTAATTCACGAGATAAGGACAAGCATGCATATATAGCACGAAACAATGTCCACAAGACAAGATAGATACGCCTAAGTCTTTGAAGACTCGCGCTCTCGATTCTCAAACCATCTAATCCAATTGGATCAATCCTATCAACACCAGTCCTATGCCTGGTATGACAACAAGTAACGAAGCACTCGGCGTCGAAAACATACCCAAGACTAACCCAACCTAGGCCATAGACCCTATCCAGGCTTAGAGCTAAACCATAGCTCTGATACCACACTGACACGCCCCCAGGTCCCGGGATCCCCTAATAGAACCTCGAACCTGGTGCGCGTAACTAACAAGGAACAAGAAACTAACGGGAAACAGGAACAACACCTGTTAGAAACAAACTGACATGATATATATACTCAAGAGTAAGGAGCTAAGATAGCTCACAACGAGTTCTAGACCAAAAAAATTAAAACCAAACATGGTTACATACAGCGGAAGACATGCCTAGCAAATAAGCTGGCATCAAGAACTGTCTAGGGACAACAAATACTACCCCAATACAAGCCCAGAGTTTATTAACTCATACAAGATCGTCCTTACTAAAATATAAAAGGACACTAACTTCGAACAAGAATATCATGCTGAGTAAGTTCC
Organism: Campanula takesimana; assembly: GCA_026119855.1. Taxonomy (NCBI): domain Eukaryota; kingdom Viridiplantae; phylum Streptophyta; class Magnoliopsida; order Asterales; family Campanulaceae; genus Campanula; species Campanula takesimana. Next base: position 206,348 of record JAOWBW010000756.1, on the reverse strand, counting down.
CAGCTAAGTCGAGCCTCACTGCGTACTATCCCCTGCTTTCCTTGGGGGGTGGGGGGGAACAATTAAACAAATAAAGGGTGAGATAAATCTCAGTAAGCTATTAACATGCAACTATATGTCATGTTATCATGCAATACAAGTAGATACTCAACTAATCATATATCAAGTATTATCAAGTAACAAGTATAGGAGAGGCTAAGCCAACTCAACAAGTAATCAAGCTCAAGAAAGGTTCAGGTAACAAGTAGTGTGAGAGGCTAGACCAGCTCACCAAGATGCACATAGGCCTATCACGCATTTGTACCTGAATCCTTCCTTATTCATCCCAAGAATACCATTTGTTGTCGATGCTTTTCTAGCTGAGGACAACCAAGAACAAGAACAAGAAACTGCTGTGCAGTATATAAGAAGACCTGGTAACCAGTGTCATCCACAAGAACAAGATCCACGAGGTGTTCAAGACAATCGCATTCACTTAGGTCAGGCTTATTGCTCTAACCAAGGAAGCTATGCCCTTACTATGGCCGGTAGTAAGGGGTCAGGCGGAAATACATAGGGACCCGATTGTCACTTAAACCCCAGCTCTCGCGACAAGAGTGAACCTATATATTTTCGAACAAGCAAGGAGAACCAGCTGGACTCACACAAGAATGCACAAGTAGATGTTTACTTGAACTACGAGAACAGAACTCAGTCCCTTATTACTGGACTATTCTTTATGCACCATGTAATCATGTATCATGTGCTCACGAGAATATGCACCATGTAATTATGTATCATGTGCTCACGAGAATATGCACCATGTAATCATGTATCATGTGCTCACGAGAATATAAGTACACGTACGCAATTATTACGAATACAAACCAAAATAACAATGGCACATAAGGTGTCCACGTAACACGATCAATCCAAGTAAGAGTCCATTTATAACAGACTTCAGTCAAGTAGTAGGGTATATCACTTTGTCACATGCCAAGTTTGCACGTACATATTCATATCACGTTTAACACATTAAAGTGTCTATCACGATACCCTTACTATCAAGTAGAGCTCAATACATTATACTCTAAACACGTAGTAGAATAGGTCACATTGTACCTAGACACAGTCATACTTCACGTATATATATCGTTAGTAATCGAATACATTTTCTAACACATATTGTGTTCTATAACCATTCTTATTAATTTAAATCGTAGTATTCACGATTATATGAATTATCTTCATATTACAATAGTCCCTATTTTCTTTAGGAACCCATTTCAAGACAAGATATCTTCTTTATATTTTATATACTTCATTGAGTATATACACGATTAAAAACTAAATCATTTACACTTTGGTTTACACTTTAGTGCTTATTTATAGTACTTCCAATATACACGTATCAAGTTCAAGTATGTAGTAGAGTTAATCATTCTCTATCTAGTTCCATAACCCAATTCTTTGGTTATTCATACCGTATACCAATCAATCAAGAAGCCACATTCTATCAAGTAAATATATGCAAGATTTGCATATACACATCAAGACTCTTTCAAGTTTATTACCATACACCTATATTGGTGTCAAGGCACGTACAAGATTTTATAATCTTATATTCAAGTCTTAATCCAATTATTTGGATGTTCAAGTCATGTACGAGATTTTATTGTCTTATACTTCAAGTTACTGTCTCATCTTAAGACATTCAAGACATTCAGAACATTCAGGACATTCAAGACATTCAGGACATTCAATACATATACAAGATCTTATCATCTTATATCCAAGTTCTCACTCCATTTCTTTGGATGATTAAACATGTACAAGAGTTAATTATCTTATACTTCAAGTTCAAGCTAGGAAGATGAATTATACATCTTTCACGAATTATTTTCCAATCCTTTTCTTAGGACATTCAAGCTCAAGACATTAGTTGGTGCCCCCTAGGTACACAAACATTAACTTCAAGACACATAAAAGAGTTACTACTCTTATACTCAAGTTATCATTTAATTATGATTCAAGTCCACATTTCATTTGTTCACAAAGGAACTATTTTTCAATACTAGAGTGTTCCACAACACTCATCTAGGTCATCTAGGGTAGTACCCTAAACTTAGTCCAAGAATACTTCGAGTTCAAATTAAGTAAATGAGCTATACCACTCATACTTACAAGTTCATAATCCCCTACATAAGATATTCAATCTCAAGTCATTGTTTTAATGCCCCTAAGGTGCACAATCATTGGCTTCAAGACAAGCATAACACATAAGTGCTTGTTCATAGCACTTTCAAGACATATAAAAGAGTTGTTACTCTTATACTTAAGTTCTCATTTAATTCAATGAGTATACATGTTTAAAACCAAGTTTTGATGCGCCTAAGGTGTCACAACACTTGCTAGGACATCTTATACTAAGGTTATATACCTTAACTAGAGTTACTTCCAACTTATACAAGCTTTAAACAACATTTTGTTCTTCAGGTAACTGTGCGGTCGCCTAAAATGGCATGTGCGGTCGCACACAAGCAGGTCAATTCCTTTGAAAAACCTTTCAGAAAGATGGGCGGTCGCCCAAGGGTTTTTGTGCGGTCGCACAAGGTACCAAAATGCGAAATTTTTACTTCTTTCCCAGGTTAAGAAATTTCCCGTCCCAAGCGTAGGAGTAACTTTTATTAACTCTTAGGCAATACCCAAAACATTATTTCAGGCTCAATTCATTTCTTTTACCGTCCCATAAATAATAGGACAATTTCCTTTTATTCCAATTTAATATTTCACCGACCCAAAAGTATAAGTACAATTTTATATTATACTAATATACCCATTTAGAGATACTTCCATTCATTTCCCCGTACCACAAATAATGATACAATTTTTCTAATAATATTTAAATGAAGTTACTATTTTACCGTCTCACGAATAGGAGTATAATTTTCCTACTAATCTTTGCAAACCCATTTACTAGGTTCTCTGTACTACTAGTATAGAAATACTCCCTTCGCCCCAATTTTACAAGTATCACAAAAATTGCTCAAAACACAATTTTAACAAGAACAAGTAGCGGGAATAACATATATGCATGCTATTACAAGTAAGGGGGAGCTAATAGCTTACCTAGTCAAAAATCAAGTTGACCCAAATTAATTTCTGATCGGCCTGGAACGCTCTATTCAACGCCACGAATATTTATCCGGGACCGGAATCACGAACAGAGGGATAATTAATCGCGAGGAGTCGAGAATAGGGTAAAACTGAACTCCTTTCTATGAAACAGAGAGAAAGAACGAGAAGACTTGAGAAATAATTGCCTTTCTCAGGCAAACAACATTATATACTTGGAACTTTCCAAGAATTGCCACTAGGCCCCTCAAGTTCTAACTTTGACAAAAAGGCCCCTAAACTTTCAACTTTGACATTTAACCACCTTAACTTTCTAAAGTAGTTAAATAATTAACTCAAATAAAATAGCATATAATTATGCTAGCCAAGAATTTAACAAGCACGTTAAATATTTAACAAGAATAAAGATGGGCGTTACAGCTTCCCCTTCCAAAATCCCTAATGAGCCCATGGAAATTTCACCCACTGGAGCTAGGTTTCTCTCTCCAATGGAGACATCACCGGTGACAACACTGACGACATCACCGCCTAATCTTGCAATTGTGGTGTCTGGTCCTCCTCCTATTCCAGTCGCTCAAGCTCCACCTGCCATGGATCCTTCCCAACCAAATGTTGCACCCACCAAGGCAACCAAGAAGAAGAGGAAAGCCCCATCATCTTCTCAACCACCGGCAGCCCAAGCTCCGAAAAAGCGGACTTCAAGCTGGCTAAGGGCCATCTTCAACAAGTCCAACTCCAACACCGCCTCTGACCCTGTTGATGTTCCAGAGGATGAGTCTCAAAGCTTGTCATCAACTCATGCTTCTGATGAGAACTTTGTTGCTGAACAAGAACAATCTGATGATGACTTTGACACTTGGGTTGACAAGGGTGATGAAACCCTAGCTGCTGCACAACAAAGACTGGCCAAAGGCAAAGGGATCCAGAGTGCTGGCCAAAGTGTTACCAAGAAGAAGTCAACACCTTTAGCAACACCAGCCTCTATTCAGACTCGGTCCAAAACTCAAGAGGTATGCCTTCCTTCTTCTCATGGTTCTGATTCCTCGTCTGAAGATTCTGATAATGAGGATGTTAGTGTAGAGGTTGATAATGCTTTTCCTTTACCGCATTTCTCTCTTGAATTTTTCAAAGAAACTGGTATGGCTTTTTAGTTAAAGCATAGTAAAACCCCATTCTGGGAAAAGAGAAACATTGATGAGGTTGATTTAAGGAAAAATGGTGTGTTTCAATTTCTTGAGGATCAAAATTCTTTAATCCCTAATACCCAGGCCAAACCCTATGTTGATAAATTCCCGGATATAATCAACAAAGCCTTAGGATTGCCTAATATCAATGAAGAGAGTCTTTATTCCAATAAGGATGTTATGGCCAAGTTCCTAACCCACAATGAAGTTCGAGAATGGCCAACGGATCCCAAAGTTAAATTCCCCGCCTCTAAGCTTACTTCTCTCTATTTTGTTTTGCACAAACTTTGCATGCTTAATTGGATCCCTACCAAAAGTGAGCAAAATCTTACCATGGAACAAGCCAAAGTTTTGTATAGGCTAGGGAAGAATAAACCTTTTAATTTTGGGAATCTAGTTTTTAAGCACCTCGCGTCTTGGCCAAAAAGAAAAGACCCATCTTATTTTTCATATCCATCCTTGATCTTTCATGTCCTTACTTTCCAAAAGTTTCCCATAGAGGCTTCCGATGTATTTTCCTCCGGCCCAAGCTTCTATGTTGTTGATAATCAACTGAAGAAAGGAAATAGGCACAAAGATCTACCTTGGTCCAAACCGTCCCAAGCTACAGTTCAACTACACTTCCTACACAGGGTACATCATCTCGTGCACAGCCTTCTGCTCCAGACTTTACTTTTTCCCATTCCTACAGGTACACCAGGTGCTACCCAAAGTGCTGTCAACACTTCTGGTAGCACATCAACTATGATACCAAAGGCCGAAGTGATTCAGGTCTTACAAAGGGTAATTGGGAATGTGGGCACTCAAGTACAGATATGGATGCAGATTCACACAGATTTGCAGAACTTCCTTACACAGCTTTCTTCACAAAATAGGGGGAGAAAATGATGCTGCAAGTGCTACCCATGCTGATGCAGGTACTGGAGGTGATGATACTCAGGAAGGCAACGAGGACGAGGAGGAGGCAGTTTAAAGATGGTGATGGTTCTGATTTCTTTGGAAATTGGGTTGTGATAAAAACAATTTTTATGATGGTTGTTTTAAAACTTTGGGGTGGTTCTTGAACAATTTTTTTCTTGGTTTGTTTATTTTGAAGTGTGGAACACTTCGTGGATTTGAACAATTTTTTTGGTATTTGGTTGAAGTGTGTTACACTTCGGGATTTTTGGTTTTGGATTTTATAACATTTGGTTTTGTTTTGGATGTTTAGTTTTTTAATCCTAATTAGTACTTAGTACTTGGTTTAAAACTATTTCAAAATCATTGGTTGTTCGGTTGACTTGCCTCTTTGAGGGGAAGTTAATCTTTGTGGGAAGAATTTATGTATATTCTGTATGTGTGACTAACATTGTCTTGCAGGGTCACAACATTATTTAGTTTGTGAAGAAATATTCAATTAAGGGAGAGATTGTAAGTGCAGAACGTGGTGTTGCCACAAGTGCTGCCAACACTGTCCCAGTGTTACCCGACGAACAGTCTGGAATATATTTGAATATTTGTTTCATAAATAATTGTTGTACTAATGTCTAATATTGTTGCAAGTTTAGTGTTTATTGTTGGTCCAATTTTTAGGTATACTATGGTTGAGATGCTATGATAATGCAAGGAAGGTAAAAGAAGAGTTTATGGATAAAAGAGGATTTTATTCATAAACACGTGAGATTTAAAGCAACAATAAAAACATGGGATCTGACCCATTCAAAAGGCTGATTGTTGATCAAGAATGTACAAGGCGTGGATAGCTAGAAGGTACAAGAAGGCCAAGCATTAACTTGGGCACAGAGTTTGTTCCTACATTTTAGGAAATGTGGAGAATAACCTTCCCAAGTTCGGCCACTCCACCTCTCCACTCCACCACGTTTTTATCCACTCTCCAAGCCATTATTGAAGTATTCCCCAAGTACTTCAACCCTATAAATAGCAAGGAGAATGAAGATTGAAGACACAACACTTGAAGCTACTTCAACACACATTCTCACACAAGAAAAGCCTATACACTCTTTGGTTCCGATAAACCCTGTCTTCCCAAACCTATTTCCATTCTTATAATCTTTGATTGTAAGTTTGTTTTGGTTAGGATAGGGTCTCGTGTATAGACTTAGTCGTTCCATAGAGCTTAAATTGTAATAGCAATAGGGAACTCTCGACCTTGTATTTTAATTCATATTATTAGTAAAGGTCTCGCCTTTTGAGGCATCCCTCAAGATATATAATTTATATATCTTGAGAAAAATAATTCTTGTGTTTTGATTCCGCTGCAAACTCTTTTCAAAAACTGTTTTCTGCTCGTGTGTGTAAAGTGTTGCCCAAAGTGTTATCGTTGCTCTGCCAACACCTTTGATAACATTTTCTTTACAGAAAGCCATCGACTTACACTTTTTTCAGAAACTGCCGCAAAACTGGTATCTTTCGTTTAGTGAAGTTACTTTAACTCGCGTATACCAAATCATATACTCCTAGCATTAGACTATATCCCCGACCCAATGAGATTTATTACTCCTGTTTCAAAATAATCTTCAGCACTTCTAAATACTACTCCCTCTGTCCCTAAATGAGTGTCCATTTTCAAGAAATCTTTGTCCCTAAATGAGTGTCTTTTTTGAACATAACTTTCTCCCTAAACGTTTTTTTTTCGAAAAAATTTTCACCGGTTTCTTTATACGTGCAAAACTAAAGGTTTGGAAAGGAGATTACAAGATTATATATGAATCGTTGTTACCAAATTGTTCAAAAAGTTGAGATTTTCAGTGTCCCTTAAAATGAAATTTGGACACTCATTTAGGGACAGAGAGGGAGTAGCGTTTAAAAAGAAACTACCTCAAAACTGGTATCCTCTTTTAGTGAAATTACTTTAACTCGCGTTTACCAAATCATATACACCTATCATTAGACTATCTTTATCCCCGACCCAATTAAAATTATTACTCTCTCCGTCCCAAAATAATCTTTAAATTCTTTTTTTATCGTTACTATTTACAAATTTTGAGCATAAATTTAAGTTAATTTAATTCTCCTAATAAAAGATTAAAATTTGTTATTAATAATGTCGTTAATGGAGTATACATTACAGATTTTAGTTTTTAATTAAAATAATTAAATCGGTCTATAATTATTCCACAAAATTCATTCGTAATAATATTAAAAGATGAAAAAATTATTTCAAAATAAAAGGACTATAATCTTAGACCTTAGATTATTCACTAAAAACATACTGGTTTTTTAACCCTCACATTCTCACCAAAAGACAAAACCACTCATTTGTGATTGATTTAATCGAACCGTTAGATGGTTCTACCGGCCTCTAATCCCACCAAAGAGGGATCGGATCCTCTTTCTGTTTTTCAAGGAAATAAAGCAACTTGACTTTTGAGCAAGATAATACTCCCTCTCCGTACTAACTAAAATGATTTTCTTATTTGCCGTTTTTCATTTGTCCCAAAAAATTCTTTTTTCCACAATTTAAGCTTAAAAGTGCACAAACAAAACATGACTATATCCTTCAAAAGTTTGAATAGTAAAATGTGAAAATCATTTTGGGACGGAGAGAGTATCACATTTACCTGAATAGGTACATCATAGTGTCTACATTATATAACTGCAAATACACACTGACCAATTTCTGGAGTACAATACTCTAGAAAGGAAATTTCTGCAACTTATCACCATCAAGACAATAAATACACATCAGTTTCTTATGTGATTAATATACATGATTCAAAAAAAATATAAAATGGAAAAAAAAAAAAAAAAAAAAAAAAAGACGTAGAAGAAAAAACGAAATCACTCTACTTGAAAGAAGAGAAAAATGTGATTGTGTCCTTGAGCGCAAAGATAAAGCCATCAATATCCTCTCTGGTGTTGTAGAAATAAAGGCTGGCGCGTGCACTTGCGTTAATCCCTAAATGGCGATGGAGAGGCTGGGCACAATGGTGACCTGATCTTATAGCTACACCATGCTGAAAAAAGTATTCACTTGTCAGCACGTATCCTTTAAAACACCCAAGTCCCTAAATCCCTAAATGAAAGTCTAGATTTCATTTTAAGAGACATTTTGAAAATCTCTATTTATTATACTCCCTCCGTGCTAAAATGATCCTCCCACTTTTTTCGCCATGACTGCAAACAACCTTTGAGCAATTATTTAGGTTGATTTAATTAGAGTGAACTACATTTCTGACCATTGTACAATTTGGGCGTCATCAATTTGACCATCCAACTTTTAACTTTATAAATGTCACCATTGTACTAATGATTTAATAGCAAATGTCACCCAAATTGATAACGGACGTTAATATTTAACGACCAAAATGTTATTTTCGTCCCTCGCCTTTATTTTATTTTTCTATTTTCAACCCAAAAATATATTCTTTCTTTCAATGGTGTCCTATTTCAAGTTATACACCGTTTTAGGCATTGACTCACTGATTTTTTTCATTTTGAAGAGATTTTACAAATTCTCTCTTCCCCCTCCTTCCACTCCCTCTGTTCATCTTCTCTCCTATCCTCCTTTCAATTTCTTCCCCCCAACCATTCATCCCAAGCTTCCTCCCCACCACACCACAACCCACACCATCATATACTCCTTTAAGTTTCTCCTCTCTTTCCCTCGCCGTTACTTTTTCTGTTTGGCCGCCATCTCCGGTGATATCTCCGGCAGGCTTCTTTTTCTCTCTCCTCCCACTCTGTCACAATCTCCCTCTCACTCGCTTTGCCCCTGCTTCCCCCACTGTTTCTCCTTCAAATTAAGGCCGATTTATAATCATCAACGCCATACGAAGCACACTCAACACAGTTATCATTCCAGTGATACACCCCCCCCTTCCGCCATCTAACCATTCTCGTCACTGCCGTCTCTCTCCTAATTGCAGATCTGGGTTTGATTTTGAAATCAAATCCACCCTCTCTCCCTCTAAAAAGAAAACTCAGATCTATTTTTATGTGGGTTGTTTAATTTTGTTTATTTCTATGAAACTTTTCTTTTTTAAGAAAATTAATATTGTTGATGTTTGCTCCATCGACTAGGCAGACTCAAGTAAAAGTAACAAAATAAGCTTGGGGTTGTTCCATTAAAACACAATAATGGTTGTTGGAGAAGATGATTGTGGGTGTAGTGGTGGCTGGTGTCGGGTGTTGACCACGGGTTGTGTAGTTATTCGGATTATTAACTCCATTATCCATTATCTTCAATAAGGACAATATCGAAAGAAGAAAAAAGTTTAGGAATGAAAATAGAATAAAATTAAAGGTCAGGATGAAAATAATATGTTCTTCGTCAAATATTAACGACCGCTATCAATTTGGGTGACATTTGCTATTAAATCATTAGTACAATGGTGACATTTGTAAAGCTAAAAGTTGGATGGTCAAATTGATGACGCCCAAATTGTACGATGGTCAGAAATGTAGTTCACTCATTTAATTATTCTTAAGTTTTAGATTTTCATTAGTATAATTGAATCAACCTAAAATTGTTGCACAAAGTTCCTTCGCAGTAACGAAAACAAAAAAGTGGGAAGATCATTTTGAGAAAGAGGGAGTACAATTTAGTGGCATATATATATATATATATATATATATATATATATATATATATATATATATATATATATATATATATATAGGTAGGTGCTCAAATGAGAACCACAAGTGTGTGAGAACCATGAGAACCAACAGCAGCCGTTGGATTTGAAAAAAAGGGACGGCGCAGATCGGCTTGGGAGGGGACAAGATGCGGTGGCATTTTTGAAATAAGTCGGAACTTCAAGGGCAAAACAGGTATTGTATCGTTATGTTCTTCTGCGATGAAGCGGTGGCATTTTTGTAATAAGTCGGATTTTATTAGATACACTTAGTTTTTGCCTAAATGTATCCAAGTAAACATTGGATACATTTAGTTTTGACCTAATGTATCCAATGAATTATCCAAGTGAACATTGGATACATTAGGTTTTGCCTAAATGTATCCAAGTAAATATTGGATACATTTAGTTTTGACCTAATGTATCCAAGTAATGTATTCAATGAATTATCCAAGTGAACATTAGATACATTAGTTTTTGCCTAAATGTATCCAAGTAAACATTGGATACATTTAGTTTTGACCTAATGTATCCAATGAATTATCCAAGTGAACATTGGATACATTAGTTTTTGCCTAAATGTATCCAAGTAAACATTGGATACATTTAGTTTTGACCTTAATGTATCCAATGAATTATCTCAGTTCACTTCGGCGCGCGTTATGTTTTTAAAGCGATATGACCATTATGCCCTTGCGTCTCCTTTATTTTCAAAATTGCCACCGTGCCTTTTTCTTTCCTTCTCTAATCTGGACAGTCCATTTAATCCTAATCCTAAGGCTAGTAATGGTTCTCATGTAATTTGGTTCTCACAGGAGCAGGACCCTATATATATATATATATATATATATATATATATATAGGGTCCTGCTCCTGTGGTGTCAAATATGCAAGGGTTCCTGCATTGCGGACGAGTGCGGGTAAAGAAGTTGGTCCATGGTGGGGGTAAGATTAGTGGGATGCGCTTTGGAACTTGGAACATAGGCTCTTTGACAGGGAGATCAGCAGAAGTGGTGGAGGTTATGAGGAGGAGGAAGATTCACATAATGTGCCTACAAGAAACTAAGTGGGTTGGAGAGAAAGCTAAAGAAATAGCACCTTGGGGTTTTAAGCTTTGGTATTCAGGAAAGGACAAGGGTAGGAATGGAGTAGGTATCATTATTGACAAGGAGTATATCGATGATGTTGTGGAGGTGTACAAGAAGAGTGACCGGATTATTGGTATTAAACTTGTGGTTAGTGATGAGATTATAACTATTATTAGTGCCTATGCACCACAAGTAGGGTTGGACGCATTTATTAAACAAGATTTTTGGGAAGATTTAGAGGAGGTTGTGCAACGCGTACCTAGTGGTGAGAAGTTAGTCGTTGGTGGCGATCTTAATGGACATGTGGGGTCTAGTCGACACGACTTTGAGAGCATTCATGGAGGTTTTGGTTTTGGGGAGAGGAATGAAGCAGGGAATGAGATCCTGGAGTTTGCGATGGCATATGACTTGAGTATAATGAACACTTGGTTCAAGAAGAGAGAATCACACTTGGTGACCTATAGAAGTGGAGGTAATGCGAGTCAGATTGACTTCTTCTTAGTAAGAAATGCTTGTAGAAAGAGTTACACTGACTGCAAGGTTATTCCAGGTGAAAGTACTGCAACTCAACATAGACTTGTGGTACTTGATTTTCGAAGTAGGAGAATTTCAAGGAAGAGAAAACCACTAGTAGAACCTAGAATCAAGTGGTGGAGGCTTCAAGGGGAGAATCAACAGAGATTTCTAGCTAAGATGGACACTACTGGTATTTGGTCGGGTAATATGGAGGATATGGATATAGATTCGACCTGGACTAAGATGGAGCACACCATAAAGGAGGTGGCGAGAGAAGTCCTTGGAGAATCTAAAGGAAGTGTGCCACCAAGTAAGGACACATCATGGTGGAACGAGGAAGTAAAGCAAGCAATAAAGAGCAAGCGAGAATGCTATAAATTATTGGGAAAATGCAGGAGTGAGGAGAACTACGAGAGGTATAAGGAGGCTAGAAGAGAGGCAAAGAAAGCAATAAAAGATGCAAGAGCAAAGGTGAATCAGAAACTTTATGATAGATTGGATACAAAAGAAGGGGAAAAAGACATCTATAGACTTGCTCGTATGAGGGATAAGAGGACACGAGACATTGGAAGAGTTAAATGTGTGAAGGATGCAGACCAAAGAGTGTTGGTCGGGGATAAAGAGATAAAAGATAGGTGGAGTTCGTACTTCAATACCTTGTTTAATGGCAATCAAGAGCAGGATATTGGAGATATAACTATCCCTTCGAGTATGATTAATCGAGATTTTATGCGGCGAATTCAAAAGGGTGAAGTGGAAATGGCGATGAAAAAGATGGGATTAAAGAAAGCCGTAGGGCCGGATGGAATACCAATTGAGGTGTGGAGATGTTTTGGGGAGGGGAATAAATTGGTTAACAACACTATTCAACAAGATATGGAGAAGTAACACAATGCCATTGGAGTGGAGAAAAAGTACTTTAATCCCTTTGTATAAGAACAAAGGTGATGTCCAAGATTGTGCCAACTATCGAGGGATCAAACTAATGAGCCATACTATGAAACTTTGGGAAAGAGTGATTGCACAACGGCTAAGAAAAATTGTGAATATTTCGGATAACCAATTTGGATTTATGCCCGGCAGATCGACTATGGACGCAATCTATCTTATGAGACAAATCATGGAGAAATATCGAGATAAAAAGAAAGATTTGCATATGGTTTTCATTGATTTGGAGAAGGCGTATGATAAAGTGCCAAGAGAGGTACTTTGGTGGGCTTTAGTAAAGAAAGGCGTTTCAAAGAAATATATTGATATTATCAAGGACATGTATAATGGAGTTAGTACTAGTGTACGGACAAGCGTTGGGAAGACAGAAGAGTTCCCTATCACGATTGGAGTGCATCAAGGCTCTGCACTTAGTCCCTTTCTCTTTGCCCTGATAATGGACGAAGTGACGAGGTCAATCCAAGATGATATTCCATGGTGTATGTTGTTCGCAGATGATATTGTGCTGATTGATGAGACAAAAGAAGGTGTTGAAAGTAAATTGGAGTTGTGGAGACACACTTTGGAATCTCGAGGTTTTAGGTTAAGCAGAAGCAAGACTGAATATATGGAGTGTAAATTTAGCAAAGTTGGAAGCAGAGAGGCAGGAGTGATCACATTCGATGGAAAGATTGTCCAAGCTTCCGAGTTCTTTCGCTATCTTGGATCTATTATCCAAAAAGATGGAGAATTGGATGGAGATGTGGCTCATAGGATTAAAGCAGGTTGGTTGAAGTGGAAGAGTGCTACAGGGTTTCTTTGTGATCGTGGCATGCCAAATAGATTAAAGGGAAAATTCTATCGTACGGCAATTAGGCCTGCACTGCTTTATAGCACTGAATGTTGGGCCGTGAAACAGTGGCATATTCATAAGATGAATGTAGCGGAGATGCGTATGCTACGATGGATGTGTGGGCATACAAGAAAAGATCGATTGAGAAATGAGGTGATCAGGGGTAAAGTAGGAGTTGCGCCCATTGAGGATAAAATGAGGGAGCATCGTCTAAGGTGGTTTGGTCATGTGAGACGGAGACCGAGTGATGCACCGATTAGGAGGCCTGAAGAGTGGAGAAGTGATAAAATGGCGAGGGGTAGGGGAAGACCCAAGCAAACTTGGATTAAGGTGATTGAAAATGATATGAGTTTACTCGGAGTGGATGAAGATGTGGCGTTGAAGAGGCCGGAGTGGAGGGCGAAAATTCATGTGAATGATGGGGGTTGATCGTACTTTTATTATTATTATTTATTTATTTATTTAATTTTATTTTCTCCATCCTTTTCCTCTCTCTCTCTCTCTCTCTCTCTCTCTCTCGCTCTCTCTCTCTTTCTCTCTCTCTCTCTCTCTCTCTTCCTTTTATCACGATGACATATGAGGATTCATGTTAGCCGACCCCAAATTATTTTGGGACTAAGGCTTTGTTGTTGTTGTTGTTGTTGTATATATATATATATATATATATATATATATATATATATATATATATATATATATATATATATATATTATTTTTTCTTGTAATCCTCTTTCTAAACATTTAGTTTTGCACGTATAAAGATAAAGAGACTAGTGAAAACAAATGGTATAAAGAACATTTAGGGACAATGTTTTTCCAAAATAAACTTATTTGGGACAAAATTTCTTGAAAATTGACATTCATTTAGATTTAGAGACAGAGGGAGTACTATTCAAAGATGCTATGAAACCTGTAATTTGGAGCAGTAAGCATACCTGTTGATCCAGGAGAGTTGCAAGATCTGTCGGGTGAATATCTTCAACATTGAAAGAGCAAAGAGCGGCCCGCATTACAGTTTCTGAAGGTTCTGGACCATAGATGCGGACTTTGGGGATTGAACGCAGACTTTCATATAGATAATTAGCCAGCTCTACCTGCAGGTCATTATTATTTTATTTTATTTATTTATTTTATTTTTTGGGGAGGGGGTGTAGGTGTTACGCTTGCCAACCAGCCATTGAAAGAAATCAGACCTTTTCTTTCCATATAGTCCCTCCGTCCCCAATTGCTAGTCTCATTTGACTTTTCAAACATTTTGAAATTTTGAAAATTCAATGATGATTTTGAAGCCTTAAATTGGAAATGAGACTAACTTTCTGAGACAAACAAAAAGGGAAAATGGGACTATCATTTTAGGACGGAGGGAATACAAACTCCACTATAATGGGAGAAGAAATCGCTTGTACCATTTTGTATCCCACTGGTGATCCAACGGTTATAGGTTATTAATGCTGATGTCATCAATGATGCAAGCATTGGATCACCAATGGTACACAAAGAGGTACAATACAGTGATTTCATCTCCTATAAAGGCTAGGAAGAGAATGTACGAACTATGAATCACATGAACATGAAATCTAACCTCATAATCATGAATCTTCTGAATGCCAATTTCAGAAAGATAGTCGATTGCTGCTCCCAAGCCAATAGCTTCGCCAATAGCAGGTGTTCCAGCCTCAAATCTGACCCAGTCAAAGATACAAGTTAAGACGTTTCTCCAAGGTTCAAAAGTTCTACTCCCGACGTCCGAAAATAAGAACCTCTTATTCCTTTTTGGGTTGCCCCAAAAAAGTCTCTCCTTCCAAAAAAAAATTTCATTTTAAGCATAGGAACTTTACATATTTACCCTCTAGTGGACACTAACATTCAGTGGCCCCAATCTTTTACACAAAGAAAGTTCACTTTTTTACCCTTAACCTATATGTTTAACGATTGAGTCAAATGTTCTAGCTAAAACTGTGGGTCTGGTAAAAAAGAGACTCTTATTTTGGACGAAAGAAGTAATAAAATCATAGGGTTGAGAATCCATCGCAACCAATATACTCAAATTGTCAAAAGTACACCAACCTGGAAGGTGGTTTGGCATATGTGGAATGATCCAAAAATACATCAGATATCATCTCACCGCCACCTGTGATTTATAAAATTTAGACTCAATTCCCCATCACAAGATACACCTACAGTAAAAGTGGCGAAAAAAAAAGATAAGCAAAAGAAATAAGCTCACCTAAAAAGGGAGGCATTGCAGACAAAATCTCGCTCTTGCCGTATAAGAACCCAATGCCTGTTGGCCCACACATCTGAATCACGGTTAGTCCTTCACTCAGACTCCCAAATTAAAAAAAAAAAGACGGACTTTAGTAAACGTGGAATAGCCAAACCTTGTGAGAAGAAGCAACAAGGAAATCAGCATCAAGGTCTTTAACATCAACCAGCATGTGTGGAACACTTTGACAAGCATCCACCAGCACTTTTGCCCCAACATCATGTGCCCAAACCACAATTTCTTTGACGGGAAGAACAGAAGCTGCAAAAGATTACATATTCGTAAAAGGAAAAGAGGTATGTATAGATGTAGCGATAAATGTATGTGACTGGTCTTTTATCTATGTATAACAGGAGTCTTATATTTTCCTTATCAGATTTATTTCTGCTATGATCTTTAACAGCAATAACCAGTGTCCCAAAAGCCACCCATGTAGGGAAATGGTATGATGGACAAGATCATGGCCACTGAATTTAATGCTCCGTAAATCCTATAGCACAAGAATTATCCAACAGTTCAACAGTTCTCAGTCACTTCATGATTATTCGCAGTATGAGATTGGTTTCTACAATGATATCCAACATACAGAACCATAGTCCTAAAAGCCACCGATGTTGAAAAATGGTATGTCACGGATCATGAATTTCCAAGAAACCCAAATAGGGAGGTGTTCAAATGGATATACTCCCTCCATCCCACTTTAATTTACAAAAACTGGGTTGGGCACAAGAATTAAGGAAAAGATAGAAAAGGTGATGTTTTGTGAGTGTAGATAGTTAGGTAGGATAGAGAAAGTGGGGTAAGGAATAGTAAGTGGGTAGTTGTTGTGAGTATGACAAGTGGGTCCCTTAATTAAAAAGTATAAAAAAGTTTCCATTTGGGCTTTTGTACATTATAGTGGACAACCAAAATGGCAATTTTTGTAGATTAAAGTGGGACGGAGGAAGTACTTCTTTGCTCCAAAGAGTCCAAATTCTACATACTGACTTCTGAAATTGACATATAAAAAAAAGAGTGGGTCAAACGGAAGTATCAAAATTAATAAGAAAATTGTGTTTCTTTCCTGTACAGAGAGGCAGAAGAAGAGAGAGAGAGAGAGAGAGAACAAGGAAGAAGAATTAAATCATTCAAATTATATATAATATTTTGCATTTTCATCTTGGTTACAACCCTGATCATGTTTATACTGATAAAAAAAAATTAAATGTCCAATTCAGAGGCTATTAGAGCTGAACTGCTGAAGATATGAGGCCGTGCAAGTATAGTTACATTACCATGTATGCACTACTATAATAATATGCTGTTTAAGTTGTGTGTTCCACCTTAGATTTATGCAGTAAAGCATCGAAGTTGAAGTTCTTCACTATGGAGTTGGTAACGCACATATATGTTAAGGAAGATTAGAAAGTGAAAAACATGGGGGTTATGGATTCTACAGATGAGCTTGAAATTTCAAACTCATCATTTCTATTTGCAAATTTAATATTGAAATTCCACTCAAATTTGAGAGGCAGAAAGACTGCTCTACTTCTTCTTCCCTTTTTTCTAATGAATGTATTAGAAGCTTTCTTCAGTACCAAGAATACCAAGTTTGGACAATGAATAAAATGTTGAAGGCTCAAATTAGTAGCCTGACTGAGGTAAACCATAAAAAGGCCTAGAAAATGTCGGACTTTTTGTAAAGTGGTATGAGAAGAACAAAATATAAAGATTATCCCCTGTTGTTGAAAGAAGAAAAGTAAAAGGAAAAAGCAACAAGAAGATATCAATAGTAGTCACCTACCCAGCACATTTGATACATGATGAACCACTACAAGTTTCGTCTTTGTTGAAAGCATTTCTCTGAGATTTTCTGTATCTGGAGCCTCATCTTCGTTTAAACTCACAAACCGTAGGATAGCACCAGTCTTTTGAGCAACAATTTGCCATGGAACAATGTTACTGTGGTGTTCAACAATTGTGGTTATAACCTGCAGTAGATGACATTGTTAAGGTTGGTCACTATTATGGCTATGAGATAAAGTTGAAAATAAGAGCATGCAGAATCTAACCAAAAAGGTAACACTAGAGGTCAAATGATACGTGAAATTGAGTTTCTTAACTACTATTTTGTCGACTATAGAGAGCACAAAAAACAAGCTAGGGAAAGTGGAAAAAAGACAGTAGCTTATAGAGCAAATACGTTTGCTTTCTACACACATCAGTACGCGGCAGTACTCTAAATGCCCCTTGACACTAAAGCTTTAAAATACAAATTGTGGGAGAAAAAAAATGCTTATTGTGAGACTCAAACACATAACCTCAAGGTCATAAACCTAGCACCTTACTTTTCCAGCAAGCTATTTGAGTAAATGGGTACACATCCACCCATTTAGCTATGCTTGTGTCCGCCACTGACTGAAGCCCATGTAAAAGAACAAGACCTGCTCCTTTGAAGTGATTAAGAAAACAATAAAGAAAAAAAATTCCCTAATCAGAACTGGTCCTAAAATACTTCACTTTGCTAAAGGTGTACCTCATCCTACCAAACCCAAATCTCTAAATGCAGCTAGAATAGAACAGTTCAACTCGGAGATACCCACCGTCCCCCATAATCCAGAAAAAAAAAAAAAAATACCCACCACCAATCCAGGGGGCGGTGAAGAAAGAGATGATCATTAAATGATTAAGACACATAAAAAAAAGGGAAACAAAGAAAATGAAGTAATTTTAGATAATATACCTTGACAGTAAGGATAGAATAACGGCATAATTTTAACTTCCTAAATTTTTTGATATCTTTCCGTTTTAAGATCACCAAACACTCCTAAAACCAACAGTAACAAGCCCAAAATATCATGCAAACTGAAATGCTGAGTATGAAGTTTACAACAAAAAAACAAGTAAAATCTAGTCTTTCAACACCTGTTTTTGAAGCGCTAATACAGTCTGATTCCAAGTTATTTCAAACTCAATTTTCCCAACAATAGTGGTAGCAATTTATCTTTCTTTTTCTTTTTCTTTTTCTTTTTTCTTTCTTTTTCTTGTTCTTTCTTTCTTCTTTTGATGCCATGTATTTTTTTTGTTTTAAAAAATATATCCAATAAATAAACTGAAGTAAGAAAAAGTAACGACATTTCAGTACTTCCTAAATATGTTGAAATCTTTGCATCAATTCCATTAAGGAATTATCCAGCACAATCAAACTTGAAGAACATACCCGCAAGATGATCACGCCCAACACTCCCACAAACTCAGTAACAACCCCTAAATGGCATGCAGGCTGAATATATTGAGTATGAAGTTTAAAAGAAAGAAATAGCAATCTATGGTCTTTCAATAACTGTTTTGAAGTGCTAAAACCATCATTTTCCAAATTATTCCAGAGTATTTTTCCATTGACAATGGTAGCCATAAATCATTGTTGTTACAAAAATTAATAAGAAAAAAATAAATCTTATTCAATAAATAAATAACCTGAAGATATATTTGCATTGTTGTGGGGGATGAAGTTAAAAATTCACAGCATGAACTACTGTTGTGATACAAGAACTGACCTCGTCTCCCGGCTTTAAATTTGTGAGGGCCCAAGAATAAGCTACTAGGTTGATAGCTTCTGTAGCATTTTTGGTGAAGACAATTTCACTAGACTCTGGCGCATTAATAAAATTTGCCACCTTTTTCCTTGCTAATTCATATTGATCCGTTGCCTTTGCACTACATTCCAAAAAATTATGAAAGTGAATTAGTTATAAACCATAAAGACAACAGAATCATGTGAAATAGCATACTTCATTTTATATGTCAACTTCTACCCCCCTATTGCCAAAAAACAAAAATATCAATCGTAGTACTTGTTCTTCTAGCAGCAGTCTCCTTTTTGTAGATACATCCAACTAATATTTAGTACTCCATCTGTCCCTAAATGAATGTCCAAATTTCATTTTAAAGGATATTTGAAAATCTTTATGTTTCATTTAGTACAAATATTCATATATAATCATGTAATCCTCTTTCCAAACATTTAGTTTTGCAAGTATAAAGAGACTAGTGAAAAAAAAAACATTTTGGGACAAAAATTTCTCAAAAATGGACATACATTCATTTAGGGCAGAGAGAGTACCTCAAATAGTGAATCCCGCGATGAACGTTGGAGTTGTATGCTTCGTAATACGTACGTAAAGCATCTAAAACTGCAATGGGCTTCTGTGATGTTGCAGCATTGTCCATGTACACAAGTTTAGAGCCATTTACCTCCTTTAAAGTAACTTGACAGGTCAGAAAATACAAAAAAAAATGCAGCAAAAGAATAAATAATGTCATTTTATGTAGTACAAATGAGCAGCATATAGCACTAGAGTGAAGGTTTCTCTTTGAGTTAGTAATCTTGTAGAAGGGAGATTCATATATCTAGTTTTTTCTTTTTGAATTGTGTCATAGAGTCTCCTAGATCCTACTCAGTCTAATGGAATATTATAGTCCTAGGGTGCACCTAAACACAAGCCAACAATACAAATTCTTACCCATACGGTCTGAAACAAGGTGCGTGAGGTATCTTTATTGAGTTGCTATAGCCTACAGATGCTGATCACACGGCCTCAAATTGGGAGAACAAAATGGTTCCACGGGATATAAATTGCTCTTCCAATTCCAAGGCTTAAAATTGAGCTGCTAAACATAGCCTCAGAATCCATGACAAAACACTTGCAACAAACCAATCAACCAACCAACTGAAAACCAATAATAATTAAATCAAATGCACTCAAATTTCAAAGATAAGACAGCTTCATAATCACTACCCATAACAACTACACTAATGCTATTTACCCACAACAAAGTCAAGTCTCCAAAAAGAGAGTATCATTTCAACAAATTAACTTCTCAAAGATTGAACTACCTCTGTCCCTAAATGAATGTCCGAAAAAATTTCAAATTTACTCTTGGCGTTCATTTCAGGATGGAGGGAGTAACATGACTTGTTCGTAAGCACATCTTCAAATTGGACTAAAATTAGCACCTTTGCTATTACAGAATAAAAAGATAAATTGGCAGGCACAGGAGTCGTAAGAAAAAGATTGTTATGATCTAGGGTCAATAGGGGTTACCATTAGTATTTCTATCTTTTCAGTTAGTTCCGTTATGTTAATGTGCCGTCGTTTTGGTTAGAAGAGTTACGTCGTCGTCGTCTTACTTAGTAGGAGTCGGTTTGCTGTAGTTCGAGTTACTAGTTACCGGTTTATGATTCCCGGTTTATTTCATTTTCGTTAGCAATGTTAAATAGGGCAGGGAAGGTATGTGAAAGACCAATGAATGAAAATTAACAAAGTTTCCTCCCCAATTTCTCTCTGTTTCTCATCAAATTCTATCTGATTTCTATCCCTCAATTCTTCTTCTAATTCCTCAACTCAATTTCTTCTTTCTCTTCTCAATCAATAATTCTGTTACCTTGTTTATTAATTTTTCTGTCAATTGTTCATCAAATTGCAGATTTAATTCAATTCAGTTTGAGAGTTCATAACAATTGGTATCCAGAGCCTTCTCGGTCTGAGGCGAAGATGACGGAATACGACGCATACGGTGGTTATTTCCTGCTGGGAGTTAATCCGCAAATACTACTCGAGTGTCCGAACGATAATGGCGTGCATCTGCGTTCCTTCCTTGAGCGAATTGTCCAGATTAACTCGTTTGATGAATACGTTGAAGAATTACAAATTGTCCGATCTCAATTGGAGACCGTAGCCTCACACATGGGTGAAGAACTGACCGAAGGATTTTTTCTAGAGCATTTCATAGCTGGATTGGAAGAAGAAAGTAAGTCCTATGCCAAATGGCTTGCACCTTCTTCAGTTGATTGGGCTATGGCTTATTTGGAGCATTCAATGGCTAGAGAAAACCAAGTCACAGAGCATTATCAAGAGCCAAAAAATATTCATAGTATTTGTATGGTTTCTGATTGTTCTAATGCTGGATTCGAAGCTGATAATTCGAAATTAGCTTATAAAAGTGGTATGGATCTCTTTTCAACACCCTCGGAGATTTCAGAAAATGAGCAAAGCCCAAGGAGAAAACAAACAACCAAGAAGCTCGCCAGCTGTTCGATAAAAGTCCCGAGAGAAATTATAGAGGGATCACTCCATTCAGGTAATCAGCATTCACATCTTAAACTGATAAGTCCCTTAACCCAAATGATAAGTGGTTTTGCTAGTGGTGTCGATTTTAATGATGTTCCTGAAATGTTGATTGTTTTAAAGTTTGGGGAAAGTTTAATGGATGATAGGGATGGTATACAAGCTGAGATGAAAGGTGATGAACTTACTAGATTCGTTTATGAGGGAGCTTATTCTAGGTGTGCATTTGTTGCTCATGCTGAGTTGTTTTGGATTAAATCTCACCAAAAGAGGACTAAAGTCAAGATGAGAGTGCATAAAGAGGTTTCTAACAGTGCTATTCTTGAGCAAGTTTTAACGATTGAATACATAGTGCAAAATGAGGGAATGGAGAGACTTTTTACATTGGTCTCAACTGGCTTGGACTTTCTGCTAAATGAGATGAAAAATGAGAGCAACCACGTGATGGGAACTACTCCAAGGACCATTGGTCTCATCTTTGAGCCATTGCACACTCCATGCAGTATTTTTTGTAATACTGGAAGGCATAAATGAGACTCTCCATGTTGATGAGAAATACCTTCATTTTGTAATGATGATGATACAAAGAGCTGCTGAGGTATGTGCTCAAATGGACAGTAATGATGCGGATATGATAGATTTCAGCAATCAACTCAAACTAAGTAATTTCAAGCTCAATGTGATTCCTTCAGAGGATGTAGCAATTACAGAAGGATACTATGCTCAACATCGTGTTACCTTTCAGTTGCTGGCTATCTGGCTCAATATCAAATGGATTAAAATGGAGGCTATTGAGATTAAGGTTCCTTGTTCAGCAATTGCTATACGAAAGGATGAAAAAGCAACAGAAGAGGAAAATGGACCACCAAAAAGCTCTTGGACTAATGGAAAGGTGAAGGTATCGTAGGAGTTGATACATTAACTAATGGGATTTTAATGGCAATCGCTGTGGGTTTATCTGCTCAAGAGATTGCTGCAGGTTTTACTACTTTAGCACCATCATTGGGTATCATTATCCTTATGATTGGAGCGAATTGTATTGTTGCTGTAGCAATTGTTACAGGCATTGCTGTAGGGTCTGTTACAATGGCTGCATCATTTAGAGTTGCTGGAGCTGGACTTACTAGAGTTAAAGTGTCTAGGGAATCAATAAGTGTTGATGCATTTGAGTCCAAGAGTCTAATTGTTGTGAGCACTGCAATTCAGTGTTGGCTCAGTTTAAGACATGCAACGAAATTGATGAGACGATGTGCATTGATAACGGTGCTAAGTTCATTTTCAGCAATCGATCTTAATGACAAAGAGTGGACTATTGCCGTAGACAAATCTGATAAAAGTGGGAAAGCTGCTTGTGATTGTCCTATTCAAAGGAATTACTGATATGGGGTTTGCTTTACTTGCTATTGATGTTGGCTTTATGGGGTCCAGCTACTCAATCTCAACTACTTGTGCTACCTCTACTTACAGCATTTATGGTGCAACATATCATATCCGCCGTGGAGAAGCTGATTTGATTCTTACTGGTGGCTCTGTAGGTGCCATAATTCCCATTTGTTCAAGATGGTTTATTGCATGTGGAGCCTTCTCTAATAGAAATGATAATTCACCGACTGCTACTAGGCTATGGGACAAAGAACAAGATGCTTTTGTCATGGGAGTTGTTGCATATTCTGCTAGTTACTTGTCTTGTGCTAAGTTTTTGTCGGTAGTTACTGCTGCTACCACATTGGTAACTTTGGTGAAATGGTGTTCTACTTACAGTAAAGTCCAGACTCCTGGAAGACAGTGGGGTGATACGCTTCAAGCAATTGTTCTTGCTGTTAGTAAACATGGAAGTGCTAGTGCAGGCTATCAGAACTTGTTAGATGCCTTTATACCAGCAACATTGATTCTTGAAGAGAAGTTAAATGCTGGAAATGCTTCAATTGATGCTTGGTTCTCTCACCTCAAGCAAATTCAGATGGTGTTGAGTCAGCTAAACAGTGTGTACCTGGTCTGGGCTGTTATTGCTACTCTTTCATGCTTCAACCCTAGTGACAAAGGTTGTTTGAAGGGGTGGGGAATGTTATGATCCCGTTATGTTAATGTGCCGTCGTTTTGGTTAGAAGAGTTACGTCGTCGTCTTACTTAGTAGGAGTCGGTTTGCTGTAGTTCAGAGTTACTAGTTGCCGGTTTTTTTCATTTTCGTTAGCAATGTTAAATAGGGCAGGGAAGGTATGTGAAAGACCAATGAATGAAAATTAACAAAGTTTCCTCCCCAATTTCTCATCCAATTCTATCTGATTTCTATCCCTCAATTCTTCTTCTAATTCCTCAACTCAGTCAATAATCCTGTTACCTTGTTTATTAAATTTTCTGTTTGTCAATTGTTCATCAAATTGCAGATTTAATTTAATTCAGTTTGAGAGTTGATAACAAAGATTCAAACTTAGGTGAACCCACAAACAAAACTCGAAATTACTTAGCTTGTGAGTAAATCTTTGAGAGGATTACAAAGAAAAAAAAAATAAAAAATCAAACTTACTTAAATTGACTTGAATTAAATAGAGGATAGACGAAGGAACCTGGTGAAGAATTGGGAAATCGGGTCGGGTTGTGTGACCGAGAGAAGATGTTGATGTTGGTGAAGAAAGCAAAGCCCGGAGCTGGAACCGGGTTCGAATTTTGGGGGTAATTCGGGTAGGGTTTAGGAAGGTCATGGGAGAAGAAGAGGAAGAAGGTGGTAGTTTGAGAGCAGCGCAGCCAGTAGAGGTTGTTACCATATTTGTTCTCTATTCTGCAAGAAGAAGAAGGAAATGGATTGGGAGGCAATGAGGAGAAGGAGAAAGCAGAGGTTGGTAGAGGAGGTTTTCTAATTTCTTTTTCGGTAAATGAAAAAGAAAAACTGAAACGCACCGTAAAGTCCGTTTGGCTAGGAAATTGGCGTAGACTCTTCAAAATTGATTTTAGTGTACTTACACATCTAAAATTTTACTATCTCTGTCTCTGAATGAGTATCCAAATTTCATTGTAAGGGACATTGAAAATCTCAATTTTGTTATACAATTTAGTACTCCCTCTGTCCTAAATGAGTGTCCAAATTTCATTTTAAGGGACATTGAAAATCTCAACTTTTTGAACAATTTGGTAACAACGATTCATATATAGTCTTGTAATCTCCTTTCCAAACATTTAGTTTTGCACGTATAAAGAAACCAGTGAAAAAAATTTCGAAAAAAAAAAATAGGGAGAAAGTTATGTTAAAAAAAGACACTCATTTAGGGACAAAGATTTTTTGAAAATGGACACTCATTTAGGGACAGAGGGAGTAGCAAATATTCATATATAATCTTGTAATCTCCTTTCCAAACATTTAGTTTTGCACGTATAAAGAAACCGGTGAAAAAAATTTCGAAAAAAAAACATTTAGGGACAAAGTTATGTCCAAAAAAGACACTCATTTTGAGACAAAGATTTATTGAAAATAGACACTGGACAGAGGGAGTAATATCAAAACAACTCTTTAATTGTGTTTCACTGTTCGAGAAAAAAAATATGTTTACTTAACGGTCTACTCATTAACTTTACTCCAAATGTCATGTTTGTCCATTATTCTTTTGGTTGGGGAAGATTGATAGGTGAATTTTCAAATTACTCCCCTGAACTATCACTGTGATTTTTAACTATCATGGACTTTTTTAGCTCGAGTTTAACTTGGTAACTTTGACCAAGTTAATGGAATTTGTGAAAAGTCTAGTTCCTTTTTATAGACTTTCAATATGTTAAGCATATTTTGAAGAAGAATACTACTCCCTCCGTCCTAAAATAATAAGATTACTGCTTTCTAAACCCGAACCCGGGAAAATAAAGGACAACGATACACATAAGGAAAACTAAAAGGGAAAACTCATAGTGAAACACTTTAAACCGTTGGATGAGTTTTTATTAGTGGGGCTCACAAATATTTATTACAATCCAACGGATTAAAGTGTTTCACTATGAGTTTTCCCTTTGAGTTTTCCCTATACATATCATTATCCGAAAAATAATCCCCTCTACCGAACCTGGACCCGCCCGGCCCACCCAAAAATTACAAAAGTCAGTTTTCTTTTTGTCTTCTTTTTGTTTCAAAAAAGAAAAGAAAAGAAAAGATGATTTTTTTTCCAAAATTCACAAAAGCTTCAATCCATTAAAACTGAAGACAGTTGTGGAGGACCGAGAAATTGGCGTGGGATAGAGTCGGGCAGCCATACAACTTTTAGGTGTTTTTTAATTTGGGGGTTTTTGATAGTTAGAGATTTTTTATAATGGTAGAGAGAGGGAGAGAGAGAGGCGAATTAAACAAATAGAGAGAGATTGACATACCGAGAGGAAAACGACGACGATGTGGAGGAGGAGTTGGTGGCGTGGGAAAGTGTTATGATTAGGGGTCTGGGAGAGACTGTTAATAAAGGCTATGTGTCGTTTTGGTGTGTGTCGTTAATTAGGTAGTTAACGGAGTCACTTTAGTACGTTGTCGTTTTGTTAAGGGGGGTAGTTCGTGATTTTTGTTATAGTAGAAGGGTAAGATGGGCAAATGTATTTGGGGTTGCAGTTTATATGCGTGAATTGTAATGGCAATGGGTAAGAATGAAATAAACAAAATTCCTAAATCTCTCTATCCCCTGAATCTATCTTCTTCCCCAAATTTCTCAAATTCTATTCTCTTCTAAATCCCTCTGATTCTTAATTGAATCCTTCTATTTCTTCTCTACCTATTCTGTTTACTAATTCTAGTTCCATTTTCAACTTCGATAACTCAATCAAATTTGATTATCAACCCAGTTCATAACAATTGCTGCCATTAAGATCATCGTATGCGCTGTTGTGGGATCCGGGAGGTATCTACACGAAAGGTGCGTATATTTGAGCTATGGTCGGACAACTGACCTTCCCAATACCACCAATTCTACCTCCACGTCCACTTCTGTTTCCACTTCCAGCTCATTTGATTATCTTGACTGTTGAAAAAATTAAATTCAATGTGAAGTCCGAGGCGTTTGATACTCAGTTGGGAAGTTTTTACGACTTGGAAAATAGAATGGTGTATCATTTTGTTCAGGAATTCAAACAAAAGTATAAGAAGGATATTAGTGGCAATCCCAGGGCATTAAGTGTAAGGGGATGACTGTTAGTGGTCGGTTAGTATTGTCGTTATATTCGTTTTGTTTAGAAAGAGTCGGTTAGAGTTAGTGGTTAGCCGGTTTACTATTCCCGGTTTAGTGATTATTAGCGATGTTAAAAGGGGCACGAATGCTGTGAGAAAGAATCAATGAATTGGAAGAAGGAAGGAAGTCATATGTGTACAGTTGATGATGCTCGGATTTATGCAAAACATTATAGAGAGAAGCCATTTGCAAAGTGTTATGAAGAGGAAACAATTGTCACTATGGTAATTATTGATTCTATTGATAGAGTTGATAGTTATGTTACTGTTGTCGATAATGAATGTGAAATTGGCTTGACTAGTAATGATTTTGAGGTCCAAGTTGAGAGAAATATTGTAGATCTGGACTGTTGCTTTGGGGAAAATATTTTTCAGTCCTGGAATGGTTGTGGCTCATTTCGTTAATGATCCTTCTAATGTGGAATTTGCACTGATTGTTGGTGAGGATGATACAGTGACATTTGCTCGAATGGAAGCCATAAATAGCAGGCATGATCGATTTACTAAGAAAGGAAAAATCACCAACTACCCCCCTTAACAAAACGACAACGTACTAAAGTGACTCCGTTAACTACCTAATTAACGACACACACCAAAACGACACCTAGCCTTTATTAACAGTCTCTCCCAAACCCCTAATCATAACAGAAAGAGATTGATCGCTCACTTCAACAAACGGCTCATAAACAAATACTCTCTCCGTCCCTCTTTAATTTACAAAAATTACCCTTTACCCAAAATGGAAATGTTTTTATACTTTTAAAATAATAGGACCCACTTGTTATACTCACAACAACTATCCACTCACTATTCTCTACACCTCACTTTCCCTCTCCTACCCAACTATCTATACTCACAACACATCAACTTTTTCTCTTTCTTCTTAATTAATGTGCCCAACACAATGTTTTTATACTTTTAAAATAATGGTGAAACTGGAATAGACCTGAAACTGGAATGGACTTTTTATACTTACAATAGGTATTATTGTAATTAGACGTACTCCCTCCCGCCCATTTTAAACTTTAAAAATTTCCATTTTGGATTTCCCATTTTAAACTTCAAAACCTAAAAAGGTAAGTTTTTTATACTTCTTTATTTGTGGGCCCCACATGTCATACTCATAATAATTACCCACTAAATATTTCCTACCCACTTTCTCTCTCTTTACCAAACCATCTACACTCACAACACATCATTTTTTTCTTAATTCTTGAACTCAGATGTTTTTTGAAGTTTAAATTGGGACGGAAGGAGTATGGTATAAGTATAATATGTAATTTAATCAAATATTAAAACATATGGGTTGGGCCGATCCGGGACGGGTATTCAAAAAGTGTTACCAAACCCGCCCCCTCGGGCCGAAATGTCCCGAAAACGGGTCGAGTTTGGAGAAATTGCCATCCCTACTCAAAGTCCTTACCTAAAATGGCAAAAGATAGAACATAATGAATAGTGTTTTGGACAATTTTGTCCTTGTAATTGTTATATAAAAAACCCAACACTTTACTAACTTTTACTCGCTTGCATTGTGAATAGTGTTTTAAACAATAATTATAATAAATTCATTCAAATGCACAGTAGTTTGGGATTATTTTTATTTTTATTACTTTTTTTTAGTAGTAATAGCTAATCATCTTGGGAGAGTTGGAACTGAGGACTGTATTAAAGACCAATTTCAAATAGTATGTACAAAAATCAGTTTTTCTATACATGCCTCATTTTTTCTTTGACTAGCTAAAGGCTTTTGAATAATCGAATATTCCCTCCATGATAATTCAAGATCTCAAAATGTAAACATAACAATTCTTTAAAAAACACATGTTAACATAACAAGTGCCTCTAATCAATAACTAGTCTAACACCCGTGCGTTAAACGCACGGCCAACTTTATTTATAAATAACAGAAATAAATTTATATAGTCACTATAAATGTCTCATTTTATTTGAATAACTCTTAAAAAAGATCTTGAAAAAAAATAATAAAAAAAAACGATTTATTTATTGTTTTAGCTATACATAAATAATTTATCACCCAAAAAATATTCAACTTAAATTTCAATAAATTAATTATCTTAGTTTTTGAAACTACCTTCCCATGATTTTTATTTACCAATTTTTTTATGATAAATGGTTTGCCCCCTATAAGCGGGGTGATGCAAGCCCGTTTCTTCACTCATCAAGATCTGTCTCATGTGTGAGACTCTTCCACACAAAACTTCTTTTTTTTTATTTGTGAAAATTCACCTAAATAGCACTCATTGAAAAAAGATGATCAATAAAATTTCAGCTTATATATATATATATATATATATATATATATATATATATATATATATATATATATACATATATACAAAAAATCAACCAAACTTTCCCAAAATATACCATTTACTCTTTCCTTCGACTTATTGTTATTTGGAAAAAAAAAAGTTATAGTATTCAGATTTCATCTAATTATTATTTCAAATTAGTATAGTATTAATTATAATTATGTTCTTACAATAAACAAAAACTATAATTATGTTAAAGGAGAGAAGGGTGGGTGAGATGAGATAGATAAAAAATCTTGGGGTAGGAGGAATGAGAAGCGGTAAGATTGGATTCATTAATTAGAGATTGTCTCCCATTTTTAAATTTCCAAATAGTTAAAGTTACTATAATAACGATATGCTTAAAAAATATTAATGACTCCATTTAGAATAAAAAAGGCTTCTACATCAATAATGTAGTAGATTTGTAAAAACTATTAGAGCATGATAAAAAAATATTAGATATATATTTTTAACAAAACATATTAGATATATATCATCAAAATATATTTTTGCAGATACGTTTGTACAATTAAGAAATGTAAACTTTTGACTTGACTTTTATATGCTAACAATTGGTTGATCTAGTAATATTTGAAAAATAAAAGTCAGAGAAAAATTAATAAAAACAAATGATGTGTATGTATAATTAATTGGTTATTTAAATTTTTAGGGTATTACACAACTTTTTAATAAAAAAATATGTGTAAATAGTAGAATCCAATATAATGTATCAAGTAATTTGTCTGTTAAACTATTAATGACGGTATTTATAATGTGGAGCCTTATTAATGACAAACAGAAATGGTTTTTTTGGAATTTATAATATTTATATGGGATCCCTATTTATATTTGTGACAATTAAAATCAGAGCTAATGTACCTAGTCAATATATAGTCCATGTTAGAGTTTTGGAGGGAAACTGAAATAGAAAGGGGCTCTAATGACTTGAGCCTTTATATATATAAATATACTAGTACTTGTGCCCGTGCCAATGGCACGGTGACTGTAATGACATCAGGCAAAACACTCTTCAATTACGGTATTCCTATGCCCTAAAGAAGCAAATATCATACAACACTGTTCCTAAATAAGAGACCATGTTCAAATCCAATGTTAATCCATAATCTGAACAGGATTTGGGGTTGGGGTAACCACTGTGAACTGCTGTGGGGAGTGCGATGAATTTAAGCCGTACGCTCTTTGGAACAAACAGGCACCGATCTTGTTCACATATGATTTGCCAAATGAACCACATTTTGTGTCCCAGTTACTTGAGTTGCATGCCTCTTAGAGGTGTTGACCTTTCCACTGGACCGAAAATTTCATGTGAGCATACACAATTCAATCTGATTTAAGAAAATATGTTGTTTTTAAATCCATTGATAAACGTGAAATTGCAAAACTTGCCATTTTGGGCGTCCCATAGAAATTGCAAAATCCATAATAGGAAAGTTTTAACTCACTTGCACACTCACATCCACTAACCCACTAACTATTCTCTACCCCACTTTCTCTCTCCCACTCATCTATCAACACATCACCTTTTTCACTTTTTCCCTTAATTCTTGTGCCATAATTTTTTTGTGCAATTTCCACCGGGACGGAGGGAGTAGTATTTATATTCAACCAACCCCACTATTTAACCCCACTCATTCTCTCTCTTCATTTTCCACCACTCATTTTATTCAACCAACACTTCTATTTACCCCACTTATTATATCTCTTCATTTTCTACCACACATTCACTACTTTCTCTTAATTATTGTGCCCACTGCTCTAGTCCTACTTGTGTTGGGACGGATGGAGTATATGTTAATTATTGGTCTTATATGTCAGTTATAAAAGTTTAACCGAGATTTGACCGAATAATATTATTTTTTTTAAAAAAAGTTGACGGATGGAGTATATGTTAATTATTGGTCTTATATGTCAGTTATAAAAGTTTAACCGAGATTTGACCGAATAATATTATTTTTTTTTAAAAAAGTTGACAAAACTGGAAAAAAAAAACTGATTCTTATATATGTTAATTATTGGTCTTATATGTCAGCTATAAGAGTTTGACCGGGATTTGACCGAATAATATTATATTTTTTTCTTAAAAGTTGAAAAAAAAATGACTCTTATATGATAATTATTGGTCTTATATGTCAGTTATAAGAGTTTGACCGGGATTTAATCTGTTGGTCCCAAAGGGCAACAAGGGTATAGAACCTCTAGAGGGGGGTGAATTGCGGTCCAAAGTTTTTCGAAAATACCCTTGAAAATCAATCGAGTACTTATCAGTTTGGTCAACTACGGTTTAAAACACTTAAACCGAACTGATAAAATGCACAGCGGAGTTTTAGCGGTTTGGCCAAAAGGATAGTTAAAGAGTTGGACGGTTTGACTCGGGTTGAAAACACTATGATGCACCCGATAAGTTCAACTTGATGATCAAAGAAAAACACAATTCATATTTCAAGTCATTTCGTATATGGATTAAGTTATAGACCACAAACGAGAAATATAAATAACAAGACAGAAAGTAAAGATCAAACACACAATTTGAAGAGGTTCGTTCTTGAATGAACTACGTCCTCTACCTAGATGGTTAGTCTAGGATTTTCTAATAGTTACTAGACTTGTATTAATTTAGAGAAGTATATAATCTATGTGATCATATACATTGGGTGTGTGTGTGGAAAGAAATCGAATGCTCTAAGTATCTAAATGATGGTTGAGCAAATGAAGAACTTTCTGTGTAAAGGCTGAGTATGGAATGGTTGAAAGGCTTGAAGCTTGATGAAGGAATTCTGGGTTTGCTAAGGAGATGTTTGAAGGTATGAATTTCTGGGTTTCAATCTTCAAAGCAAACTTGAATACTTGGGAATATTTCTCTTGAAGCTCAGCAACCTTCATTGTTGATGAATGAATGCTATTTATAGGCAGTGCACCCTTGTGACCGTTTGACAAAGATTTGAATCCAATCTGGAGGGTACAGTGCTGTCGAAATCCCATTGGTTGAGCTGTCATTTTCGTCCTTGGTTTTGTCTTGTAGTCCTAGGTAGTTGTAGCACCACTACTTGACATCCGTCATTTGTTGCAGAAAAGGACTAACGGTAAACAATTCAAATTGCTTGGACAAGACCGACATTCCTTGCAGAAAGTCCAAGTTAACTCGGAGTTATTTTGACAAGACATAACACATTCCTTTACGGTTGAAAAGGGAATGTTTGTCTAAGGAATAAATGACATTCTTGAATTCTTCAGTAATGATCTGCGGTTCCACCAGGCATAGGAGCGGTTCCAAGGATGAACTTGATGAGCGGTTTCATAAGAAACCGAAGCACGCGGTTACATGATTGCGGTTCCATCAAGTTGTCATCAGCGGTTCTAAGAGAGACTTGAAGAGCAGTTTCATCAAAGCCACAGAATGCGGTTTGATGAAAAATAAGCAACTCCATGCTGGTGGTTCTAAGATAGCACGAATGCGGTTTGAAGACTTTAACCGTTAAGGGTAAACCGAACTATATCTCAGCCTAGACAAACAAAAATCTAGAAATGAACTTATCTAAAAATTGAAGTATAACTTCATTACATGCGGTCCTAAAGTCCATAAAAAGACACGTGGCATGGATCAATCAAATCAAGTGGGTGTACTAACAATGAATCCTAACAATCTCCCCCTATTTGATTGATGCCATTACCACACTATGATAATAGCAAAACATTGTACTTAGTAAAAACATGTCCGAAATAAATTTTCATGAAACTGCATGTCCCAAGTCAATGCACACACTATGCTAAATCATAGATTTCTAATCTATCAAAAATAAAGGAAATGAAGAACAGATAGAAAAGAAATACATTCAGATGTATATAAAATGATATGATTTTAAAAGATATGCATGTTTAAACTGAATGTTTAAAACAAAATGCACTTAAAAATATTTTGCATGAAGAATATAGTGCATGAGTTTTGAAAAATGCAAGCATTGTTCCACAAACAAGCAGTTTGAATAAACAAGGTTTTGGAAACATAATGCCATGCAATCATTTTCATTATAATTCAATCATAAAGGTTTGAAACTTACGAAGTAGGAAAAATAATGAGAGAAGAAAAAGACTAAGATATAAAATCTAGTCTATTTCATCAGCAACAGAAGGAACCCTTTCTTCTGCAGCATCCTCTGCAAAGTTGTCTTGTGCGGCTTGAGCATCTTCAGCAGCAAGTTCGGTTACAGCAACATTCATTGACCCGGAGGCATGAGCGGTTTCAAACACAAAGTCTGCTGCACGAAGCCGAACTTTAGTTGGTTCATTGATCTTCTTTTCAATACCAGCAGTTTGCTTGACCAATTTGCCGGTTCTATGCAAGATGAGCTCTGAAGAATCAAAGGCATATTTTGCCAGGATATCAAGCTTTTCTTCTATGGAGTCCATTCTTGTGTAAACTGCTTGCTGCCTTAAGGAATACATTTCATGGTTGGTTCTGACCAAATCTTGGAGAGCCAGTTGATTCTCAAGAATGATATTCAACTTCTCATTTAACTGCTGCTGATTGGATCTATCATTTACTCTCTCCCCCTTAGTGGCATCAAGATCAGATTGGATTGTAAGGAGGTGAGAGTCAAACCGAGTGGCTGAAGTCTGCTGATGAAACTGGATATTCCTAACCTCATCTATCAAATCAGCGGTTGAGGCATGAAGAGACAGAAGAGGATAGGATGGAACTGAAGAAGGAGGTTCACCAGAGGGGGTATAGTCTGGTATAGGCTCATCATCATCATCAGAGATGGAGATGGCATTATCGGTTTGATGGGAAGGAGAAGAATACATTTTGGCTTTGCCTTTAAGAAGAGTATGTGCATCTTCTAATGACTCACCCATTAAAACCCTAAGGGCGGTTTCAAATTCAATGGGGTCAAACTGCAAAGAATGTGAATAAGGAACAAGTGCAATTTGAGCAGGAGGAAAGGGAAGGGGACAGAATGTCCTATTCTGATCAATGGTTAGGAAAATTGACGGAGAAGGAACAAGGAACAGTCTATACAAATTAGGAATGCATAAATAGTTAAAGTATAGAAAGAATTGGGAAGCAAGAGTAGGGTCATTCATGACCTGATAAAAGTTAGTACTGGGGGCCCTAAAGTCCAAAGCCCAACTTTAAAAACTAATATTGATAATATTATAATAATGTATTAATAAAAATAATTAAACATTAATATAATCAAAAATTGCTTTTATCTATATCCATATAAAGGCTCAAGTCATTAGAGCCCCTTTCTATTTTAGTTTCCCTCCAAAACTCTAACCTAAACTATATTATGGCCAGATACATTAGCTCCAATTTTAATTGTCAAAAATACAATCATTACAAATCCCAAAAAGATCTCTTTCTCAATTTTTCTTTGTCCTTAATAAGTCCCAGCATAATGAATACCAACATTAATAGTTTAATAATTAATTGATACATTTACATTGGGGTTTACTATTTACACATTTTTTAATTAAAAAAATTGTGCAAAAAACTAAAAAAATTAACTAACCAAATAATTATGAAACGGTAGTTACATACACATCATTTGTTTTTATTGATTTCCTCTGGCTTTTATTTTCAAATATTACTCGATTAACCAATTGTTAGCATAGAAATGTCAAGTCAAAATATTACATTTTCTAACTGTATAAACGAATCTGCAAAAATATATTTTGATATATATATATATCTAATGTGTTTTGTTAAAATGTATATCTATTTTTTTTACCCTGCTCTACTAAATTTTTACAAATCTACTACAGTATTGATGTAGTAGCATTTTTTTTCTTCTAAATAGAGTCATTAATGTTTTTTAAGCATATCGTTATTATAGTTCTCTTAAAAGCTGAAATTTTAGTGACCATTTTTTTAAAGAGTAATAATATAAGTTTAAATTTGAATGAGTGTTATTTAGATGAACTTTCACAAAGAAAAAAAAAACAGAAAAAAAAAGAAAAGAAAAGAAAAAAAAAGTCTTGCGTGAGACGGTCTAACACATGAGACGAGTCTTGATGAGAAAGGAAACAGGCTTGCACTTCCCCGCTCATAGGGGGCAAACCAATTACTCTCTCAACGAGACCCGTCTCACATGTGAGAACGTCTAACACAAGTTTTTATCGTAAAAAATTGATAAATAAAATCATGGGAAAGTAGTTTCAAAAACTAAGATAATTAATTTATATTGAAATTTAAGTTAATTTTTTTTGGGTAATAAATTATTTATTTATAGCTAAAACAATAAACAAATGGTTTCTTTTATTATTTTAGAATATTTTTTAAAAAGGCTATAAGATACATTTTTTTAAGAAAAACAATTTTTTTAATAGTTATACAAATAAAATGAGACAATTATAATGATTATATTATTTTATTTTTTCATTTATAAAAAAAAAATGGCCGTGGGTATTTGTTAGACTAGTTATTATTAAAGGTCATTTACCGTAACAACTATTTAGGAGATTATTTTTTCGGATTTCATCAGCAAACACTATCCTAGAAAAACAAATACGTAGTACAAGTTTTTGAAGTTTCCGGCGGGTCGGAGGGAGTACATATTTTTAATATAAATACTTAACCTGCGACCTACCTACTGTGTATTGGATTGGACGTAATACATCAAAATGATGATAGAAATAGTACTCCCTCAAGCTCGAACCTTAAATCGGGACGGAGGGAGTATAAAAGTATACACAAGTGCCTTTTGGATTTTTTATTTTTATTTTATTATTATTATTACATTTTATTTTAGTAATAGCTACTCACCTTAAAAGTTAGAACTGAGGACTGTATTAAAGATCAATATCAAATAGCATGTATAAAATATAAGTGAGTCAGTTTTTCGATATGCCTCATCTTTTCTTTGACTAGCTAAAGGTTTTTGAATTATCATTCCCTCTATGATAGTTTAAGATTACAAAATGTAAATATAACAATTCTTTTTAAAAAATGTTAACATAACAAGTGCCTCTAATCAAAATCTTGTGAAATGTGTTTCTTTTCGTTAAATTCAAACGGGTCTTCGAAAGTACCCAGGTCATTTTGTTGGTGGGGGTGGGGTGGGGTGGGGAGGGGGGTGTTGGTGGTGGGATCATGTGATTGATATACTCAATCTTGTGGAAGTCTTTCTTTTCTTTTTTTTTTTTTTTTAATTTGATTGATTAATTTTATTATACACCATAACCAAGGTAATTTACCGTAAAGATCTATACTAAATATTGCATTCAAGAAAAGTGTGTTGCCAATTCCAGATTTTGTCGTCAAGACTCATCCCTGGTCGACGGATGAAGATGCGCTGAACACTGATTCCAGTAACTGATTGACTGCGTAAAGCATGGATGACGGTCATTATTAATCGACTAACCCACCCGAATAATAATGAACCAAGTTACAAAATGAAAACTATATAATTTAACCAAATTTACAATTATCAAGGGCCAAGATATCATACTCCTACCAAATTCAACTATGCTCTTTGAGCAAATAAAAAAAACAAGAGATGAATCCCTCATTTTTCTCTTCTTATAAACTCCCAAAGGAAGGCCTTCTCTGGGCATACTTTATTAAGAATTGCCTCTACTTCTTGCCCCATCTTCTCTCCAGGCTCAACCCCAGCACATTCATGCATTTGCTATAACCACAAAAAACAAAGTTATAAGGAAACAATATTAACCCTAAAAGTTCCAATATGCCCAAGTAAAAATTAAATGAATGCCCAAGAAAACTTGTATTACCTTCATCAACCACAAGAAATATGTAGCAGAAAACTTTACTTGTGATTCATAATCCTCAAATATGTCATCGGTAATAGTTTTGCAGGAACGGACAAATTGTAATTCATCATCCATGAACAAATCAATGCCTATCCTGATACTGTGACTAGGATGATCGGATACGTTAGAAGCATCTTGTGCGAAATGCTTTATCCAACAAAGGGAGAGGAAACGGCGATAAAGCCATAGGGCCTGGCAATTGCAATACGACACTACCATTATTAGTAAACTACTCCCTTTGTCCCGGAAAGTTTGTCTCATTTGACTTTTTATGGTCAACACAAATGAATTTTGACCAAACATTGATGTTGATCTAATCATCCTAGTCAAATTCTAAAAATTGTAGTAATTCATAAATCATTAAGAGATTTATCAATAACAATTTCTAGAATTTTATTGTGATCATTAGATTAACAACAATGTATAGTCAAAGTTAACGTGAGTTGACCATAAAAAGTCAAATGGGATAAACTTTTCAGGGCAAAGAGAGTATTATAATAAAGAAATACATCTGGTGCAAAAATGCTTTATCTTTCCTCATTCAACGTTGATAAATAGTTGGGAAAATGTTGCAATGGAGAAAGATTCGTGATTGTAGTGTTTCTATGCCTTACACAAGTATAGAACATACATACCTCTCTCCCAATGTAACGCCTTATCAACATTGCATCCCAATCAAGCTCATCCTGCATACCAGTGCAGGATTAGGACAAATTTGGTCCCTGAAATTTGTTTTTTTTTCTCTCGTACAGTCACTGTAATATCACTGCTCCTAATTTTGAGGAGACAAGATAAAAACCTTCCACATTTTACGAAGTTCCAAATTACGGCTGGCACATGCATTCGTGTCTTGGGTATGCCATGAGTCCTCCAGCATTCTGAGCATTAACCGCTGCCAAATAGTCAGAAAATCGAGCGTCAGGAAATAGTATAATCAAATTCAATGAAAATCCAATTTCAAACATTTGTAATATTTTGTTTGAGAAGCAGATAAAGAGAAACTACACTGGTTTCATGAATTTGACTTCTCAGTACAGATTCCACTAACAGTACACAAAAATATCTAATGTAACATTATACATTGCATTTATAAACACAAACCCATGAAAACTATAGTTAGGCTTGAACCCCATGCCTGCACTTTTCAGGATCATGGGAGAGACATCTCAACTAATACTCCCCCTGTCCCGAAATGATCATCTCATTTGCCATTTTTCATTGTCCCAAAAAGTTCTTCCCGTTTTTACAATTTGGGCTTATGAACACACAACATGGCTAGTGAAGCAAGTGTTCATATCCTTAAAAAGTTTGAATAGTCAAATGAGAAGATCATTTTGGGACGGAGAGAGTATATGGTTCTATTTCAATATGACTTTCATGCTTTTAATCGTTTAGTTATTAGTTTATCATTTGCTTTTATTCTTCTTCTATTTGTTGAAAAGATGCTCCAAGAAGACCTACAAGTTAAGGACTCAGTTTATATCTGCATTACTAGCTTTGAGTTTTCACAGTGTAGCAGATACACAGCAAATTTCAACTTAGACTTGTTTAAACTTCTTGATCAGTGGGAGTATAAACAGCATAACTTCTGATAAATACCATAAATCCAAGGAGCTTAGATTAGTCAGAAATGTAGAAGGAATAGAAGGCATTATCTCTGAGTCACTAGAGGGAAGAACGGTGTTGGAAAAAGAGTGTTCTAACCAAAAAATGCGATTAAAGAGTGGACTAGTGAAACTGAAACTGAATGTAAGATAAGCTATAGTCATCTGAAACTTAATGTAGAAAATCTTGATCCAGAGCCTTTTACCCTCTTGATGATAAGTATTTGAGTGTGGATTGGGGAGTAACAGACATGCGGGCCTGAACGTATGCAATGAGTTAAAGCAGCAGGTAGCTGCACCATCAGAGATCGGCATATTTTTTTGGGCAACTTTTTGTACTTTAAGCTTAAGGATAAGAACAGACAATAAGAATAAATATTTTGAGTTTTCTTATGATGATAAGAATGAGTAGATGGCTCTCGTAATCGGAGATTTTCCCCAGGCACTCTTCTTGGTTCATAGCTTACTGGATAATTGAGAGTACTTGCTGCAGTCTCAGGTACAGGCTCACCTCCACTTATCTCTTGGACCAAGAAGCAAGGACATGTTACATTTCCCTTATACTCCCTCCGTCCCAAAATGATCTTCCCATTTGAGTATTCAAACTTTTTAAGAATGTGAAAACTTGCTTCACTAGCCATGTTTTGTTTATGCACTTTTAGCCCAAATTGTAGAAATGACTAATGAGAAGAACTTGTTGGGACAATAAGAAATAGCAAATGAGAAGATCATTTTGGGACGGAGTGAGTAATTTTCACTGGGCCTCAAGTTACTAGTACGTTGTGAGTTGTGGCCTCTGTTACCCGGACTCTTCAAATATGTTGAAATACCTGTGTCCGATACGTATCGTGTCCGACACGACACCCGGACACCTGCTTTTTCGTTCGGATACGACAAGAAAAATTTGAAAGAAAAAAAGGAGTGAGTTGACTTCACTTATAAAGATTTTACAAATTTTAATGTTGCTTTACTTAATTATACAATATATCTTAGTAAAAAAAGAGTGAGTTGACTTCATTTATAAGTAAAGTATAAATAGTCTATTTATACTACTTTGATTTGTCCTGAAATAATGCTCATATCCCGTACCCGTGTCCAAATTTAGGACGGTGTCCCAGTGTCCAAAATTATTAAGAAAATTGTATCCGACACTAGGATCCGTATCCGTGTCGGATCCCGGATCCCGGATACCGTGTCCAGGTAACATAGGTTGTGGCTGCAATTCTGATCTTCAACAGAATCTAAAGCAGGTGAAAAGCATTGAAATTTTATGTACTCGTATTTTCAACTCTACTGAAATTACAAGCTCTTTTAAGAAAAATAATGGGATGCAAACTATCTTGCCCAATTTATCATCCCTACATGTGATTGGTTAAACTGTGACTCCTCAGCCCAAGTGATTCGACCTCTAACAAGTCACATGCTTCCACATAGATTGGGAAGAAAAATCAGGAAAAAAAGCTTGGATCGCTACCACTCCATTTGGAAACATATCTCACAGCCCATTGAGACAAAAAGAACAATTAATAGTTAAAAAGGGTACAGAAGGTCGAGCAATCTGTCCTTGGTTAAGGGGCCAAGCACACAGATAATTGTCCGTCTGCGCAAGTATTTCTGCAGGTGAAAAAACATAGGAGATGAAGATGGTGACTCACTGTTCGATAGTGAAAGCAAGAGTTATCAGCAACATGCAATCCAGCCCAATCTCGACATCTTACCATTTCGTTGAGGACCTAAATGCACCCACAAGGATTAATAAGCAGCAAGAACCACAAAAAGTAACTTTCAGAATCATGAATACCCAGGCAAAAATAATACTAGTATGAAGTACAAATATGACATAATTCTCGAGTAATATCAGCTGTCAAATAAAATAGGGCAGCCTTCGAGCTAATATCATTTTTCTAATATCTCTACATATAACAAAATGCAGCTGGAGATATTGAAGCTTAGACCAAAAAGATTTTAAATCTAACCTGACTTTCAGACATAAATGAAACTAACCAGCAACGGTGATTCCACGCACGATAGTTCATCTTTGATTTCTGAACAAGAAGAGAGAGATCAAGTTTAGAAGAAGTAAAGTCAAGCTGCCCATTAACAAAACACTTTGACTCAAACAGTTTCTTAGATGTGCGATTGATTCTTAGTTTCAACTTTCTGTTGGTGCAAATCTATGTATATGCATGTATGTATGTGCATTATCTGCCCAAAAGGCTTAAACGTAATAATTAAACACTTAAAATGGTGAACTAATGATAAGGTTTGACTTCTGGCATTTATATGAAGAAAAAGGAGAGTCGTCAATTCTGTAGTACTCAAATCCTGAACTGAAATTTAAACCTCAGCTAATCTTTTGACTAAATCAGATTCTTTTTCCACAATCTCTTGCAGATTTGAACACTTTCCCGCTATCATCTTGATCGCCCATCGCCTATAAATGATTGACATCAATAAAAATGGGCCCAACGAATGAGAAACAAGTAAGAAATATCATCACACTTGATCTATCCCTACACATGCAAGTGTACAACAATAAGGCAGTAACTCCAATATAACAGAGAGATAAAAGAACATCCACATTTGTACTCATAAGGCAAAGTTGTCATAATTTTAAAATGATTGAAACAAAGGTAGTTTCTTTCTTTGAAAGAGATGGGGGAGTTCTCTGAGTTGCGGGAGAGATAAAACTATGCTATTACTTTTTCCACATTAGTATACAAGAAATTCACTCCAAAACGTTACCTATGGCTCCACGCAGGCTCGCTCTTTGGTGCATATGAAAGAACTAGTTCTGATAGAAAGAGTTCATCAACATAAAGCAAGAATTGTTGCTTCTTTGCAACAATCTCCTTCCTACATAATACAACGTTAAGCAATCATGAGCAACACAGATATTTTTAAACTGCAACATATTCCATCTTATAAGACAATTTTAGTTGTTTTTTATTTTCCTTTAGATAAGAAATAAATTGATGATTGGATGAAAGGAGAAGGAAATAAAAGAAGAAAGCTGAAAAGTCCATCAAACAAAAACAGAAGGAACCCAAAGAAAAGAAAGAAGTAAAAATGAGATAGAGAAACAAAGCTCTGAAAACATTAGCCACGGAACGCTCCCCTTAAATATGCATGCCGAGAGAAGCCAAGAGAACAACTTTAAAAGAGCGACAATGACAAAGCTTGATCTCAGAATATTCTGGAGCTATGCTCCGTCCTTGCACCATAGATTAGTAAAAAAAAACACATTGACCCACTACAGAACCATACTCATATTTCCCAACCTCTAACCCGTAAACAAAGAAGGTCATCATTAGAAGCTGAGCAAATCCTGGATTTCCCAAACACCCCAAAGAGATTGTGCCAGAGATAACGAACACCTTAACAATGAGAAATAAATACTCATGATTTCTTAAAAGCTGAGCGTATGAAAAAACAAAGACCACAAAAAAGCTCTATTCTTTAACAGAAGCCGAGCATTCCAAATAAAAGAAGATAGATGACAAGTAGATGTATTTATAGAGCTGGTAAGATGAGAAAGGACTGCCAAGAGTAATGACCAGATAGCTTATAAAACCCAAGCCCAGTAGTCAGAGCCCAAGGAGAGACGCAGCTGTGCAAGAGAGATACGTAAGGAGAACTTTATCCTCTCTAGGTCATTAATGCGGCAAAAGAAAGAGACTCAAGAATTATTCCCGACCCCTGACTATAACTCTAAAATAGGGTTATTAAGGTGACGTAAGAAATCAAAGACCCAAGAATTACTCAAATGCAAAAAACCTTTGATGCCATTATCCACTGATCATAATAGCCTAAAGCATTCATATAGAATTACAATAAGCACTTATCCAAAAGATCATGTTTGCTACATGGAACAAGCATACATGAGGTGGACTCTGATCAACATCATTTCACTCCCAACTGTTGTACTGCAGCTCTAGAGATTAAGTTGCCCACGCTTTAGACATCATATATTCCTATACAGGGCTATAAGATCAACATTAGATGTCATTTGGCCAAAGGGAATATCTACACTCAATAAACAAATCGATGCACATTCAACCGGACTGGAAACAAAAAACCAGACAATCCAAAACGTAGCTATGGATACCGAACAGGGTATTCACACTAACTACGTAGTGTACACTCAGAGACTTAAATAACATATATGTCAGAAAAGGGCGGGCGGGATAGTTCATTCACATTTTTCGACCAAGAACGCTCACTTGAATTTGAAAATCCGGCGCGCTCCTGGCCTTTGTCTCAGCAACACAAAACGAGGGTTTCGCTCGTTATAGGACTTGACCAAACATCTCACGACACTTGGTTGCTTACCGTTGGTGTTATCTGGGAGCAAGTGCATATATGTCTGTTATGTGAAATGGTTTATTTGAACTTTCCATATAATAGAACAAAAACAGACGAAAATAATAGGGTTAGAAAATATCGGCTAGAAAGAACAAAAGATAAATAGAAATGTTATACAGATACACAAAATGGTACCTAGAATTCCAAGCAGTGCCAAAATCACTGCTTAGCAGCAACAGTGCCCTGCTATGCTTCATAATGTCACTTTCAAAACTGTCTGAGGATGAAGAGCAGCTGGAGACATTCATATTCGCATGACCACCTTTCGCTGCATACAAGTTGTTCAGCATTTTATATTGCTCACGTGAAGCTATAAACGCATGTTTAGCAGCTTTGTACAGTGAGTGAAGAGCCTCGGTTGAGATGCCCAATTTATGATCTTTACTCCAGAAAACCATATCAGAAGGATTGACTTCTGATAGAAGTGATTCAACAATCTCATCACCTGATTGACCCGCAGTTCTAAGAGAGTGGAGAGAACGAG
Source organism: Campanula takesimana (assembly GCA_026119855.1). NCBI lineage: Eukaryota > Viridiplantae > Streptophyta > Magnoliopsida > Asterales > Campanulaceae > Campanula > Campanula takesimana. The sequence continues at coordinate 162,969 of JAOWBW010000756.1, read as the reverse complement.
CCCCAGAACTTTCACTCAGTGCAATCAACTGGGATGGATGAATGAATCCCACTTCGTCACTGCATGCAAAAACAAGACTCAAGATAGATCCAAGAATCTGAATTTCATCGATTTTGTGTATGTCCAACTATTACTCTCTATCTAGACATCATCAGACACTTTGAAAATGATGCCCATGAGTTTTAATCATAGATTTAGTAATACTCCTTCCGTTCCAAAATGAGTGTCCAACTTTTTTACATGGTTATGAGCAAAACTAGACGACTCATTTTCGCATGGAGGGTAATTTTTTTTTTTTTTTCTGAAACTGCATCTTTGGTTAAAGAGGCGAAATTTGGAACTAAATAGTGTTCCACCAGAAAAGTTTGATCAAATAATTCAGCAACATTGCAGAAATATCTTTTTATGGCTAATAAGGGTAACAATCTCAACATGTGATTTCTAAATTTTCAATAAAAAAGTAAGACCGTAATTCCAATTTTAATACGAAAGAAATTCAGCAGATTTCTGACAAATTGAATTCAAAATCCAATAATTTCCGTCAAATAGGCACATAAATAAGAGAATCTAACACAGTATTACAGAAAGGGTAGGACTTACATGAAAGGATCTGATTGCAATATAGACTCCAATTGATAGAGGAGATCGAACGCTAACGGCTTGGTTTGAGTCATACTTGATTTGAATTGAGGTATTGAGAGAAATGGAGAGCAATCATCGGTATCAACCCACCTCCTATTCTGACTGAAAAAAACAGACCATTCGATTTCAAATTGGTTCGATCAAGCCGCTGAGTATAGTAAACTGTATGAACAACTAATCGTCGAATCGGCACTCAAAATTGGAATTGATTGATCAACCGTTAGATTTTGGATCTCAAAGCTTCTAAATCAAGCATACAAGCTAAAGCTGTTATGGCGGTTGCTCACTCTTTGGGCTATGAACTTATTTGGGCATGGATGGACAGTTGAACCTCAGCCAGTGGATGCGATGGGAATGAAATGATTATTTTTACCTCTTTACTAGTACTCATGCCCGTGCCGCTGCACGGTGACAGTACTGACACAATGACATATGATAAAATTCAAGAATTCCATCACATTTCTTTGATTGGAATAATTTAATGTACTTCTATACTCCTTTCGTCTCATTTTGAATGTCGCTATTAAAATGTGTGTTTTACTTGTTTGTAAAATGATTGTACCATAGTTAAATAAACTAAAAAGGTTCTCATATTTTAAAATGCGACATTTATTTTGAGACATATTAACAATGAAAGTGCCACGTGCATTATGGGACGGAGGGAGTTATATTTCCTTCTTTCTAATACTAAAATCTAACCAAAACTGTAACGACCCAGATTTTCATAATGTAGACAAATCCATAAAAACATGGAAATACCAATAGTTATCTTACAAAATCCCACTTAAACAGCCCAACTGCTAGTCTCAAACCATCAATTCAACAATAAATGCGGAAGCGAATTAAATGCTAAGTCTTCAAAGCCAGTACAACCACTAGCTAAACAAAATAAACCATAAGGTCTTAATATAACTGACACGGACAGCTTCATCTAGCGATCCGTCTACCTCTTTAAGTCGTTACCTGAAAAAGATTATTAGAGAAAGGGTGAGCGAACAATGCTCAGTAAGTTCATACGGACTTCTCCGATAGCTAAGGAGAAGTGACCGAAAGAACGGACTCAATTGATAATTTCAAAGATCGGACATTATTTAAAATACTAACTGCATGTAACGAATGCAGTTAACTATTCAAAGATTTGTGGTCCTAATTCCATTCCGTCAATTCCAAGTTCCAAACACCTTTTCAGGGTGTCACACATTTTCAGGGTGTTAAGTGAATAAGAGACCTTACACCTTTTCAGGGTGCTCCCTTATTTAGAGTTCTCATGATAATCTAGAGTTCCACAAAGTCTAAGTTACACGTAGTTAACTAGACTTATTTCCATTAGTCCGTTTCCTAGGACCGTTTCCACATTAGTCCTTTTCAGGGACTATACAGCTACACCTGTTGCAATTAGATATAGCATACTTTCCAAAATAGTGTTCCCTAAACGAGAGCACATGCAAATTCAAATGTTCTAAGATTCCCTACGACCAAAACACGTCATAGGTAAGAAATACAAAAGACGTTCATCAACGTAGAGTTCAAGCGCTATGGACCATATAGCATTCATGAAAGAATTATAGAGTTCCAATGAATAAAGAATTCAAGATACTTAGGAACGTAATCCCTTACCTTGCTAGCGTTGACTTCTAGCGGGTTCTTGCGTACGCAAAGATACTACTTTTAGGGCAAGAGCAATATTTAACCCCGTCCCCCAACTTCATTTTCTATCTTTAACCTTATGAGTTTATTTATTAAACCCCTTTTTAAGGTCTTTCTTTAGTTTAGGGTTTACATTACCCTTCATAACTTTCCCAACATACCCTTAGGTTTTACGTAAAAGTCTACTTTCAACCCAAATGTCTTAAGTTGACTTAATTTCATGAAAACACTATTCACATCGTTGACTTTCACTATTCCAGCATTGACTTTACTATTCATAGTTTGACTTTCACTATTCACAGTTTGACTTTTACTATTCACAGTTTGACTTTCCCTATCCCAGTTGACTTTCAATATTCCAGTTGACTTTTCACACACTTGGAACACCATGAACACACACACACAAAACCCTAATTTACAAACCCTAATTTGTGACACACACTTTACACACACACACACACACACACTCTCGGCATACACACAATGCACACACACACTGCACACACACACAAACACACACACTGCCCAAACACACACACTGCACACACGCACTGCACACACACTGCACACACACGCACAAACACACACACATAGACACACACACACACACTCCACTGCCGCCAGCCGCCGCCACCGCTGCTGCCGCCGCCGTGGTGGTGGTGGTGGTGGTGGTGGTTCATGCATGCATGTCTATTCCATTCCAACTTCCTCCATTAAAGAGGTTTTCAAAGATTAATAATAACCCTAGTTTTATCACTTTAGGGTTAGGGTTCTAAGTTTCGTTTCAAAATTCCTAGGTGATACCCAACCCAAGAATTAATATTTAGAGATGAGGGAATTACCTTCGAAAGGGGGGGGGGGTTGAATCTTCTTCTTCCTCCTCTCTTTCTCCTTCCTTCTCCTTCTTCTCCCTCTCTCGGTTCTCTCTCTCCCCGCCTCCTCTCTCTCTTTCTTTAGGGTTTGTGGTTGACACAAAATAGTAGGGAGAGGGTTAAAGAGGATTTAAATACTTAGGGTTCTCCTTTTCCTATTCCAAAAAGGTTTTCCAAAGTTTGACTAGATTGGGCCCTTCTTTACTAGCCCAATTCATTAATTATTTAATGAGCCCGATCACAAAGCATTTAATACAAAAGAAAAGAAAGAAATAATAATAATAATAATGGCCAAAAAGGCCGGTTATTACACCAACTATCAAAGTTGGCATTCTTTTGGCCAAACGCAATGACAATAACACAAAGACTAATACTACTAATTAAACCTTTAAGAATTTGGAAGAGGTTGTCCTCTTAAGAATGAGACCAGCTGTTGCAACGTTGCACTTCGCATTGGACATTGGCACTTCACGACCTGCCTATCTCACTGTTGCAAATGTTAGGGCCCTTCATATGTCTTTGTAGCACCCTAAGTTTGTTGTTAATATCAACAGGGATCCTAAACATCTTCCACACTCATTCCCCACTGCATATATGGTATAATCATCACGCTTAGAAAGTGAGACTATCCATATCTATCCTCAAAATATATTTTTCAATGGAGCAGTCAAAACTCCTTTTTTTTAAAAAAAGTACTGAACTGATTGGTACTTGATAAAAGAACATCGACAACAATTGTGTGATGCAACATTTTAAAAAATTCACGTGTGAATAGCACTCGCATTAGCATATACTGATCTACTAAGAAACACTTATAATTGTGGGGAGTGCGGCAACAACGACAACAACTCCATGTTATGTGTCTATTTCCACCACTTCCCGTTGTTCCCCCATCAGAAACTCCTCAATTGCCTTTTAATAGTTTTCAAGGAAGTCACAGTTGGGAATGTTAGGTACTTAGTGCAATTCTCAAGTGAACAGACAGATAGTGAGGGTGATTCGTATATTATTGAGAACGCATTAGGATGACTACATACAACAAATTAGAATGCTGAATAATTAGGGTATTAAACTGTAACGACCCAAACTTTTCAATAATAATAATTATCCATAAACTGGGAAATCCTAAACGTTAAACACAAATTCAAATCCAACGTTCACTTGTAACGGCTAGAATATCTAACCACCCTTCAAAACAGTGCGGAAGCATAACTATAATTCAAACTTCAACAGCTAGTACAACCTACTAGCTCTAACATAAAACAAAACAATTGACTTAAACTTTTCGATTGAACCACGGACTGTCCTTCCTTGCGATCCAATCATTCCCTCTACTCTTTACCTGGGGGAAATAATATAAGAAGGGGTGAGCGAACAATGCTCAGTAAGGTCCTACGCCACCCCTTCGGTTTCTAAGAAGGGGTGACCTCAAAGAGTGTATCAATAATCAATTTTCAATGAAAAGAACTTATTAAAAATCCAACAATATTTTCCAATGTAAAGAAAGGAATTATGGCTCAATTTAATATTCAATGATACCAATGTCAAATATGATCACTTAATATTATTCTTGTCAAATTCGATGTTTCAATATATAACCCTAATAAGGGTTTCAATGGTCAATGTATCAATATTTCGGTATATCCGGATAACCTATATAACCACAATTTCAGTGGTGTCGATATCGATGGTTAATGCCACATAGGCATGTCATGAACTAACCCTCATGACCGGGTGTCAATAGTATATCAATAATAACCCACAATTAAATGGGTGTCATTAAGTGATCATTCTTTTATCAATGAGGTTCTTTAATTGACCAAGAAATCAATGTCAATTTAAGATAGTTTCAAAGACGAAAGCACTTGGAGGGAATTCCAATTAAAAGTTACCGGCCATAGCGGTAATACAATAATTACTCTAGGAATTGAGGGGCAATCGATAACTATATACAATAAGACTAAGAGACGTAAATCCCTTTGATGGAAAAAATTTCACTGTAATAAAAACCTTGCAAGTGTACAAGTCACCGAAGTAGCAACGTACAAACGTAAGGGTCGAACCACAGAGACTTGAGTGAAAACAAGTATATTTAATTAATGTAAAAGTATCCAGGGGTTTTTGTTTGAGAATATTTAACTAAACTACTAATGCAAGAATTTAAACTAATATTAAGAAAACAATTAAAAAAGAAGGATTTATCAAGGATGACAAGGGATTCACGGATTGGATTCACAAATACCTTCACTTTATGCTATGCTCATAATAATAAGATCAACCTCATTCTTGGGTTTGTTCACTTTAGTAAGAATTGGGACGGTTCGGTCGCCGGATTGCAATCCTTTTATTTCTTTTGTATTATACTTTCCGCTAGGTCTACACAATATGCAAGAAATTCATGAAGCACTCAAGAACATATAAACCTAAATCCTTTTGACTTCCGCTAGGTCCTCAATTGAATTTAATCATCAAAACAATGGTCAACGTATTATCACCCACGCTAGTGCAGTAATAAATACCCAATAATTCTAAAGTCAATTTATATCTTAACATATAATTAAAACTAAAGAATTTAACATGGAGAATATTTTGATGAACAAGAATTAATATTGAATGGAAAAATTAAATCTATAGCATAAAGATCTAGTATTTGCTACTACCAATCCATGAATCTTGAAATTTAGCTACTCGTATTCATAACAAAAGAAACAAGAAAAATAATAAAGAACATCAAAACCTGGAATAAATTGATGAAAATCTTGATATAACTCTTGAATCCTTGAATAAAGTATATCTAAAATATTGTGGATGGAATGTTATATTTATACTAGGGCTAAGGAGGTGTAAAAATTAGGAAAAACTTAGGATTCCTTGTTGAAAAAAGAGAAAATAAGTGCTGATGGCCAGAATTCCCCAGGAGCCCTTGGTATTTTTGGGTTTTCAGAAAAGCCCTCCGAAAATTCCCTAAATGTCCTCCAGAAATTCCAGAAAAGTCCCTAAAAATTTGTAAATTACTGAAAAGCCCATCATAATTTGGATAATTCCTCAAAGGTCCCTGAAAAATTCCTCTAAGGTCCTTGATGGGCGCCTGCCCACTTTGAGAGTGGGCGCTCGCCCACTTGATCAGCCCTCTTGGCAATTCGGGGCTCAAGTGCGTGATTTGTACATTTTACGCGTAAACTTCCGGAGGCCATAACTTCTTCATACGAACTCCGATTTGGGCGTGTAAACTATCGTTGGAAAGATCTTTTAGAGTACTATCCAATGGAATTGATTGATCAGAGGTAACATATCTTTATAATTATGTTCTGGTCCACTTTTTATCCTTCTTTTCACGCTTTAGCATACATGAATCCGTACATTCGTCCGCTCCTTCCCTATACTCATAAATACTCCAAAAACCATAAAAACACCCAAGGTTGAGCATCTAATAAGTCATAGAAGTATAAGATTTGGATGGGTAAAAATACATCCATCAAATACCCCCAAACTTATCTTTTGCTCGTCCTCGAGTAAAACAAAACAAATATAAAACTATAAAATTACAAAAACTAAAAACAATAAAAACAAATATTTTTGGGATGTTCTCAATACATATTGGATTTGTTATCCAAAAGTCTCAGGGTTCCTCACACAAGTGCCAATAAATAGGTACCATCATAGAACCAAATTGCAACACATACACACTACTAACTCGTTTGATTTTCCACCGCAGCATGATAGGATGAGTGATGTTGGTGATCAATGCGACCAAAATAAGATTAATTTATAGGATCACTTAAGTTAATGCTCTTATTCCACAAATGATGATGATATACGTAACCCAATCAAGGACACTCATAATCATGTATACACAGTTGTCAACCCGGTTACCGATATTGAAAGAACATATGGCATAAAGTTTTAAGCACAACAAACGTGCGGGGCTAGGTTCACGGTTACAAATGAAGGTAAGGACATACGAATTTAAGAAAGTGGACTAAGAAGTCTTCTACAATGTGTACATCCTCACAATTTGTTAAACTCTCCGCTCACCAAATTCCCACACTGTCTCACCCCCAAACTTGAACTTTTATATAATTACATGGGGTGAGATATGATTCCCTATTTCTTGCGGCCTAAATCATCACTTCAATACATTAAGGGGACAAGCTTTTTTTTTTTTTTGAAATTTCAAAATGTGTGCTTATTTAACCACTTTGCACACTACTCAATGATAACAATATTTTGTGCTTGCCCCTTCCTTTCATTACATGTACCATTTTCCATATCTTTGGCCATATACCAGAATTTCCCAAACCATTCTCCCAATTTCAAACCATAAATTCCCATCATTCCCTAATCCACTTCCTCGTCAAGGTGAGTTTAACTTATTCTAAGTGCAAAAGGGTAGGAAATCGGGTATCAAAAGAAGGTGAACGGCGGTCTTTAATGTGCCATTCTTTCATCCATTACTAGGCTCAAACGGGTGTTCTAGCGATGATTTTATTTAAGTGACTAGATAGAAAAAATAAGGCCAACAAAAGGGTTGAGAAAGAAATGTCATAAATACCGAATAACCTATTGACTTGTTATTGACAACCATGCAACGATGTTCTAGGGTCCCCGAACATACACCAAGTGATCCCATAAAATATTCTTAAGTTGATGACATGATCATGGGAAAAAAAAAATGTAAGTGAGAGGTGGTGAAATCATGCCTTTAGTAGTGTTAATGCAGTCCCAACTCTAGGTTAAACAATAGCACCCATAATGGCTAATAAAAACAAACCCTCGGATCATCACCGACCATGGCCAACATCCCAAAATATAAAGAGAACAAATTTTAAATTTTTCTATTTTTTTGGAGGGTGACAACTATATACACTCCCCTATAAACCCACAAACTCGGAGAGATGCCTACCCCCAAACTCAAAATATGCTATGTCCTTATAGCATAAGGAACTAAAGCATGCTTTGGGTTCGAAGGATGGCATGACACAACAAAATGATAAAATGAAATCAAAATAAATGTTACCTAGTTGGGTTGCCTCCAAATTAGCGCATTTGTTTAACATCGTTAGCCCGATGGTGGCCCCATTCCTATTTGGGGTGGAGATTGGCCACATTGACTTTGGCTTTTGCTTTTCTGCCTTTTGCCCACCTTAAGTGTTCTCGTGCATGAATGCCCACAATTGCCCACACATACTCTCCCTTTTTAATTAATTATGGGAGAACCCATCGGATCTTTGAGGCTCCCTTGTGCTTTTTCTTTTTCACTTTTGGGCTCTTTTCCTTCTTACTAGTACCTGTAGAACAAGAAGAAGCAAGAGTGGTACAAGATTTTATATGAGGCGCCGACTTCTCATTGAAGTGGCCTAGTGGGTGAAATGGGCCATCATTAGAATGGTTTTCGTCAGCCTTATGGGATATGGCCATGGCATGAACGTCCGCATTATCCCTAGTTTTCTCACCGCCATTCAACACACTCGCTAATTTCCCGATATCACTCTCATGCCCTGCTCATGCACGCACTCTCCTACCTCATCCATAAAATTACATGAGTCCTCATCAGTCAAAGGATGTTTCATAATGTCATGCACATGGATCTCTAAATGTTCATTAGCCACACACATTGATAATGTCCCATTCCCCACATTAATTATGGTGTTGGTGGTCGCCATGAATGGTTGCCCAAGCAATATGGGAGATTCACGGTGATTGCCAACATTATTAACAGTTTCAAGGACAATAAAATCAACAGGGACAATCAACTTGCCTACTTGAACTAAAACATCCTCCACAATACCCAACGGTCGTCTAATGGAACGATCAGCAAGTTAAAGGGTCAATGTAGTGGGTTTTAGCTCAGGCAAGCCTAACTCAAGATACTTGTGATAAGGCAATAAATTTATGCTAGCACCAAGATCTAACATCGCCTTCACCTTGGTAGAATCCCCCAAAGTAATGGAAATTGTGAAACTTCCGGGGTCCTTTTGTTTAGGTGGGAGGTCTTGTCGAACCACAGCACTAGCACTCTCTCCCATGATCAATTTCTCCTCTTTCCCATACTAAGGTTTCCTAGAGTTAATTTCTTTGAAAAACTTGGCATAAGCAGGGATATTTTTTTTATCACATTCAATAATGGGATATTAATATTAACTTTTGAAAATATATCATATAACTCCGACATTTGTTTATTCAACTTGTGCCTCATAAAACTTCCAGGAAACGGCATAGGAGGTACATATGGCTTGGGAGTGGGAGTCTCAGTATTAGAAGTTTTTCCCATTCCATTTGTACCTTTATCAACAACATCACTATCAGGGATCTCAACAACAGGAGAAGATGTAGCAACAGGGAGTACCTCATTATTTACCTGATTGCCATTATGAATGACCATGGCTTGTTGCCCTTGACTTGGGAAAGTTCCCGGTTTATGTCCTTGATGCCCTTCAGCTAGTTGACCAATTTGGGTCTCCAGCTTTTTGTTAACCGCATCTTGCTGCTTCTCTCGCTGCTCCATCATCATCCTCATCTGCTGTTGCTCTTGCATCATTGACCTCATCATATCCTCCAAATATTGCTTGGGTTGCTGTTCTGGATTCCCTTGTGGGGGAGGAGGATAGAGAGGTTTCTGTTGAAACTGGTTCCCTTGGTTATTCCTCCATGACAGATTCGGGTGATTCTTCCAATCCGGATTATAGGTGTTAGAATACATACCACCTTGATTCTGTCGTGGGGGATAACCTTGAATTGTATTGACCTGTTCAGAATCACACTGCGCAACAACTTGGCAAACATTAGTAGCATGAGTGTTAGGACCACAGTTAGCACAAAAATCATATATAACATTAGCACTTGATGACCCCATATTCATGTTAAATTTCGCCAAATTTTGGTTCATCAAGGCTACCTATCTAGCAAACTCATCTACACCACTTAATTCATGAACTCCCCTAAGTTTCCCTCTAGAGCCTTTTTCTTGAGAATTGGCTCCTAACATCTCAAATAAATCTTGAGTTTGAGCAACAGTTTTGGCTCCTAAAAAGCCACCTGCTGCATTGTCGACCATAGCTTGGTCGGCTGCAGTCAACCCCCCATAAAATGTTTGATGTAAAAGGGCCTCAGGAAAAGCATGATGGGGGTATTGCACTTGTAACATTTTAAATCTATCCCATGCCTCATGGAATGGCTCACCTTGATCTTGAGTAAATCCTATAATTTTCTGTCTAAAGGTGGCCAAAGTGGCATGTGGGAAAAATTTCTTAAGAAAAATATCGTGCAACCCATCCCATGTGGTAATACTCCTAGCAGGAAGTAACAGTAGCCAAGTTTTGGCTGCCCCTTGAAGAGCAAAAGGGAAGTATTTAAGCCTTAATTGTTCATCAGTAACCCCCTCCTTGACTGGGAATCCCGACACAATCATCATATATTCTCTCAAAAAGTTCAAAGAATCCTCACCGGGAAGACCCTGGAACTTAGGCAACTGACTAAAATAATGGCCCTTTGCCTCATAGGTTTTAGCTGCATCAGTCAAGACAATGCACGACACCGATGTCTCGACCTTGGGCCTAGCATATTCTTTTATTAAAGGGTTAGCCATTACTACTTCAATTTCTTCTCCCTCGGTGGAAGAAGTTTCTAATTCACTTAACACTACCTCTGCCTCGGTGACAGAAGTCTCAGATTCAGACTCACTAATAGAGGGAATACCCCTATCAAGTCTATCAATATTATCGTTCAAAGGGACCAACTGGGGATCCAATGAACGTCTACCAAACATACACCGATTAAATGAACTTTTAAATCACAACAAGTCCCCGGCAACGGCGCCAAAAACTTGATGGATAAAAATCCACTGTGTGATAAAATACCTTGCAAGTGTACAAGTCACCGAAGTAGCAACGTACAAACGTAAGGGTCGAACCACAGAGACTTGAGTGAAAAAAAAGTATATTTAATTAATGTAAAAGTATCCAGGGGTTTTTTTTTGAGAATATTTAACTAAACTACTAATGCAAGAATTTAAACTAATATTAAGAAAACAATTAAAAAAGAAGGATTTATCAAGGATGACAAGGGATTCACGGATTGGATTCACAAATACCTTCACTTTATGCTATGCTCATAATAATAAGATCAATTTCATTCTTGGGTTTGTTCACTTTAGTAAGAATTTGGACGGTTCGTCGCCGGATTGCAATCCTTTTATTTCTTTTGTATTATACTTTCCGCTAGGTCTACACAATATGCAAGAAATTCATGAAGCACTCAAGAACATATAAACCTAAATCCTTTTGACTTCCGCTAGGTCCTCAATTGAATTTAATCATCAAAACAATGGTCAACGTATTATCACCCACACTAGTGCAGTAATAAATACCCAATAATTCTAAAGTCAATTTATATCTTAACATATAATTAAAACTAAAGAATTTAACATGAAGAATATTTTGATGAACAAGAATTAATATTGAATGGAAAAATTAAATCTATAGCATAAAGATCTAGTATTTGCTACTACCAATCCATGAATCTAGAAATTTAGCTACTCGTATTCATAACAAAAGAAACAAGAAAAATAATAAAGAACATCAAAACCTGGAATAAATTGATGAAAATCTTGATACAACTCTTGAATCCTTGAATAAAGTATATCTAAAATATTATGGATGGAATGTTATATTTATACTAGGGCTAAGGAGGTGTAAAAATTAGGAAAATCTTAGGATTCATTGTTGAAAAAGGAGAAAATAAGTACTGATGGCCGGAATTCCCCAGGAGCCCTTGGTATTTTTGGGTTTCCAGAAAAGCCCTCCGAAAATTCCCCAAAGGTCCTCCAGAAATTCCAGAAAAGTCCCTGAAAATTTGTAAATTACTGAAAAGCCCATCATAATTTGGATAATTCCTCAAAGGTCCCTGAAAAATTCCTCTAAGGTCCTTGATGGGCGCCTGCCCACTTTGAGAGTGGGCGCTCGCCCACTTGATCAGCCCTCTTGGCAATTCGGAGCTCAAGTGCGTGATTTGTACTTTTTACGCGTAAACTTCCGGAGGTCATAACTTCTTCATACGAACTCCGATTTAGACGTGTAAACTATCGTTGGAAAGATATTTTCGAGTACTATCCAATGGAATTGATAGATCAGAGGTCATATCTCTTTATCATTATGTTCTGGTCCGATTTTTATCCTTCTTTTCACGCTTTAGCTTACATGAATCCGTACATTCGTCCGCTCCTTCCCTATACTCATAAATACTCCAAAAACTATCAAAACACCCAAGGTTGAGCATCTAATAATTCATAGAAGTATAAGATTTGGATGGGTAAAAATACATCCATCACCCTTACCTTAAATCTTTAATTGCACTGAAATAGTAAGCGATCGAGCACACTTAACACTGCTTCCGAAAATCTATCAGTAAAAGATATCATATAATTAATATATGGCCAATTCCTCTAAATGTATAAATTAAAGAAGATGACCCCCAACTAATATACTTCATCATTAAAGCTAATTAGTAGTCTGATTAGAGTCATCATGTATATTTTGATGACAAAGGACCTATGGGGAATATTTGAAAGTGGAGGTTTGGCTTGGAAATTGTTCCAAATAATGAGGGAGGGCACTGTAATTTCAATTGTAGTGGTTCGAGGTCTGGTTCCCTCAACCACAACTGATCTAACCCATTATTCTTTCTCCTTCTTAGAAATATGTCCCCACTCTTTAATTCCTTCCCTTTCATCATCTAAATCTTTTTCTTTATTAAACAAAATGTACTTCTTCCAATCCCAAAAAAATTATGATTTTAAATAAGATAAACACCTTTAAGAACAAAATACCCTTAGTCAGAATATACCTTTAGATGCTATATCTTCTCCGTTCCTCTAATGCACCGCCGCCGCATCAACACTCATTTCTTTCGGTCACCATTGACTGCTAGTGGTAACTTTAGGTTTAGGGGTGTAGTATTTATATAGAATATAAGTTAGATTCCCATAACTCTACTTATTGGGCTTTATCTACATACCAATATTCAACTTTTTGGCCCATTAAACTAATATTAATCACTAAAACTCTAGAAGCCCAAAATTTTATATTATTGACTTAGTAACTCAAATAAATAAATAAATTAATAAATAAATAAATAATAATTTAATTTTTCTAATACCAAAAATAGCGGATATTACACTCTTTCCCCTTAAAAAAAGGTTTAGTCCTCTAAACTTAGCGTACCTCATTCGATGAACAATTTAGGGTATTTCTCCCGCATCTCGCTTTCCAACTCCCACGTAGCTTCTCGAACAGTATGGTTACTCCACTGAACCTTCACGTATGGGATGATGCACTTTCTTAATACTTGGTCCTTCTTATCCACAATCCGAATCGGTTCTTCATCATAACTCAGATCCGCTCGAAGACGTAACCGTTCAAATTCAATGACATGGTTTGGGTCAGGGACATACTTTCGTAACATGGACAAATGACAAACATTGTGGACTCCCGACAGAGCCGGCGACAATGCCAGTCTATAAGCCACCTCTCCCACTCGATCAAGAATCTCAAAGGGCCCGACATACCTTGGACTGAGCTTTCCTCTGATTCCGAATCTCATAACACCCTTCGTAGGGGATATCTTTAAAAATACATGGTCTCCCACATCAAACTTAAGTTCATGACGATGTTTGTCTGCATATGATTTATGTCTACTTTGTGCTGTCAATAATCTCTTTTTTATCAATTGAATCTTTTCAGTAGTCACTTGAACCAATTCGGGACCCAATAACCTTCTCTCGCCCACTTCGTCCCAACAATATGTATCCTTCACATTTTGATCCACCAATATGTATCCTTCACATTTTGGTACATCTTCGTACTACCAGGGTGCAATGCGAATCGAGAACAATGAGCTTCTTCAAGGATTTCTCGTTTAATACTCTTATTATCTGCAACACAGATCCTTGATCGATACCTCAACATATTGTCACTCCCAACTTTAAATTCAGATGACTCGTCATCCTTCAATTTATCTAGGATCTCAACTAACTCTGAATCAAATATTTGGGCCGCCTTAATTCTTTCTAAAAATGCTAACTCAAATGTGCCAAACGACCCCTCTCACTGTCAATCTTGACCTCTAAGAAAAGTTCGGCGTCCTCTATCCTCTCTCCTTCAGTTGCTAGCATGGCTGCTAAGCTCCCCCTATTCTTACGACTTAAGGCATCAGCCACTTTATTGGCTTTTCCTGGGTGATACAAAATGTTACAATCATAATCCTTCAATAACTCTAACCATCTTCTCTGTCGCATGTCCAGCTCCTTCTGAGTGGATATGTACTTGAGGCTTTTATGGTCTGTATATATTTCACAATGTACACCATACAGATGATGTCCCTAAATTTTCAAAGCGAAACTATTGCCGCCAATTCTAAATCATGAGTTGGGTAGTTTCTCTCATAACTCTTCAACTGACGGGATGCATAAGCGATCACCTTCTCATTCTGCATTAGAACACAACCTAACCCTTTCAATGAAGCATCACTATAAATCACAAAACCCTCTGCCCTGATGGCAGGGTAAGAATCGGCGCAGATACTAATCGCTTCTTCAACTCTTGAAAATTGGCCTCGAATTCCTCTGTCCATTCAAACTTAACATCCTTTTGCATCAATTTTGTCAATGGCAATGATATTTTGGAAAATCCTTCCACAAAACGTCTGTAATAACCAGCTAACCCCAAGAAACTCCGAAACTCAGTCACTGTCGTAGGTCTTTCCAAATTCACCACTGCTTCAATTTTCGATGGGTCCACCGATATACCTTCGTTGGACACTACATGACCCCGAAAAACTACTTCTTCAAGCCAAAATTCGCACTTCTTAAACTTAGCATATAACTTTTGTTCCCTCAAAATCTGCAGTACTATCCTCAAATGTTCCTCATGTTCTTCCTTCATTTTAGAGTAGGCCAGGATGTCATCAATAAACACAAAAAACACACTTATCCAGAAACTTTCTGAAATACTCTATTCATAAGCTCCATAAACGTTGTCGGTGCGTTAGTCAATCCAAACGGCATCACTACAAACTCATAATGACCATACCTTGTTCTAAAGGCAGTCTTGGCTATATCGTCTTTTTTCACTCTCAGGTGATGATAAACATACCTCAAATCTATCTTCGAGAAATAACACGCTCCACGAAGTTGGTCAAACAATTCATCTATTCTCGGCAACGGATATTGATTCCTTACCGTCACACGGTTCAGTTCATGATAATCGATATATAACCTCATCGACCCATCCTTCATCTTCATAGATAATACCGGTGCACCCCATGGTGAGACACTCGGTCTAATCAAACCCTTATCCAACAACTCTTGCAGTTGCTCTTTTAATTCCTTCAATTCTGCCAGAGCCATTCTATTCGGTGCCTTCGATGTTGGTGAAGTCTCCGGTACCAAATCGATAGAAAATTCTACTTCTCTTTCTGGGGGTATCCCCGGTAAATCCTCCGGAAATACACCCTTAAAATCTATAATCACAGAAAGTGATTCTATAATTACTTCCTTCTGGTCCGTAGTACTCACATATGCTAGAAATCGTTCACACCCTTTTCTTAATAGTTTCCGAGCCTTCATTACCGATATAAGGTTCGATCGGTTTCTAGGGTTCGTTCCTTGAAAACAACATTCTTCTCCTGATAGCAATCTGAAATGGACTTCCTTCTTAAAACAATCCACATGGGCATGGTATGCAGCTAACCAGTCCCTTCCTAAGAATACATCAAATTCCTCGATCTTTAAACTAATGAGATCAACTTCAAACTCTTTTCCCTCTAATTTCAAAGGACACTTCCTAAATATAGACGTAATAGGGATCGAATCTTTAGTTAAAGTATCTACCACTAAAGAACTCTCTAACGCCTCAGGAATCAAGTTCATTTTCTTAGCTAAGCACGCACTTATCATAGAATGCTGATGGATCGGTTTACACATGTATTATCTCTACATTTTCAGTTTAATTTTCATCGGCTTTTGGTTGTAATCTAGTTTAGATTTGATGTATTTTTGGTCTTTTATGGTTTATGGAACTTTGTTGGATTTGTAATGTTTTAAGACACTTTGTAGTGCATTTTGTGTGGTTACAAAGTCCTTGGGTTGTAATTTGTAGAAGACTGAATATTGCTCAAGTCACAGTCGGAATTAAGGGTCAACCATGGTCAAAGTGAGTCGAAAATGCGAAGAAAAGAAGGAAAAAATGAAGAAATTCCATTCCAGGAGAGTGGGCGGTCGCCCACTCTGACCCGGGCGGTCGCCCACTCATACGTTTTAGAGATTCTCCAGTCTGACTTCTTGGGCGGTCGCCCATAACCCTTCTGGGCGGTCGCACACTACCCCCGCACTGAATTTCGGGATTCCTCTCCAAAGCGGGTTTTGACCTAATTTTCCCTATTTTTGGGCCCTAGTTTCTCTCTGTATAAATAGTAGACTACAACCTTTAGTTTTTTTTATGCTTTATTTCTAGGTTTTGAAGATTGTAACAAGATTGAAGGTTTTATTTACTCAAGCGTAATATCCAGGTTTATGAATTTTAATTCTTTTCTTGTGATAATCATTATGAGTATGAGTAGCTAATTCTCTTGTGATTTGCGGATTGTTAGTAACAATACAAGATCTTTATGTTATAGTTCTTAATTCATGATTCAATATTATTCTAGAGTGGTAAAATATTCGTAATTCTTTCTAGGGTTTCAGATTTATGTTAAGATACTTTTGGCCCTAGAATTTATGGGTATTTATTGCTACAGTAACTCGGGCATTAATACATTGACCATTGTTTTACCTCTTAGATCCAATTGAGGATGTAACTGAAATCAAACGGATCTAGGTTCATATATTCTTTTGATCTTCATGAATTCTTTGATTATTATATATACGTAACTGGAAATATAATAAAAGAGGAATATTTGAGTTGCAAATCGCACACCAAACCGTCCCAACTCTTGATTTTGTGAATGAACCCTAGAATGATATTGATGTCTTTATTAGTAAAAATAGCATAAAGTGAATGTATTGTGAAACCCAATCCGTGAATCTCGTTGTCAAATCTTGAATTCAATCTTTGCGTTATTTTGCCTATTAATTTAGTTTACTTTCATTGCTTATTAGTTAAATTAGTTTAATAAAATCAATCAAAAACCCCCTGGTTACTCTTTACATTAATTAAATCAACTTGTTTATCCACGAGTCTCTGTGGTTCGACCCTTACTTTTGTATACTGCTGCTTCGGCACTTGTACACTTGTAATGTATTTTTATTACACAGTGGATTTTATCCATCAAGTTTTTGGCGCCGCTGCCGGGGACTTGTTTTGATTTACAAGTTCATTTAATCGGTGTATGTTTGGTAGGCGTTCTTTGGATCCCGAGTTGGTCCCGGTGAACGATAATATCGATAAGCTTGAGAGGGGCATTCCCCCTATTCAGGAATCTGAGTCTGAATCTGAGACTTCTGTCACCGAGGCAGAGGTAGTGTTAAGTGAATTAGAAACTTCTTCCACCGAGGGAGAAGAAATTGAAGTAGTGATGGCTAACCCTTTAATGAAAGAATATGCTAGGCCTAAGGTCGACACATCAGTGTCGTGCATTGTCTTGACTGATGCAGTTAAAACCTATGAGGCAAAGGGCCATTATTTTAGTCAGTTGCCTAAGTTCCAGGGTCTTCCCGGTGAGGATTCTTTGAACTTTTTGAGAGAATATATGATGATTGTGTCGGGATTCCCAGTCAAGGAGGGGGTTACTGACGAACAATTAAGGCTTAAATATTTTCCATTTGCTCTTCAAGGGGCAGCTAAAACTTGGCTACTGCTACTTCCTACTAGAAGTATTACTACCTGGGATGAGTTGCACGATATTTTTCTTAAGAAATTTTTCCCACATGCCACTTCGGCCACCTTTAGACATAAAATTATAGGATTTACTCAAGATCAAGGTGAGCCATTCCACGAGGCATGGGATATATTTAAAATGTTACAAGTGCAGTGCCCTCATCATGCTTTTCCTGAGGCCCTTTTACATCAAACATTTTATGGGGGGTTGACTGCAGCTGACCAAGCTATGGTCGACAATGCAGCAGCTGGCTTTTTAGGAGCCAAAACTGTTGCTCAAACTCAAGATTTATTTGAGATGTTAGGAGCCAATTCTCAAGAAAAAGGCTCTAGAGGGAAACCTAGAAGAGTGGATGAATTAAGTGGTGCAGATGAGTTTGCTAGGCAGGTAGCCTTGATAAACCAAAATTTGGCGAAATTTAACATGAATATGGGTTCATCAAGTGCTAATGTTATATCTGATTTTTGTGCTAATTGTGGTCCTAACTCTCATGCTACTAATGTTTGCCAAGTTGTTGCGCAGTG
Organism: Campanula takesimana; assembly: GCA_026119855.1. Classification (NCBI taxonomy): domain Eukaryota; kingdom Viridiplantae; phylum Streptophyta; class Magnoliopsida; order Asterales; family Campanulaceae; genus Campanula; species Campanula takesimana. The sequence goes on along the minus strand of JAOWBW010000756.1, from coordinate 144,416 downwards.
TGAGTCTGAACAGGTTAATGCAATGCAAGGTTATCCCCCACGACAGAATCAATGTGGTATGTATTCTAGCACCTATAATCCAGATTGGAAGAATCACCCGAATCTGTCATGGAGGGGCAACCAAGGGCACCAGTTTCAACAAAAATCTCTATATCCTTCTCCCCCACAAGGGAATCCAGAACACCAACCCAAGCAATCTTTGGAGGAGATGATGAGGTCTATTATGCAAGAGCAATAGCAAATGAAGATGATGATGAAGCAGCAGGAAGCTGTCAACAAAAAGCTGGAGACCCAAATTGGTCAACTAGCTGAAGGGCAGCAAGGGCATAAACCGGGAACCTTCCCAAGTCAAGGGGAGCAAGCAAGGCCATCATGACTCTCAGAAATGGCAAACAGGTAAGTAATGAGGTACTTTCTACTCCTTCTTCTTCTATACCCTCTGAGACTCCTGTGGAGAATGTTGTTGTTAATAGTACTAATGGCATGGGGGAAATTCCTGTTACTGATTCTCCTACCCCCAAGTCATATGTACCTCCCGTACCGTTTCCTGGTAGATTTATGAGAAGCAAGCTGGATAAACAAATGTCTGATTTGTATGACATGTTTTCAAAAGTGAACATTAATCTCCCATTGTTGAATGTCATCAAAAATATTCCGGCTTATGCTAAGTTTTTCAAAGAATTAAATTCTAGGAAACCCAAGTATGGGAATGATGAGAAGTTGATTATGGGAGAAACTGCTAGTGCTGTGGTACAACAGAACCTCCCACCTAAATTGAAACACCCCGGAAGTTTTAACATTTCTATATCTATGGGGGACTCTAAAAAGGTGAAGGCAATGTTGGATCTTGGTGCTAGCATTAATCTGTTGCCCCATCATTTGTATCTTGAGTTAGGTTTGCCTGAGCTAAAACCCACCACAATGACCTTGCAAATGGCCGATCGTTCAATCAAGAGGCCATTGGGAATTGTGGAGGATGTTTTGGTGCAGGTAGCCAATTTAATTATTCCTGTGGATTTTGTGGTGCTAGAAACTGTGAATGGTGTTGGGAATTGTCAGGATTCTCCCATATTGCTTGGGCGTCCATTTATGGCTACTACTAACACCATCATTAATGTGGGTGATGGGACTTTGTCTATGTGTGTGGCTAACGAGAAAAATGAAATATCTGTGTTTGATGTCATGAAAAGTCCCATAGATGATGAGTCTTGTAATTGTGTAGATGTTGTGGAGGATTGTGTGAGTGAAGTCTTAGTGGCATGAGAGAGACTGTGAGGAGTTAGAGTATTTGTTGTCAACTGGCGGTGAGAAACTTAGGGATTATGCGGATGTTCAACTGATGGCTGGGAAAAGGCCGACGAACACCATCCTAGTGATGGCCCGTTTCACCCCCTAGGCCACTTCAATGAGAAGTCGGTGCCTTCTATTGTAACCCCTCCAGCTCTTGAGCTGAAAACCCTCCCCTCAAATTTAAAGTATGTTTTTCTTGGGGGGGGGGGGGTGAGACTTTACCAGTGATAATTGCCGCTGATTTAACCCTAGAGCAAGAGGTCAAATTGATAAAAGTGCTCCGTGAGCATAAATCGGCCATAGGGTGGATCTTAGCAGATATTAAAGGCATAAGCCTCTCCATGTGCATGCATAAAATTAATCTTGTGGATGGTGCTAAGCCATCTAGAGAAAGACAGAGGAGGTTGAACCCTCACATGGAAGAGGCAGTTAAGAAAGAGGTCCTAAAGTTGTTAGATGCGGGCATTATCTATGCCGTCGCTGATAGTGAGTGGGTGAGCCCGGTTCAAGTTGTTCTGAAAAAATCGGGTTACACTGTCACCACTAATGAGAAAGGTGAGGAAGTGCCTACTAGGGAAGTAACTGGGGCTAGAATATGCATAAATTTGCGCAAACTTAATGCTGCAACAAAGAAAGATCACTTCCCTTTGCCCTTTATTGATCAGATATTAGAGAGGTTAGCGGGGCATGCCTATTATTGCTTCTTGGATGGTTTCTCGGGATATAACCAAATTCCCATTGCACCAGAGGACCAAGCCAAGACTACTTTTACTTGTCCCTTTGGCACATTTGCGTTTAGGAGGATGCCCTTTGGGCTATGTAATGCACCTGCGACCTTTCAAAGGTGTATGACCTCCATATTCTCTTATTTGATAGAAAGATGTGTCGAAGTCTTCATGGATGACTTCTCTGTATTTGGTGACAGTTTTGATGGATGCCTCGAGAATTTGACAATGGTTTTAAAACGTTGTTGTGAGACAAATTTGAACCTTAGTTGGGAAAAATGTCATTTTCTCGTGAGGCATGGTATTGTGTTAGGGCATCTGGTATCTAGTAAGCGGATTGAGGTAGATAAAGCAAAAATTGATGTGATTTCTAAATTACCCCCCTGTGTCGGTTAAAGGTGTACGAAGTTTTCTGGGCCATACGGGTTTTATAGGCGTTTCATAAAAGATTTTTCCAAAATTTGTAAGCCTTTATGTAACCTGCTCGCCAAGGATACCGAGTTCATCTTCGACCAAGAATGATTGGAAGCATTTAATTTGTTGAAAGAAAAGTTAACTTGTGCCCCCATTTTGTCTAGCCCCAATTGGTCTCTACCTTTTGAGATCATGTGTGACGCTTCTGATTTTGCGATTGGGGCTGTGTTGGGGCAAAGAGTGGACAAATTACCTCATGTGATTCATTATGCAAATAGAACTTTAAATGATGCACAACTGAATTATACTGCCACTGAAAAAGAATTTTTAGCAGTTGTGTTTGCTCTTGAAAAGTTTCGTTCTTACTTGCTTGGATCCAAGGTAATTGTCTATTCTGATCATGCTGCATTAAAATATTTGTTGAATAAAAAGGATGCTAAACCTAGACTTCTTAGGTGGATGCTCCTACTGCAGGAGTTTGTTATTGAGATTAGAGATAAGAAGGGGACCGAAAATGTGGTGGCGGATCACTTATCTAGGCTTGAGGACTTCACTTTCACGAGTGTAATTGATGGGGCGATTCCGGTTAATGAAAATTTTCCGGAGGAGCAATTTTTTGCTTTACGTGTTCAAGAGCCTTGGTATGCTGATTTCGTGAATTATCTGGTGACTAACTTGATGCCACCACACTTCACTTACGACCAAAAACGAAAGTTTAAGTCGGATGTGAAGCATTACATTTGGGATGACCCTTATCTGTGGAAAGTGTGTCCGGATAAGATTATTCGGCGTTGTATTCCTGAGCATGAGTAGGCTAGTGTGTTGAGGTTTTGCCATGAACTCCAATGTGAGGGTCATTTTAGTAGGCAAAAGACCGCTAGGAAAGTGCTTCAAGCGGGGCTATATTGGACCACTTTATTAAAGATGCTCAGAAATTTTGTGTGGGGTGTGATAGATGTCAAAGGTCCGGCAGTATAGGAAAAAGAGATGAGATGCCCCTCCAAAATAATTTAATTGTTGACATTTTTGATGTGTGGGGCATTGATTTTATGGGTCCTTTTCCTCCATCTCATGGTTATCTTTACATTCTTGTGGCAGTCGATTATGTGTCAAAATGGGTGGAAGCAATTCCAACCCGCACTAATGATGCTAATGTTGTTTGCAAGTTTGTTTGTGATTGTATTTTCAGCAGGTATGGAGTTCCAAAGGCGATCATTAGTGATCAAGGGACTCACTTCACCAACAAGATGTTCAATACTGTGTTGAAAAGGTATGGGGTTGTACATAAGTTGGCCACGGCATATCATCCCCAAACTTCGGGTCAAGTGGAGGTGAGTAACCGAAAAGTTAAAGGGGTGTTAGAAAAAACAGTGCGTCCTAACTGAAAGGATTGGGCCTTGAAATTGAATGATGCACTGTGGGCATACCGTACAGCATACAAAACACCCATTGGGATGAGCCCGTACCGGATTGTCTATGGAAAAGAATGTCATCTTCCTGTTGAGCTAGAGAACAAGGCATATTGGGCTATCAAAGAACTCAACATGGATTTGACACAAGCGGGGGAGAAAAGGCTATTAGCACTTGATGAGATGGAGGAGATGAGACAAGAAAGCTATGACAGTGCGAAATTGTATAAGGAACGCACCAAGCGGTATCATGACCAACATTAGAAATCCAAAACTCTCCTTCCGTGTATGAAACTGAGCCCCTTAGTGTCATAAGAGGAACGTAGGCAACGAAAGTGCGGTCAAAAGTTAGTCCGTGTCATCCTTCATAGATCTCTCCGAGTTTGTGGGTTTATAGGGGAGTGTAAATAGTGTCACCCTCCAAAAAAAAGATTTTTATTCTTTTAGTCATTTTTATTTTCATAATGGATATTACGCTTGTAATGTTTGTTTGTGGTGATGTGCAGCAATGGATTGCGAGGTGGCTAGCTCAAAAAAAAAAAAAAAAAAAAAAAAAAAGAGCTACAGGAAAGTGGGCGTTCGCCCACTCTGGTTATAGGCGGTCGCCCAGGAATGGTGAAAAAGGAGGGGTCCAAACTGATGTTATAGGCGGGCGCCCATAGGGCTTCCAGGCGGTCGCCCACGAAAATTTAAAAAAAATGGGGTCTTCGAACTGACTTAATGGGCGGTCGCCCACTAATCCTCTGGGCGGTCGCCCACTTAGCGAACTGGGCAGCCCAGATCGGGGTTTTGGTCGGATATTTGACCTCTCCCCCTCATTCTTTCAAGAACCCTAAATCTCCACCCTCTTTCTCTCTCTAAAGAACCGAGTTCTACCCCCTCTCTCTACAAATCCACCCATAAATCACCACCTTCATCGCCCTTAATCACCAAAATTGGCATACCCATCCCTCCTCCTCCATTAATCTCAAGAAATCAACCAAAAAACGCCATTGAAGCTCAAGATTTGGAAGAATTTTTGAAGTTGTCAAGAACACGGAAAAGGGTGAAATTGGGCAACTTAGAGCGAGAATTGAAGGTTCTCCTAGAAGGGAAAAGTAATCGTGTGAGCAAGCTCTATCTTCCGGTCATCTTCTCCTACTCCGGCGAATTTTCCGGCCAACTTCCGATGAGTCTCCGGCGAGCAAGTAAGAATCCCTTTTGCGCCTAATTTTCTGTGGCCGTTGTGTAGTCTTAAATTGTGTTATGGCTAGAGGTCGTGCTCCCCCTAGAGAAGTAGGTCCCCAACCAAATTTTGATCGAACCCGTTTTGTGGGCGAGCAAGCCGAAAATTGGTATAACCGTTGGTCCCATAAACATTTTAATGTTGAAAGAGAGTTTAAAAAGAAAGATTTGGGACTGAATGATTTGTTTACCCGTTATAAATGGAATAAACTTGCGGTTCGCCCGGCAGAGAATGGGGTAGGTGAATATGTCAAAGAGTTTTATGCAAATGCCTTTGAGAAGGGGAATGACGCGACGTCCCATGTGCGAGGGACTGACATTGACTATTCGGGCACGGACATCAATGCTTATTATAGGATGTCTAATGCGGTTAAACCAGAGGATTGTGTGTACGTCAGAATGGTGAGGCAAATTCAAGGGGATTATAGGCGTGGGTTGGATGCTTTGGTCCCAACGTTTGGGGTGTTTGACTTGACGAACAAGAGGAGTGGGCAAGTACTGTTTACCTGAGACTTAGAGCCGAGGTTGAGATATTTGCACAGATTCATTTGCGAGAGGATTCTCCCCACCACACACTTTAATGAAGTTCATTGGATACGGGCGGTGCTCATGCACTGTGTGTTGACAGGAGCAAAAATTAATATGGGGCATATTATCCGGGATGAGATTTATCACACAATTCAGAACATGAGCAGCTCTAACTTTAATTTCCCGCTGCTTATTACTGGATTGATTGGGAAGGCAAGAGAGGATTTGTTGCAAGTCCCAAGGGATCTTTTTCCTGGTTCTGCTGTTGATGCTAAATTCCTCACGAGGGGCAGTGCACAAGGGGGTGCGAGCACATCCCAAGGTCCACAACCAATGGACGATGAGCCAGTTGGTGAGGAAGAGGGGCAAGGTGCTGGGGGTAGTGATCCGTTTGAGGAGGATATTGGAGAGATGTCCCACATTGAGTATTCGCATTATCTCTCTGGCCAGATTCAGGTAGTAGATAGGCGGGTGCAAAATATTGATCAGAGGCTTCAATTGTGGGATTATCAGAGGAGCTGTTGGGAGGATAGAATTGAAGACAGATTGCAGAGGCAGGAGAATGCCCAACAGGAGTTCTTTAGCGAGGTGCTTCAGAGGTTGCCACCACCGTGACAGTTTGAGCCGTATGTACCACTACCGAACATGCAGTGGCATGGGCCTACAAGGGAAGAACACCAGGCAGCACAGCCACCACAATGGCCTGGTAGTAGTTCGAGTGGTCAGGGGCAAGGCAGCAGTTCTAGTGGTGCGTGGGACCACTTCTTTCCACCACCTCAGTAGTGATTGGAGGTATCCCTTCCCCACCTATTCTTTATTGTTTATGCATTGGGGACATTGCATGTTTTAAGTGTGGGGGTGTGGGGTATTATTATTTGTTGCTGGCATATCATTTTTAGTTATTTTATAGTTTTTTTTTTAGTTTCTAAAAAAAAATGAAAAAGAAAAAGAAAAGAGAGGCTAGGTGAAAGCCCGAAAGGGTGCCTAGGCAAAAGAAGAGAATTGAGTGATTTATTACTTTTCACTGGCGTGGCGTCCTAAGGGAGGTTCGGAGAATTAGGTAGGATTCCTGTTTGGTGTAGGAGGTTTGGTTAGAGGCGAATAGGATAGAAAATCCTCATATTTCTTGTTGGAGTCATAAGGGGGCGTTGGAGCTTATCATGAGGTAAATCATTGTTAGAAATTTCACCCTAGCTTTGATTTCGGTTTGAGGGATGTTGTAGTGAAAGATAAGCGTGGGGGAAACCTAGGACATTTTAGTTCCCCCTAGCTTTTATGAGTGGGCCCTAATCGGATATGTTTATTTGTGTTCCTATCATTGGTTTGATATCGATTAGGGCCATTGTCTTGTGTTTGCCTTGGGAGTTATAAGGAGCGGAGTTCCTTACACTCTGAGTGATGTTCATCTTGTCTTGACTTTGTTTGATGGGAGATGTAGAGGAGATAGGTATCATTTTCCTCCATGCTACGCTTAATAGACCGGTGTTTAGATGTGGGGTTAGGGATATTACTCTGGGAGTAATGGTCTAAGTGTGGGGGAATTTGATGGATCGGTTTACACATGTATTATCTCTACATTTTCAGTTTAATTTTCATCGGCTTTTGGTTGTAATCTAGTTTAGATTTGATGTATTTTTGGTCTTTTATGGTTTATGGAACTTTGTTGGATTTGTAATGTTTTAAGACACTTTGTAGTGCATTTTGTGTGGTTACAAAGTCCTTGGGTTGTAATTTGTCGAAGACTGAATATTGCTCGAGTCACAGTCAGAATTAAGGGTCAACCATGGTCAAAGCGAGTCGAAGATGCGAAGAAAAGAAGGAAAAAATGAAGAAATTCCATTCCAGGAGAGTGGGCGGTCGCCCACTCTGACCCGGGCGGTCGCCCACTCATACGTTTTAGAGATTCTCCAGTCTGACTTCTTGGGAGGTCGCCCATAACCCTTCCGGGCGGTCGCCCACTACCCCCACACTGAATTTCGGGATTCCTCTCCAAAGCGGGTTTTGACCCAATTTTCCCTATTTTTGGGCCTTAGTTTCTCTCTGTATAAATAGTAGACTACAGCCTTTAGTTTTTCTTATGCTTTATTTCTAGGTTTTGAAGATTGTAACAAGATTGAAGGTTTTATTTACTCAAACGTAATATTCAGGTTTATGAATTTTAATTCTTTTCTTGTGATAATCATTATGAGTATGAGTAGCTAATTCTCTTGTGATTTGCGGATTGGTAGTAACAATACAAGATCTTTATGTTATAGTTCTTAATTCATGATTCAATATTATTCTAGAGTGGTAAAATATTCGTAATTCTTTCTAGAGTTTCAGATTTATGTTAAGATACTTTTGGCCCTAGAATTTGTGGGTATTTATTGCTACAGTAACTCGGGCATTAATACATTGACCATTGTTTTACCTCTTAGATCCAATTGAGGACGTAACTGAAATCAAACGGATCTAGGTTCATATATTCTTTTGATCTTCATGAATTCTTTGATTATTATATATACGTAACTGGAAATATAATAAAAGAGGAATATTTGAGTTGCAAATCGCACACCAAACCGTCCCATCGCACACCAAACCGTCCCAACTCTTGATTTTGTGAATGAACCCTAGAATGATATTGATGTCTTTATTAGTAAAAATAGCATAAAGTGAATGTATTGTGAAACCCAATCCGTGAATCTCGTTGGCAAATCTTGAATTCAATCTTTGCGTTATTTTGCCTATTAATTTAATTTACTTTCATTGCTTATTAGTTAAATTAGTTTAATAAAATCAATCAAAAACCCCCCTGGTTACTCTTTACATTAATTAAATCAACTTGTTTATCCACGAGTCTCTGTGGTTCGACCTTTACTTTTGTATACTGCTGCTTCGGCACTTGTACACTTGCAAGGTATTTTTATTACACAGTGGATTTTATCCATCAAATGCGTAGCACCAGTATCAATCAAGTCACTTCTTCTCCTTGTACCAGCAATCTTCAGTCTTATGCCCTTCCCTCACAGACTTGGCACTTCTCATCAGAACCTTGCCCTTTGGCGTCGTTCTTATTACCATCCTTTCAACTTCCATGACCCTTACTCTGGTACTTACTTGCAGTACCGTCCTTTTTATGATCGTCGGCAGCCTTCCGCTTATTATTTCCATCGTGGTTCCAGTTTTATTTAGATCTAGTCGACTCCTTCTCAGTTGACTTTTTATTTTCCTCTCGCTTACTGCGATAGCTATCTGCCTCTTTCTCCAGTATCCTTGCCCTATACAACACTTGATCATGGGTTGGTAGCATTAATAGAATGATTCTGTATCTAATCTGGTCACTCAAACTAGCTTACAACTTTCGAGCCTTTTGCGCTTCATCATCGAAGAACGTTGGGTCAAATTCTAGCAATTCGGTGAATCTAGCACCATAGTCGTCCACCGTCATACTTCCTTGAGTTAGCATCATAAACTCAGCCACTCTGGCGTTTCGAACACTTGCCGGATAATATGATACTATCATTAGTATTATGAATATGAGACGTTTTCATGCACTCTCATACTATAGATCGTCTCCACAGACTAACATTCAATTTATAGGTCATTCACTAGACCACTGTTCGTTGCAATAGACCATCACTATCTTCATTAGTCAACTTTACTAGACTTATTGGTCGTTTCATTAGTCCATTACTATTTTCATCGGTCATTTCAATAGACCAATATCACTTTCATTGGTCGTTTCAATAGACCATTCTTACTTATTCCAAGTTAACTCGCACATTTAACACTATTACTCACGCCAACACAAGCATTGCTACTATGCGTAATACTTTCACATAAATAGGCCGTCCCCAAAAGACGTAACTTTTACAAAAGATCAGTTTACTAGATCTCTGGTCGTTTCAATAGACCAATTCTACTTAGGGAAGTCATTTCACTAGACTTTACTTATTATCGCAGGTCGATTCACTATACCTACTTTCATTCACATTTGGCTGTTTCAATAAGCCAATTACTTTCACACTTGACCGTTTCAATAGGTCGCTTTTACTCTTGTTTCGATCATTTTACTAGACCAAAACTAATTTCACTTGGCCGTTTCAATAAGCCAATTATACTCATGGTCTCCTTGACTTCTCCCAATTCCTTGCCAGTGTCTAGAAATGCCTTCTTATCTCGCATCCACTTCTCTAGTGTAAGATTCACTCTTTGCCTCTTGAACTTCTAATTCTTCATTTAGCTTCTGAATCTTGAGTGAATACCTCTAAATCACTATTTTCTTAAGTGTTCTATGCTTCAAGTTCATCTTCATGTTTCTTCTAAGTCCGTCCATAACCTTAATCAAGACATAACCATTATCAATACCATATAACTCAAGGTATATGACCATAATCATCAATTGCATAAGAAACTTAAAAAAATAACATTCTAGCGTAACCCTTCAAGTTTCACTCCCAAAGTGTTCACTTATATCCCTCATACCCTCGAGGAATTTTTATCTTAGGTTATTTCCTAAAATAGTAAGTTTCCATAATTAATTAGTTTGACTTCAAGCAATCTTAGTCTTCCTAAAAACGCTCAAATCAAACATATTCAATATCAGAGTTCCTACCCCTTTGAAGCTCTAATCCCATAGCTCTGATACCAACTGTAACGACCCAAACTTTTCAATAATAATAATTATCCATAAACTGGGAAATCCCAAACGTCAAACACAAATTCAAATCCAACGTTCACTTGTAACGGCTAGAATATCTAACCACCCTTCAAAACAGTGCGGAAGAATAACTATAATTCAAACTTCAACAGCTAGTACAACCCACTAGCTCTAATATAAAACAAAACAATTGACTTAAAACTTTTCGATTGAACCACGGACTGTCCTTCCTTGCGATCCAATCATTCCCTCTACTCTTTACCTGGGGGAAATAATATAAGAAGGGGTGAGCGAACAATGCTCAGTAAGGTCCTACGCCGCCCCTTCGGTTTCTAAGAAGGGGTGACCTCAAAGAGTGTATCAATAATCACTTTTCAATGAAAAAGACTTATTAAAAATCCAACAATATTTTCTAATGTAAAGAAAGGAATTATGGCTCAATTCAATATTCAATGATACCAATGTCAAATATGATCACTTAATATTATTCTTGTCAAATTTGATGTTTCAATATATAACCCTAATAAAGGTTTCAATGGTCAATGTATCAATATTTCGGTATATCCGGATAACCTATATAACCACAATTTCAGTGGTGTCGATATCGATGGTTAATGCCACATAGGCATGTCATGAACTAACCCTCATGATCGGGTGTCAATAGTATATCAATAATAACCCACAATTAAATGGGTGTCATTAAGTGATCATTCTTTTATCAATAAGGTTCTTTAATTGACCAAGAAATCAATGTCAATTTAAGCTTAGATAGTTTCAATGACGAAATTACTTGGAGGGAATTCCAATCAAAAGTTACCGGCCATAGCGGTAATACAATAATTACTCTAGGAATGGAGGGGCAATCGATAACGATATACAATAAGACTAAGAGACGTAAATCCCTTACCTTAAATCTTTAATTGCACTGAAATAGTAAGCGATCGAGCACACTTAACACTGCTTCCGAAAATCTATCAGTAAAAGATATCATATAATTAATATATTGACAATTCTTCTAAATGTATAAATTAAAGAAGATGACCCCCAACTAATATACTTCCTCATTAAAGCTAATTAGTAGTCTGATTAGAGTCATCATGTATATTTTGATGACAAAGGACCTATGGGGAATATTTGAAAGTGGAGGTTTGGCTTGGTAATTGTTCCAAACAATGAGGGAGGGCACTGTAATTTCAATTGTAGTGGTTCGAGGTCTGGTTCCCTCAACCACAACTGATCTAACCCAATTATTCTTTCTCCTTCTTAGAAACATGTCCCCACTCTTTAATTCCTTCCCTTTCATCATCTAAATCTTTTCTTTATTAAACAAAGTGTACTTCTTCCAATCCCAAAAAAATTACGATTTTAAATAAGATAAACACCTTTAAGAACAAAATATCCAATTATTCCCTTTATATTATTGACTTAGTAACTCAAATAAATAAATAAATAAATAATAATTTAATTTTTCTAATACCAAAAATAGTGGATATTACATAAACAGCAGCTACATCATCACGAACTGAATCAATTACCAAATAAAACCTTGCAATTACCAAATCAAAACCCACCAGCGGCTATGCATTCAAAAACGAAAAATACAAACCTGGACAGAATTTCATTCTGAATTGAGATTTCTGTGGCAACAACATGAATTGAATTCCCTATTCTATCTATTAAGGCGTTGTTGAGGGAATATAGATGGCAAGAGAAAGGGGCAACACCATTCTAACTGAAATCGGTAATAGGTTTGTCAGCAAATCTGAGACCGCACAGAAGAGCAATATGAATCAATCTCTTCTGATTCGACGCCGGCGGGAAAACAGCCGACCTGGAAGGCTGGAACTAAAAGGGAAGACGGAAAAAAAAATAAAAATAAAAGGAAACCTCTCTGCGTCGGCCGTAGGATCATGTTGGTGTTGGTGCCTTAGGCACGTTTGTTAAACGTTGTATAAGTTATCATTTTATTCATGATGATAAAGAGATAATAAGATTATTATTGTTGCTCATGTTTGCTTATAATAATCCTCATCCCTAGAGCTTGTTAAGCACTAGTATAAAGGCTAAATGATCATGGGATGATCATGTTAGATTTATAGGTACTTGTTTGGAACAAGGTACTGGACATGACCCGCTGTATGAGATTTATGTCATGGTCTATGTCATATATAAATCTCATATTAGTTATGTCATTTGAATCCTTAGACATGAAGTTATTATAGTCTTCCACTTGATGAAGATTATGTTTGACATATTCAAACGCTGCCTTAACACGGTAGTTATAAAGGGTATGATTGGCATAATCGGATTCACGTAGGGAAGAATAATAAGCTAAATGGATTTGTCCTTCTTCGGAGAGATGTCAAGCTTGGGCCCCTCGAAGGAATGATGTTGGTGAAATGTTTGGCCAAACTCAAATGGATTGATTGGATCAATATCATTTGGATTATCAACATATTCGGAATCGAGAAAGTATTGAACAATACAAGTTGACTTATTGACCATGACTTGTGTTCAATGACATCGTGGACAAAGGGATTGTGACATGTTCTAAAGGAATGCGAACTTGTATCTAGTTATACTATTTGGGTAGGTATGACGGTTTGCTAGAACCTAATCATATTTTACGGTTTCATGTTTGAACCCATTGCCAACTTAGTGTAATCCTAGAGGGTCACACACAATAGAACGAATCTTAAATAAGGACTATATTGGAATATTGAGTCGAAGGACTTTGGAGGAATTTGGAAATTAGGGAAATCTGGGGCAGGTGTTCGATCGCACAAAAGGGTTTGGGCGGCCGCACAGCTTGGCTCAAAAAGTACCAGAACCTTCCAGATAGATGTGCGGCCGCACAGGTGGTTTTGGGCGGCCGCACACCATGTCGGGACTGGTTTCCTGATTTGATTTGGAAAAGAATTTTGGACGGGTTTAGACACAAGTTTCCTATTTGGAATAGGTCTAACTTGTATATAAACAACAAAATTCGGCCAGAATCAGATCCAATGTTTTTGTGCAAGTCTCAAAGAGTTTGAGAGGTTTTTATTTTGTTCTAAGACATCCTAGATTGAAGAACAAAATAATACACAAATAAAATTCCATATAGTTCATATTAATTGTGAAAACGTGTTTCACAATTTTGGTCTAGCAACCAAGATCAAATGTTCTTGATATTCGTTCGTGGTGTGGATACCGCTAGAGGGTGAAACTTATCATCTTCAAAGTTTGTGATTCTTACTATGTTCGTGATCAAGGTTTCAAGCCTCCATCGAATTCAAGGTTGCAAAATCAAAGGCATCAAGGGTTAGTATTCTAGTATTCATTATGTTGTATTTGACTTAATCATATGAATGGATCTATGAGCTTTGGGTTTCATAAAATTTTAAATGCTTAATTCCGCTGCGCATGTTACAACGAAACCCAACAGATCAGAGTAGGAGGGGAATAATCCAAAGATCGGAAATAAACTATAAAGAAACTTATTAATGACAGCCATCGGATCGCAGCAGTCTCATCCCTTGTTTGTCTATTGTTAATAGACAATTATTTTTTATCTGTATTATAATATAGAGATGGCCAATTGCAATTTGACTACCGGTATACTATTTGTATCACTTTTACATTTTAGTTCTCGTGTTTGTAAATTTGAAATTTGAAATTTAATTCCTGGGTTTGTCATTTTGTTACAATAGCTTTGACACAAGATAACGAGAAAGTCTGCCCCCCCTAGCTTTCGTCAGAGATAGGCCAACAGGCATATGCATATCACATGAGTTCTTTTAAGACTATAATTATCATTGTCAGCATAGGTGTGCAAGGCACGTGTGTGTTGTGGGTAAATAAGGGCTAGTCTGTCGTTATTGAACAGCAACAACCTCACAATTCCTCCTTTAATTGTGGAATTAACTCTCACATAATAAGTATCAAATCTCTCGCTTTTCTCCTTCTACAAGCAGCAATTCCCTTCAACTCATTCAGCCATTAACACATACACTTGAGAAATGACAATTATACCCTTTAAAAAGTCAAGTGAAATGGAGATGACTGTTTTTCTTTAAAACACTAACATTTTGTTAGTTTTTATATCAGTTTGCAACAAAATGGAAAATACATGAACCTGGTTGCAAAATTTACAAACACGAGAACTAAATTACAAAAGTGGTACAAACACAGGTAACCAAATTGCAATTGACCTTTAAATTTATTGAATACACTCATAACTGTGATCCGCCAAGTGTTATACTATGTAAAAAGTTTATGCATATGTATAAATGTATTATTACCTCTGTCCCTAAATGAGTGTCCAAATTTCATTTTAAGTGACATCTGGAAATCTCAACTCTTTCTACAATTTGGTGGCAAAGATTCATATATAATCTTGTAATCTCCTTTCCAAATATTTAGTTTTGCATGTATAAAGAGACCGGTGAAAAAAATTCAAAAAAAAAAAACATTTAGGGACAAAGTTATGTTAAAAAAAAAAAAAAAACACTCATTTTGGGACAATTTTTTTTGAAAATGGACACTCATTTAGGGACAGGGGGAGTAAATAATTTTACGGGTGTGACTAACATCACCCATGATATAAACCCAAACTGAAACGCTAAGGGTTTATGGCAATTTGTTGATTTCTTATTTACATGACATTGGTATTGTTTAAAATTTAATGATTTTAATCATTCAATTATGAAAATAAGACCTTATTTTGAGACAAGCAACAATAAAGAGTAGGACTGAGTTTTTAAGGACGGATAAATTGAGTAGTAGATTAGGTTACATGTTATTGTAGGCTTTGTTACATCTTTTAATTTAGTTGTTACGTAGTCATCAAACTATCAGACATGTCTGCTATAATATGTCTATTTTTTTAATATTGATAATTGTGATTAATAGTTTTCAAATGAGTTTAACAAAGTTTGACTGTTGACATTTTAGCAATGCCCTATTGATATTAGGTCGTTGAAAAACACTGTTACACCTAGCAACAACTTAGAGATGATTCGGTTCCATTTACAAACACAAAAATATTAGAGACAATTCCCTTAAGGCTCCTCTCTTTCACATTAAAGCTTTATGAAGGTGACACATTTTTCACAATTCCTTTAAGGCCCAATGACAGAATTACCCCCGGGTACCCCAAATTCTCGTGCGCTTCACTCATTCCCATGTGACCCCTATCAATATTTCAGATGATCTGAGAGTCAACTCTAAGAGGCATAAAAAAAACTGAGTTATAAAAACAATTCTTGGATTGATATAAACTCTTGGGGGCGTTTGGTAGCCGTCTTAACTCCGGATAAATGGAAAGGGATTATTTAGCGGAGCTCAACCTATGTTTGGTAGGAAATATCACGCGGGAACTAATAATACGGAATTATGGGATTAAACCGTAATCCCTTCTCTAAATATCTGGATCTATCGGGTGGTATTATTATTACGCGCCTTAAATCTCGTGCGGACTAAATCTTTCTTCACAAAAATACCCCCTTCTGCCTAATTAAAAAGATGATGATTAGAACCATAGCTTCATTTCTTCCTTCCTTGCTCCAGCGATTTGCAATCAAAGGTGAGTTCTTCATTTTATTCACTTGATTTTTCCATCTATATTTTACAACTCAAATCAAGATCCATCAGTACTATTATTTATGGGTTCTATTTGTTGCTCTCGTTTTCTGTTTGTGTTATGATTTGTTGATTGCTACTCCTCATATTCAATTAACACGATTGGATTTGGTAATTCTTGTTCAAAAGATGGGCCATTACTTTAAGGAAGAAATAGTTGTCTTCTGGGTATTTGCGTAATGCTTTTCTACTGTCTTTCTTCTTATTGATGATTTTTTAGGATTTGTTAAATATATTATACTCCCTCTGTCTCAAAATAAATGTTAAAAATAATTTTAAATTTGCTCTTCATCCAAATCAAATTTGTTTTTTTTTTTTAATATTCATTTTGGGAGGAGCAGCTAACACTATATTTGGCTGATTTTCATTTTCGGGATTGCTCTGGTATGTAAATGAAGGGGATCTGTGGTAAGTCATTTTAAGAACGAAAATTGTCTATGTAGTATTGAGCTGATGAATTGAAAGAGTAACCATCAGCTCCATAGGATTATGACAGATAAATCACTATATTAAGTCATTAACCAAATGGATTTGTTAACTCAGACATCAATTGAAGGTCACTTGCTAAAATTTTCAATGAAGTGGTTAAGTGTCTTAACAATTTATAATAGAATATGTATTAAATTATGTTTTTATCTTTATTGTGTATAGTTATAGATTTTTATTTTTTATAGAAATGGATTCACCTATTAATGAGGAGGAGATGGTAGTTTTTATAGCAATGCATTGTGTTTTTGTGGCTATACACACATTATGCAACATGATGACACTAGAAGTCACTTACATGACTGAATATTGATATTTGAAAGAGTGTCGTATAGTAAGATTGATAAGATTCCCAAGCAAATCGAGGAACTTGATAGGATGCTTAGAGATGGCGAAATATCATGCATCAATAACTTGCGAATGAATAGACACATGTTCACCGTCCTCTGTGATTTTGTAAGAGAGAAAGGGGTATCTTCTTCAAATTATGTTTCTCTTGAGGAAAAGGTAGCTACATTTTTATCCATTCTTGCACACCACAAGAAAAATCGTATTATAGCTTACAACTTCAGAAGATCAGGCCAAACCATTAGTAATTACTTCAATGAGGTCCTCAACGTAGTTGTTATGCTTGGTCCAGAGTTGTTCGTAAGACCAATTGATTCAAGGTGGAACCTTTTTGAGGTATTCTAAAATTAAGTGTAGGCATAAAATTGAAGTTGTTTTTTTTTATTTAGGATAATATATTTATTTATTTTATTTTTACTTATGTAGGGGTGGTTAGGCGCACTAGATGGTACATACATTAGGGTGAATTGTGCTGAGGGAGACAAGGCAAGATATAGATCTCGGAAAAGTGAAATAGCTATGAATGTATTAGGGGTGTGTGATAAAAATATGAATTTTATATTTGTATTGCCCGAATGGAAAGGTTCCGCAGCAGATGGTAGAGTACTACGTGATGCCGTTACTAGGCCTAATGGATTGAGGATCCCTCACGGTAAAATAAATACACAATTGCACTGCTTTAAAATATTTTTATATGATAAATATAATAAAATGACATTCTATTATAGGACAGTATTACATAACTGATGCGGGGTATACAAATGGACCTGGTTTTTTAGCTCCTTATCGATCTCAATGATATCACCTGGCCACATTTGGAGATGGTGAACATCCACAAAATCATGAAGAATATTTTAACATGAAACACGCACATGCACGTAATATCGTAGAGCGATGTTTTGGTGTACTTAAGATGCGTTGGGGTATACTTAGGAGTCCTTCTTATTATCATATGAGAACCCAAGGAAGAATAGTCATGGTTTGTTGTATTCTACACAACCTTATTCATCGAGAGATGGATGTTGAACCAGTTGAGATGGAGCTTGACCAAAACCAAGATGCTAATAATGAAGTCAATGGAGCTGGTGCTAATATCGAGAATTGTGATGAAGTTGAATTGATAGACTCTCTTGAGACATCAGATGAATGGACAGCTGGAGGGATGGATTAGCACATCAGATGTATGATGATTGGAGAGGGGCAAACTAAATAGAGTTACACATTATTTTTATCTAGTTCTAGTTCTTTAGATGTTTTGCAAGTAATAATTTATTCACTAATATGATGCTTTTCCCTTTGATATTAAATGTTATTCCCTTGATATTAAACACATCTTGCATTTTCAATTTGGTACAATGATGTTCACATGCTCAATAATATTTTTATGTAAGTGACTAGAATTATTATAATCAATTGATATTTTTATTGTTTGCATTTTTATAGTAATGAATATGGAATCTCAAAGTAAAAAGTCTAAAGCTGCCACCTGCCAAAAGAAAGGGACTGTAAAGATAATTAGTAATACTAGAAGAAGTTGGACTGTCAAAGAAGAACAATCATTGATGGATTGCCTGAAAGAAATCAATAACCCCTTTTGGAGAGTCTCATTTAGGCCTGGTTATCTCAAGCAGCTTGAGGTTTACTTGGAAAAGAAAACCCCCAGGGTAGGTTTAAAGGCAAACCCGCATATTGAGTCCAAGCTGAAAATCTTGAAAAGGATTTATGGAACCATATCAACAATGCTAAGTCTTTCGGGATGGAATTGAAGCACGAGTGAGAACATGGTAACAAATGATTCAGAATCTGTGTGGACGGAGTATTTGAAGGTATTACGCTTTATTATTTATATTTTTCCACTTGTTATTATTGATATAGTCTAATTATTTTGTTATTTTATATGTAGAAAGACCCAAATGCAAAAGAGGTTAGAAGGAAGTCTTTTCCACTTTACCATGATTGGTGTGAGATTTGGGGAAATGATCGTGCGACCGGAGAATTTGCTGAAACCTCTATTGATGTTGTTGAGGAACTGCAACGTCATAGAGTTGGTATAGATGTGGAGTTTCATGATTTGGATGATACCGAAGTAGGACTTGATGACATAAGTCCTTCAGTTTGTGTCACTCAAGATAAGCTCCATAAGAAAAAGGGAACACCTGAGCCTAGGAAACGAAAGAGAGTCAATGAAGAAATTGGCAAGGAAATGAACAAGAATCTTGAGCAGAATTTAACTGTAATGAGTCAAGTTGTAGCCCATTTATGGGGAAATGGTATCTAAAATGGGACATGAAAAAGAGCAGATTCATAAGAGGGAGGAAGTTGAGAAAATGATTAGGACTTTGAGGTTGCATGTTAAGAATCGAGTACGTATTGTTGGTCTATTGTCTTTGAAACCCTAGCTCCTTGATTGTTTTTGTGGCTTGGAAGATGACGAGTCACGTCTCGAGATGGTGAATGCGCTCCTTGATGGAACTTTCAGATAAATTTATCTCCTCTTTTCCTCACTTTTTCCTTTTTAGACATTACTGCCTCGGTCCCAATATGATGGTCGAAAATATTTTTAAATTTACTCTTTCAAGAGTAAATTTAATTATTTTTTTTACGTTCATTTTGAGACGGAAGTATATCATGAAACCTCTAGTACACGTTTGGGACATTTTAGTGTCTTAGCTGGGTACCTTTCTGAATTATGTTGGTATGTTTTTTATTTTATGGTGACTATATTTAGGCGTATTTTCTTTTTTATAGATTGGTGTTGGATTATTTTTTATCTTCATGTCATTAGCATACTTGTGTAATTATTTGTGTTGGTGTACAAACAAAAAATTGTTTTTATTAAGTCCGCTGGGTTTGATATTCTCCAATGATCTATTGTGAAGAAGTTATACTAATGATGAACGTGAGCTTCAGTGGCTCAAGTTTGTCTCCAATTTTTAAGAGTCTTCATCAAATTATTATAGTGTAGCAGAGGAATCAAGTTTATGTACTATAGTTTATGTAGTTTATGATGAAAAAAAATTCAAATTGAGTAAATACAGCAAAATATAATGACAAGCATAAGTTATGATTATAATAAGCAAGGGGCATTGTTGTAAAACTAATGATAATACTTTGTTATATTATTTCTTACCAAACGCTAGATTAAGTTATGATTGGATTAAAGTTTATTAATCCTGCTCATACCAAACATAATAATATTGCTAAATCAAGGATTATTAGTACTATTATTAATAAGAAGGAAATTAATAATCCCCTCATTATTAATACCAGTAATACTTATCAAACTAACAAACGAGCCCTTAGGGACAACTATCAGAGAGAAAAATGAAAGTTGAAAGCAAAAAAAAAAAAAAAAAAACTATAACAAAAATCTTTTTAACTTTTAGATATGACCATCATACCCTTATTTTTACCTAAAATATCAACAAAAACAAACGTGCACAAGCTGGATCAAAACCAATTTGAAACATATTCTCACAACTTTATGACTTAGTTCTAAAAACATACATTGTAACTAGTTTGTATTACAATTATGAATCAACCTGTGCATGCCAATAAAAAAACTCTTATAGTTTCTGGCATATAGTTTGGGCACTTTTACAAATAAAGAAAACGGCAAGCTAAAGGAAGAATTGTTGTTGAAATTAATGAGGTGTTGGAGCTCCTTCCCCAATCGTTATTCGCGCCGTCTCCACCCCCTTCCCCCTCCCCTCCCCTCCCACTCCCTTTTCGGCATCTAATATTTTTTTTTGGCAAAAACTCCATCCCTGCCTCCCCGTCTTGTTTCCTCCTACTTCCTACCCAAATCTTGCGCTTGTCATCCCGAACTCCCTCCCTCTACCACGTTGTTTCATGTGCTGATCGTAAACATGTATTTTGGCGAGGAGACAATTCTCATTAATAAATTAAACCATGTTGATCAGACGGATTTGTCAACGTATATATGAGGAAGAAACAAAAAAGTAGCGAGAGGTCGGATAATCAAGACGAGAGAGATGCAGTGATAAAGAGGGGGCGGTTAAATCAAAAGAGAGCTCAATGCTTTTCAAGGATGCTAAAATATTTCAAGATGCTATAGAAATGTCTTTCTTGGCCTTGTTAAAATCATGTGTGATGCACGTGTATATGTTTCTAACAAAATTTACCTTTTTAACAAAATTTTCATTGAACCAAAACAAAAGGTCAATGTGTGGAAGGGGGTTGTAATGGATTCAATGTCGGTAGCCACATTGCAACTTCTGGTAGAACATGAGTAACAAATTGAAATTTGCCCATGCACGTGTATGTCTTATATTTTGCAGATAAAAGATAAGGTTAATAAATAAAATAAAATTGTATGTATATAATATGTAATAAATGAATATTTAAATCGGTAGTTGGAAATCCATGTATAGAATATATGTGTGTGTCTATCTATATCGATATATATATAGGTAGGTGCTCAAATGAGAACCACAATTGTCTGAGAACCAAGCATAACCATTAGATTAGAATCAAAATCAAGGGTTAGATTATAGATATATTAGATACACTTGGATAAAATACATAAATTTTGATATTGCACTTGGATACAGTAGCTAAACAAGTATTGTATCCAAGTGTTGCACTTGGATATAGTATGTTAAAAATTAATGTATCCAATTGTATTTTTGAAAATTAGCTACTGTATCAAAGTGTATCCAATGTATCTATAATTTGGACCATTGATTTTGTATTTAATCAAACGGTTATGAATGGTTCTCACGGTTCTCATTTAAAATAGTTCTCACAGGAGCGCGACCCAATATATATATATATATATATATATATATATATATGTAGGTGCTCAAATGAGAACCACAATTGTGTAAGAACCGTGAGAACCAAGCATAACCATTAGATTAGAATCAAAATCAAGGGTGTAGATGTTGGATATTATGCCCTAGGCCCTTGAGAAAGGTCTATGTGTTACATCATAGCTTCATTGTTATAGATATAATAAACCTGATTATTATATCTTTTGCATGTTTATTATAATAATCATTGTCCCTAGCACTTATGAAGAGCTAGCATGAGTTTAATGGATAATAATATGATGATTATGGTGCATAGGATTCGGATTAAACTTGTGGGTACTTGTTGGAGAACAATGTACTGGATAGACCCGTTATGAGATTTATGTCATGGTCAAATGTCATAATTAAATATCATAATAGTCATACCATTTGAATCCTTAGACCTGATATTATAATGGTCTTCCACATGATGAACATTATGTTTGACGTACTCAAACGATACCCTTAACCGGGTGGTTATAAAGGCTACGATTGGCATAATCAGATTCTTGTAGGGAAGAATGATAAGTCAAGATGGGATTTGTCCCTCTCTCAAGAGAGATATCTGCTTGGCCACTCGATGAGTGAGATTGATGATAGTGCATGGCCATGCCCAATTGAATTGATGTGTTCAATGCCATTTGCTCATATCAATCTACTCGAGATCGAGAAAGCATTGGACAACATAAGTTGACGTGGACCATGACTTATGTCCAATATGATATCGCGTGACAAAGGGATTGTGATATGTTCTTTAAGGTAACTTTGGACTTTCAAAGTTATACTAATTGGGTAGTCATAATGGCTTGCTAGAGTCCGCTTATGACTTACGGGTTCTGAATGGTTCGGACTCGTTGCAAACTTAGTATAATCCTATTGGGTCACACACAATAGAACGGATTGGAAAAGGCTGAAAATCTAGGATTTTTGAATTGACCACCGTATGGCTTTGGAGATGGTATACGGCTCCTGGTGAGCCGTACGGCCGGCCCCCGTAACTGGTCAGCTTGTTTAGATTTTTTGTGTGACAATGAATCCCGATCCCAAACGGAATTAGGTCAAACCCTCATATAAATATATGCAGCCGGGTTTAACAGCCTCTTATGTTGATTTTAGAAATAATAACACATTGTTTTAAAAACAATAAAATATAAAGAGGTAGGATTATTAGTTTTGAGATTTAGAATCATCAAAACTCAATAATCAAAGAACAAAATAATTCCTACGAAGAAATCGTTTCTTCATCAAGCTTTTGATCTAGCAATCAACCAAGAAGGTGTTCTTGAGTCCGTTCGACGTGTGGATACTGATAGAGGGTGTTTGATTTAGCACCTTAAAGTCCGTGTTCATGGATGCGATCTTCAAGGGTTAGTTTCTTTCATCTTGTATTTAATTTAATCAACATGGACGGATCCATGGCTCATGAGTGTTTGATTTCATATGTTTATTCTTCTGCGCATGATGCATCAAAACCCAACAGTGGTATCAGAGCCCCGTTCATCGTTGATTATTTTAATATATCATGTTTAAATTGTTTAATTTGATTATATGATTTGCATAATAATAAGATGAATATGTGATTAAGGTTTATGAGCTTGATTAGATGGGGTTATGTGATTATTATATTGATGTGATCTATATATGAATAATTGCATGTTAGGGTTATCAATAAATAATTGAATTATGTGTATTGATAATTTAGATCTAATTTGTATATGTAATAAATTGTTTATTCATGATATTGATTAGATCTATTTAAATTCGTAATCTGTAAATTTGAAACCGTGTTTTCTGAACTATGATTTAATCCAGAAAATTGCAGAAATCAGAGTTCTGAAGAGTTCAGAATTGTTGTACGTAGTCTATGAAATTGATGAGCCAATGAATGATCTTGAAACAAGTTACTTTTCTATACAGAAATGTGGATGCCCCTTGGCTTAGTTTCGGCCGTATGGAATAATTTCTTGGTTTCTTGATCTTAGTACGAAAATGTGGATGCCTTTTGGCTTAGTTTCGGCTGTACGTTTTGTGCTCTCAATCTATAGATGTTCTGCGGAAACAAAAGTTTCAGAATTCATCCTTATAAGAAAAGTGCAAATTGTTTGCAGAGAAGAAAACTAATTTTGGATTAATTCATTGTATGGACCAATGGCAGGCTTACGCCTTGTTTATGTGAATGCGAATGAAATATCCAATCTGTAAATTGTTTACAGAGAATTTAGATTCCGTCCCCATTATGTTGCTTCATAATTAAATCACAAGATTTTGCTTCTGTTAATTAATTTGATTAGTTAACATCATTTATGCAAAGACTATATTATATTATGTTTGACATAATTAAATATATGATGCATGTCTTTCTATGTAAATAACCTTCTCAAAATTTTAAGTCATGTGCTAACCCACGATTAAAACACATGTGAGTACACGGGTAGTTTTATGTGGGCTCTGCCAAAGCAAGGTGCATTAATTCTATCCTTGTTTGAGTATGATGAGTGAAAAGGCTTGTTTGTTGCAGCTGATGGCTGATAGCTTATGGCTGATGACTTATGGCTGATGGCTGATTGATTTATGGCTGATGGACTAAATACTGTTTGTTTTTGCTGTTCTGAAATAGCTTATGAGCTGACATAAGTCAATTAAACATGTTTGTTAAAAAAGCTAAAAATTGCTGAATAATGGTAAAAATACCAGAATGTCCCTAATATATATTGACTCATGCATTCCAAACTACCTTATAAATAAATAGAGAATTATCAATGTTGAATTGAAATATATTACTATGAGTTTATAAAAAACTTTAAGCAGATGATTAACTTAAAATTTTCTATTTTAATGAAATAAAATTTATAAACTCATAATATTTTTATAAAAATATTTATACAATTATTGATATTAGAAAATAAGATATCCTAAAATATAGTAAAATCATGCTCCAAGATTTAATTAAAAAATCATCAATATATTTAAAAATAATAATCTTGCAAAACAAAAAAACTTAAAGATCTAAATAGTCATACCCCCCAAAATTCATTGATCGTTACATATTTGATAACAAATATTATTCCTAAAAGTATTCATCTCTGGATCTTCACTACCTAAAATGGGGACACTTGGTTGATGGTTGGCCAATATAGGTTCATCGCGCTCATTTCTTGGTATGAAATTTGGTTGGTTGTCATAGTACTGAAAATCATCATCAGCAAGATTTCTTCTTCGAAAGAAATTATGAATTGCCATTGTTGCAGTAATAATGCATACTTGGTCTTCATAACGATAACTAGGCATATGTTGTAGTATTCTCCACTTTGCTTTCCAAACACCGAACGTCCTTTCGATAACACTTCGTAAGGAAGAATGAGCTTCATTAAACTTCTCTTCTGCGTTTCTAGGTTGTTGACTAAGTTGAAACTCTGGTAAATGATACCTCTCTCCTTTGTATGGTGCTAAATATCCTATTTTATTAGGATAACCCGCATCAACCAAGTAATATTGAGCTGCAAATAAAGATACAATTAATATATTTCAAGACAAAATAATGAAGATTACGCTATATAAATTTTAAAGACAATTTTGAAACGTACGAGCAACCGGATGAGGAAACTTTGATGATGGATCTCTAAGAGTATGTAGAAAAATACATGTGTCATGAGCACTCTGTTGGAATCTAAGTTACGTAACGAGTAGATTAAACAAATAATCAAATGGGCAATCATGTAATCAAAAGTATAATTGTAGTAAACCAATAAATAACGGTGCAAGCAAATCAAGCATACTTGAATAACAAGAAAATCAAGAGAAAGTAACCTTAAGATATGATATTATCGAATTTTCTCAAAAATTCCTTTTTAGTATTTATTAGAGTACAACTAATAATCATGACTTATTGTGTTTTTTCAGTTATTGATTTTCTCAAATAACATGAAACTTACAAGATTACAATAATAGTACTTTTCATATTGACACACTCAATAAAGAACTCTATTTTAATTCTTAAATAGTGCATCAAAGAATAATACTCAAAAGGATATGAGAGTAATCAAAAGGCTCATTCAATAAAGTTGAAACTAATGCTTTTTGAAGACATCATATACCTTTTACATTAATCAACAAATATAAAATATTACGCTAGATCAATTTTACGCTCATGATCTAAATAAATTAAAACTCTGATTTTCACTTTACATGAAAATTCATGAGATTTCTAGATCATACCCAAAATTAGCAAGACTCAAGATCCCTTGAACCTTTACAACTAATTTTACTATGACAGCGCAAAATTAAATAGTCTAAAGAAATATTTTCATATTATTATTTGATTAAGCAAGTTATTTATTTGCACTAGTTTTCCCATTTCATGAATAGAAAACCATCAATAACAAGCGCAAGTACGAATTGTCCATTAACAATATAATCATGCAAATTCAATAAGTTCTACAAACTATTAAATTTCCTTGTCCAAAGATTTCATCTTTCAAGTATATATGATTATACAGACAAATTAAGAATGTACCAAATCAACTACAATTAACAAGAAAACATGATACTAGTTTCTCTTAGACTGTTGGAACTTAAGTTACGTAACGAGTAGTTAAACAAATAATCAAAGGGGCAATCATGTAATCAAAAGTATAATTGTAGTAAACCAACAAATAATGGTACAAGCAAATCAAGCATACTTGAATAACAAGAAAATCAAGAGGAAGTAAGAACACTTATCGGGTAGATCGAGTCGCCTGAATAAGACTCTCCTAAGAGAAACTATTGCCTCCTACTCGTGCGATTTCAGATTCAGGCATATTCCTCCGAGGATAAAACGATCTCAAGATTAGTACCCAAAACTGCGCACACGGGTACAGATTCACTTGCAGTTGCTATCCCACTTCGCCTGAGCCTCACATAATTTCACCATGGATTAATGATTGTAACACCGTTAACAAGATCATAACCAGAAAACAAGAACTGCATACAAGATGACACAATAACTGTATTACTACAGTCCATGCGTTACAGGCTCACAAAGCTCAAAGAACTTGTGTACTGCTCTTGCGCGAGCACGACACTGAATTTCTTTCAAAGTGATGGCAGACCCTTTTTTCCTTGTATTCTTCTTGTTTCAATCATTGTTAATGTTATATAGCTTTTTTTTTTGTCCTTTCCCCAAGTTAGTCATATTAGGATGATGAGTCTAATTCACTTATAATTATAATAGTAAAGTGAAGGAGACTTCCTTTCCTAATACACTTTTGTACGGGATTAAGAGGACTAAGAATCTTGGCCAACCATGGGTATTAGACTGGAATGAGTTTTTGACATTAGACTGGAATGAGTTTTTGACTTTATCAACTATCTCATAAAGAGAGAGTCCTAATTTGACTACTTTAACTAATCCCTAAATGATTAATTATACAAGTCAAATTATAGTCAATTTTAACTAGTCAAAGTATCCTAACTAAATTAGGACTACTTACTTTAGTTAAACTACATGTAATATTAAACTAAATAAAACTCTTAAACATACATATAAACTTATTTAATCATAAAGATAACTAGAATAAACATACTTTAATTAAATTGGATAAATTAATCCAAGATAATATTCCAAAGTATAAAATATTCCGAAATATCTTTAATGAGTAAGTTTATTGTTTGTACATCTTTGAGCTATGGATTTCTACTATATAAATAGTTTATATCCCAGTTTAACATTACAACTTTAATTACCCATATAGGATACAAATATTTCCAACACACTCCCTTCCCATCCATGCTTAACAAAAATGAAACACATGTCAAAATCGCATACTGCCATAATATTTTGAGTTGCATACCCTTTTCTACCAATATAAATACCCTGATCCTCAACAGTAACAGTAGCTCGTACATGTGTGCCATCTATGGCACCAATACAATCCTGTAATTCTCAGGCAAATGAGATTAAATACTTCAAAATATTTCAAGCATGTGTTACGTATATATATAAAATTGTACCTTAAAGTATGGCAAATACTTTGTGTTGTTTCTGATATGATCATGCGTGTTGGTATTATCTGATGGAACGATCCAATCCATTGACATATTTGTAGTAACTCGAAGAACCTCATGAAAATACTTGCTTACTGTTTCACCAGACTTTTGAAATATCTCTTGAACCACCCTTTGACCTACACCGTGACCAACTATCAAGAGAAACATCGCCAGTTTCTCTTCCGCTCTAACATGTCTGCTATGCGTGAGTCCATACTTATTTTGTAGCAATAAACACAAGTTTATGAAGCATTCTCTACGCATGCGAAACATCTCATTAGAACGTGTATCTGTTTTAGATTCAAGAATCTCTGTAACGAACTTCCAACCTGCTATATCAGATCGTCTACACGGTGATTTTTTTAAATACTTATCAAAATAATATTGACCAATAAATGTACCCGCTAATGCAACCATCTTCTTCTTACGCGCTTGGAGATATATTATTTTTTTCTGAAGAATTTTCTTCTTGAGATTGTTATCTTCATCAGATGAATATGACTCTTCATCGTTTACATTCATTTGAGCTGCTGCAGTATAATTAATCGATAAATCATAACTCTTATTGAACTACCAATAAATAAATTGTACCAATTACATAAATATGATTTAAAGGAAACATATCACCATATATCAAATCTAAACAATTCATAAAGAAGAACATAATAGCAATAAGTCTTACAAACCCAAACTAATAGAATAATAAAAACAATTATCTTAACATATAAAATAAAATAATTTAAACTCAATACCCATAGTTGTCCACTACCCCATTTTCGCCTTTTGGCTAATTCTTGTTCAGATTTCAACCAAGGAATTCGGGCTTCTGGTGGTATTCGGAGAAATATTTCGCGACTAGCAGAACGGTGAAATAAATGAAGCCCAAATGAGTATAGCGGATCATTTACGCTAAGTATGTCGCCCAAGCAATCAATACACTCTTGAAAAGAAAAACCTTGTTCAACTTGTGTAAGAGTTGGCGTGATGTTATCAGTAGATATAAACTCCATCATTTTATCTAGTGTCTCGATCAACTTGCTAGCAGCACTAACCTTCTTTTCCTTTGAGTTGTTTAGTCCTGATGTACTTGCTCTCTTTCTTGCATTAGGAGTAGTATTATCTGCGTCATAATCGATTTCAGTGTCATCTACTTGGTGGACATTTTCATTTTCTTCCGCTTCTAGGTCAACCATGTGGGGTGGAAGTACACCAGAATTTGGGGTCCATGCCTGTTCACCCGTAGCAACACTACCACTAAATATGATCTCTAACTCTTGCAAGTTTGCTAGTGGGGGATTCCTAAACTTAGCTGCTTCTGGAACTATCTGCAGTTTAAGTAACAATATTATATATTTCAGTTCAAAGAAATAAAATGATTGTAGAACTAGATATATTAGGTTATGTGTACCTTAAGTTTTTTATCCCTCCATTCATCTGAAGCATCAATAGTTCCCAAACATGATTCATACCAAGCCCAGTTTCTCCATGAGTCAATTGTCTCCACAAACTCCAATCTTTCTTCAAAGAATCTCAGTGATTTTTAAACTGTTTTCTAACATAGTTTCTACCCGTTTTTTCATTAAATCGTTTTATGAGTTCAAGAACACCATATTTGGATAAAGTTGTACCAGGTTTATTTCCTGACAAAACCAAATCCATACATATATACAAAAATAGTTGATTCGCTTCCGGATCCCAAGCAGCTTTATCAAGAGGCTCTTTCTCTTTCTCCTTAGTTATTCCTTTTAGGTTGGAACCACGTTTTGAATTCATTCTAAACTAAACCCAAAAAAAAAAACAATAAGATGAAGATAAGCACTAACATAAAAAAAAAATGATTATTGAATAATATAAAAATGAGGAGAAATGAGAACTGAGACTGATTTTTTTCTAAATATTACGAAAACATTAAAGTATGGAATAAAAAAAATCACATTTCTTCTCTAAAAATTGAAGAACATATATTGTATTTTTTTTTTCTTTCTAAATCAGCCTGAACACTCCTATTTTTGTAAAACTGATGGTGCATGCCAGTGATCAATCGTATATCTTCCGTCCCAAAATGACGATCTCATTTTTCTTTTATCGTTATCACGAGTAAATTTTAACCAATAATATTAATATCATTTAATTATTCAACTAAAAAGTACTCCCCAATTTAATATCAAAGAAAAGAAAAAAGAAAGTATCATTTATTTTGAGACGGAGGAATAGTACTATGAATCATCTATTGTCTTCTTTTAATTCATAATTCGTAGGATTCTTCTATTTATGATATGATGCATGATAATAAGAGAATCCAACCACTAAGAACATAGCACACGCATAAATAATTTGTAGTTACATCTTTTCCCATATAAAGCAATTCACCATGGGTGAAGTGACATGAGACAAATCATTGAAAACTGGAGAAAAATATTCATAGCGGTATACAGGGAGAGAACAAACCTTTTACTAATCACGTCTTAAATTCTTTGATCTTTTGTCTTGCGCCCTTTCTTCAAGAAACGGAACTCCTAATGAAAACACGAAGAACAGTTGCCGTAAAACCCTACTAGCGTACGCAAAGAATATATGGGAAATATAGGGTAATTTCGGTTCTTTTTTTTTTAAAGATGGAAACACGCGTGATTACAAAGAAGCCGGAAAAGTGATATTTTTGGGCTTTTTGGCTTTTCACTTTTTTATGCTATTGATGGGTTGTACCCTACTTATGGGCTTTTAGCGGATAAGCCAAAACAAACACTACAAAAAACACTTATTTAAAGCCAAAAATCAAAAGTCCTTTAAAAAAAAAAGTGGAAACAAACAAGCACAAAGAGTGGTTCATATACGTTTAAAGTGGTTTGACTTAATTAGGCTATCAAAAGATAAAGTTTTGGGTCTAAGGCACAAGATGTGATTAACACATGTTGTGACATAAGATGTCCAAATCCCATAAAAGATCTAAGAGTCATATATGATATGATTGATAATGAGTTATCTACCTAATTAATTTAATTTTGAGTAGTATCGCCAAAGCGGACTTGAAATTAAATTAAATCTTAGCCCACATAAATTATATTATATAATTGTTGTATTTGAAGGTGTGTAATTTAGTGTGAGTGTTTTTGAAATACATTAAATATCTCTAAATGATAATGATATGAAATATAGGTGTATATTTATTTGCATATTTGTATAGAATGTTTTAAACTTTAATCATGATTAATTACTACGATCTACCCACTTAAAATAATGAGATTAACTTCCTTGACCTAGTCATGAGTTTAAGAATTGTTCTAAACCAAGAACGGAAGTTATGAATTCATAATAAATCCTATTCCTAAGAAACCTAATGCCTTTAGGACAGACAAAGACATAAATTAGAATCATGTGGATGAATCTATGGATGTCAATTGTCCTACGACTTGCTACTATATGTTTGTAACTTTAGAAGTATCTAAAACACATGAATTCTTATGTGATAAGCAATCATATAGGAAGCGTTCCTATAAGCAAGAAAGGCAAGAAAAGTTTGAGATTGATTAGAGCCTAACATTCATATGATGACTGAAAGGTATGTTAATAAGCTCTCATGTTTTGAACATGGAGAGACATATTAATTACCTTAGATGGTTTGGTTATCAAGTTAGTTTGGAACTAACAAATGGATTTGATATTAATTCATAAGCGACATTTGATGTTTAAAATACTAAATCTTAATATCAAATGGAAACTTTCTCAAACTTTAAAGGTTAATAAAGAAAAGGATTTAAGATAAAGGCAAGACAAGAGTTGTAAGGCCTAAAGGAAATATTTGTGGCTAAACCTAAAATCCTGAGGATGTAATTCCTACCATGGCAATGTGATTAACCATAGGAGAAATTACAATTTGAATTAAAAGATAAAAAGGAAGGGTAGTAGGACTACCACTTCAAGTATTATGTTGATGTGATTTATATGAAGAATTGCATGTTGGGGTTATTAATGAATAATTGGATTATGTGTATTGATAATTTAGATCTAATTTGTATGTAATAAATTGTTTATTCACGATATTGATTATATCTATTTAAATTCGTAATCTGTAAATTTGTGTTGGTTTAATCTGATTAATGCATGAGCACGATAATGGAATTGATCGAATTTAAAAATTCTGGAAATCTAGGATCCTACTGAAGGATCCGTACGGATAGTTTGGAAGCTACCAAACAGATCCGTACGGATGGTTTGGTAAATCCCATATTTGACTCTGTTTTCTGATAAATTAGATTGTTCTGTAAACAGGTTGCAGAATTTGAATCTGAAGATTGAGTCTGTTTCAGACGGCTGGTTTCGGAAACCGTGTTTCCTAAAAAGATCTCAATATTGAAATCCAGAAATATACAGTTCCAAAATTCTGAAGAGTTCAGAGTGTCTGTGACCTGCTTGACAAAGCCGTACGGATGAATCTGGAAGCTGCCAGAAACATCCGTACGGATGGTTTGGGCAGTACTAATTCTGATCTGTTTTCAGACGACAGGTTTTAGAAACCTTGTTTCCTGAAACATGTTTCAGTTTAAAAGTCCAGATAATTGCAGAAATCAGAATCCTAAAGAGTTTAGGATTGCTGTAATCTGTAAGATTAAGAGACAATAAAAAGGTCTTTAAACAAGTGACCAATCTATACGGGAATGTGGATGTCTTTTGGCTTAGTTTCGAACGTATAGAGAAGTTACTTGATTTCTTGATCTTAGTATGGAAATGTGGATGCCACTTGGCTTAGTTTCGGCCGTACGTTTTGTGCTCTCAATATATAGATGTTTTGCGGAAACAAAGTTTCAGAATTTATCCCTAAACAAAGTGCAAATTATTTGCAGAGAAGGAAACTAAATTTGGATTAATTCAATGTATGGACCAATGGTAGGCTTGCGCCTTGTTTATGGGAATACGAATGAAATATCCAATCTGTAAATTCTTTACAGGAAATTTAGATTTCGTCCCCATTATGTTGCTTCATAATTAAATCACAAGGTTTTGCTTCTGTTAACTAATTTGATTAGTTAACATTGATTATGCAAAGACTATATTACATTATGTTTGACATAATCTATAACTATATACTAAATCAGAAACCGCTGATATCAGCGATGCCATGTGGCAACACCACGTTGAAAATTTTCCCTCCTAAATCCCTTGATGACATCATCTCTCATTTAATAAAACAATTAATGAAATTATAACTATTTACTTTAAATAATTACTTATGCATTAATTATTGTGAGAACTTTTAATGAAGCCATTTCTTTTCTTTTATGACGGGATATAATCGGTTAGCATAGTATTAAAAAGCACAAGTGTCTAACAAATGTTAGTAGCCAGCTTAGAGAGAGGACAGAATCACTAAAAAGTTGTTTAAATTTTAAGGGGATCTAGGTTAAGTTAATCATCCTTTTCACGTAGTATTTATATTTCTTTCTACTATTTTTTTTTTCATTCCGTGAGAACAACCCCTCTATTATGATTCATTTATATTTCTTTCTATTAAAGCAAAAGTGTCTATATTAGCAACACCAAGAAGCATAATAGTATGATGAAAAGAAGTCTACCCTAAAATCATTTCATTTATTATTTTTTAGCTAATTTAATTATTGGTGTATAAATAGTATAATACATAATCTTTCTGTCTCATTTTTTCTTTTTTGAAAAAATTAAGAAACTCAACATTTTGTAAATTTTATTAATAAAGGTATGTGAAAATATTTGCTATCTACTTTTTAAACTAAGTTTACAAGTATATTTTGAAATACTTTATATAAAACAAAACTTTTGGACAAAGAATTTTAGCAAACTTGTAGCTCATTTTCGGGATTTTTTTTTCTTTGGAAAATGATCATTTATTTAGAAAAGGAAGTATAAATTATTTTATTCAATTTATTTTAAAAACGAATAATTTAATATGAGTTATTAATTAATTCCTAAGATGAATGATTGAATGTTATAAATTTCACTTCATTTTTAAAGAAGACAAAAAAATTATTAACAAATAATAATCTATTAAAAATAAAATTAAAGTAAACCGTGCATCGCACGGTCACTACCTAGTTAAATATATGATGCATGTCTCTATGTTAATTAACCTTCTCAAAATTTTAAGTTTTATGCCATCCACTATTTAAACACTTGTGAAGTACCTTGATCGTTTCGATGTGGTTTATCTGCCAAAGCAGGGCACATCATTCTATCATTGAAAAGCAAGATGAGGCAAAGGTTGTCTATACGTTTAAAGTGGTCAAACTTAATTAAGCTATCATAACGGTTATGGACCTAAGGCATAGGATGTGATTAAAACACGTAAGACATAAGATGTCACAATCCCATAAAGGATCTAAGAGTCACATGTGATGTGATTGATAAGGAGTTATCTACCTAAATGAGTTGGTTTTGGGGGAAACTATTTTCCCCCTAATGTTAAAAAAAGACCGGTTTTGACAAGCAATAATGAACCAAACTTCTACCTTTTTTAAACCGGTTCGGTCCAACATCTCGCTCATTAACAAAATTAGGGCATAAAACGTGAAAAACACTAGTAGCCGCCGACTGTTCCCTTCTTCCGCAATCTCTCTCTTTTTCTCTCTCTCCATCTCTCTACCGCCATTGCAGACGAGATGAGCTTAAAAAAAAACGATTGAAAAGGTATGAATCTTTACAAGTTTGTTCATCAATTATCACATTTTTTTTTTAATTTGAAATTGAAATTGATATTCGAATTCTCTAACTGATCTAATTGAAATTGATTTTCTCCTTATAGAAGATGGATATGGAGATGGAGATAGTAGATCACAATGTCATTGAACCAGAGGAGAGTGAGATTGAAAAAGACAATGAAGATTAATTTGAAGAGATGGATATCTTCATTTGGCTAAAAAACACCAAATCTACACTTAATTTGAATCCTGTAGTCGTTTGTAGTCGTTTGCTACTCAAATTGAAATGGAGATGTTCAAGCTGCTCAAATTGAAATGGAATTGATTTGGTGTAACTTGTTGTTTTAATATAGTAACTTGGTGTTTTGGTATTGTAACGTGATATTTTACTACAATAACCTTTTATTTTATTAGTGCAGCCTGGTGGATAATCAAGTTATGTTGTATCAGATATATACTTGGTGTTTTTGCAATGTAACTTGGTTTTTTAACAAGAAAACTTGATATTATATAACCATGCATTTTTATTGAAATAAGCTTTTAAACATCAGCTTATAATATAACTTGGTGTTGTTTTAGTATAGTAACTTGGTGTTTAGTATTGTAACTTTATGTTTTAGTACAGTAACTTGATGTTTTATTAGTGCACTTTGTGGTTAATCAAAAGTATGTTGTATCAGATATATACTTCGTATTTTAATAGTATAACTTTGTGTTTTAATAAACAAACTTGATATTAGCAGTTTGAACATGAACTTTCAATACAACTGAATACGCATGTTTAGGCATAAAAAACATCAAGTTAATAACTTAAAACAACAAGTTTCAATTTCAAAACAACAAGTTACAATTTCACTGACTAACACCCTTTCTAGACCTAGTTTGCTGACATATGTTGCATTCGAACTACCAGCTTTCTTCCTCTTCTTCTCCTCGTTGTCTTTGCTCCCAAAAACTTGTCAATGTGATCATGTTTGATTGCCGGAAAGTCTTCAATTTTATTCAACAAAGACTCATTTTATGTTTAAATCACTGAGTAACAAGTACAAAACTCAAAATACCTAATCAAGCATCACAAAAACCGAACAAAAATGTTTGAAATCAACACAATAAGCGAACAAAATAGACTGGGAATCAAGCGGAAAAAAACATGAAATCAACACATACCTCCATCACGCCCCTCTTATTCTTCAATACAGATCTCTTTGTTGTAGGCTTCACTATTGATTCCATCCTCATTCTGCTTTAAATCAAACTGTAGTTTGCTTCAAATAGAGCGAAATTAACGAACGAACAACGACAATCAAAAATCGCTTTAAAATCGAGAGAAATTGACGACCATACGACGAACTTACAATGTGTATTTTTCACTGGTTAGGTTTGAGAGAGAGAGAGAGGAAGAGAGAAAGAAGAAAAGGTAAAGAAGAAAAGTTGTTTTTCACGGTTTACAACAAAGGTGCGTGGAATTGTTTGTGAACCGGTTCTTAAAGAAGCCGACTTACATACCTAGTTCCAGAACCGGTCTTTTTTTTAAGTTAGGGGGAAACTAGTTTCCCCCAAAATTTTTGTGTACCTAAATAGCTTGGTTTTGAGGTTCATGCCAAAGCAGACTCACAAATCAAGTGAAATATGGATCTTAGCCCATTTAAATTATATTATACAAGAGTTGTATTTGAAGGTGTATAATTTAGTGGGAGTATTTATGAAATACATTATATATCTTTAAATGATAATGGTGTGAAATATAGATGTATATTTATTTGCATATTTTATAGAATGTCTTAAACTATAATTATGTTTAATTACTGCGATAGACCCCACTAAAGAGAATGAGATTAACTTCCTTGACCATGTCATGAGCTTAAGAATTGTTCTAAAGCAAGAACGAAAGTTATGAATTCTTAATAAATCCTATTCCTAAGAAACCTAATGCCTTAAAGACGGACATAGACATAAATTAGAAATATGTGGATGATTCTATAGATGTCAATTGTCTTACAACTTGCTACCATATGTTCGGAACTTGAGAAGTATCTAAAATATATGGATGCTTATGTGATATGCAATTATGTAGGAAGCGTTCCTATAAGCAAAAAAGGCAAGAAAAGTTTGAGATTGATTAGAGCCTAACATTCATGTGATGAATGAAAGGTATGTTGATAAGTTCTCATGTTTTGAACATGGAGAGACATATTAATTACCTTAGTTGGCTTGGTAATCAAGTTAGTTTGGAATTAACAAGCGGATTTGATATTAATTCATAAGCGACATTTGATGTTTTAAATGCTAAGTCTTAATATCAAATGAAAACCTTCTCAAACTCTAAAAGGTTAATAAAGTAAAGGATTTAAGATAAAGGAAAGACAAGATTTGTCAAGCCTAAAAGAAATATTTGTGGCTAAAACAAAATATTAAGAATGTAATTACTACCATGGCAATATGATTGACCATTGGAGAAATTACAATTTGAATTAAAAAGATCAAAAGGAAAGATAGTGAGACTATCACTTCAAGTATTTATGTTTATCTTTCTACTTCTAAGATTTTAGGTATTGGATATCGGATATGGATCCCATATTTGTATAATTGTGTAAGACTTGAGAAATAGAAAGACTACTTAAAAGGGTAAAGGCTAACCTATGTGTTGATAATGATGCAAAGGTTGCAACATTAATCATAGGAACTTGCGAAGTGTCTTCACCTAGTAGGTTCATATTTGTTTTGAAGAATGTTGTGAATCATAGGAACTTGCGAAGTGTCTTCATCTAGTAGGTTCATATTTGTTTTGAACAATGTTGTGATCCTACTTTAAGTAGAAATATTATTTTGATTTCTTCATCAAAGGATTACGGATATTTCTTATTTCGAATAAGAAAGTGCTCCATTAAATATGATTCACTTTATTGTATTGTTAATCATATAATGGGACTTTATATCCTTATCTTGGAAGAACAAAATAATGAGTATAACATAAATAATGGAAATCTGAATGTGAGGATGTAATCGTTACATTCTTAAAGCATTGATGTCTATATCAATGATAAGAAACACATATATAAAGTTCCATGAGACGGACTTTTAAATTCACATGATTTCGAATCATATGATATATGTGAATCTTATAAATTGATTGAGACACATCTTACTAATAGTAGTGAAAGGAAGCACTCTTTTGGATTAATACATATTGATGTATGTAGTTCATTAAAGTAACAATGCTAGAAAGTATTTCGATAACTCATGGCAAAAGTATTAGTGTACTCTGATCTGATCAATGTAATGAATATTTGAACCATGGACTTTACGAGAATTCTGCAGAAAGTCTGCAGAATAAGAAAAACAGAATCTGAAAACAACAACCGTTCGGCTGCAAGCTAGGTGTACGCCTAGGGATGAGCCGTACGGCTCATGTTTATAGAGATCTGCAGATTGTCTGCAAACTGTTGTTTTTATCTTATAATAAGTCAAATTGATCTTTAATTAACCTTCTGGATTATGTGCTGGAAACAATTGCGCTTACACTAAATTGAGTTTCGTCTAAGGAGGTTCGTAATACCATATGGGGTATGGAATGAAAGAAAAATTTGGTTTGTCTTTCACAAATATTTGAGATGTGACACTTTTGGGAAAAGTATTGTCTTAGACAAAATCACACCTAAATCTAGTTAATGCATTTTCATGGGATATCTTAATGATATTAATTTTACGCCTTTTAGAGTACAAATCGTTTGTTGCTCTAAATAGCACTTTCTAGATAAATCGTTTATCTCTAAAGAACTAGTGGGAGTAAAATGTATCTCGAAGAGTTCGAGACCCAGAAAATGACATAGAACCTAAGATGAAAGTTGAACAAAGTTTCACAATGAGTTGTGGAAATTCGTTCAAGTATACACAAGTTATTTGCATATATGATATGATGCTATCTATAACAAGAAATATTGATTTCTCATAATAGAAAGTAATAAGGAAGATATCATTGAGAATGATTGACCTATCACCTATCAAGATGCAATATCCACTCCGGACTTAGATCAATGACTTGGAGTCATGAAATCTAAAGAGCAATCCATGTATAATAATCAAGTTTGGAACTTAACTGTTCTACCCTAAGGCTTAAAAACCATAAGGTGGAAAGAAAGTTTTCTTGGAGAAAACAGACATGGATCGCAAGTTGCGTACTTATTAAGCAAGACTAATTGAGAAAGTTAATTCATAATATCGATAATGATGAAACTTTATCACCCGTAGTCATGCTTAATGTTATTAGAATTCTAATTGTCATGACCTCATATTTTGAATATGAAATATGACAAATGGATGTCAAAACTATATTCCTTAATAGTAACATACTTTAGGATGTGTTTGATACAACCTAAAAGTTTTGATCCATAAAATTTTAATAAAATATGCAAGTTACAGAAATTCATGAGATGGATTGAAGCAAACTACTTGGAGTGAAATTTTCATTTTGAAGTAGTATTCAAAGAGTTTGATTACATCAAAGATGAGACTTATGATTACAATAAATTTAGTGGGAGCGTAACATTAATTCTAGTCTAATATATGTGGTTGATATATAATTCATTTTGAAAGAGTTTCTAAATGAATGACTTGGATAAAGCCGCCTATATCCTTGGACTGATTTATGGAGATAAATCTAAAAGGTTGATTGGTTGAAGTCAATGTACTAATATAGACAAAGTAGTGAAGAAAGACTCTTGGAGAGGTTACTTGCAAATGTCTATAGGCATCACTCTTGACAAGATTTAGTCTTATTGGAAGACTAATGACCAAGAGCACATGATTAGGATTCCATATGCTTCGGCAATTAGATCTATCATGTAAGCCATGTTAATGTACTAAGACCGTATGTCTCATATACTTGGAGTATCATGAGATAATACTAATCGGTTTCTAGTGAAAGTCACTAGTTAAGAAATATCCTTATATACTTAAGAAGAACCAAAGGATGCGTTCTTGATCTTTGATGGAATGAAAGATGATATTGTAATAGTTACATAGATGCATTCTTATAAACCAACAAAGATAAATATTACAGTATAAATACATATTTATGTTTAACAATGGTGTTAGAAGAGTTCTAAATATACCATTACTATTCTACAAAAGGTTGAGTATCTAGTAGCATGAGATGCAACTGGAAAATTGTTTGGATAAGGAAACTAATTAGTAAACTAGAAACTGTTTCTAGTGTCACTAATTTAATGGACTTTCATTGTGACAATAATCGTTATTATATCTTTTGCATGTTTATTATAATAATCATTGTCCCTAGCACTTATGAAGAGCTAGCATGAGTTTAATGGATAATAATATGATGATTATGGTGCATAAGATGCGGATTAAACTTGTGGGTACTTGTTGGAGAACAATGTACTGTATAGACCCGTTATAAGATTTATGTCATGGTCAAATGTCATAATTAAATCTCATAATAGTCATACCATTTGAATCCTTAGACCTGAGATTATCATGGTCTTCCACATGATGAACATTATGTTTGACTTACTCAAACGCTACCCTTAACCGGGTGGTCATAAAGGCTACGATTGGCATAATCGGATTCGTGTAGGGAAGAATGATAAGTCAAGATGAGATTTGTCCCTCTCTCAAGAGAGATATCTGCTTGGCCACTCAATGAGTGAGATTGATGATAGTGCATGGCCATGCCCAAATGAATTGATATGTTCAATGTCATTTGCTCGTATCAATCTACTCGAGATTGAGAAAGCATTGGACAACATAAATTGACGTGGACCATGACTTATGTCCAATATGATATCGCGTGACTAAGGAATTGTGATATGTTCTATAAGGTAACTTTAGACTTTCAAAGTTATACTAATTGGGTAGTCATAATGGCTTGCTAGAGTCTGCTTATGACTTACGGGTTCTAAATGGTTCGGACTCGTTGCAAACTTAGTATAATCATATTGGGTTACACACAATAGAACGGATTGGAAAAGGCTGAAAATCTGGGATTTTTGAATTGACCACCGTACGGGTCTGGAGATGGTGTATGGCTCCTGGTGAGTCGTACGGCCGGCCCCCCATAACTGGTCAGTTTGTTCAGATTTTTTGTGTGACAAGGAATCCCGATCCCAAACGGAATTAGGTCAAACCCTCATATAAATATATGCAGCCGGGTTTGACAGCCTCTTATGTTGGATTTTAGAAATCATAACACATTGTTTTAAAAACAATAAAATATAGAGAGGTAGGATTATTAGTTTATAGATTTAGAATCATCAAAACTCAATAATCAAAGAGCAAAATAATTCCTACGAAGAAATCGTTTCTTCATCAAGCCTTGGATCTAGCAATCAATCAAGAAGGTGTTCTTGAGTCCGTTCGACGTGTGGATACTGATAGAGGGTGTTTGATTTAGCACCTTAAAGTCCGTGTTCATGGATGCGATCTTCAAGGGTATTCTTTCATCTTGTATTTAATTTAATCAACATGGACGGATCCATGGCTCATGGGTGTTTGATTTCATATGTTTATTCCGCTGCACATGATGCATCAAAACCCAACAGTAGATTATAGATACATTTGATACACTTGGATACAATACCTAAATTTTGATATTGCACTTGGATACAGTAGCTAAATAAGTACTGTATCCAAGTGTTGCACTTAGATATTGTAGCTTAAATGACTAATATATCCAAGTGTATTTTGAAAATTAGCTATTGTATCCAAGTGTATCTAATTTATCAATAATATGAACCCTTGATTTTGTATTTAATCAAACGGTTATGCTTGGTTCTCACGTTTCTCGTTTTAAGTGGTTCTCATTGGAGCGCGACCCTATATATATATATATATATATATATATATATATATATATATCCTGCCCCCGTGCCAGCACAAGTGACACTTTTAGTCAACTTTATTGTACTTTGACAAATAACTTGAAAAAAATAATGATCTTAATGAGAATTTAAAAATTTCTATTGTATCACGATTAATAATATTTTCAATAACACTTTTTAGATTTTAATTAAGATAATTATTTTTTATTTAAATTATTGGTCAAAGTGTACTCAAGTTGACCAAAAGTGTCACTTTTACTGGGATGGGGGGAGTATATATATATATATATATAT
Organism: Campanula takesimana; assembly: GCA_026119855.1. NCBI lineage: Eukaryota > Viridiplantae > Streptophyta > Magnoliopsida > Asterales > Campanulaceae > Campanula > Campanula takesimana. Next base: position 103,092 of record JAOWBW010000756.1, on the reverse strand, counting down.
ATATATATATATATATATATATATATGTATGTATATAGGGTCGCGCTCATGTGAGAACCATTTTAAATGAGAACCGTGAGAACCAATCATAACTGTTTGATAAAATATAAAATCTATGGGCCAGATTATAGATATATTGGATACACTTGGATACAAAAGCTAATTTTCAAAAATATAATTGGATACATTAGTTGTGCTTGTTTAGCTACTGTATTCAATATCAAAATTTATGTATTGCTTCCAAGTGTATCCAATGTATATCTATAATATGCACCATTGATTTCGATTCTAATCTAATGGTTATGCTTGGTTCTCACGCAATTGTGGTTTTCATTTGAGCACCTACCTACCTACATATATATATATATATATATATATATATGTCTCATACTTTATAAAAAAAATTAGTGTGAGTCTATGAAAAAAAATACATATGAAAAAAACACATACAAGTCCAACGATCCTTTGATTTCATATCCACTCAGTCTTGTCAACAGAAAATCTCACGGTTGTTGTCCGTCCTCATTCTATGTTTAAGAGAATTAGTAATCTTCACCGACTCAACTTTGGACTTTTCGTTCCCACCCCTTTGTTGATACGTGCATGACAAAGGTGGGAACAAGAGTCACGTCCCTTGCTAGTAGATCATGGATCGTTACTAATTAGGTCTGATATGGATTTCACATGAGCCCACATAATTCCCACACTTAAACTAGCATAGGATGATGTGACTCATGTCCCCATCATTGACTGGTGTATAAGAACAACGGGGTGGGATTATTGGTATTTGTACATTAAGCACAAACTATAATGGACGACTGCTATACATACACGCCCACCCCAAAAAAGGTTTTTCTAAAACTAGCCACCATCTGGCCTTACTATATACACCCCCATATTCCATTTCCTTCTTTTTTTCTTTCTATACATTCCTGACTGTCACCTCTCTTTAACTTCCTCATCTTCCTTTTCTTGTCATCACAACTCTCCACAATCAAACACCTAACGTGTATCTATTTACATTTGGCTCTTCTCAAAGTAGTTTAAAGCACGTTTATGTGTCAGTTGAGCCATAACATTGGCAACTCTCTCATCCCTTCACTATCATGTGTATGAAACACAATTCTCATTCCCGTCATATTCAAACCCGAACTAGACCGCCCAATTCTATCACGCCTTTTAACCAAGACAATATGAAACAATGCTGACAGCCTCACGCTTCATCCCCACAACAATCGCTTCTCTCAATGCCAAACTATCGACCCTCGTTCTCAACTCAAAGACAACTCCACGACCACCATTTGCGTGACGATCATTTCCGGCCCAGACAATTGTGTTTGTGTGTATACGTGTTGTCCGTGTGTTTGTAGATGCTTGTGCTCGTGCTTTGTGTGTGCTCGATGGTGGGATTGGGGCGATATAAGTTGAAGGAGGATGATGAGGCTGGCAGAACACGAGGGTGTATTTACTAAGCGGAAAGGTTGTATTTACTAAAGGGAAAGGTTGGGAAGGAGTGGAGTATCTTGAAAAACATACTTTTAGGGTATTCTTAGAAATATGAGGGAGTCGTGCCGGAAAAAAAAAGTGAGGGGTGTGTGTGTATAAAAATTCTCATTGAACAAATGATGGTCAAGATCAAGATTCAATCAACAAGAACCGAGTCACTTCGGCTTAAGGCTACCTGACCCACGGAATAAAGGGTTGGGCCTCCTCCTTACTTCAGTAGTTAACAGAGGCGCGTCCTTCGTCTCCTGGAGTTCCCATTTGCAGGTGCTATAATAATCTCTCTCTCTCTCTCTCATCACTCCCCCCCTCTCTCTCTAATCTCCATCGATTCCTCTCCAAGTTCACTTCCCCCGATCTCCACTAATAATTCATGTGTGTTATAATCCTTTCCCATTCTGATTTATGACCTTGATTTCAATTTCAATTTCAATTTCCATGGGGATCTGCGACCTTTTCTAGTCCCTTAACCGAGTTCCCTAACTCGAGATATATTTTTCGGCTCTCAGTTTTTGAAATCTGGGTGCATGAAATCAGCGAAGATGATGTGCAAAGGGTTTGTTTAGGGTTATAAAAAGAAGTTGATTGTTTGTGTTGCGTTGTTATCGGTTCTTGAGATCTGACTTCGCGCCTGTAAGTTGTTGTTTGTTGGATGAAGATTTTGGAAATTGAGGGTTTGAAAGCGAGAAACGTTTGAAGAAAATGGATATGGACTACAATGGCGATGTGACTTGTCTTGACGCTGAGTTATTGCAGCTTCCAGAGCTGTCCCCTTTGGCTATTAAAGCTAATCCTTTTGTTGCTGAGAAGCTGTTTGAGCAATGGCTTTCTCTCCCCGAGACCACTCCCTTGGTAATGTCATTAACTAATGTTATAATCTTGGGACTTTTTTTTTTAAATTATTATTATTATCATATTTGGATTGTAATTGTTGTTTAGTTGGTGTTTGTGTTGTGCATGTTCTTTTGTTTATATTCATACATCTGTTTTGTTGGCTTGGGAAACTTTGTTGTTGGTAGACTATTCTTACTTTATCTGTTGTTTGATTATTGGTTTGCAATGTGATTTTGTACCATTTGCATGCTTGGGAGCCTAGGCTGCAATTGTGAACGGGAACGCTGCTGCATAGATTAGTATCGCAATAATGGTATTGTGGATAATGCACTCTGGTGAGGACGTCTAGGAACAATGTATCGTAGAAGCATACTCATTCTTATACTGGGAACAAATGGGTATTTGATAGAGAGTAATTCATTGAAATATAAAGGCTGAGCCTATTGCTTCGACCAATTGGTCACGCTAACGCCCCAAGTGGGTATCTAGAAGCTTTCAAGAAAAACAAAGACGAAGCTTCGGACATACTTGGCAGTATGTTCAGGTACGTAAAGATTTGGGTGTAGTAAGTTAATAGAGGCAACCTTGCTGTTAATCCTTTAATAGATATGCTGAAGATTTGATTTTACTTCTCTTTGATAAGATGTATAATGATCCCTGATTATTAATGTGTTAATCTGGGAATAAAAAAAGTAGAAAGTGTTTGGGGGTTGAACCGCATTAGATAGCTAGTCGCTTGCTGGAGTAGCTTTTGGAGGGGGAAAATGGGCGGTCAATTTAGACAGAGGTTTCAGGCTACTTGCATATTTGCTGGAAAGCATTCGTATGTAGGACAAGATGCATAGCTCCGTGATTCATTTAAAAGATCCACCAATGATTGATCCATTCTCCCTATTCAGTGAAGTATAAATAGAAGGGAGAGATTCATTCTAATGAGGAATGCAATCAAGTAAGCGCCATTTAAAATCACTGTATAATGACAAGAGATAGTAAACAAAGGGGAGCCAGTTTTGCATCCAAAAGAGCAGTATAAGGATTTGGGGATAGAGAGATTCATTCTAATGAGGAATGCCATCAAGTAAGAGCGTGACAAGAGACGATAAGCAAAGGGGAGAGCCAGTTGTGCATTCAAAAGAGCAGTATAAGGAAGTGGAGCGAGAGAGATATGGGGGGATGGACGGGGAATTCTAATTAGAACACCTGACCAAGAACAGCAATTTCAGTTTTAATGAAGTGAAAGATTAATAAATGGCTAGCCCATATTTTCCCTTCAACTCTGCATGATCAATACTTTAAAGGATTATATACGTGCATTATGAGCTTCAAACTGTGCCACTTAATAGCTGAAAGGGAAATCTTGTCCCTGACTGGCATTTCATTTGTTCCTAATACAGCTCAAATAAAACACAAAAATCCTATACCATAAGTGAATCTTCTTTTCTTTGCTGATTTGGAAATTGCTTGAACCCCTGAGGCAAGAGGGGCGTCTCTGAGCTATAACAAACTCAAGGGTCATAAAAAATCCCAAACAACAGTAAACAGATACTCCATGCATGGCTGGTAGAAATGACTAGTGTGAGGTTTTGACTTTTGCCACACAATAAACAGATATGCTTTGAGATATGGCTTTGTAACAGCCTCCAGAGACAACACAATATGTTATGTCATATGGATGCCTTGTACCAAAGGCCACATGTAAGCTCTAATTTTGAAATGAACTTCGTTTTCTGGCACAAAATGCAGAAAGTCAAAGAGGTAACCTGCTGCTGAGGTCCAAAATCCAATACATGATGGCTTCCATTCGTCTAATTCTTATACTTTTCTTTTCTTTCTTGGTGTCATTATACAATCTTACAGTCAGAACACACTCTTATATCCAATTGAACCATTTACATCGTTTGTAGAATGATTGGGAGTTGCTTAAATGGTGGAAATTGGACATTTAAATCGTAGACCAGAGAGGGCCAATTATGAAGAGTATATTTATAGTGTCAATTTTAATGGCTATGCTAGTAGCAGTAATCCCAAAACTAAGTTGGATGGTAATAATTAAGAAGGGTATTAAAAGAAATCTTGCTTTACATAGAGATGAATGTCGATAAAGGGTTCACGTAGTTGAACAAATCAAATCTTAAAACACTGTCCTGGTAAGTATCCAGTTTTTTTTTTTTTTTTTCTTCAGATAATCCCGTCATAATGGATGAACTTTCTAGGATGCATCTCTGTTCACTCAGCTAACACATACACGCTGTCACTATCACTGCGAGAGAGAGAGAGGCTAAGTCACGTTTATATTTCTATAATGTCTAAAAGAGAAAGGAATGTTTTAATATTAAAATTGAGTGCTCTCTGTGATGATAGCATGCTTGAACTTCAATGTTAAGACTTGGGAAGTCCGTTGTTCTTTGGCAGGATAATAATTTAATCATGATCCAATCTACTGACGAATTCCTATTTTTTTTTTTTCTTTTTAACTCTTGGGTGTCGCTACACAGTCCGATAGACATTCTTAGATCCGTGTGAACATAGCACTCTTTCCATTTCTAATCCAGGAATAGGGAGAAAAAAAGAGAGAAGCATATGTGATTCATGAATTTTCCACATAACTGCAATAGCTGAATTCCATTTCTCATTTTTGAAATAAAAATTTCCATTGTAAAATTGGAAATGCTTACTTTTGTACCTTGGGGTCGCAATCTGCTTTGTGATTCTTTGGTTTATTTCCCTATATATTTCTTTCATTTAGTTATTCTAAATTGGTTTTGTTCTGTGAATGTTTGATAAACAACCTATTCACAGTTATCTCTATACATATGCAGGTAAAGTCTTTACTGAACAATGCCAAGGCAGGTGTTCCTTTAAATGTCTCTGGATCTTCTTCCAGCCCAAAGGCTACTTCAAGCAATTCGTTACCTTCTATGTTCCCTGCCGGTAGTGCACCTCCACTTTCCCCAAGAAGTTCATCATCTGGTTCGCCTCGTATCATGAAACAGAGGGCAGGCCCCTCTGTTCTTGGTTCCCCTCTGAAAGTGCTAAGCGAACCGGTGCGAGAGCTAATACCTCAGGTAGATACATCTCTTAGGGCCTGTTTGTTTGGGCTGAATGAGACCTCTTACCTCTTAATGGCCAAAAAGAAGAGAGGTCTCATTCAACTCAAACAAACAGGCCCTTAGTCTCTGGACCCTCTTGCTGCTCTACTTTTTTCTCATTTCAGAACCTGTAGTTGGCCATTGTAAGTTAATTTCCTGCTCTTTGACTAAAGTTTTGTCTTGATTGCAGTTCTACTTTCAGCATGGCCGCCCGCCACCAATGAACTTAGAGAAAGATGTTTGTTTAGAATTAACCAGTTCTTCTATGGACACATGGATGGACTACAAATACATGGTGAGATATGCTTATGTGTGTGTATATACTCCCTCCGTCCCACCTCACTTGACACCCAAGAGGTGGGCACAATAACTAAGGAAAAAGAATAAAATAAGGAAAATATGTGGTAGTAAATGAAGAGAGAGAATGAGTGGGGTAAATAGTAGTGTTGGTTGAATAAATTGAGTGGTGGAAAATGAAGAGAGAGAATGAGTGGTGGGGTAGAGTGAATATAAAATTATAAAAAGTAGGCTATTTTGGGAAGTGTCAAGTGAGCTGGGACGGACCAAAATGGAAATAAGTGTCAAGTGAGCTGGGACGGAGGGAGTATATATATATAGGTAGGTGCTCAAATGAGAACCTAAATATCGTGAGAACCGTGAGAACTTAATGTATCCAATGATGTATGCAAGTGCACATCAGATACATTAGTTTTTACCTAATGTATCCAAGTAATGTATCCAATGATGTATCCAAGTGAACCATTTGATACATTAGTTTTTTACCTAATGTATCCAAGTTCTCACGGTTCTCACGATATTTAGATTCTCACAGGAGCACGACCCTATATATCTATATCTATATATATATATATATATATATATCGTACGAGATTGTTCCTTATGAACATTTTTGAGAGACTTTTCTTTTTCATATGTGTTTCTTTCTATGCGTGCCAGAATTTAAACCAGTTACAAAGGAAATATGCAAGCTTCCCTCATTCTTCTCTACCGCTCTTTTTAAAAAGATTGACGTTGATGGCACTGGTGTTGTGACCAGGTATGGTATTCCTTACATATTTTATTATTCTGAGCATATGTGGATGTTCATCTGTATTCGTGGAAGCTGACCTGATATATTTGTTATAGTTTATTTTATGCATTGATTGTGATTTTTGTATCTTTTACTTTTAATCTTGTTAGGGTTTTAAGTTTGGTTGTGCGGCTGGTGGATCCCTTTTATAATTGCTGCATTTACATGAAAGGAAATTACGTGCTATTACATTTTTTTTTCTTTAAGCTAAATCCATGCTGATTTAAGAATATCTTACTGGTAGATTAGAAACATTCTGTTCCAACGATGTGTTTGTCTGAATTAATTTCTCATTTCTTTTTCAAGCATGAAGTTCTAGAAATATCAGAAATCATTGCACCATTTGATTTGAAATTTAACATATGGGTATCTCAGTCTCACTCAGTTCCACGTGGGGAGTTCATTATTTATATTGGATGCTCCACTTGATGAATCCGCTTTTAAAAATCATCTGACTACGAATGCACTATGCAGGATGGATTTAATGTCAACATCTTATATAAGCATCTTGTGTAATCTCAAGCATGTTTATTTTATAACCGAGCCCAAGCAATTATACTTTTTACATGTGCGGATAATTTGATTGAGAAGAAAGAAGTATATGATTATCCTGTATGCTATCGATTGACCTATTGGTGTAATCTAACCTCTGTTAACTCTAAAGTGTAGGATGTAAGGTCTGAAACCTGGCATTGAGGACTTATTGAGCTTAATAAATTTATGTAAACACATACCCTAAAAATATAGTATAAAAGATTCTCCGGGATAGAGCCAATATTGTCTTGTAAATCTCCTTAGGCATTTATAGTTTTGGATTTTCGGAGATTTAAGTATTGGTTCACTGCTGAGTTGATTCCGTACATTTATGCTTATTCGCCATTACTTGTAAGCTATTTTCAAATCCTTTCTTATCTTTCTTGTAAATTGTTGGAGATATTAATCTTGGTCGAGTGTTTAATAGCTTTATGCTTAATCATTGAGATTTTTGTTTGAAGTATTGGTTTTATGTTGGGTAAATTAGTATCGGTTAGATGGATGGGGAACTCGGAGTGCTGCTCTGGTTAGCAGTATTTTGGTGCATATGGACTGAGCATATTCCAGTATCTTCAAGGATCACGCTTCGTCATTGGTGCTCTTGTGCGATAGATTGGTTTTCATGGTTTTAGTTTGGGTGTCAGCAGGGGTTCTTTTCGTGGGATTGCACTTTCTCTTGTTACGTGATTGGGGTGCACTGACTTTATAGTTTAGCTTTCTTGTATTTTATTCCTTTTTCTCTTTATAAACCTCACGAATGTTATTGTTATTTATTCTCGTCTTTTAATTTATATTTTTTTCTGATAAAAAAAGGGAAAAAAAAGAAAAGAAAAGAAAACCATCATGAAGTATAGGGACAAAATACTCCTAAAATCCAAACGGAAAAAGGATATTAGGAAACATCCAAACTAAAAAAAGGAAAAAGAAGAGAAACAAATGTTTCCTACTTACACGTGGACTGACCAAAGCAGAGTAATACTCCCTCCGTCCCATATAATAAATGTCACATTTGACTTGTCAACATTTTGAAGGAATGTCCTTTACTTGCTTGCACATTGCTTGTACAATGGTAAAATTGCACTATGAAACTACCCTTATTTAGAAATGCAACATTTATTTTGGGGTAGGCCAATGTTTGTAAATGTAGAAAAAAATGCAACAATTCATTTTGATTGTTAGATGAGACTGGATTTTTAGATAAAAGCTGGGAATTGAAGCTGGGGCAGGAGGGTAGATTGACGAGACAAAGAAGAAGAAAGTGTCATTGCTGTTAATGAGTTGCTATTTCAACTCAGTCACTCAACATGAGTTGCCACAGTCCCCCCCCCCCCCCCTTCAAGTTTGGTGCATAGTCTGGCAAGCTATTTGGATAATTTCAATGAATTAAAGCTGATTTCATTGTCAGATTAGTCATGGTTAAAACCTAATTAACTCACTGATCCTCCTAAATGTTGAGCATGGAATTGCATCTCACTAGTAATTTGGATTGACTAGATTTACCTGCTGGGGCTGAATCATTCAGCATTATTCGACCCTGTTAACTGATTCAAGTTGATTTTAGTAATCTTACCTGGTTTGGCGATATTCTATGGGTTGCTGGTTATGGGGACTTTTAGACTTTATTTACAAAATAAATCAGTGTGGGGGAATTTCTTTTTCATCCTTCATTATTTGAACCTTTGTGATATTCCCGTTAATATTATAACATTTTTCCTTACTTGGTTTTATGACTTTCCTGCAGAGATGCATTCGTTGATTATTGGGTCCATGGCAACATGTTGACAAAAGATATTCCAACCCAAATATATACAATCTTAAAGCAACCAGATCTTAGACACTTGACTCAGGTATATCTCCAATTCACATAACCTGCTTGAGAACATAATATTATGTTGAATTAAATGTTTTTGCAAGTTATCTTATCAGTAAAGAAATAACCGTCCTGTGTGTCAATGTTGGTGCCTTTTTGTAGGACGACTTCAAACCTATTCTTAGGGAACTATTGGCTACTCATCCAGGGTTAGAGTTCTTACAGAGCACGCCTGAATTTCAAGAAAGATATGGTATGTCGTGTATCATTTAATTAGTTCTTTATAGTTAGCTTGATTAAGTGATTGTCTCTTAACTCAAAACTAGAGCTTGGAAGCCTGAGAGGGTGTATATTATTATATTTGGTCTAGTTTATTTTCCACATAATCAGAATTGTTTGATTGTTTGTTGTGATTGTATTTTCATCCAGCAATGTGACATACACATCTTGTTGCGCTTGGAGGACCTCATAATATTGCAGAGTGACATTAGTAAATGCATTGGAACTCTTGAAGTTTCTAATTGGGGGGCTTGATAGTATTATCAGAATTTTGCAATTTGAAAAGCAAAGTCTCTGTATATATTGTTTAGCTTGAATATCAAGGCATGACTTTCTCTAGGAATTACAATTTTTTGCATCAAAATATTCTCTCATGTATTCAGTATGTTCCAATACAGCAAAGAGTTTTGGTATGTTTCTAGGCATGCCCATCTTTTGTATATTCTTCTCTATATTCTTATAAAAAAATCTTTTTGAAAAGGGAGGGAATACTTGAACCAAGCGTGAGTGATGGACCTCCAAATAGCAGTAGCTCCATTTCATTTTTCATGCAAGTAGATATTTTCTCCAAATTTCAAAAACCAACTAATCTCAAACTACCCATTTATCGGGTCCCTTGATAACGGCTGACATGATGAAAATATCAATATCAACACTATTGTGCATGAATTATACTGTTTACCGGACATATAATATCAATATCAACCTATGCGTTTCCTTGTACTCCATTTCGTATATGGTGTTTATTGTTTCTTCTTATGTGATGCAATATCGTTCATCCATATAAAGCCAAAGCCAAAGCTTGCTTTATTTCTTTTTGTCTTTTTGGATGACCTGCGATACTGACTATTGGATATCTAATCATTCATAATCTCTGACTCTTGTTACGAAACATGAATTTCTTACTCCCGTCAATTAAGCTAATCCTTTCAAGCTATATACATTAACCGAGGTGCTGGAAAATTGCGTCGAACTACCATTACTCCCGATAGAGAAGTACAAGCTATATTTTGGACTTGCATTCTTCAATGTTGTATCACCTTCTAAGAGACATGGTGAAAAGCTGTAAATGTATTAAAGCTGTGAAAGTCTTTTTTCCATATTGTGAGCCTTATCTGAAGAATGAATGAAAAAGAGGATCAAAAGAGATGTTAAGAATACCAGGAATTGGAAGAAAGATGTGTAGTGTACTTTTGGCATAGGGAAAACGGCAGCTCAAATGGGTTCAAACCCCTTCATTCTTTTTTATACGCGTTGTCCTTTTTTTTTTTTTTTTTTTAGATAATCTAGAAGCATTTCTTGTGTGATGCGCTTAGCTTTCTCATGCTCATTTATAGTGCCATGAGAGAGGAAATACATTATATGGTTTTAACACGTAGTTTTATTGCAATTCCAGCTGAAACCGTTATATACAGAATCTTTTACTACATCAACAGAGCGGATAATGGCCGTCTTACACTCAGGGAGCTCAAACGTGGGAATTTAGTTGCTGCCATGCAACATGCTGACGAAGAAGAGGATATAAACAAAGTTTTGAGGTAATGGCTTGCTGAGGTCATGCTTGGTTCCAACAGAGCTCTTGTCCATTATTGTACCAAACGTGGGTACAAATGAGAAGTGACAAGCTAATATTTTACAGGCTTGCTTCTGAAATGAGTCTATTTGCAGGACATTGTGCGAATAAACATGCATATATGTATCATATTCATGTGTTTTTTTTTTATGCATTGAATCCTATGTGACTATTTCAATGCTTGTTCTTGTGCTTTTCTCTGCAGGTACTTCTCTTATGAACACTTCTATGTTATATACTGCAAGTTCTGGGAGCTGGATACGGATCATGACTTCTTGATTGATAAAGAGAACCTGATTAGATATGGTAACCATGCGCTTACCTACAGGATTGTTGATAGAATTTTTTCTCAGGTCTGTATTAAACTGCCTCTCGTTGTCTTGCCCACACTTAACTTAAATACGAACGGCATATTTTACTAACATTCCTCGATAATATCATCTCCTTTTCCTGTCTCGATTTGGTTTGATGTTTCTTTATAGAGTCTTTACTATTTTGTCAGGTTCCCAGAAAGTTTACCAGTAAGGTCGAAGGAAAGATGGGATATGAAGATTTTGTGTACTTCATTTTGTCCGAAGAGGATAAATCATCCGAGCCGAGTCTTGAGTACTGGTATGGTCATACCTTTCACTATGGTGCATTTGGAAAAGTATTTATTGATGATTGAATTGCATTTGGTTGATTCGAAGAGGAATTTTTGACTCCCTTTAGTCTGGTGGGCCCATAAAGTTACATTGTTAAGAGCACATATCTGATAGGTTTGATTTCTGCCATGTGACCCATAAACAAATTGTCAGCATCTAAACACTGTATTTAGTTCATTTATTGTTCAATTCATTTTATTGGTTTATGTGGAGAAAATCAGACATTTGTTGCTGAGATCATTCCAATATTGTCAATGTAGTTGCACAGAATTTCTTACTCCATGGTAACATATTTAACCACGCAAATGATTTTTTTTGATCAGGTTCAAGTGCATAGATTTGGATGGGAATGGGATTCTGACAAGAAATGAGATGCAATTCTTTTACGAGGAGCAGTTGCATCGTATGGAGTGCATGGCCCAAGAGCCTGTGCTTTTTGAGGACATTTTATGTCAGATAGTTGACATGATTGGACCCGAGGTAATCCTTTAGTTTTCTACTTTTGGATATGAAAGTTTTGTATCTTCCTGCAATATGGCTTAGCTTTGATGGTGCTTTCTTACCATTAAATGTTCAAAATAATCTCACAAATAGGAAGCAACTTCTTCAAATCTATGCTCCTTTTGTCCTTTTAGATTGAAGCATGCAACTGCATATGCTGAACTCGCAAGCGGTTATGGATTCAGTTATAGTCATGCAAGCTTCTTATTTTGTAAAATCGTGTATGTGGTATACTATTTGACATATACTCCCTCCGTCCCACTCGAAATATGATTATTGGGAGTGGCACGGGGATTAAGGAAAAAGTGTTAGTGGAGTATGTGTTGTGAGTATGAAAAGTGATGTAGGAGAGAGAAAGTGGGGTAGGATGTAAAAAGTTGTGAGTGTGAAAGTGGGTCTCACTAAATAAAACATTTCTATTTTGGGGTTGTCCTATTACGAATGGGACACCCAAAATGGAACTTTGTCCTAATTCAGGTGGGACGGAGGGAGTATGTTCTTGCAGATCATGACTATTGGTCAGTATTATTGTTGTAAGTTGTAATTGTATGCTACATTAATATATGTTGTTTAAACATGAGGTGATCAAGGGTAAAGTAGGAGTTGCGCCAATTAAGGATAATATGAGGGAGAATCGTCTAAGGTGGTTTGGTCATGTGAGACGGAGACTGAGTGATGCACCGGTTAGGAGGCCTGAAGAGTGGAGAAGTGATAAAATGGCGAGGGGTAGGGGAAGACCCAAGCAAACTTGGATTATGGTGATTGAAAATGATACGAGTTTACTTGGATTGGATGAAAATATGGTGTTGAAGAGGCCGGAGTGGAGGGAAAAAATTCATGTGGATGATGGGGGTTGATTTTTACTTTTATTTTTTATTTTTTATTATTGTTATTATTATTATTTTCATTTCCCTATCTATCATATATTTATTCTTTTAGTATCACTATTTTTTTCTTCTCTTTTCATAGATCTGTAGTTTATATAAGGGCAGAAGGGGGGAGGATTTGAATCTTGGGACTGTTCCCTTGATCCCACATTTCCTATTCGTCCTCACTATTCAATTCCTAATATCTACTATAACCTTTATATATAACAAGTCAAGAACATGACATGAAATTACCAAAAACAAATTTTGAAAATACTTAGAAAGTTCAGATTTAAGAATTATGAAAATAAATATATAACATCTGATACATAAAGGAGAGGGGGTTAGTAGCATTTTTCCTCTCTTTTGATGTATTCCAAAACTCTCTCCACTTTCTTTCCGTAAAGTATTAGGCATCAGATGGAACTGAGTTGTGGCATTTGATTGTTGCAGGAGGAGAGTTATTTTACTTTACGAGACTTGAAAGGGTGCAAACTTTCTGGCAGTGTTTTTAATATCCTCTTTAACCTTAATAAGTTCATGGCCTTTGAAACTCGTGATCCTTTCCTTATTCGCCAGGTTTGTGAGCTATCTCTAGCACTTAATTATTATTAAAATACTCCCTCCCTCCCAAAATGATCCCACTTTTACAACCGTTACTACGAAAGAACTTTGAGCAATTATTTTAGCTTGATTTAACTATCCTAAAAAAAAAATTGAAATTTGTTATTGATAGTATTGTTGATGGTGTATCAATAACAAGTTTTGGATTTTCATTAGTATAACTAAATCAACTTACAAGGATTGCTTAAAGTTCAATCGTAGTAACGGTCAGAAAAGTAGGAAGATCATTTTGGGACGGAGGGAGTATTTGATTATACATTAGTTTTAATCAAGTTACTTGCTGAACTGATGTTGATATGGTATTCTGTACTGTAAACAGGAGCGTGAAAATCCAACATTGACGGAATGGGACCGATTTGCACACAGGGAATATATTAGGCTCTCAATGGAAGAAGATGCTGAGGACGCTTCTAATGGAAGTGCAGATGTATGGGATGAATCACTTGAGGCCCCTTTCTGAGTTTAAGTTGGTAAGTTAGTTTCCGATATTTATGATGAGAGCATCTTGTAAAATATGTACTCTTGATATTACTCGCACATACTTTGATATGTGAAGTTGAAATTTATAATTTAGCTTAAAAAGTACTGAATATCATTCCTTAAGCTTCTTTTCAGTGCGTTGTTGGACATGGCAGTTAATGAATTACTGTGATGTCCATCCTCATAGTCAGTCTTAGCATCCGTAATTTGTTTTAATCCTAAAGTTATTGGTGTTGGGGGAATGTCTCGTTTTCTGACGATATATGCTTTGTAATTGATCTAACTATTCGACGTTAAGTCTCGTCTCTCTTATGTACATCTTAAAGCACGACCGAAGCGTATGCGTGTTCATTACTCCTTCCGTCCCAGAATGATCTTCCTACTTTTTTTGTCGTTACTACGAATGAACTTTGAACAATAATTTTAGGTTGATTTAGTTATCTTAATGAAAACCCAAAACTTGTTAGTGATAATATTGTTGATAGTGTATCAATTACTCCCTCTGTCCAAAATGAATGTCCATTTCCAAGAAATTTTTAATTTTGTCCCAAAATGAATGTCTTTTTTGAACAAAACGTTGTCCTTAAATGTTGTTTTATCAAATTTGTTTTCACTAGTCTTTTTATACTTGCAAGACTTGATGTTTGGAAAGAGGATTACAAGAATATATATGAATCTTTGCCACTAAATTGTATAAAAGTAGAGATTTTTTGGAAATTTTCATTTAGGGACACAGGGAGTACAAGTTTTAGATTTTCATTAGTATAATTAAGTCAACCTATAACTATTGCTCCAAGTTCATTTGTACTAATGGCAAAAAAAGTGGGAAGATCATTTTGGGACGGATGGAGTATATTTTATTCGAGTAGTGAGACTGAGAGGTCTCATTTGGTATTTTTCTCCTTTCCACCATCTTATAATCCTCACTTCTTTCTTGCGAGTGACAACAAGATGATGGTAACTATATGGTTGAGCTACCTTGTCAGCTCATCCAGTATTAAGATCATTTTCGGCCCTGCCCTTCACTAGACCCCACGCACACTTGGAGCTCTTGTAGCACCAGGTTGCCCTTTGATCTTCTTCGTTATTAGAACACATGAAGATTATATGTATCAAGCATAGCTAAGTAGGTTGTTTGAATACTGGAGAATTTATAATAGTATTTGTATTTTGCTTCTTTTTGAAATGAATAATACTGTATGCATTTAGTAGTATCTTTTCCGGAGTTAATTTGTTTATCTTGGTTACTTTTGGAGTCATTTATCTTGTCTTAGGGTTGATACTCAAGTCTCTTGGTATGATAATCATTTTAGCCATTTGTTTATGTGAGCATTTATGGAATACTTACATCTTTAGTGAAATTAAATTGAAGGTTTAACTTTTCTAGGAAGTCTAATTATGGGCCTTTATGCATGCTTACATCTTGTCCAAACAGTGGTGAGCCTAGGATGTATAATTTGAGTGGTGGAATGACAATCACCTGTTGTCAATTGTCATGTACTCCCTCCGTCCCACAATAAATGTCGCATTTGGCTTGTCAACGTTTTTGAGGAATGAGCTAGACTGTTTGCACAATGCTTGCACATTGGTAAAATTGAACAAAGACACTTTCCTTATTTAGAAACCTGACGTTTGTTTTGGGACTAACCAAAAGGAAAGTGTGACATTTATTATGGAAGGAGGAGTAGTATGCAATACTCCCTCCGTCCTAGAAAGATTGTCCCATTTGACCTTTTATGGTCAAGACAAGTGAACGTTAACCAAATATTAAGGTCAATCTAATCATCCCTATTTTTAGAATTTCACTAGGATGATTAGATTGGCATTAATATTTGGTCAAAGTTACTTTTGATGACCATAAAAAGTCAAATGGGTCAATCTCACCGGGACGGAGGGAGTATAACTTGTGGTTATAGATGCTGGTGCCTTGGGTAGAACATCCTACACCAGGGATTCATAGGGTGGTCTGGTCATACAAATACAATCGAATAAATTATTATGATAGAATTATATGAACTATGCTTTTAGTAGTTTATACCGGCGTAAAATTGATTTATTCAAAAACATTGATCTAGTCCAATCTTCTGCGTATCTTAATTTTGTCTCTGATTGCAGGTATTCATTCAATAGGAAATTCTTTACTTGAAGCTGGCCCCGCCCTACTGAAGGCAGTATAGTTTTTGGCCTAGTCACTGAACGACTTGCCCCACCAGAAAAACTCGCTTTATTTGAAGAAAAAACGGAGTGCTCGAGTTTCATTAATGTTGGAAGATTTCTGACAAGAATATTCACGCGAGTCAGTTTTAGTGACAGGTGCTTCAACTAGAAAAAAGAAATGAAGGCTTGTACCACCTCTCTCTTAATTAGTTGTAATGAACATTTTGTTAATCATTGTTCTTAGAGCTCTGTTTTGTGCATTAGATTTTTCTCATTCGGGGACGGACTAGTCAGTGTGGTGTTCCTTGGGTAAATCTTTGTTTCCAGTAATTTTACTTTTGTTTTATTTAGATTCTTTGTTGTTTTAATTTGAATCTGTAGGTTCCTGTATAAGATTCATGTTATTATCAAACTCTCAATCAGCCTGGTTTCAGATCAAAATCTCAGAATATCTTGTATTGCTTCCGCCCCTTCCAAAATGATTTCCGAGTTTTCGTTAATATAATTAAGTTTAATTCAGAGTTATTGCTCAAAATTCATATGAATAGACGACTTAAAAAGTGAAATAAAAAAGTGGAAATGTCATTTTTGGTATGTCACCTTTGAAATTCAAACCTTTCTTTCTTGGGCATGGATACAACTATTCCAATGTGCCTTGTGCTTATTTATAAGGCCAAAATTACTTTGTCATTTGATCACATTGTGTTATGCCATGCCGCGCTCTAACCCTGACTTGCTGGTAATAAAAATACTCACTATATATGAAAAAAAATTGAAAAAACTTTTTAGGTTTTAAATATAAGCGATTTTTTTCAATTTCAATGTAAAAATAATTAAATGTAAATGTAACTGTATCTAATATTTTTTTTACTAAAATACCCCTAACTAATTATTCCCTCCGGCTCAAAATAACTGTCGCTTCACAGGTCTTAAGAAATGTAATGATTACCACTCATTAATGATAACAGTGTAAAATTTACCCCTAGTTATTACTCCTCTCTCTTACATTACTTCACACAATAAACTAATTAATGATGTGAAACAAGTTCCAAAGTAGAAGAGGAATTTTTAATATTTTTTTTAGCTAAAAGCAACAATTATTTTGGAGCAAAATTTTTATCCAAAAGTGACAGTTATTTTGGATTGGAGGGAGTAATCATTTTCAATAGGGGTGTTCATGGTCCGGTTTGGTCCTATTTTTGTCAAAAAATCAATACCGGGAACGTACCAATTTAACGGTTCCGAAAAAATTTGGAACCAAAACAGACCAGTAAATTCAAGAACCGATTGAATTGGTCCGGTTCTACTGGTATGATTTTCTTATAGTCTGTATAATGTATTCATCACAACACAAAACAATACAATACCAGAAAAAATACAAAACAAAACCAATTGATGTTTGCGTGAAACTTAGGCTCGGAAGATTAATAATGTCGGGCTGCTAAAATTGAATGAGAATAAAATTAGACTAGTATTCACTTTGTGGTTCATTAATGTTACAGATTAGTGCCAAATGAGGATTTATAGTTCTCGTAAACTCTAAAAAATAGAAGAGTGTGTTTTGGAGGAAACTAGTTCCTCCATAAGTTATAAAAAGTCATGTTTTTAACCCTTAAATCCCAAACCCTAAACCCTAAACCTTAAACCCTAAACCCTAAATCTTATACCCTACAAAAACATGATTTTTTATAACTTATGGAGAAACTAGTTTCCCCCAAAATTTTCTCAAAATAGAAAAGCTTATTAATTATATTGGATATAATAATAAATATGTATGTATATACACAATTGGTCCAGTCTTCTAACCTGAATTAAAACTACACAGAACCGAAACCAGACCAATTTACCGGTTCTACAAAACCAAACTAAATGTTTTGGTCCAGTCCGGTTCTAAAAAAATCTTGAACACCCCTAAATTTCAAGCACAAGTGCATAGTTATTACACATTTAATATTGAGATACATATTTTGTTTGTAAAATTAAGACAATTAAATAACTTTAACTATATTATTAATATATGTGTTATTATTTTTACTTATAGTCAGGGGCGGACCTAAGGGTTATCTATTTGGTGGCAGTGTACCCACTACATAAAAGTACTTGTAGTGTAATGGTAAAGTCTCTTGTTAAATGGCTAGAGGTCCCATGTTCAATTTCCACTAGCTTTTCATTTTACTAAGCATATTCTTTTCGGAGCATCGGAGCAATATAAATATTTTATCTCTAAATTTCCGAAAACATGCCTCTATTTTGCCTTAGTTCGAAATAAAAACTTTTCCTTAAACTAGAGACTAGTAGGTAACCCGTGCTCTACACGGGAATCTATTCCGTTAATGTTTTTTGTATTTTCCTTTTTTGATGTTTTTAATTGATAAATTAACATAATAATTTTATTTAAAAATATATGTATATTTAAATTAATCAAAACATTTTCATAGCTTTGGTTGTATATAGTTGTAATAAATATATTTTTTAATTAATTCAGAAGTACATTTAAGTCTGTTGTATGAATATTTCAAAAAACCCAATGGTATTAATAGTAATAGTTAACATATATAGTAATTATTATGATTAAATAATATAATTAATAGTAATAGTTAATATATATTGTAATAATTATGATTAACTAATACTATTAATAATAATAATAATTAACTTATATAGTAACTATTATAGTTAACAATTATATTTAACTATTATAATTAACTAATACTATTAATAGTATTAGTTAGTTATAATAGTTAAATATTACTCCCTCCGTCCCGGAGTAAGAAATGATGGAAGTAAAGTAAATGTTGTGAGTGTAAAAGTAAATTAGGAGAGAGAATGAGTGGGAGTGAATAATAAGTTGATTGATTTTGTGAGTATAAAAGTAAAGTATGAGAGAGAATGACTGAGATGAATACTCCCTCCGGTCCAAAATAACTGTCGTTTTTTGACTTTTCACAAAGATTAAGAAATGCAATTATTAAGGCATATTAATGGTGAAAGTTCCATGCTTACCCTTATTTATTGTTCAACTTTCTTACATTATTACACTCACTAAGTCAATTAATAAAGTAAAACAACTTCCAATGCAAGGGTAAATAAGGAATTTTAATTGTTTTGACTCAAAAGTGACAATTATTTTGGACCAAAAAAATTGCTCAAAAGCGACAGATATTTTGGACCGGAGGGAGAAGTAAAGATTATTTGTCATTTTAGGAGAAAGATTTACTCTGTGACGTATCAAAATAGAAAGTAGGACTCTTACTCTGGGACATAGGTAGTAATAGTTAACTATAATAGTTAACTATTACTATTATAAGTATTAGTTACTATAGTAGTTAACTATTTAGTTACCTATTATAGTACCTATTACTATTATAAGTATTAGTTACTATAGTAGTTAACTATAATAGTTACTTATTATAGTAACTATTACTATTATAATAAGTATATAGTTAACTATTATTATAGTTACTTATTATAGTAACTATTACTATTATAAGTATTACTTACTATAGTAGTTAACTATATTAGTTACCTATTATAGTAACTATTACTATTATAAGTATTAGTTACTATAGTATTTAACTATAATAGTTACTTATTATAGTAACTATTACTATTATAAGTATTAGTTAACTATAGTATTTAACTATAATAGTTACCTTATATAGTAACTAATACTATTAGCTAAGAAAAAGAATTTGAAAAGTCTCTTATTTATAAGAGCGGTAATGATGTGGCAACACCAAATGCAACCTTTCTCTAAGACTTGTCTATGTGGCAACACCATGGCTCTCCTCACCAACTTTAATATATATATATATATATATAGATTTGAAGATAATACTACTCGTTTGTGGCTCTGTTAAATATGAGCTAGTCTCCTATGAGAACACCTATATCTGTCTCTTCTATGAGACGGGTTTTTTGACCCACCCGATCAGACCCATTGAACCGGATCCATGACTCATAGGGCATAAACTGCCACGTGGCAACCACCCATTGGCCATTTTTTTTTTGAGTTTTTATATTTTTTTTTCTGGCTTTTCTGTCGTTTACCAAAAGTAATAGTTACCATAACTTAATGTAATGACTGTATACATATAAAGTAACATTGTTCATAAGTAAACGTAACACATGTTTTACAAAAACAAAAGCTCGTTTTACCAATTTTTTCAAATGTAATACTAACTATAATTACGTGTAACCCAAACAATATCTAAATGTAATTATCATTTATACTGAAATGTAATAGTGCTTTTGCAAAAATGTAAAATATTGTGTATTTTGATTTAATTTTTTGAAAGAAAGTAACATTTGAAAAGTAACAACTCATATACACGAATGTAATTGTTTGTACAAGTAAATGTAACACTTTAATAAAAGAAATTATAACATATATCTATAGATAATGTAATACTTTTACATGTAATACTAATCAAGTGTTTTTAGCTCTAAAAATGTAAATAGTTGAATTATTACTTTTTCTATACATGTGTTACAATTATGTATAAACACTATTACATATAAGTAACACGTTCGTTACATTTTAGTTGTAATAAGTATTACTTTTGGGAAACGAAGAAAACATAAAAAAAAAAAACACTGTTACTTTTCTGTATATATGTATTACTTTTAGGGCAATTTGCAATTTGGTTCCTGACATTTACAAACTTTTGCAATGTTGCTCCCAACAGTTTTTTTTTCGCCAATTGGTTCCCAACATTTACATTTTTTTTGCAATGTGGCTATAAAAGTAACTGAGCGTTAGTTTTCTAACAGATTTTATGTCATGTGACTAGCACATGACGTTTTAAGATATTCTTAAAGCTACACATATCCGATTAATATGATTCTTCTTTTAAATTGAAGCTAATATTTAAATCTACAACATATATTTTTTTTGGAAATTTATTGGGTAGTTGGATTATTTTTACATTTAATCTTAATTTTAAATATTAAAAAAATATAAAACACGTAAAATATAATCTAAAAAAGATATTAGCCCAAATATGTTCCATATGAAGTAAATTCTATATGTAGATTATCAGTTCCTAAAAATGTTTGATAGAAAAAAATGGGAGAAGAAGAGGACGATGAATCGAGTGATGAGTGTATGTGGAATGGGTGTTGCAAGAAACTGGCAGAGGGATGGAGAAAAATAAACTTTAGGAAAGATACATATAGAAATTACTTCATATAAAACTTATTTGGGCTAATGTCTTTTTTAGATTATATTTCACGTGTTTTTTATTTTTTTAATATTTAAAATTAAGATTAAATGTAAAAATAATTTAGGTACCCATCAAATTTCCAAAAAAAAAATTATGTTGTAGATTTAAATATTAGTTTCAATATAAAAAAAAAGAATCATATCAATTGGATATGTGTAGCTTTACGAATATATTAAAACGTTCTTTAAAACGTCATGTGCTAGTCACATGACATAAAATCTGTTAGAAAACTAACGCCCATTTATTTTTATAGCCACATTGCAAAAAAATGTAAATGTTGGGAACCAATTGGAGAAAAAAAAACTGTTGGGAGTAAAATTGCAAAAGTTTGTAAATATCAGGAACCAAATTGCAAATTGCCCTTACTTTTATGTATACAAACTGTTACATATAAGTAACACGTTTGTTACATTTAGTTATAGTAACTATTACTTTTGACAAACCGAAAAAAAAACCAAAAATAATAATATAAAAATTTTAAAAAAGTTTTTTTGGGCCTGTGGGTCATGGATCCGGGTCATGGGTAAAAAATGACCCGTCTCTTCTATGAGACGGGCCATGATGTTCTCATACAAGTTTTTGTCGACAAATATTTGTATTACATTTTTTTTCCAGTTGGTTGTGTCGCGACCCCGACCCCGCGGCCAAGAGCACGCGAACTGGACGTCGACTTGACACACAATTACCAAAATACTAAAGATAAAAATTCCATTTTATACCAAAAGATGATAGTACTAGTTTTATAAATCCAAGTTTGACAACAACAAAATACAACTAGCATAAGCTCCACAAGCTTATACCAAAAAATACAAAATACACAATTCTTAATGACGTCAATGTTTGGTGACACTATCCCAAAGGTTATACATTTAAATAATGCAAACCGAAACAACCTTCCCAAAAGCTACTTCCACACTCGACGTCCTTCTCGTGATCAGCGAGTACTAATCCTTTCCTCCTGGGGGGGGGGGGTTAAGGAAAAACAAAGATAAAAGAAAGGGGGTGAGATAAATCTCAATAAGTTACTAATGCAACTACATGACATGCTATGATGGAATAAGCAATAATAATTCACATATAGCACATAGCAATTAGCAGTTAACAGATAGCAGCGGAAATAAACAAATAACAAAGGATATTAGCCAAGGTTTCCCAACTGATAGAACCAAATAAAGGATCGCTGCGCAGCTTCAACAATCAATATCTTCATAGTAGCATAAAAGCTGAAGAGAAAACCCCGGTACCGGAACCATAACAATGTAACGTGTCACAAAGGACAGGGGAGATGACACAAAGTCAAAACCCAAAAAGTTAGCTAGACTACTTCCGAAGGAAGCTAGCTCATCCAAACCAAGGCCAGTCTGGATGAGGAAAGAAGGACCAATGGGCGATGCTATACTGGACTTGGCTTGTGCCATTAAAGCATTATCCATTGCCTGACTCGAACACAAATAACCAGCTGGACTTTCAAATAAATGCTAAGTAATAAATACTAGCTTAAATAAACAACCAATGATTCCAAAGTAGGGAACCATTCCAAATAAATCACCACAAAGGTAAACCAATCCAAACAACACATCAAAGATGGCCAACATTCCCAAAACGATACTTAATCAAATTCCATAACATATTTATTCACAAAGGAACCAATTCCAATTAATAAAGTGTTCCACGATGTTAACTTAAATTAATTAGAGTAATAAAACTTAAACTAAGGAAGCAACTTAGTTTTAAACAACCAAAAAGAAGATTTCCAGAAACAGGGGGCGGGCGGGCGCGCGCTAAGGGTCAGGCGTGCGCTCATTTGACAAGAAGGTTGGCCGAAGGAAAAAGGCCAGGTGGGCGGGCGCCTGGTCGGCGAGCTGGGCAGAAAATCAGCTGGGTTCTTCAATTTTTCAAACCATTTTCATACCATTTCCAAAATACCCAAAATCGACACTTCCAACAAGTTCAAAAAGGTACCCAAACAACATCTAAGCTTAAGAGGGACCAAAATAACATCATCTATCAACCCAAACCAAGATTAAATCACATAAATCAATAATGAACCCTTTATCAAAATATCACAAAATGGGTAATCAATCAAACACTTCAAAACCCAACCAAGAATCAATGTATATCATCTAAATCATCATATGAACATAGAATGAGCATTTTAACATAAAAATGGGGGAAAGTAAACTTACTTGAATTTTACGGAATGAGACGGAATTCAAATATTTTTTGCTCTACACGATCCTATCGACGATCTAAACACATTTCATAAAATGAGCACCAAAAAAAGATGAGAGGAAGATGACTAAAATGAAGGAAATAGGGAGAGGGAGATGTTACCTTTCCTTGGAAGAGAGAGAGAGAGAGAGAGAGAGAGAGATATACAGGGAGATAAGAGTAGGGTGAGGAAGAGAGTGAGGGAGAAGGAAGAGTAGTGAGGGTGTTAGTAAAAGAGTTTTAAAAAAGTTTCACAACAACCCTCTACATCTATTTTGAACAATTAAACCCAAACCAACATCTCTCAATTAACACTAAAGCCCCTAACTTCAAACTTAGCACTATTGATCAATTAAAATGCTAGACACAAATTAATATTGCGAGATATAAAATGCGCACATAAATAAATAATCAAATAAATAGATAAATAATTAATTATTTATTAATAAATAAAATAGAGACGGGTTTTCGGGTCGTGACAGGTTGTCTAGTTATTTTTTTTTACGGTATTAATATTTACGATGTAATTAAATTTATCTCATTATATGTTTGTGACAAGTGGTTTAGCTATATTTTAAAATTAGTCTTTGTTTAATGTACTTGTTATTGCTGGTGGTCAGTTATTATTATTTTTAATTTTTTTGAAATCAGTTATTTTTAATTTTATATAAACACTCTTATTGTTATTATAGTTTGAGTTTTTCTATTATTGTACACAACAACACCTAGAGGTGGCCACTGCCGGTTAACCGGCCGTTAGACCAACCCGGTTTTGTTAACTGTAACCTAACCGGCTACTATGGTTAAAGTTATACGGTTAACCCGGTTACAATTTTTTTTTTAAAAAACACTTCATTTCATTTGCTTCAATTTTTTTTTTATTTTAAGTTAAAATTAAATAAAAAAAGGACGGTACCCTTAAATTTTATTAATTAAAATTAAAATTACAAAGAGGGGGACAACCGATCCTTGCCTTTTTATAATTAAGGGAGGAAAAAATGGAGCGTTACCTCAACTAAACTATTACAATGAAATAAAAATAAACCTATTCTAAATATTAAAATAAAAACTATCTAATTTCCGTCCCCTTCCGAACTTCCCGTAGAGTCTTCCAAGTCGTATTGGTATTGTGGATCTATTAAATCCTCTTCATAAGGCATATCTTACTCCCTCTTTTCCGCTCTAACCCAATCACCAAGTAAGAGTTGTTTTTCCAAATTTTCAACCGTTAGTTGGGAACGTCTTGAATCCAAAACATTTCCTCCCACACTAAATGCCGATTCGACCGCCACGGTTGGAGCGGGAGAAGCTAAGACTTCTTTTGCAATTAAAGAGAGCATATGATAAGTTTCTTGCCTTTGTGACCACCACCTCAAAATATCAAAAGTAGTTGAATTTCAAGTGTTTGGTACAACTTCATGTCTAGTGGAGAAATATGCTTCCAACTCGTAGGGAATGCTAGATGTAGAAGAAGAAGAAGCCATTCTAGGACGTTTTTGGGAATACAACTCATTAAAAAAACTATATGGATCGTCATCCTCCTCATCTTGTGTAGCAATACCAATATCTTCATTAGGATTCGAGACATATTGAGAAGGATTTCCATGAATTGCATTATACTCATTAATAAGAGTCAACAAATCATATTTTGTATTTTTAACAATAACCGCCGGGGTTTCGTAAACTCCATCCCCATTGGGGTATAAATTCGTATAATAAAACGTTATTATGCTCTCTAGATCTTTCAATTTAACACGGGATCCAACAACTTTGCAACAAAAAATAGAGACGGAATAGTATAAAATATTTTAGCCACTTTTCCCTCATGGAAACAATACTTAGGTTTAAAATGTTGCACTTTTGTAAAATTTTAAAACTTCGAACTATTGCAACACATTGCTCAAGTACCAAAACGGAAGTTGGAAAATAAACTCCCGACAAAGCCAAAGTAGCGGTATTGAAAATCTTTAATATCGCGTACGAGAGTCGTACGTGGTACTTTGGAGGCGGCGGGATTTAAAGAAAGTCTGATAAACCTTTAAAAAAAAATCATCATCCGCAAAGTTAAAAGGAAGCCCTTTAACACACACAAATTTGCACAATTCTTTCCTATAAACGACATTATTAAACTTAAATAAGACTGAAGACGTACCTTGGGTGTTAGGTTGAGAAAATTGTAATTGAGTTTGATCACTCTCAATCCCAAGTTTCTCGGGATATGTTGTTCTTATGTGGAAGTTCAATGTTCTATGCCCTCCACCTTTTGTGAACGAGTAAGTTTTGCTACAATAGTTGCATTCCGCTCGAAAATGTATAAAGTTATCCGGGTGAAGTTGTACTTTTCGGAAATGGATCGTAAAAGTGTCGGATTTGGATTATCGTTGTTGACGTTGACCCCGACCACCTCTTCCCCGTTATAGTATTGAGGCTGAACATTTGGCGGACTTGGTGGAGGAAGTTCTAAGGGAGGTCAAGCAAAACATTAAGGCGTCAAATGCTAAGTACAAGGACCATGCGGACAAGCGGCGTCGTGTGAAAGTGTTTTCCGTTGGTGATTTGGTGATGGTGCATTTGCGAAAAGAACGGATCCCTCAAGGTACGTATCATAAGCTTCATCCCAAGAGAATCGGTCCATGCAAGGTTCTAAAGAAGATCAATGACAATGCGTATATGGTTGAATTGCCGGATGGGTGGAATATCTCTCCTACTTTTAATGTCTCAGATTTGGTTGATTTTCACCCGGATGATCCTCTTTATGTTGATGTGGATTCGGGGACGAATCCATTTAAAGTGGGGGAGCATGATGTGGTACAGAAAGGCCAAGCAACATCAATGATCCGACCGGGCCTGCTTCAAGACCCGCCCGGCCCAGTTTAGCTCGACCGTGCCCGGCGCAAGTGCAGCAAGGAAATCCGATTTCCTTCCAGTTTTTGGGTTAAAAAACAATTCCTTATTTACTTTGTTTTTGATTTCCTTCTTAGAATAGGATTTTATTAAAAAACAATTCCTTATTTACTTTGTTTTTTATTTCCTTCTTAGAATAAGATTTTATTATTATTCTAGTATAAGTATCCTTTGTAATCTTTTATTTTGGACAACTTGATTATTATTTTTTTCTCTCAATTGCAATTGCAATTTAGTTAAACCTTTGGGTTTTTTTCAAGATTTCTTGTTGATTTCTTGTTTGGGGATTCCTTAATCCTTGCAGAAGAATTGTTCGTAGATCAATTCTTGTTAACTATTCTGCTACGTTTACATCATTTACCCAGCCTAATTACCAAGCTCAACTAATCAAGACTAAAATTTCAATCATTTTATTGACAAATAAAATCTCATTGTTGGTCTATGGTTCAATTTAAGGTCTAACAGTTAAAAGCTGCTAAAATCTAAAGAGAGATGAAAAGCGAGACCTTGGATAAAGAGAACGAACCACTAAAATTAGAAAAGACAAAAAAGATCTTGGTTAGAATAAATTATAAAAAATAGAAATAGAAGGAGATAAGTAAAAATTTGAGAACGTCACTGCACCATTTGGCACTAAATAAAAGAACTAGGGTCCCAGTAAAAAAATTGGCTTTGATCCCCGATTTTCACAGGACTGGCCCTGCACAACGACGGATTTCGAACCGCTACACCAACGAGTTAGCTGCACCCCTGCACCGATGTGAAAGTTACATACGTTTTGTAAAACGTTTTCTACCTAATGTAAAACGTGTACTGCAAATGTAAAACGTTTCAGTTAGCTCCTGATTTTGGTAATTTTGACATTGTGTAGTGCAATAAAAACGTTGTGTAGAAAACGTTTTACATAACGTATGTAACTTTCATCCGATGCAGCGGTGCACCAAATTTCGGTGCAGCGGTTCCGGGTCCCACAACGACCCATGATAATAATTTCGTTAGTTTTCCAAGGTCTATCCATTTTAAGACCAGGGTGCACCCATTTTGCAGATTTAGGAATTCAATTACAACAACAACAAATTGGATAACCAATTGAAAAATGAGGTAAAATTCAGGTAACTTTACCCCAATTAGTATAAAATACTACTAATGCACTTGAAAATGAGATAGTTTTGTTTTAATTTTAGTGCTTAAATTAATTGAACTTTAATCATAAATTTATGATATTTAAAAATTGTTGTTCGACGTAGAATGAGTATATTATTGTTAACAATAATCGACAAAAGAAAAAAAGGCAATGGAAATCGGAACGGGAATACAAAATGAAGAAGATTTGTTGGATATATTACTGGAATCCAATTCCAAGGAAAAAAAAAATAAAAAATCCAAGGAGATCAAAGAAAGCGGAGTTGGAATGAGCATGGATGATATTATAGGGGCAGCAAAGGCAAAGGAGGAAAGAGCAACGGAGACATCAGTATGGTTTTTCTTTTTAAAATAATAATCATTAGTTTTCTAAGGGCAGTTTATGACGTGAGAAAAAAGTGAGAGAAAAAAAGGGTTAAACGTGGGGAGTTAAACACGGTTAAAGGGATGGAGAGTTTAAGCCGTAGGATTAGCTTTATCAGAACAAATCGTGACCGCTCTTTGTAAAGCGGTTATTTCTGCTTTCTATTGTAATATAGATTTTCTTTAAAAAAATATTAGGATAAATTTATAAATTTTCAATTAAAAAACTATCAAAATTAACCCGTAATTATCTTTCTAAAATGGAGGAAGTAATTTACCAGTCACTCTCTGTCCCAATAATGACAGGTTCTATTTCTAGTTTGAGTGACATTTCAAAAAATAAAATAAAAATTAACTTCTAATTAATTTTATGAATCATAGTTTTATACTTTAATCATTTTTTATCAGTAAAAAAGAAAAAAGAAGAAAGATTTGGAAGGAAGGAAATATATTGACACAAGGCGCTTAAACCCCTGACAAACCCACTTCTTCAAAACAACCTTGCCACGTTTTCTCTCTTCAACTCATACTCCGACGATACTCCGACAATACTCCGACGATACTCCGACAATGGCCGACGATTTAGCCGCTACTACGGTCGATTCTACGAACGAGATTGCCGGCGATATAAATGAATTGGAGAATTTAAGGCCGAGTGAAATGGAAATGGAGGGTTTAATTGCGAGAAATGAGATGGAGACGGAAAAACAGCCTGATGAAGACGCCGCGATTACTGTTGATTCTCGGATTGTGAATGATGAAATAGCCGAAAGTGTTAATGAATTGGAGAATTTAAGGCCGAGTGAAATGGAAATGGAGGGTTTAATTGCGAGAAATGAGATGGAGACGGAAAAACAGCCTGATGAAGACGCCGCGATTACTGATGAAATAGCCGACAGTGTTGAAGAATTGGAGAATTCAACGCCGATTAATGAAATTGATGGTTTAACTCCGATGAATGAAAGGATGGATTTCACCCCAAGATTGCCGGAAGACATTGTAAACGAAATCTTTGCTCGATTGCCGGTCAAGACTATAATGATATGCAGGTGCGTTTCTCAATCTTGGTCTCAAAGAACATTTCAGCAGTCCTTCATGGCACTATACTTCAATCAAACTCAGCCCCACACCAATTTCCTCATTTCCTATTTTCCTCTCCATTACGAAACCGAATACTACAAACCCTTGTTTGATCTTCATTATGACGAAGCCCTAGATGATTATAATGGAATTGGTTTTCTTGAATCCCTACCCATTGGATTGGTGCAGGGTTCCGGCAGTAACGGTCTTGTTTGCTCTATCGGCTATGATGGTGGTATATTTGCTATTAATCCCTTTACCCGATCCTTTGTTAAGTTGCCAGAACCATATGATTTCTTTTGGCACCCTTGTCTCATCTTCACCGATATTGTTGAATTAGGATTTGATTCCATATTGAATCAGTTTAAAGCTATTACTATTCGACCGCATAATCGTCGGCTTGGATCAGATGAACTTGCTGTCATTTCTGTTTGTACGCTGTCTGTTGGAGATTTTTCTTGGAGGTTCTTGGGGAGTGCCCCAGTTAGGGTTTATAAACCTAGTGGTGTCTTTGTCAATGGTGCTATTCATTGGGTGTGCAGACGTAGTAGTGACATATTTTTTCTTGCCATTGACATAGCTCCCGAAGTTATTCGGGTGATGATTCCTCCTCAGTCTTCTCTGAATCATCATATCCTTTGTGATTTGGATAGTCGGCTTTCGGTGACGGGTGTTTCGCGGCTTGACGGGCGTGTTGAGGTTTGGGTAATGGAGGTCTATGGTGTTGACACGTCCTGGACCCAACGCTATAGGATAGATTTTACTGCTATTAGACCCTACAAGGTTGCCACTATTTGCCTCCAGAGAAATGGGGAGCTATTGATGTTAGTTCGTCGAGGTTTATATTCCTATAGTCCTAGAACCATGACATTTAGGAGGATTGGTTTTGGAGAGGCTGAGCTACCAAATTACTTTCGAGTGATCAATTACGTTCCGACATTGGTCTCCCCTCCCGTTCATACAAAAAAGAATAAAGCTAAGCTGGACTAGAGTAGAGTGTGTGGTTGTGTAAGGACTAAAGTTCTGTTATTCTGGACATTTTTTTCTTAGTGGGTTCAACTGTAATAGAATACTACTTTTAGATATTGTGTTTGTATTCTTTGCTGCAATGTGGACAGTATTACATTCAATGGAAAATATTACATTCAAATGTTTCATTCTTATACCTTCTGCTCCTAGTTAACTTTTTGGTGTTCATACTAAGAAGCAACATGAAAAAATATAAAAAATAAATAAATGAGAGAGTAAGATGCTAAATAATATCTTTGCCTCACAATAACCGGGAAGGGCCAGAGTCAGACCAGCCCCTTTCTGGACAAAGTACAGCTAATGGGCAAAGAGATGTTTTCTTTTCCAACGCCAATTATTGATGAACAGGGATCACGATCTGAGCTACAATGTCACTCCTGGTGATGAAGTTGAAGATATTTCATCCTACTAAATCAAGTGAAAAAACAGATACCTTCCGTCACAGCGGCGTTTAAGGCTCGTGCTAGTTTCACTGGCTTATTTATGGAAGCCAGATCAGTCACTTCTCCGGGATTGCGACTATCCTCGTGAAGGTACATCTATGAATCTTCTACTCCATATTTCTGATTTTAATTTCCCTTACAACTCCCTTAAATAACTTGTTGTCTAATCTTGAGAACTATATGGAGCATGTCTTTTAAATTTCAGCAAGTCAAACATGATGACTGTTAGTTATTGAAGTTCCTATTTCTGCTCTTATGAAAACACAAGATTGAAGTTAACTATAGTTAAAGCACTTGACTCTAGAGATTCATGGAAACCCCAAAATTTTAATAATTGAATTAGAATTATTGATGCTTGGTAACTCATGAGCCATTGATGCGAGGGGAAGAAAAAATATCTCTCACCGGTATTTAGTTTCAGAGTATTAAGTCGCTATTATAATTGAATTGACATTGAAAAACAGAAAGGCAAGTGATTTTCAGGTTACAGTTATTTCACCTCATTACATTTTGGGTGTTGTAAGTTTTAGGTTAGGGTTCCTCTTAGTGAATTATTTTTGTGCGATATTTGAGGTGTTATGCATGTTTTCTTTGCAATGACTCCATGAGCTACTATGCTCTGCCTCTAATTAGCTTCAAACTTCAGTCTGCCATTTGATTAGGTTACGTGAAGTACTACTTCAGCTGTATTTGTTAGTACCCTGAACCTTGGCATGTGATGAGCATTGACTGCCCACGTTGGGTGTTTCTTTTTTTTTTTGTTTTGTTTCTTTGTTTTCGCACAGACATGTCAAAGTCAAAATAATTCTGTTTTCTCTGTTTCATATTCAAAATATACTGTTACTGTGATGATTTGAGAAGGAATAAAGTTTTATGCTGTTATGCTTTTATGATAATGTTACGAACATTATTCACTTCAGAAGTTATATGGACACGTATATACCACTCCACCCGTCTCAACAGAAGAATTGGTTTTTGATTAATCACACAAGTTAATGAAAGGGTTGGAAATCTTCTAATTTCTTAAATTGCCCCTCAAAACATAGGTTGCGAATTAAACTCAATCTTGCAACACAAATTTTAAATAAGCAAACAAACTCTAATGAAGGTTAATATATTCAATGTGTTGTTAAATAGTTAAAATGAAATTTTATTTTTCAATTGGGATGACCCAAAAGGAATAATCACCTCTTCTATTGTGACGGGGTTAATATTTAGAAATTTTCAAAATGTGAATGCAAACAGAACCACCCCCAAAGACAAAGCCAACTGAACAGTGTATCATTCTTGGCCATGTCATGTCACGTGGTGTCTCAGTGGTCAGTAAATGTTTTGAGTACATTTATCTTGAAAGGGTGATATACAAAATGCAGAACAAGCTTAAGATAGTGTTTTGAGTACATGCTAGTGAGCGCTTTGCAATTGACCGTCGTTGCAATCTGTTCTAGTATTCTTTTTGTTTGTATTCTTTTTGGGGGTGGGGGTGGTGGGGTTGGTGTTTGCGGATGCTGTTAAGAACATTTAAATTTAACGTTAAGTTCTTTAGAAATTTTATAGAAAGCTAATATTTTCCACAGTGAGAGCAGCAGTAGTTTTTGAAAGGAGTCATGTGTTGTGTGCAAAGCATTTCTAATTTATTTATGTTTGTACTCAGTTAGCAGCGGCTTTGGGTGTATCTCGATAGGCTAGTTATTATTCCAAAGCAGAGCTGATCAGGAGAGCTATTTTGGGATTTTTTTTTTTTTTTTTTTAATATCCCATTTGAATGTCCAGATGTTTTTCAGGTGTGTCATGTATTTATCTCATGAATAAAATAGTCTTTTTGCCAATCAAATAATGTAAATAAAAACGAAGAGGGGTTTGCCATTTGAATAATATTCCTGTTGACATTAATGCAGTTAAACAACTTAAGAGGGAACTATGTTCTAATTTCTTAATGTATGGAAAATTAAGTTTGTAGCTATAATATGTTCTGTGTAGATACGTTTTTGTTATTTTTATTCCAAACTTTTGTTTCGGAGTCTTTAGTTTGCTTTAGAAAATTCATGAAATCACAGTTGTTGTTTGGATGTCACAACATGAGAAAAAATGATATGGAGTACTCTTTAGTTACAGCAAATTTCTTTTGTGAAGGGCTATGCATTAAGCATAATGACAGCGAAGTACAGGAGAAACAGGAACAGCAAGCTTTCCCAGTGACCTACCCAAGCTAAGGTCCTGAAATTCCTGTTATCGGCTTCACATTAGCTCCTAATTTCGTGAAATAAACTACCATACCAAGATACTTTTAATTTGCTTCTCAGCCTAAACTTCATGTTCAAGACCTGGTTTTTATCTTGGCGTGTTGTAAAAACAGCGTGACTGAGGCTTTCAGTTTTTGTCTAATGTCACTAGCTTTCTGATAATGTCAGACTTACTCCTTGGATTTCGTAGGTTGCCTCCATCAGATTGGATCCTAAAACCACGTGGGGGAAAGAACCTCGACATTGAAGGCCCATTTACTGAAGTTGAAAGAGTATGTAGGGTTCGGAAAATAAGTCTTCATGTACTTTTATGCTGAAGACTAGCAACTAGTTAACACTTTTTATCAGGATGTATGGATCATATGTTTGCGGTGAAGGAGGGAAAAAAATGAGACATTGACACTTGATTGTCCCCTCTTCAAAGTACGTATTCGTGCAATCGTACGTCCTCTTCCAACCCTATGCCTATCTGGTTGTCCCTTGGTGTATGCCCTTATTATTATTTAAGAATAGATTTTCGGTAGTTATGAGGAACAATAAGCTAATTTCCAATTTAAGCTATCATAGTTACAATCATATTACAAGTTTTATTTGATCAGCATATTTATGTATGGGTATAACCTCTCTCTTTTGTGGTCTGTGTAGTAAAAGTTTCCGTCCTCAAACTTTGTTGATTACTTTAATGTTAATTTGATATACTTTCCTACGATTTTTGGAGTGTACTGCCTCCATTTAGCTAAAAGAATCTCCATTTGAATGATCAAACATCAAAGACATTTATTGTTACCCTTGGGAGCATGTGTTATAACCAGCATTTTTTTCTTGCATTAAACTTGGTTATTTCATTTATGATTGTCTGTTGTCAAAGTCAAATTTGTTCAAATAGGAATCATAATGTTTGTAGAGAGAGTCCTTTGATTTGAACACTCCAAAAGGAAAGTAGAACCCTTTGAGTGAAGTGGGAGGAGTAATTTGAGACTGTTAGCATTTATGAGTTCAGCATTTTTGATTGTTTTGTGCTGTGACGTGTGTAAATCCATATCAGCAATACCTGTCTGGACCAGTCTATTTGATGAAGGCATATGTATATAGTATGTATTTTTCTTTGTCTAAAGTTAGAACTCACTGCAGTTTTATTCTTATTGATTTGACAGATTTGCAAGAGGATATGAAGGTTGTCCTAAAAAAAAGCTTTAATCACAGCTCATCTTTCTTGGGAAAACGTACTCTACATTCAACTGTATATAGCAAAAAGGGATACATTTGCTATTGCAAATGAAACATATGTGAAGTTCATTCGTCCAGCAAAGTGTAAACTTGGTGCCCCTAAGTACAGTTGAGTTCCTTTGTTGCAGCTTATAAAAGCAAAAGAGTGTTGCACGTGCAAAGCATCTCTTCTTGGGCTCCTAGTTGCATTCGGCCATATAGCCAGGTAACTTAGTATGTTCCCGCTGTACTATCTATAACATATACTCCCTCCGTCCCATTTTAAGAGTAAAAAAAATGGGTGGGTTCAAGAATTAAGGAAAAGTTGATGTGTTGTGAGTGTTGATAGTTGGGTAGGAAAGAGAAAATGGGGTAGAGAAGAGTTGGTGGATAATTGTTGTGAGTGTGACATGTAGGACCCACTTTTCATTTTAGGATTTTGACTCTTAAAATGGGACGCCCTTTTAGGAAATTTTTGACTCTTAAA
Organism: Campanula takesimana; assembly: GCA_026119855.1. Lineage (NCBI taxonomy): Eukaryota > Viridiplantae > Streptophyta > Magnoliopsida > Asterales > Campanulaceae > Campanula > Campanula takesimana. Next base: position 68,774 of record JAOWBW010000756.1, on the reverse strand, counting down.
AATGGGGCAGAGGGAGTACTCCCTTTGTCCCGGAAAGTTAGTCCCACCTTTTTGGTTAACTCGAATCAACTTTAAGCAAAAATTTTGGTTAGTTTTAACTATCCTAATGAAAACTCAAAACTTGTTATTGATACACTATTGTAAATATTATCAATGACAAGTTTTAAATTTTCATTAGGATAGTTATGACTAACCTAAATTATTACTCAAAATTGAGTCAAGTGAACTACCAAAAATGTGACACTAACTTTCTAGGATGGACCGATGGAGGGAGTATTGAGCAGTACATCTAAGATGTTCTATTGGTGGGTTTCTAAGATATTTCCGAGGCTGCTAACTTTTTACACTTAAAGGTTTCTTCCATTGTGCAAGGTCTCCTTTTTCTTTTTGTATTTCTGGGACATGTACACTAACAGTGTTTGTGGGCACTCATATCTTGATCCTTTGTAAAGGTTAAAGACCCTAGTACTTCAAGCTCTGATGCTCGGACTCTCGTATGAGTGTCTGACACGGGTACAAATCTGAGTGTCTGATCCTCCAATAGTTTAAGATTTCACACCTAATGTAGTGTAAAATAGTCACACCCACACCACACTCATGTCTTGTTGACAAGGGTACTTTGGCAAAATTGTAGGGTAGCATCACAACTTTCAAGATATCTCACAGTTACTGTAATTTCTTTGGTTTTATTTATTTATATTTAATCTCGACTTATGTTGCACAATAGTAATAAAAGAGATGTGATGAGGTATAATCATCTACTTCAGTTAGGGAGACCCTCTAAGGAAGGGTAATTATCAGCCACAATCGCTGTTTTCAAATCTTTGCAATAAACCTGTACTGATTAGCAGTGAATAATTCTGTTATAACCGAGCACCAACGCTCTGAAGAACCTATGACAGATGGGACGGATCAAATCATGTGAAATAGTGATGATGAAATACAATTTCCAGAAATAGTTAGTTTACAGTACTTGATTGTGCATGTATTGCTGGTACCAACCTATGACCAACATTATTCTGTGGCAAATTAATGCTCTCAGAACGCATTAGTTGCTTTGCGTGATGTGTGTATGTATTGCCAGTACCAAGGGAAGACCACAAGAACCTTTAAGCATTAAGGTATCATTTTATATCCAGCTAGTAGATGAGTTTGAGGATTGGTCTAGTGGTAGAGGCCTATCTACCTGCAAGTGGTTGCTGGTTTCAAATCTCATCTTAATAAAAATATATTTGACTCCCTCCGTCCCAGAGGATAGGTCCACCTTTCTTTTTTAGTCTGACCCAGAGTATATGTCCACTTCCAAATGGCAAAGAATCTTTACTATTCCTCCCACTCATTCTCTTTCCTACTTTCTTTTATACTCACAACACCAATCAACTTACTATTCCCTACCCACTTTCTCTCTCCTACCTCACTTTTCATACTAACAACACTTCCATCACTTCCACCATTTCTTAATCTACGTGCAATGGGAGGGTGGACTTATACTCTGGGATGGAGGGAGTATAAAATGTGTTGTTGCCAAGCAAAAAAACTAAAATAAAAAATCCAGCTAATATTTCAGTAATTGCTTGTCTGCCTAGCTCTATGAATTTCCATAAACCTGTCCATCTTATTTCTTGTCACCTTTATAACGAAGAAGTTCCAAATTCCGTGCATCATCTTCTTGGACTCTCAAAATTCCATGAATTTATTCCTTTACCCACTTTAGAGAATATTGCATGTCTAATTATACAGGAATGACATCCCATGACAGATTCCAGTTTGGTACCCTTTTTACATGCATTTGTGTTAAGGAAAAAGGGAAATAGAAGTGAGTGCACACTACAGATTGGCCATTGTGAGGTCGCGCAAAAGAGTTAGGCCAACCCTGCAGCTACTACCATCGAGCTTTTAGTTGATACTAGAGAAAGCAAATGACAAGTGCCTTATGTGGTTGATGCTTAAATTTATGCTGTTACGGTTGTATGGCTTAGATGAGCACAATTCTTTCTTTGAACCCATGCATGATGTTAAATCCCTAACTCGATTCAACTCAGCCTTTGTCCTAACTAATTAGGATTGGCTCATGATAACACGACATCTCTATGCAATCTCATGAAACATGAATTTAATATCTTTATGTGCCTTTTTAGCTTAACGTGTTTGTAATTGTCCAGTCAAATCTACATCTTGCAGATATTTCATATGGCTGGACAAACGGGCCTTGATCCTCCAACTGTGTCGCCATTTAGGGGAGGCCCTACTGCTGAACTTGAACAAGCACGAAACCGCATCTTGCTTTCGTGTTTTCCCCCATTTTTCTTTCTTGTTTACTTTTCAGGTAGAGAGGATCTTGGTGCATGTGATTATGCTTTCTTAACATAAAATTAAAAGTAAAATATTTATTTAATGGTTTATATGTAAGTCAGAACACTGATCGCACATCCTCGTAATGCAACTATATTTCGAGTAATACATGATATGCATGGCCAATTGGCCGTAGTATTTGTGCTAGTTAATAACTTGAGACTGCAAACAATGAACACCTATTTTTTTTTTTTTTTTTTTTTAACTAAGTTCTTTTGCTTGTCATCTGATAGAGCGTTAGTAGAAGTGAAGACAATAATTTATACAGAGGACAGTGTGGAACTTGTTGATTTCGAAACCGATGATGTTATGCAAGACAAATCTTCGTAAGTAGCCACCTCTCATTGGAATTTTCAGTATGAAAATTGGCATGATCTGTGCCTTCAAAAAATTGTTGTTCATGGTAATATATGTGCAATCATCTTATCAGATAACAGATAAAGTTGCTGCATAAATATGCGTTGAAGAGGACTATCGTGATTTCCGAAGATTAATACAACAAAAGCAGCAAGATTTTTCCTTTATCAGCTTGATAGGATCCTTTCTCAAAGCTGCTTCGCCTGGGATGATGTATTGGTTAGTTTCTTCTTATTGAACCTCTCTTGGATTGTGCCTATTATCTTTTCTCCACAGATATACACGTTCAGATACTTTCAGTTAATTCTGTTTTTCCTGTATGTTTTTGCTTAAAGGCTTAAAACAAAATTACTTTTTCTAGTTTATAAGAGTTTAGGATTCATGTATACTAATTGGGGTATCAGTGTATCAGATTCTGTAGAGTATTTAGGCTTTAGGATATACTCGGTCCCAAATGATCTTCACGTTTGACAATTCAAATTTTTTAAGGATATGACCACTTGCTTCACTAGCGATGGTGTGTTTATGCATATTTAAGCCTAAAGTGTAGAAATGGAAAGAACTTTTTAGCACAATGAAAAATAGCAAATGAGAAGAACACTTCTGGACGAAGGGAGTACAACATATGGATTTAATTTCTTAGGGTTAGGGTATTTGGTGTATATGGTTTTAGGTTCGTTTAATGTAACGACCCAAACTTTCCAATAATAATAATTGTTCATAAACTAAGAATCCCAAACGTCAAACATAATTCAATTCCAACGTTCAAATGTAACGACTAGTATAATCTAACCACAATTCAAAATAGTGCGGAAGCGTAACTAACATTTAAATTCTAACGGCTAGTACAACCCACTAGCTCAACATAAAAACATAATAAAGTCCAAAATCCCTTAATAGCCACGAACTGCCCTTCCTTGCAATCCGCCTAAGTCCTTAGTCTTTACCTGGGAAAAATAATATAAGAAGGGGGTGAGCGAACAATGCTCAGTAAGTTCATACGGGATCTCTCCGGGTACTAAGGAGAGATGACCGAAAGAACGGAGCCAAACAACATTATTCAATGAAAGGCTAGCATTAATAATCTTAACTGCATGTAACAAACACAGTTATCAAATCAATGAATTATGGTCCTAGTTCAATCCGTCAATTCCAGAGTTTCAAACACCTTTTCAGTGTGTCCCAGTTCCAAACACCTTTTCAGGGTGTCACACCTTTTCAGGGTGTTAAGAGAATAAGAGACCTTACACCTTTTCAGGGTGTTAAGAGAATAAGAGACCTTACACCTTTTCAGGGTGCTCCCTTATTTAGGTATATCATGATAACCAAGCTACTTTCTCATGTAGCAATTTAAAAGTCTAAGTTCTTTTCTATCAAACTAGACTTATTCGTAATTAGTCCTTTTCAATCAGACTAATCCAACCGCACCTATTTCAATTAGATACAGTTATAGTTCATAGTATTCTAGGTACAAGAATACTTAAGGCAATTTCAATTCGTTTGGATACCCATTGAACAAAATACATCAAGGGTAAGATAATCAAAAGACGTTCAACATCATCAGAGTTCAAATGCTACGGATCATTGGTAGCTACACTTGAAAGAAATAAGGAAGATCCTACATAAAAGGATGAATCATCAAAGTACTTAAGGAACGTAATCCCTTACCTTGGCTTTGCGTTATTCCTCTTTGCAAACCTTGCGCAAGAATCTACAACCAAGCACAAAATACTTCTTAGGACAAGTAATACTATTTTACTCCGTCCCCAAAATACTTTACTTTACTTTCTTAACCTTATGAGTTTATGTTCTTAAACCCCTTATTAAGGTTGATAGTCAATCTAGGGTTTGTTCTACCCATTAATTGCATTCCCAAAATACCCTCTTTGATTTACTAAAATACCCCTAGGGTTTTTAATGTCCCCAATCTCAATTATTATGTTTTAGGATTTCATTAATCACAAGAAAACATTATTCCCAGCTTAGTTCACTATTCCTAGCGTAAATTACTATTCATCGCAGATTTCTTATTCATCGCAGATTACTATTCATCGCAGATACTATTCATCGCAGATTAACACACACACACTGTTTACTTTTACACACACACACTGCATACACGAAACACCCACACACAGCATACACGAAACACACACTCACAGCATACACGAAACACACACACACAGTACATACATGACCAATGCACACACACACACACTTTCTGAACACACACTTCGCACACACACACACACGTATTTACAGTACACACACACACACACGCATATAACATCCACACCAACATCTTCCTTATTCACCCCAAATCCTACAAACCCTAGTTCATCTTTTAGGTTTAGGGTTTTGATCTTACAGTTAATACTAGATATAATTTAAACGGAGGAATTAGGTTTAGGGAATTAGGATTACCTTGGTTCTATTCCCTCCTTCTTCCTCTTTTCTTCTTCTTCCTTTCTTCTTCTCCGATCTCTCTCTCTCTCTCTCTCCTTACGGCTGTTTCACTGCCGCCCTCTCTCAATCTTTCCGTTCTTTTTTTTTTTTGAAACAATAATAATAAGGAGAGGGTTCTGGGGATATATATATTGTAGGGTTTTTCCTAACTCAAAAAGGATACCCTATTTTAATTGTATTGGACTTAGTTACTCGGGCCCAAACTTAACCCATCTCACACTCTTAATAAAATTAAAATTAAGCCCAACCTAATAAATAAAGTTTAACCAAAACTAAATAAATGGCCCAAAGTGGCCGGTTATTACATTTAATTTTATGGATGATGAGTTTTAGGTGTGGGGTATTAGGGGTTAGGGTAGAATGCTAGAGTATTTATGAATTTATGGTGGTCAGGATGCGGGGATTTATGATATTTTAAGTTTAGCATAGAGGCTTAGGACAGTTAACATTCATGGTCTAGATTTGGAACACAACAACTGTTGGTAGTGGTGCCCTAGGCACGTTTAATAAACGTTGTAATTGTTATCATTTATTTCATATCAATAAAGAGATGTTTTGATTATTATTGTTGTTCATGTTTACTTATAATAATCCCCGTCCCTAGTACTTGTTAAGCACTAGTATAAAGGCTAAATGGTCATGGGATGATCATGTTAGATTTATGGGTACTTGTTTGGAACAAGGTACTGGACATGACCCGCTCTATGAGATTTATGTCATGGTCTATGTCGTACATATATCTCATATTAGTTATGTCATTTGAATCCTTAGACATGAAGTTATTATAGTCTTCCACTTGATGAACATTATGTTTGACATATTCAAACGCTACTTTTAACCGAGTAGTTATAAAGGGTATGATTGGCATAATCGGATTCCCGTTGGGAAGAATAATTAGCTAAATGGATTTGTCCCTCTTCGGAGAGATATCAAGCTTGGGCCTCTCGTAGGAATGATGTTGATGAAATGTTCGGCCGGACTCAAATGAATTGATTGGATCAATGTCATTTGGATTATCAACATATTCGGAATCGAGAAAGTATTGAACAAAACAAGTTGACTCTTTGACCATGACTTATGTTCAATGATATCGTGGACAAAAGGATTATGACATATTCTAAGAGGAATGCGAACTTGTATCTAGTTATACTATTTGGGTAGGTATGACGGTTTGCTAGAACCTAATCATATCTTATGGGATCATGTTTGAGCTCATTGCCAACTTAGTATAATCCTAGAGGGTCACACACAATAGAACGAATCTTTAAAAGGGACTATATTGGAATTTTGGAAATTCTGGACATTCTGAGAAGTGTGCGACCCTCACAGTATGGACTGGGCGGCCGCACAACTATCTCAGTTTTGTACCAGTTTTGCTTCAGATAGTTGTGCGACCGCACAGATGATTTTGGGCGGCCGCACAGTGCTGTCGGGTGGCAGATTCCTAATTTGATTTGGAAACGAATTTTGGAAGGATTTTGACACAAGTTTCCTATTTGGAATAGGTCATACTTGTGTATAAAAGACCAAATTCGGCCAGCACTCTAGGCTAATGATTTTGTGAGTCTCAAAGAGTTTGAGAGAGGGTTTATTTTGTTCCAAGACATTCTTGGTTGAAGAACAAAATAATACACAAAATAAATTTCATATAGTTCTTTTGATTGTGAAAAAGTGTTTCACAATTTTGTCTAGCAACCAAGATCAAAGAAGCTCCTTTGATATTCGTTCGAAGTGTGGATACCGCTAGAGGGTGAAAATCATCATCTTCAAAGTTCGTGTTCAAGCTTTGTGATCGCGATCAAGTCTTCAAACATCCACCAAAGACCAAGAGAACTTGATAGCCATCAAGGGTTAGTTTATTCTTATATTCATGTTATTGTATTTGATTCAATCATATGAACGGATCTATGGGCTTTGGGTTTCAAAATTTTAAATGCTAAATTCCGCTGCGCATGTTACATCGAAACCCGACAGTGGTATCAGAGCCCCGTTATGTTGATTAATTCAATACTTGGATCATGTTATGTGTATATAAATTGTTTATGTGCCTTGCATGATATGAATATTGGAATATGTGATGTTTATGTGTTATGTGATTTTATGTGGTTTATTGTTTTGCAACTTTAATCGCACGATTCAATCGCAATAAATAAATTATGGTGGATTCAGAATTGTTGATTATTAATTTTTGATTGGATCAAAGTTTTAATAATCGGGGAAAAACGATTTTGAGACAAAATTTTCGAACTTCAAAATTCTGTACATTCTGATCAGTTTGGGCGACCGCACAAAATCACTTGGGCGACCGCACATGTTTGGGCGACCGCACAGTGAGTTTTGGGCGGCCGCACATGAGGATCAGATTGTCTGATTTTTTGGTTGAAATCAGAATTTGGAATTTTCGAGAGATCCAACAAAACCAGTAACAGAACCAGTCCAGACTTGCTGATCTGGAATGGGTTTTGGGTAGTTGGTTTGTGTGTGGATCTTGGGGTTTGATTTTCCTATTTGTTTTAGTCTTGTGATTCTAAGATTGGTTCAAGGTTTGGATGGCTAATCTGAGTTCATCGAGATTGTGTTTCCCAAACTTGATCGCAATCAAAGTTTCAAAGATGAAACGAAGTTAGAATTATGAAGAGTTCATAATTGCTAAAATTGAGAAACAAAGTTCTTGATTCAATGATTGGAGATCCATGTGGAATTGTGAATGCAATTGGCCTACGTTCATCGAGACCATCTATTGCTTAGTTTCGGCCACATGGACTACTTTCTTGGTTTCTTGAATTAGTGCGGGATTGTGGTTGCCTAATGGCTTAGTTCGACCGCACTTCTTGTTGTCTTGATTTGGAAATAATAACCAAAGTTGAAATAGTCTCATCCTCATAATTATAGAGAAACTAATGACACATAAATACCATGCTTAAATTAATGAGATTAATTTAGTGGCTAAACTTGAAGTGTAACATGTTTATATTATGTGCTCATAAATGTGTTATATGCTATTTGTAATGAACCTTCAAAGAAAGTTTTAAGTCTTTTATTGCCATGCCATGATTAAAACACTTGTTAGTACATGAGTGATTTTAATGTAGATTCGCCCTAGCGAGGTGCATTAAATTTATTTATGTATGAGCAAGATAGATAATGTGGGCACGCCCTAGCGGGACACATTAACTATGCGTTTAAAATGGTTAGACTTAATTGGGCGTCAAAACAGTTTTGGGCCTAGGCAAAGATGAGGTTTAACATGCTTTTTGAAATTGGATTTCTTAAAGAATCTCATAAAAGGAACTAAGAGTCATATGAGATATGATTGACAAGAGTTGTCTACCTAATTAATTTGATTTTGTGTAATCCGCCTTAGCGGATTTGAAATTAAATTAAAGTTGGATCTTAGCCCAATTAAATTGTATTATACATTGGATGTATATGAAGGTTGTATAATTTAGTGGGAGTATTTTGTTTGAAAAATACATTATTTATCTCTTTAATGAAAACCGGTACTTATCAAATTTTGGAAATTTTTGCATATTTGTAGATAATGACTAATAACACTCAATCAATGTCGTTGCGATCGATCCTTGAGAAGGATAAGCTCGAAGAGAATGGTACAAACTTTATGGATTGGATCCGTAGCATAAGAATTGTTCTTAGGCAAGAAGATAAGTTGTACATTCTCGATGGGCCTCTCCCTGCTGAACCACCGCCTACTGCCCCTAGGGTAGAAAGAGACAATTACAAGAAACATCGTAATGATTCTAGAGATGTAAGTTGTCTCATGCTTGCTGCTATGTGTTCAAAACTCCAACAAAGTTTGGAACATTTGGAAGCCTATGAGATAGGCGTGGAGTTGAGAACCATGTTTCAAGAGCAAGCTAGGCAAGAGAGGTACAAGACCATTGTTGCATTCACTACTAGTAAAATGAATGAAGGGCAACAAGTGAGTCCTCACTTTCTTAAAATGAAAGGTTATGTAGAGCACCTTGAGAAACTTGGCTATCCAATCCCATTGGAGCTAGCCACGGATCTCATTCTTAATTCATTGCCTAAAAGTTATAATCAGTTTGTGATGAATTATAACATGCATGGAATGGATAAGAATCTCTCTGAGTTGCATAGGATGCTAAAAACTGCAGAGATGAAAATTGTGGAGAAAGGTTCTCCCGTGCTCTTGGTTCATGATGGGAAGAAGCCTGGTGCCAAAGGCAAGGGTAAGGCAAAAGTTGTCAAACCCAAGATAAGAAAGGCAAAGGTTGCCAAGGCTTCTGAGGCAAAACCCGATACACAAAAGGATGCAATTTGTTTCCATTGTCAAGAAATTGGTCATTGGAAACGTAATTGCAAGGCTTTCTTGGAAGAGCAAAAGAAGAAGAAGAGCAGCAAGGCTGCGTCGACTTCAGGTATCTATATGATAGATATTCTCCTTTCTACCACTGATTCTTGGGTATTGGATACCGGATGTGGTTCTCACATTTGTCTAAATGTGCAGGGATTAAAGAATAGGAGACTGCTTAAAGAAGGTGAAGTAGATCTACGTGTGGGGAATGGAGCAAGAGTTGCTGCATTAGCCGTAGGGACTTATGAAGTCACTTTACCTTCCGGATTAATTCTTGTTTTGAACAATTGTTATTATGTTCTGGATTTAAGCAGAAATATTATTTCAATTTCTTGTTTGGATAATGAAGGTTTTAAGTTTCTTATTGAGAATAAGAAATTTTCTATTTATTTAAATGATGTGCTTTATGGTATTGCTAATTCATTTAATGGCCTTTATATCTTGGATGTCAAGAATGAAAATAATGTCTATCATGTAAATAAGAAATCTAAACCTAATGATGAAAATCATACTTATTTGTGGCATTACCGTCTTGGTCATATTAATGAGAAGCGTATCTCAAAACTCCATGGGGACGGACTTTTGGGTTCATGTGACTTAGAGTCATATGATACTTGTGAGTCGTGTCTTCTTGGAAAAATGACTAAGACACCTTTTACCAAGTTGGGTGAAAGGGCAAGCGACTTATTGGGGTTGATACATTCCGATGTATGCGGACCATTAAGTAGCAATGCTAGGGGAGGATTTCAATACTTCATAACCTTCACTGATGATTATAGTAGATTTGGGTATGTTTACCTAATGAAACATAAGAGTGAAGCATTTGAGATATTTAGAATATTTCAAAATGAAGTAGAAAAACAACTTGGCAAAAGTATTAAAGCACTTCGATCAGATCGTGGTGGTGAATACTTAAGTCAAGAATTTGATGATCATCTAAAGAATTGTGGAATAGTTTCACAATTGACTCCACCCGGAACACCACAATGGAATGGTGTGTCTGAGAGGAGAAATCGGACTTTGTTAGACATGGTTCGATCAATGATGAGTCAAGTTAATCTTCCAATATCCTTTTGGGGTTACGCCCTAGAAACCGCTGCTTTCACACTAAATCAAGTTCCAACTAAATCGGTTCCAAAGACTCCATATGAGATGTGGAGTGGAAAGAAACCTAGTTTGTCTTTCATGAGGATTTGGGGTTGCGAAGTTTATGTCAAGAGACTTATCTCTGACAAACTAGCACACAAATCTGATAAATGTATTTTCGTGGGATATCCTAAGGAAACTAAAGGATATTACTTTTACAACCGAGAGGACAACAAAGTGTTTGTTGCCCGAACTGGTGTCTTTCTAGAGGAACAATTTCTCTCTAAAGAAATCAGTGGGAGTAAAATAAATCTTGAAGAAATTCGAGACCCAGAAAATGACATTGAACCAATAGTGGAACGGGAACAAGAACCACAAGGAGTTGTGGAAACTGTTCAAAGTACACAAGCAACTCGCAGATCTAGTAGGTTACGATCCGAGCCCGAGAGATATGGATTTCTCGTAACGGATAGTAATGAGGTAGAAATCATTGAGAATGATGAACCGTCAACCTACCAAGAGGCGATGTCTTCTCCTGATTCGGACAAGTGGCTTGGAGCCATGGAATCCGAATTGCAATCCATGCAAGACAATCAAGATTGGAATTTGATTGATGCGCCCGAAGGTGTAAAAACCATAGGATGCAAATGGGTCTTCAAGAAGAAGACTGACATGGATGGGAAGGTGCATACTTACAAAGCTAGGCTTGTAGCGAAGGGTTATAGGCAAGTTCATGGTATTGACTATGATGAGACCTTTTCACCCGTAGCAATGATCAAGTCTATAAGAATTTTGCTTGCCATTGCCGCATATCATGACTATGAAATATGGCAGATGGACGTCAAAACCGCTTTCCTGAATGGAAAACTCCAAGAGGATGTGTATATGACACAACCAGAAGGTTTTGAACAAGATTCTAAGGTATGCAAATTGCAGAGATCCATCTATGGATTGAAGCAAGCTTCTAGGAGTTGGAATCTCCGTTTTGATGAATCGATCAAAGAGTTTGGTTTCATCAAGAACGAAGATGAGCCTTGTGTATACAAGAAGATTAGTGGGAGCATAGTGCTATTCCTTATTTTGTATGTGGATGACATATTGCTCATTGGAAACGACATTCCTACACTTCAGTCTGTGAAGACTTGGTTAGGAAAGTGCTTCGCAATGAAAGATATGGGTGAAGCCGCATATATTCTTGGCATTAAGATCTATAGAGATAGATCAAGGAGGCTACTTGGTTTAAGCCAAAGTACATACATTGACAAGGTCATTAGAAGATTCCGTATGGAAAATTCTAAGAGAGGTACCTTGCCCGTGTTACATGGAGTTTCTCTAAGCAAGACTCAATGTCCTAAGACAAAAGATGAGCGTGAGAAAATGAATGATGTTCCATATGCTTCGGCAATTGGGTCCATCATGTATGCCATGATTTGTACTAGGCCGGATGTATCTTATGCTTTGAGCATGACAAGTAGATACCAATCCGACCCTGGCGAAAATCACTGGATAGCTGTAAAAACGATTCTTAAGTACTTGAGAAGGACTAAAGACTCGTTTTTTATCTATGGAGGAATGGAAGATGATCTCGTTGTAAATGCTTACACGGATGCAAGCTTCCAAACCGACAAAGATGATAGCCGATCGCAATCGGGTTTTGTGTTTATGTTAAATGGTGGAGCTGTATGTTAAATGGTGGAGCTGTAAGATGGAAGAGTTCCAAGCAAAGTACAACCGCTGATTCTACAACAGAAGCTGAGTATATTGCTGCATCGGATGCTGCAAAAGAAGCTGTTTGGATTAAGAAGTTCATAACTGAACTTGAAGTGGTTCCTAGTATTGCTAATCCAATAGACCTTTATTGCGATAATAATGGTGCTATTGCTCAAGCAAAGGAACCAAGAGCACATCAAAAATCCAAACACATACTTAGGCGTTTTCATATCATTCGAGAGATCGTTGATAGGGGAGACGTAAATATATGCAGAGTACCTACTGATGACAATGTTGCGGACCCGCTAACAAAGGGACTTCCACAAGCTAAACATGATGGTCATGTTAGGTCCATGGGTATTAGATACATGGGAGATTGGGCCTAGGGCAAGTGGGAGATTGTTGGTAGTGGTGCCCTAGGCACGTTTAATAAACGTTGTAATTGTTATCATTTATTTCATATCAATAAAGAGATGTTTTGATTATTATTGTTGTTCATGTTTACTTATAATAATCCCCGTCCCTAGTACTTGTTAAGCACTAGTATAAAGGCTAAATGGTCATGGGATGATCATGTTAGATTTATGGGTACTTGTTTGGAACAAGGTACTGGACATGACCCGCTCTATGAGATTTATGTCATGGTCTATGTCGTACATATATCTCATATTAGTTATGTCATTTGAATCCTTAGACATGAAGTTATTATAGTCTTCCACTTGATGAACATTATGTTTGACATATTCAAACGCTACTTTTAACCGAGTAGTTATAAAGGGTATGATTGGCATAATCGGATTCCCGTTGGGAAGAATAATAAGCTAAATGGATTTGTCCCTCTTCGGAGAGATATCAAGCTTGGGCCTCTCGTAGGAATGATGTTGATGAAATGTTCGGCCGGACTCAAATGAATTGATTGGATCAATGTCATTTGGATTATCAACATATTCGGAATCGAGAAAGTATTGAACAAAACAAGTTGACTCTTTGACCATGACTTATGTTCAATGATATCGTGGACAAAAGGATTATGACATATTCTAAGAGGAATGCGAACTTGTATCTAGTTATACTATTTGGGTAGGTATGACGGTTTGCTAGAACCTAATCATATCTTATGGGATCATGTTTGAGCTCATTGCCAACTTAGTATAATCCTAGAGGGTCACACACAATAGAACGAATCTTTAAAATGGACTATATTGGAATTTTGGAAATTCTGGACATTCTGAGAAGTGTGCGACCGCACAGTATGGACTGGGCGGCCGCACAACTATCTCAGTTTTGTACCAGTTTTGCTTCAGATAGTTGTGCGACCGCACAGATGATTTTGGGCGGCCGCACAGTGCTGTCGGGTGGCAGATTCCTAATTTGATTTGGAAACGAATTTTGGAAGGATTTTGACACAAGTTTCCTATTTGGAATAGGTCATACTTGTGTATAAAAGACCAAATTCGGCCAGCACTCTAGGCTAATGATTTTGTGAGTCTCAAAGAGTTTGAGAGAGGGTTTATTTTGTTCCAAGACATTCTTGGTTGAAGAACAAAATAATACACAAAATAAATTCCATATAGTTCTTTTGATTGTGAAAAAGTGTTTCACAATTTGGTCTAGCAACCAAGATCAAAGAAGCTCCTTTGATATTCGTTCGAAGTGTGGATACCGCTAGAGGGTGAAAATCATCATCTTCAAAGTTCGTGTTCAAGCTTTGTGATCGCGATCAAGTCTTCAAACATCCACCAAAGACCAAGAGAACTTGATAGCCATCAAGGGTTAGTTTATTCTTATATTCATGTTATTGTATTTGATTCAATCATATGAACGGATCTATGGGCTTTGGGTTTCAAAATTTTAAATGCTAAATTCCGCTGCGCATGTTACATCGAAACCCGACAACAACAAAGCCTTAGTCCCAAAATAATTGGGATCGGCTAACATGAATCCTCATATGTAATCATGAGGGAAAAGATGAAAAAAAAAATATTAAGAGAAGAAATAGGTGGAAAATTATTTTTTTAGAAAATGAAAAGAAGAGAGGAAGAAAAAATAAAAATAGTGATAATAAAAGAACAAATATATAATAGATAGAAAAAATGAAAATAATAATAATAAACAAATAAAATAATAAAAGTAATCAACTCCTATCACCCACATGAATTTTCGCCCTCCACTCGTGCCTCTTCAACACCATATTTTCATCCAATCCAAGTAAACTCATATCATTTTCGATCACCCTAATCCAAGTTTTCTTGGGTATTCTCCTACCTTTCACCATTTATCACTTTTCCACTATTCAGGCCTCCTAACCGGTGCATCACTCAGTCTAAAACCTCGAGATTCCAAAGTGTTCCACAACTCCAATTTACTTTTAACACCCTTTCTTGTCTAATCAATCATCACAATACCATATGCGGACAACATACACCATGGAATATCATCTTGGATTGACCTCGTCAATTCGTCCATTATCAGAGCATAGAAAAAGGGACTGAGCGAAGAACCTTGATGCACTCTAATCATAATAGGGAACTCTCATGTCTTCCCAACACTAGTTTGTACACTAGTACTAACTCCATTATACATGTCCTTAATAATATCAATATATTTCTTTGAAACACCTTTTTTTGATAAAGGCCACCAAAGTACCTCTCTTGACACTTTATCGTACGCCTTCTCCAAATCAATGAAGACCATATGCAAATCTTTCGTTATATCCCGATATTTCTCCATGGTTTGTCTCATAAGATAGATTGCCTCCACAGTCGATCTTTCAGGCATAAATCCAAACTGGTTATCCGAATATTAAGAATTCTCCTTAGCCTTTGTGCAATTAATCGTTCCCAAAGTTTCATAGTATGACACATTAGTTTGATCCCCCGACAGTTGGCACAATCTTGTACATCACCTATGTACTTATACAAATGGATCAAAGTACTTTTCCTCCACTCCAATGGCATTGTATTACTTCTTCATATCTTGTTGAATAGTAGTGTTTACCAATCTATTCCCCTCTCTCCAAAATACTCCAAACATCAATTCGTATTCCATCCGGCCCTACGACATTCTTCAATCTCATTTTTTTCATTGTCATTTCCACTTCACCCTTTTGAATTTTCCGCATAAAATCTCGATTAACCATACTCGAAGGGATATTTATATCTCCAATATCCTGATCTTGATTGCCATTAAACAAGGTATCAAAGTACGAACTCCATCTATCTCTTATCTCCTTATCCACGGCCAAAACTCTTTGGTCTACATCCTCCACACATTTAACCCTCCTAATATTTCGTGTCCTCTTATCCCTCATATGAGCACTATACTCTATAGATGTCCTTTTCCCCTTCTTATACATCCAATCTATCATAAAGTTCCTGATTCATCTTCGCTCTTGCGTTTTTTACTGCTTTCATTGCTTCTCTTCTAGTCTCCTTATACTTCTCATAGTTCTCATCGCTCCTACATTTTTCTAATAATTTTTGGCATTATCGCTTGCTCTTATTCCTTGTTTTACTTCCTCGTTCCACCATGATGTGTCCTTACTTGGTGGCAAGCTTCCTTTAGATTCTCCAAGGACTTCTTCCGCCGCCTCCTTTATGGTATGCGCCATTTTAGTCTAGGTTGAATCTATATCCATATCCTCCATATTACCCGACCAATACGGGTAGTAGTCATCTTAGCTAAAAATCTTTGTTGATTATCCACTTGAAGCCTCCACGACTTGATTATAGGGTCTACTTGTGGTTTTCTCTCCTTAAAATTCTCCTATTTCGAAAATCAAGTACCATAAGTCTATCTTGAGTTGTTGTATTCTCACCTGGAATAACCTTGCAACCTATGTAACTCCTTCTACAAGCGTTTCTTACTACGAAGATGTCAATCTGACTCGCATTACCTCCAGTCCTACAGGTCACAAAGTGAGATTGTCTCTTCTTGAACCAAGTGTTCATTATACTCAATTCATATGTCATCGCAAAAACCAGGATACTATTTTCTGCTTCATTCCTCTCCCAAAAACTAAAACCTCCTTGAATGCTCTATAAGTCGTGTCGACTAGACCCCACATGTCCTTTAGATCGCCACCAATGACTAACTTCTCACCACTAGGTACCCTTTGCACTACCTCCTCCAATTCTTCTCAAAACTCTTGTTTAATAGATGCAACCAACTTTACTTGTGGTGCATAGGCACTAATAAGAGTTATAATTTCATCACTGATCACAAGTTTAATACCAAATCCGATCATTCTCGTGTACACTTCCACCACATCATAGATATACTCCTTATCCATAATGATACCTAATCCATTTGTATCCTTATTCTTTCCTGAATGCCAAAGCTTAAAACCCCAAGGAAATATTTTTCTTGTTTTCTCTCCAACGCAAATGATGTGAATCTTCCTCCTCATAACTTCCACCACTTCTGTTGATCTCCCTGTCAAAGAGCCAATGTTCCAAGTTCCAAAGCGCACCCCCCTACCCATACCCCCACCATGGACTACCTTCTTTACCACACCCGTCTGTTGTTGAATAGCCCTCCAAACACCCAAGCAAATCGCAAGAAACACAGCACCACAAACAAGCACAAGAAATATAAAGCAAAGCAAAAGACACAAGAAATTGTTTACCTAGTTCGTCAATATGTTTGACTACGTCTGGGGGCACTACCAAGCCAGGATCTTGCACTATAATATAATAAATCTGAGTTACAATGAGTATGGGAACATTCCTTATATATGCACCCTAGAATAAGACCTAAACCTAAACATAAGAGAAAACCCGAAAATACTGATATTCCCCGAATTCAGATCGGGGGCACCGAGCGCCCGCCTGGGGTCATGCAAGCGCCCGCCTGAATTATCTTTTCAGAAACCGTGAGCTTACTGCCTACATGAGCGCCCGCCTGGTCAGTAGCAGGCGCTCGCTCGCTCCCACAGTCGATTTTCTTCTCTTCGTTTCTTTGAACGATCTCTATTCCAACAATCTCCCACCTAGAGTTCAACCGCGTATATCAGCCCCGTATCCATCTTCAACTCATCCTTGGTGTCTTCCTAGTGCTCACCTCGATCATGGTAGTGCCTTCCTCCTCTCCTATTCTCCAAGCCCAATTGAAGCTATACATAGCTTCAACTTTTCAAGGTTTACCACCTTGGTCAACATGTCAGCCGGGTTCTCCGATCCCAAAATCTTCTCCAGCCTTAAGATCTTCCTCTCCAAAAGATGCCTGATATAATGAAACCTCAGCTCGATGTGCTTCGTCCTAGAATGAAACACCGGATTCCTTGCTAGATGAATTGCACTCTGACTGTCACTGTAGAGAGCATTACCACTTCGCGTCTTCCCAAGTTCACCCAAGAAGTTCTGCAACCATACCATCTCTTTACTTGCCTCTATCACTGCCACATATTCTGCTTCTGCAGTCGACTGAGCCACGATCTTCTGCAATTTAGAATCCCAGGAGATTGCCGTACCACCCAATGTAAACACATATCCCGTAGTACTTCTCCTCTTATCAAGATCACTTGATGCCAAATCCGCATCGACATAACCCGCTAACACGACATCCTTGCTTGAGAAACATAGAGCCTTACCAGCAGTACCCTTTAAGTAACGAAGGATCTATTTAACCGCTTCCCAATGTTGCTTCCCTGGATTTCATATTCATAAAGCAGAAGCATGGACGGACTCCTATAACATGGAAAATATACCGGATTCGATGATTCGACTTGAAATCCATAACTATTTCGTTAGAGCAAGAATTGAGTTTACCCGAAACGTCTAGTTTCCTTTGTTTCCTGAGGGCATCATGTCTCTTTTCAAGATTCATCAATGGAAATCCTATGTCCATTCCACAGATTTCCAATTTTTTAGTTATAGTTAGTATAGCTAACTATTGCCCTGAGCCAAATTTGGATTGCCCATGTACCGGCTGACTACTCCCACCGCATGTGCAATGTCCGACCTTGTACACACCATTGCATACATTAGACTCCCCACTGCCGAAGCATATGGAGTCTTTTCCATCTTGTCACGCTCCTCCTTGCCCCTAAGTGAGTCCTTTTCAGATAGCTTGAAATGCATACCCAACGGTGTACCAGTTGGCTTAGCCTCTTCCATGCAAAACCTTGCCAAGACTTTCTCGATGTACTCTGCTTGTGAAAGAACCAACTTACCCGACTCCCTATCCCGGTCAATCCGCATGCCCAAGATTTTCCTGGCCGCCCCCAAATCCTTCATCTCGAACCGCTCTGACAACTGTGCCTTCAATCTGTTTACCTCTCTACTACTAGAGCCCGCTATTAGCATGTCACCACATATAATAGCAAGATTATGTACCCGTTGTCAGTGTTCTTGAAGTAGCAACAATGATCCGCCTCACATCTGATATAATCAATGTCATGCATGAATCCATCAAACTTTCTGTACCACTGCCTAGGAACTTGTTTAAAGCCATACAAGCTCTTAGTCAATCTGCAAACCAGTTCCTCGTTACCCGTAGACAAATATCCCTCTGGTTGTACCATGTAAATTTTTTCCTCCAAATCACCATGAAGAAAGGCCGTCTTTACATCCATCTGTTCCAGCAACAAGTTATCTGCCACTACTATCCCCAGAACCATTCTGATAGTGGTCATCTTCACAACAAGAGTGAAGACTTCGGTGTAGTCAATACCATACTTTTGCTGAAACCCCTTTACAACCAACCTTGCCTTGTAACGCTTACTGCCGTTTGCTTCCTCATTGATCCTGTAAACCCACTTGTTATGCAACGCCTTCTTCCCCTTAGGTAGTTTAATCAACTCCCAAGTTTTATTGGCTTTCAATGAGTCCATCTCATCATCCATCGCAGCTTTCCACTTATCACTAAGTGCACTACAAACAGCCTCCGCATAACACTCCGGTTCACCACTATCTGTTAACAACAAATAGTAATTCGAAGGAGAATACCTATCAGGAGATCCACGCAATCTGCTGGATCTGCGCAGCGGAATATCTGATCCTGGAGTATGTGGTTCATCTTCAGTGACCCCCTGATCATGGTCATCATGAACCGTCCTGCTCCCACCCGAGTCTGGAATATCTACCTCAACAATCTCAGGTTCCGAACTAATCCCATCAGATGCCCATTTTCTGTCCTTGTACAAAACCTGTTCATTTAATATAACATCCCGACTACGAATAACCCTATGATTTTGGTCATCCCAAAACTTATACCCGAAGTCATCCCCACCACAACCAATAAACGTACACTTTACAGATTTAGCATCTAACTTAGTTCTATCAGCAGAGTCTCTATGAACATATGAAACGTAGCCAAATATGCGAAGAAAGGACAGATTTACCTGCTTGTCACTCCATTCTTCCTCTGGAATTTCATTCCCCAATGGTACCGATGGTCCCCTATTGATCAAGAAAGCCGCCGTGTCAACTGCATATGCCTAGAACGTCTTCAGAAGTCCACACTTCAACCTCATACTTCTAGCCCCGCTCGTTCAATGTCCTGTTCATCCTCTCTGCAATCCCGTTGTGTTGAGGTGTGCCCTTTGGTGTCTTCACCATACGAATACCATTCGCTGCACAATATTCCTTAAACTCCCCGAGCTCATACTCCCCACCATTGTCAGACTCAAGCTTTTGAGCTTAAGACCCGTCTGATTGTCCACCAAGGCCTTCCATTTCTTAAACACCTCGAATGCCTCATCTTTGTGTTTCAAGAAATAAACCCAGACCTTCCTTGTCGAATCATCAATAAACGACATGTAGTATGACGCACCACCTAGAGAAGTTACCGGGGCCGGCCCCCATAAATCCGTGTGGACCAATTCCAACTTTGCTTCCCTCAAAACCCTACATGTCCTCGAGAAGTTGCTTCTCGCCTGTTTGCCAAACACACAATCTTCGCAGATCCCCACGTTGACTGTCTTCAAACCCGGTAGTAATCCCTTTGAGCAAAGTACTTTTATCCCCTTCTCACTCATGTGACCCAATCGACAGTGCCACAAATCCGTATCACCCGCCGCTGACGCCACCGCGATACTATCCTTGGTGTTATTTGCCAAATACAATGTCCCCTCTTTATTACCCTGAGCGATCTCTGAATCCTCCTTGGTAATAACCCAGTTCCTGCAGCCAAAAGTTACCTTGTAACCTTCTTCATCCAACTGCCCAACTGATAACAGGTTCTTTTTCAAACCCGGAATATGTCTGACCCCGTGTAGATGTAAGACCTTCCCGTCCGATGCTCCTATTCTGACATCCCCCTTTCCCTTGATTTCCAAATGCTCGCCATCCGCCAGATAGACCTTACCGAAATCACCGGAAGTATAATTTTCCAACTCCTTTGCATGCCCGCATAAGTGGAATGATGCCCCCGAATCCAGCACCCATGATTCTAGCGCACTACTAACACTTAGAACCAGTACATCTTCACCCTCAGTTACCACATTCGCCGCTCTGTTCCCTCGCATGGGACAATGCTTCTTGTAGTGTCCTAACTCCTTACAATGATAGCACTGTACCGATCCCTTGGCAACCCTTGGTCCATTTTTGTTCTCCCTAGGCATGTACTCACCACCTCCTACGTTTTCCTTTCACTCAGTTCTCCCCTTGTTGCTAGTGCCTAGCTTTCCCCTGCTAGTCGTAGCTAAAGCCGATCCCGAAGTAGATGGTGTCCCCAACTTCTTCATGCGATTCTCCTCGCCTAAAAGAAAGTCCTTAACATCATCATACTTCAATTTATTCTTACCCGCTGAAGCATTTAACACTGTCACCGTCCCGCTCCAACTTCCTGGTAAGGATCCTAGCAATTGACAAGCATGAACCTCATCCCCAAACGTAATATCCAACGCAACCAATGAGTCTATAACATCCATAAACTCATCGATGTGTTTAGCTATGGATCCTCCCTCTTGCATCTTGAGATTACCCATCTTGCGTATCAAATCAACCTTATTTGCAGCAGATGGAGTGTCAAATCTCTCAGTAAGATAATCCAATAGCTCCTTGGTGGTTTTCGCCTTCTTGGTAGTCTTCGCGATCCACTTTGACAAAGTAGATCTAACCACCCCTAGGGCTTTCCGATCCATAAGATCCCAATCTTCCTACTTTTCGCTTTCCGGCTTGACTCCTGTTAAGGGCTTATAGAGATCTTTGTTGTACAAGAGATCCTTTATTTGCATCTTCCAAAACCCATAGTCAGACCCATCGAATTTCTCCACCGCTTGTTTATCCTTGCCCATTCTTGATTGCTTGATAAACCCAGATCGTTAAACCGGAGCTCTTGATACCAGTTGTTGTGGAATAGCCCTCCAAACACCCAAGCAAATCGCAAGAAACACAGCACCACAAACAAGCACAAGAAATATAAAGCAAAGCAAAAGACACAAGAAATTGTTTACCCAGTTCGTCAATATGTTTGACTACGTCTGGGGGCACTACCAAGACAGGATCTTGCACTATAATATAATAAATATGAGTTACAATGAGTATGTGGGCGGAACATTGCTTATATATGTACCCTAGAATAAGACCTAAACCTAAACATAAGAGAAAACCCGAAAATACTGCTATTCCCCGAATTCAGATCGGGGGCACCGAGCGCCCACCTGGGGTCATGCAAGCGCCCGCCTAAATTAGCTTTTCAGAAACCGCGAGCTCACTGCCTACATGAGCGCCCGCCTGGTCAGTAGCAGGCACCCACTCGCTCCCGCAGTCGATTTTCTTCTCTTCGTTTCTTTGAACGATCTCTATTCCAACACCGTCCGCAATACAATTTACATATTTGACACCACCCCGGGGTGCTGAGGTGGCGCGTCGCTTCTGGGAGATGACCTAGCAACCTTTGCATAGGAAGTATAGTGCGTCGCTGCTGAGAAAACGCCCCAATGATATTCATATTTGGATTCATGTCAAGATAATGTGACAAAAGTTTTTACGTTGGTTGTCCCACTCCTACCACAACCCTCATCCTTTATCCTGGCTTGGGACAGGCAAGGATAAATCCTTGGCAGATTATTGCTTGACCATGAACCTCTCTTGTAATTTCTATGTGCGTATACCAGGTTAATGGCATATAGACCCTGACGGTAATTTTTGTTTGTGCATTGCTTGTACCATGGTAAAAGTTAAAGTTGCTTAAGTTGATATTTCAATGTCTGCACTATAACGATTTCCTTGTTTAGAAGCATGGATGGACAAAAAGAGAAGTGGGTCATTTATTATGAAACTAGGGAAGTATTCAAAAAAGAAAGAGGCTTTTTATTCCAATTCCACACGAACAATAATTTTATGTTGCCTGTAGCCATAAGGTCTGTCTGTCTTAGTAATGGGCACTAGTTAAATTCATTGACCTCTTTGCCTCAGAGTTTATATCTTTGCGTTTGTCCTGGAAGCTCACTAATTCTAGTGGGCACTTCAGAGGAATAATGTTCAAAGTTAAATGGTGACAAAATAGCTGAGGGCCATGAAAATTCCATATGAATATACAATTTATGTAGCATTTTTGACATGAAATCCAAGCATGGAGATGACTTTTAAGTGAGACATTCTTTTGACTACTCCTAACTACTACCTCTACCTCTGTCTCAAAATGAGTGTCGAAATTTCATTTTAAGGGACATCTGAAAATATCAACTTTTTGTACACTTTGGTGGCAAAGATTCATATATAATCTTGCAATCTCATTTTCAAACATTTAGTTTTGCACGTTTAAAGAGACCGGTGAAAAAAATTAAAAAAAAAAAAAAAAAAAAAAAAAAAAAAAACATTTAGGGACAAAGTTATGCTAAAAAAAGACACTCATTTTAAGACAAAGACTTCTTGAAAATGGACACTCATTTAGGGACAGAGGGAGTAATTATGATTGGCTCAAGATCATTATGCAATCTCATGAAACATGCTGTCCATTTGTAGGCATACGTTCATATTTTGTTGTAATGCTGAGTTTACATCATATTATGTATACATTTTGTTAGTAAATCAGACCCAAGAGATAAATAATAATGAACGCAAGTCAACACAGAATATACGTGGTTCACCAATCTCAATTGGCTACCTCCACGGGCAAAGGGAAACAGATATTATTATGGCGGAGAAACAATTACATGAGGATAATCACACTAATCTATGTTTGCATGAACTTTGATCACAAAGTTCCTAGCTATGCAAAATCCCTAGATCTAAAATCACTGATCTCTCTCTCCATGTCAATTGAACTTCTGAATTAAATTAGGACGGAGGGAGTATATTTATACGTGTACATACACGTATCCTAACACTCTTTTTAAGACTCCTAATTCTAACTCACTAGGATATTCTAATTCAAATAAGGATACTATCCTTTTCAAAATAGAAAACCACTTTGTTCAAAATGTTACTGACCATGTTTAAATGACTTGGGCCCAACAGCCAACTCTAAGCACTTTGCCGGCAAATCCTTGGCAAGCACCTTAAGCCTTCTACTGCGTAAGCTTTTCACGCCAAACATGAGTTTAACCCATCTCATGTTTATCTCTTGTTTGCTGCTTGCCTTAGAATTTGAGTGTGCGCTTCTACTTCAACAAAGTCACTGATTTTGTGGCCTTAGCTACTTGCCCTTGCCACGACTCCTACTCCACTCCGTCTCGGAATTACGAACTTGTTAATTTAACCCATTAAATTAAACATCCTTAATTTCAAAGGCATTAAACTTAACAATCTCCACCTTGACTTTGAATCTCCCCTAATAATTCAGTTGCACGAGCTTCCGACATAGACTCCACCTTGAGCCACATCCCACGTACCAGATTTTTCAACCTTTGCCTTAGTATGTCTTTCGTCAAAGACACTAGATTTATCCTCCGGACAACCAGATTTTTCGCGCGCGCCATGTATCTTCAAGACACTCAGAATTTGCCTCACCAGACAAACAACTTTATCCTCTGGACAATCAGTTTTCTGCATGCAATGTATCCTACGGACACCCAGAATCACCCCAACGGGCAATTAACAGTCATTCAAACGTGGCCCATCCAGTCGACATTGGATCTTGCCAACCATGACTGATACAATTGGTATGTGTTGATCTTCTAATCGTGGCTTGCCCAGTTCACTACGGCCTAGAGTAAAACGATACTCCACCTGCTCGTCAACACCCTCACCAATCTCAGAACCTTGGAGGATGAACAAGGAATCTTTTCTTCCGCCCTTCAGAATCACATCCGAACATTTGAAGACATCCAGAACTCCACCTTCACCTTTGAAACTGTATCCCTTCTTGTCCAACCGTGTAATAACCCGGAATTTACCCTATATATTTTATTTCTTTTTAAAAAAATCTCTAATTATTAATTGGGCCGAGCCTTTAATAAAAAGTTTGGGTTAGTTATTGGGTCAAAAATAGAAAAGCCCAATTCGTTATTTAAGAGGAATAGGAAGCCTTTTAATTTAGGGAATGGAAAACCCTTTTAAAATAAATAAGTCTTTAAATCCCTAAATCTATTATTCCACCGTAAAAGAGAGAGAACGGGAGAAAAGAGGGAGAGCGGCGCTGAGAGGGAGAAGAAGCGCAGAGAAGAAGAAGAAAAGAGAGAGAGAAGGCTCGTTCGTCAAGGTATTCTTGAACCAAATCTTTTCTTCCCCATCTTTGATAATATTAGTCATTAGAAATCAAGTATCTATGAACCCTAAAGATGAGCTAGGGTTTGTGGTTAGAATTAAGAAGAAGATGGCAGTGGTGCAGTGTGTGAGTGGTGCAGTGTGTGTGTACTGTGCAGTGTGCGTGTGTACATCGTGCAGTGTGTGTTGTGCGTGTGTGTGCAGTATAGTGTGTGTGTGTGTGTGTGTAGGATGTACAGCGTGTGTGTGTGGGAAATTGTGTGTGCTGTGAAGGTATGTTTGGTGTGTGTGTAAATTACATAGTTGAACTTAGAATGTGGAATTGAAATAGTAAAATCCTAGATGTATTTTAGTAAACCAAAAAGGGTATTTTGGGTAGTATAAACCCTAGAATGGGTATCAATCTTATTGAGGAGTTAAAGAGTACAACGCGGGGTTAATAAAAGGAGAAGTAAAGTATTTCGGGGACGGAAGTAGAAAGTATTACTTTTGTCTAAGATAGTTATTTCGCGTGATTGTAGATACGTGCGTGCGGGGTTGCAGGAAGAATTAACGCAAGCCAAGGTAAGGGATTACGCTCTTAGTAGTGTTTGATTTCAATCCTTTGTTTAGGATTCCCAATCTCTGTTTTGTTAAAGTAAACTATCTATGTGGCTAGATAGTATTTTAAAAACTATTCCGTTCTGCGAATGTTACCGTCCTTTGTTATCCACCCTATTGATATTGTTGTTGTTCAATTGGGTTATCATGTGTATGATTCGTATTGTGATTTTGGTGTCTAAAGTGATATGTACACCTCCTTTTACAAAGTGATCAAGTAAAGTTTTGTAAAATTAAGCTTTGTGTTATAAAGTTCTTTAAAATGAAGTTTTTAATAAGTAAAGTGACTTACAGTTATCCATAATCCCGAAACGGATAAGTGGACCTTTTACAGTTATCCATAATCCCGAAATGGATAAGTGGACCCCTTATAGTTATCCATAGTTCTAAGATGAACATGTGGACCCCTTTGCATTGCTTGATGAAGTAGCGTAGGTTATCATAATACACCGATATTGGGTGCGGTCAGTAGAAAACCAGAGCTCTGGGTACAGCGTATCCCTAAATTAAGTAAAGTGAAGCGAAGTAAAGTAAAGTAAAGTAAAGTAAAGTAAAGTAAAGTGAAGTAAAGTGTTTTGTGAAAAGTTATGTTTTGGAAACTGACTTCTGTAGCCACATGTTTTCAAAGTGATGGGTTGTTTTGAATATTGTTAAATGTTTCTTTTCAAACTGAGTACTTGTTTGATCGTTGAGTTATATCCCTTCATTGTTAATTCATTGTTACCGTTCGTTTCGGTCATCTCCTCTTAGTACCCGAGGAGATCCCGTATGAACTTACTGGGCATTGTTCGCTCATTCCTTCCATTCTTATTTCTCTTCAGGTTATAAATAAGCAGGTCAAGGGTCGCAGGGTTTTGGCGGCATAAGAGTTACCTTTGAAAGAAGTTAGTTAATAGTTATGTTTTCCGCTGCATTTAAGTTCTAGTCTTTATTTTCCGTTAGTTACCGTTTGAGCTAGTGACTTGTACTAGCCGTTTGGGTTTGAATGTTAGTTAAAGTTTGAATTGTGGTTAATTGAATCCGTTGGGGTATTCTGAATTTGGGATTTATTCAAATAAGTTATTATTTAATTGAAGTGAAAAGTTGGGGTGTTACAGTTAGTATCAGAGCCCCGGTTTAGGATTACTTGGGAGACTCAGACTTAGAAGTTAAGACTATTGGGAGAAGTAGTACTTAACGATGTTGGGCTTTAGAACTCTGATAAGAACAAAGTATTTTTGGGAAGCACTAATCGAGGAAACCTGCTATTTAGGGAAGATTTCCATTTTGGGAAACTTTCTAAGTTTGGAAACTTTCCTTTTATAGAATCTTGCTATTTTAGGAAAGAACCTAAGATAAGATTTCCTCAAGGAATGTAGAGGAATGTAAGTGAACACTTTGGGAGTGACACTTGAAGGGTTACACTAGAACGTTATTCTTTAAGTTGCTTATGCAATTGATGATAATAGTCATATACCTTTGAGTTATATGGTACTGATAATAGTTATGTCCAAATTGTAAGTTATGGACGGACTTAGAAGAAACTCGAAAATGAACTTGAAGTATAGAACGAATAAGCAAAGAGTGATCCAGAGGTATGCACTCAAAATCCTGAAGCTGAAAGGAGAATTAAAAGCTGAAAAGGCCAAGGTGAGTCTTGCATGGGGAAAATGGATGCGAGATAGGAAGGCTTGGTTAGATGTTAGAAAATAGTTAGAAGAAGTAAAAGAGACTACGAGTCAGAATGAGAGGTACTACCCGGAGGTCAGAGAAGAGGCCTATCAGTAGTATTATGAATTGAAAGAGCTCAAGGAAGAAAAGGCTAGAGAGCTTAATCGGACCACACTCATAGGTAATGAAATACCAAATGAGGAATAATTGGTAGCTGATGATGAAATCAAGGAAGTAGATATCAACCTTTAAGGCAACGAAGCCAATCCAATTGAAATTGATGATGATAAACCACCAATGGTACCGGTTCGTAGGTCCAAGAGGAAGACCAAGAGGCTTTAAGAAGGCTCCAAAGGTGCCAAGTGGAAAACCTAGGGAAGGCCTAGGAAAAGTGTTGTCCCATGAGTGAAAAGTCCCCATAGAGTTATTTAATTATAGTATTGAAAGTTAATTCTAGTTTAGAGAAAAACACTAGAATTTTGTTTTGTCTACTTTTATTCCAAGAAGATCCTCGTAGTAAAAGTTATGATTCATTTAAGCAAATAGCTTTGTTAATTGTCTTGTTCTTAAGCTTTATGACGGGTTAGCTATTTAGAACAAAGAAGTACTGGTCAAGTGAAATGACCATGAGTATAAATTGGCTTATTGAAACAGCCAAAGTGAAATTAGTTTTGGTCTAGTGAAATGATCGAAACAAGAATAAAGTGACCTATTGAAACGGTCAAGTGCAAAAGTAAATGGCTTATTGAAACGGACAAGTGTGAATGAAAGTAGGTCTAGTGAATCGGCCTGATAGTAAGTAAAGTCTAGTGGAATGTCTTCGCTAAGTAGAGTTGGTCTATTGAAATGACCAGAGACTTAGTAAACCGATCGTTTGTAAAAGTTACGTCCTTTGGGGACGGCCTATTTATGTGAAAATATTAAGCATAGTAGCAATGCTTGTGTTGGCATGAGCAATAGTGTTAAATGTGAGAGTTAACCTGGATTAGGTAAGATTGGTCTAGTAAAGTTGACTAATGAAGATAGTGACAGTTTATTGAAGCGACCAGTGGTCTAGTGAATGACCTATAAATTGAATGTTAGTCTGTGGAGACGATCTATAGTATGAGAGTGCGTGAAAATGTTTCGTATTCATGATACTAATGATAGTATCATATTATCCGGCAAGTGTTCGAAATGCCAGAGTGTCTGAGTTTATGATGCTAACTCAAGGAAGTACGAAGGTGGATGACTATGGTGCTAGATTCACCGATTTGTTAGAATTTGCCCATTGATCTTCGATGATGAAGAGCAGAAAGCCCGAAAGTTTGAATATGGTTTGAACGACCGAATCAGATACAGAATTACTCCGTTAATGCTATCAACCTATGATCAAGCGTTGGATAGGGCAAGGATAGTGGAGGAAGAAGCAGATAGTTATCGCAGCTGTAAGCGAGAAGATAAGAAAATAATCAACTGAGAAGGAGTCGACTGGATCTAAGGGAAGTTAGAACCGCGATGGGAATAGCAATAAGCGGAAGGTTACTGAGGATCGTGAAAAGGACAGTACTGCTAGTAAGTACCCGAGTAAAGGCTATGGAAACCTTAAATATGGCAAGAAGAGTGACGCTAAAGGGCAAGGTTCTGAGGAGAAATGCAAAGTCTGTGATGGAAGACATAAGACTGTTGAATGTTGCGCATTCTATGATAAGTGCTTGCTTAACTAAGAAGATGAATTTGATTCCTGAGGCGTTAGAGAATTATTTGGTAGTAGATACCTTAACTATAGATTCGAATCCTATTACGACGGTATATAGGAATTGTCCCTTGGTATTAGGCGGAAAAGAATTTGAGGATGATCTCATTAACTTCAAAATTGAAGAATTTGAGGTAATCTTAGGAATGGACTGGGTAGCTGCATACCATGCCCATGTAGATTGCTTTAAGAATAAAGTTCACTCCAAATTGTTATCCGGAGAAGAATGTTGCTTTCGAGGAACAAAACCTAGAACCCGATCAAACCTTATATCGGTGATGAAGGCTCGTAAGTTGTTAAGAAAAGGGTGTGAAGGATTTCTGGCATACGTGAGTACTACGGACCAGAAGGAAGTAACTATAGAATCACTTTCTGTGATAAGGGATCTCAAGGATGTGTTCCCAGAAGATTTACCGGGGATACCGCCAGAAAGAAAAGTAGAATTTTCTATCGATTTGATACCGGAGACTTACCAATATCGAAGGCGCCGTATAGAATGGCTCCGTCAGAATTGAAGGAACTGAAGGAGCAATTGCAAGAGTTGTTGGATAAGAGTTTGATTAGACCGAGTATGTCATCATGGGGTACACTAGTATTATTTGTAAAGAAGAAGGATGGGTCGATGAGGTTATGTATTGATTATCGGGAGTTAAACCGTGCGACGATTAAGAATAAGTATCCTTTGCCAAGAATCGATGATTTGTTTGATCAACTCCAAAGTGCATGTTATTTCTCTAAGATTGATCTATGTTTTGGATACCATCAGTTGAGAGTGAAAAGGGAAGATGTGGCAAAGACGGCTTTTAGGACTAGGTATGGCACTATGAGTTCCTGGTAATGCCGTTTGGGTTGACAAATGCGCCTGTTGTGTTTATGGAACTTATGAATAGAGTATTTGAAGAGTATTTGGACAAGTGTGTAATAGTGTTCATCGAGGACATCTTGGTGTACTCTAAGTCAAAAGAGGAGCATGAAGAGCATTTGAAATTAATATCGCAGATTCTGAGAGAACAAAAGTTGTATGCCAAGTTTAAGAAGTGTGAGTTTTGGCATGAGGAAGTGGCGTTCTTGGGGCATGTGGTGTCTAAGGATGGGGTAGCAGTTGACCCTGCGAAAATCGAGACCATAGTGAATTGGGAGAGACCAACTTCTATTAGCGAAATAAGGAGCTTCTTGGGTTTAACGGGTTTTTACCGCAGGTTCGTGGAAGGATTTCTAAGTTATCTCTACCATTGACTAAGTTAACCACGAAAGGGAAAAAGTTTGTATGGTCGGACGATTGTGAGAAGAACTTTCAAGAATTGAAAAGGCGATTGGTGTCTGCGCTTGTTCTTACGCTACCAACAAACAAGGAGGGTTTTATGATTTATAGTGATGCTTCATTGAAAGGTTTGGGTTGTGTGTTGATGCAGAATGACAAGTTGATAGCTTATGCGTCTAGGCAACTCAAGAACCATGAGAAGAGCTATCCTACCCATGATTTGGAGTTAGCGGCCGTGGTATTTGCATTAAAGATTTGGAGACACTATTTGTATGGGGTACCATGTGAGATTTATACCGACCATAAAAGTCTTAAGTATATTTTCACTCAGAAGGAGTTGAATATGAGGCAGAGGAGATGGCTCGAATTACTCAAGGATTATGATTGCAAAATTCTGTATTATCCTGGAAAAGCCAATAAGGTGGCAGATGCGTTAAGTAAAAAGAACCATGGAACATTAGCGACTATGATTCCTAAGGGGGTAAGTGATTTGGGAAATAGTGAAATTGTGGAACTGGAAGTTAGAGTTAAAGGTTATTGGGCTCAGATGAGTGTTCAACCAACATTGTTGGTGAGAATCAAGAAAACTCAGAACGTGGATGAGGAGTGGAAATCCACAAGACCATTGATAAAAATGGCATGAAAGATTATTGTGTTAGTAATGACGGGATTATGAGGTATCAATCGAGGATTTGGGTGCCTAATGATGAAAGTATTAAGAGGGAAATTCTTGAGGAAGCTCACTGTTCAAGGTTTTCGATTCATCCTGGGAGTACTAAGATGTACAGAGATTTAAAGGAATCCTTTTGGTGGAATAATATGAAGAGTGAGGTAACAGACTTTGTGTCCAAGTGTTTAGTATGTCAGCAAGTGAAAAGTGAATACCAGAAACCCCCCATGATTACTACAATCGCTACCAATTCCAGATTGGAAGTGGGAGCACGTCACTATGGATTTGGTGATTGGACTTCCTATGACATTGAAAGGTCCTAATGCAATTTGGGTTATAGTGGATAGGCTCACAAAATCGGCACACTTTCTAGCAATCAAGGTGACTGATTCGTTGGAGAAGTTAGCTAAGTTGTACGTGGTCGAGATAGTGAGGTTGCGTGGAATACCGATCTCTATAGTGTCAGATCGAGATGCGAGATTCACATCAAATTTCTGGAAGAGTTTACAGAAAGCGTTGGGGACGGAGTTAACTATGAATACAACGTTCCATCCTCAGACGGACAGTTAGAAAGGACGATTCAAACTCTTGAAGATCTGCTGAGAGCAACGTCGTTGGATTGGCAAGGAGCGTGGGATGATCATCTACCACTAGTGGAGTTTGCCTACAACAACAGTTACCACTCTAGTATTAGAATGGCGCCGTATGAAACTCTGTATGGGCGGAAATGTAGATCGTCTGCGTATTGGGATGAAGTAGGTGAAAGGAAGTTAACTGGACCTGAAATTGTTCAAGTAACGGCGGATAAGGTTCAACAGATTCGCAAGTGGTTGTTAACTGCGCAGAGTAGGCAAAAAAATCGTATGCAGATAATCGAAGACGCGATCTAGAGTTCCAATTAGGAGATCACGTATTCTTGAAGATCTCACCGACAAAAAGGAGTTATGCGATTTGGAATTCGTGGAAAGTTAAGTCCTAGATATGTGGGACCGTTTGAGATTCTAGAATGAATAGGAGCGGTAGCCTATAAGTTGGCTTTACCTACTGTGCTGGTTGGTGTGCACAATGTGTTTCACGTGTTAATGTTGAGGAAGTACGTAGCTGACCTGAGCCACGTCATAGAGTACAAGCAGTTACGTTTTCATGAAGACTTGAGTTATGATGAGAAATCAGTGAGAATGGTAGACCGTAAAGATCAAGTATTACGGAAGCGAGTGATTCCGTACGTAACAGTGCAGTGGAGCAATCACACGGAAAGAGAAGCCACGTGGGAGCTCGAAAGTGAAATGCGTGATATGTATCCCGCTTTGTTTGAAGATTAAGGTACATTTAGTTTGGTGGACCAAACTCTTTTAAGGGGGTAAGAACGTAATAACCCGGAATTTACCCTATATATTTTATTTCTTTTTAAAAAAAATCTCTAATTATTAATTGGGCCGAGCCTTTAATAAAAAGTTTGGGTTAGTTATTGGGTCAAAAATAGAAAAGCCCAATTCGTTATTTAAGAGGAATAGGAAGCCTTTTAATTTAGGGAATGGAAAACCCTTTTAAAATAAATAAGTCTTTAAATCCCTAAATCTATTATTCCACCGCAAAAGAGAGAGAACGGGAGAAAAGAGGGAGAGCGGAGCTGAGAGGGAGAAGAACCGCAGAGAAGAAGAAGAAAAGAGAGAGAGAGAAGGCTCGTTCGTCAAGGTATTCTTGAACCAAATCTTTTCTTCCCCATCTTTGATAATATTAGTCATTAGAAATCAAGTATCTATGAACCCTAAAGATGAGCTAGGGTTTGTGGTTAGAATTAAGAAGAAGATGGCAGTGGTGCAGTGTGTGTGTACTGTGCAGTGTGCGTGTGTACATCGTGCAGTGTGTGTTGTGCGTGTGTGTGCAGTATAGTGTGTGTGTGTGTGTGTGTGTGTGTGTGTGTGTGTGCAGGATGTACAGCGTGTGTGTGTGGGAAATTGTGTGTGTTGTGAAGGTATGTTTGGTGTGTGTAAATTACATAGTTGAACTTAGAATGTGGAATTGAAATAGTAAAATCCTAGATGTATTTTAGTAAACCAAAAAGGGTATTTTGGGTAGTATAAACCCTAGAATGGGTATCAATCTTATTGAGGAGTTAAAGAGTACAACGCGTAGGTTAATAAAAGGAGAAGTAAAGTATTTCGGGGACGGAAGTAGAAAGTATTACTTTTGTCTAAGATAGTTATTTCGCGTGATTGTAGATACGTGCGCGCGGGGTTGCAGGAAGAATTAACGCAAGCCAAGGTAAGGGATTACGCTCTTAGTAGTGTTTGATTTCAATCCTTTGTATAGGATTCCCAATCTCTGTTTTGTTAAAGTAAACTATCTATGTGGCTAGATAGTATTTTAAAAACTATTCCGTTCTGCGAATGTTACCGTCCTTTGTTATCCACCCTATTGATATTGTTGTTGTTCAATTGGGTTATCATGTGTATGATTCGTATTGTGATTTTGGTGTCTAAAGTGAAATGTACACCTCCTTTTACAAAGTGATCAAGTAAAGTTTTGTAAAGTTAAGCTTTGTGTTATAAAGTTCTTTAAAATGAAGTTTTTAATAAGTAAAGTGACTTACAGTTATCCATAATCCCGAAACGGATAAGTGGACCCCTTACAGTTATCCATAATCCCGAAACGGATAAGTGGACCCCTTACAGTTATCCATAATCCCGAAACGGATAAGTGGACCCCTTATAGTTATCCATAGTTGTAAGATGAACATGTGGACCCCTTTGCGTTGCTTGATGAAGTAGCGTAGGTTATCATGATACACCGATATTGGGTGCGGTCAGTAGAAACCCGAGCCCTGGGTACAGCGTGTGCTTAATCCCTAAATTAAGTAAAGTGAAGCGAAGTAAAGTAAAGTAAAGTAAAGTAATGTAAAGTAAAGTAAAGTAAAGTGAAGTAAAGTGTTTTGTGAAAAGTTATATTTTGAAAACTGACTTCTGTAGCCACATGTTTTCAAAGTGATGGGTTGTTTTGAATATTGTTAAATGTTTCTTTTCAAACTGAGTACTTGTTTGATCGTTGAGTTATATCCCTTCGTTGTTAATTCATTGTTACCGTTCGTTTCAGTCATCTCCTCTTAGTACCCGAGGAGATCCCGTATGAACTTACTGGGCATTGTTCGCTCATTCCTTCCATTCTTATTTCTCTTCAGGTTATAAATAAGCAGGTCAAGGGTCGTAGGGTTTTGGCGTCATAAGAGTTACCTTTGAAAGAAGTTAGTTAATAGTTATGTTTTCCGCTGCATTTAAGTTCTAGTCTTTATTTTCCGTTAGTTACCGTTTGAGCTAGTGACTTGTACTAGCCGTTTGGGTTTGAATGTTAGTTAAAGTTTGAATTGTGGTTAATTTTAGCTGTTGGGGCATTCTAAATTTGGGATTTATTCAAATAAGTTATTATTTAATTGAAGTTAAAAGTTGGGGTGTTACAAACCGACTAAGAGATACCAGATTCTTTGCTGCTTGTGAAACGTGTCTCACCTTGTTCAATGTGAGATATTTATCACCAGAAGTTCTCACCCTTACAGAGCCCATCCCAACTACTTTGCAGATAGATCCATTAGCCATATAAATACGGTCTCCATCCTTCTGCTCATAGTTGTAAACTGCTCCTTGCGCGAACACATGCGATAAACAACTCCCGAATCTAGAACCCATGCAACTTCCTTGCACACTTCTTCTTCGGTCACCGGGGCATAATCACCATCCTCATTCAGATTGTCACTGCTCGCCATTGCTGCAGCCGACTCAGAATTCTTCAGACGCGGAGTCAGATGTACACCTCTGAAATCTAACTAGATTTATTGCCTCGGGCAACACAGATTTTGTATCTACTTCTAGATCACTAGAATAGATTACAACAGATGTTAGATCTTCAGATTATACCATACAGCTAACTTCTGAACACAGAACCCTGGCTTCAAATCTCCATCTTCAGATGTAGATACCAGACATCGAAACGTTCTAGATGCGTTCTTGGATCACCAACGAACACCAGACGAACGTTCAGATTCAGATCTACCAGATTTGCTACTTTTAGCACAGATGAACAATCACTGACTGCTCTCAGATGTGTCCAACCTAGACACCCAGATTTCTGCATGGACATTGCACGTGGACTGCACGAAAAAAACTGCACGCGAACTGCACGTTTTCTGCACGCGATCTGCACGTTTTCTGCCCGCGATCTGCACGCCCAATGCATAATCTTCTACCAGATAATAATCCTGTTCTTCCCATCAGACTTGTTGATTTTCTGGTCCATCCCGGAATCCATCTCTTTCTACCGCAGCGGAATGCCCTGATCTTTCTTTACCAACCAGACTCTGGTGCCACCAGAGCTCTGATACCACTTGTTAGTAAATCAGACCCAAGAGATAAATAATAATGAACGCAAATCAACACAGAATATACGTGGTTCACCAATCTCTATTGGCTACCTCCACGGGCAAAGGGAAACAGATATTATTATGGCGGAGAAACAATTACATGAGGATAATCACACTAATCTATGTTTGCATGAACTTTGATCAAAAAGTTCCTAGCTATGCAAAATCCCTAGATCTAGAATCACTGATCTCTCTCTCCATGTCAATTGAACTTCTGAATTAAATTAGGACGGAGGGAGTATATTTATACGTGTACATACACGTATCCTAACACTCTTTTTAAGACTCCTAATTCTAACTCACTAGGATATTCTAATTCAAATAAGGATACTATCCTTTTCAAAATAGAAAACCACTTTGTTCAAAATGTTACTGACCATGTTTAAATGACTTGGGCCCAACAGCCCACTCTAAGCAATTTGCCGTCAAATCCTTGGCAAGCACCTTAAGCCTTCTACTGCCTAAGCTTTTCACGCCAGACATGAGTTTAACCCATATCATGTTTATCTCTTGTTTGCTTCTTGGCTTATAATTTGAGCGTGCGCTTCAACTTCAGCAAAGTCACTGACTTTGTGGCCTTAGCTACTTGCCCTTGCCACGACTCCTACTCCACTCCGTCTCGGAATTACGAACTTGTTAATTTAACTCATTAAATTAAACATCCTTAATTTCAAAGGCATTAAACTTAACACATTTATTCATCAATATCAGTTGTTTTTTAATTATGTTTCTTGTGATTCATTGATAGAGCCTTTTTCCGCACCTTGTTTAGCCAAAAAGTCTGCAACAGAGTTGTCTTCTCGATACGCAAACGAACACCACACTTCCTCAAAAGCTTGCAGCAAATATCTGCAGTCAGTTAGCAAATTAAGAGCACCCACTGGTGTATGATGCCCTCTGCAGAAGATATTAAAAGTGACTAACGAGTCAGTCTCAATATGGATCTTATTAATATGTAAATAACGAGCATACTGTAAACCTGTCCGGAGAGCCCAAATTTCTGCAATCATATTTGTGGTAGTCCCGATTGATTGACTAAAACCTAAGATGCATTGTATCTATATCCACTTTTGCATAATGACAGTAAGGGATTGTATGTTAATAGGGTAGTTGGTTTGTGCCAAGCAGTCACTATGCATGTAAAATAACTTCTAGTTTTTGATATACTCCCTCCGTCCCATCTTAAACTTAAAAAAAGGGCACATGAATTAAGAAAAAGTGCTTTGTCAGTATAAATATTGTGAGTGGAGAAATATTAGTGGGGATTAGGGGATTTGTATTTACTAATCAAACCAACCCGGGCAAAACTTACAATCACATTGCAGAAACTTTCCATCACCATTACAAAAGTTCAGGTTCCCTCCATATTACTTACAAAAAATTTGAAAATGAAGATTCAAATTTCCCCCATATCAATTACAAAAATCTACAAATACAACCACTGTGTAAGCACTGTGTACAAAAAATACAGATTCTTCTTGGAGTTTCAAGTTCCCCCCATATCAATTACAATCACCATTACAAACAGTTTCAAGTTCCCTTCATAAACTTTAAACCTATTACTACAAAATGAAGAAAAATCTGGGAGTAGAGGAGAGGACTTTGCTGGGTCAGTTTTTATCACAATCAAGCAATGGTCAAAAGCTTCAAAAAGGCAAAGCAACAGAAGCAGCTACAAAATACGGCATCTCCCTGAAGTCGGTTTATACATCTTGGGCTATGGTGAAGAAGCTCCAAGTTCAAGGTAAACCTGTTATTTTAACCTCAAAAAAAGTTGGTGTACAAAAAAAAAAAAAAAAGTCCTATTTGATGTTGAAAAAATGAAGACAATACAATATCACAAAAGAAACACAATTAGGAATCTAGGAGTAGCATTGGGAGTGAGTAAAAGCACAATAGGGAGGTGGAAAAAAACTGGTGTGATCAGAGCCCACTCAAATGCAATAAAGCCAGCATTAACCTTAGCAAATCAGATTTCTAGGTTGAAATTTACTGTTGATGCAGTCACATTTGATGCACAGCAAGGTACATTGAAGTTTAAGCCCATGAACCATGTTGTCCATATTGATGAAAAATGGTTTTACATGACTAAATGTAAGGAAAATTATTACATCTAACCTGGAGAAGAGGAACCCCACAGAACATGCCAATCAAAAAGATTCATTACAAAAGTGATGTTTTTGTGTGTTGTGAGTAGGCCCATTTATGCAGAAAATAGTGACTTAATCTTTGATGGAAAAGTGGGCATGTGGCCATTTACTAAAGTAGAAATGGCAAAGAGGAACAGTCGAAATAGAGAGAGAGGCACACCAGTCACAAAGCCACTGGATTCCATTAACAAAGAGGTCACAAAGGACATGCTAATCAACCATGTAAGTTTCCAGCTTTTATAAATATTTATGGCATGCATTTTTTTTCTATTCATAATTTTATGCACATAATTTTGTTTGATTGTAGGTTATTCCTGCAATTAAACAGAAATGGCCACAAACAGGAAGCAAAAACATCACAATACAATGGGATAATGCTCCTCCTCACATCAACAACAATGATAAAGATTTTAGAGATGCAGCAAGTGCTGATGGTTTCAACATAGATTTGCAATTTCAACCACCTAATTCCCCCGACACAAACATTAACGAACTATGGTGGTTCAGATCAATTGATAGTCTCAAAACAGATACTCAAGCCACAACAGTTGATGATTTGGTCAAAGCAGTAAAAGAATCATTTGAAGCACTTTCACATGAGACACTAAACAAGATTTTTTTGACTTTGCAAAGTTGTATGATTGAAATCATGAAGGCAAGAGGAAGCAACAACTACAAAATCCCACATCTCAAGAAAGATGCATTGCAAAGAATTGGACAGTTGCCTACGGACCTAGAAGTGGATGAAGGTTTGGTAAGAGATTGCATAATGTTTTTAAAAGATGCCGGGCATGCGCAAGGACTTGAAGGCATATTGTATGACTTGGAACTAGTGAATTTCACGCTGTGAAATGGTGTGTGCAAAAGTTCAGGTAGATTTTGTTTTTGAGTTTTGTATACCCTCAGAAAATGATCATCATAGGGGACATGTAAATAGGGACATCTTTTGTAAAACTCATTTTGTGAACCCTCAGAAAAATCATCACAGGGCACATGTAAAAAGGGACATCTTTTGTGAAACTCATTTTGTAAACCCTCAGAAAAACATCATCATAGGGCTAATGTACAGAGGGACAACTTTTATAAACTGAAGTCTTCAACTTTAGCACAAATCTTTACACAGAGCACACATTAACACATACCAAGTCTCTCAGCAAAAATCATCATAGAGAACAATTCACCAATTCTTGTCGTATTGCAGTCATACAAACCAAGAAAAAATGAAGTATCAGTTGTTACCAGCAAACTAAGACAAAATGCAAAACTAGTTCTTATCAGTCACAGAGAACACTGGGTCAAAAGGCATGCATATAACACTAGATATCAACCCAAATCCATTCAAACTAAGACAAAATGCAGTACCAGTTCTTATCAGTTAAATAGTGGGCCAAAAATCACAACAATTAGATAATTCAGTAAGCTAGTCATCATTTCACACACATTCATATTCCCACAAATCCCATATTGTGACTTACTGTAAAAGAAAGGAAAGATATAGACAGAGATAACCTTTAGACATCAGAATCAACATCTTTGATATGGCTTCAGTGTCCGACTCGGAATAGTAAGGACTATGGTCTGGATCTGGGCCAATCGACCAAGGAAAGTACAAACCCAGCAGTTCAAGGCAATTTCGGTGGTGAAGTTTCTTGGATTCCTCAGACAAAGGGCGTTCAGTAATTGATGAGGTAGAAGCAAGCTTTTCAATTCGCTCGTTCATATCTTTCTCAAACGCTGCATATGAAGCCGGAGAGGCGAATCTGTCGGACACCGGCGACTCATCCTCATAAACCCCCAAATTTGTTTCCTCGACAATGGTCTCCTCAGCACCGGAAAAGAGAGTCTCCGGCACGACCGTCGCCTCCAACGACCAATCGAAAGAGGAAAAGGGTAGAGACGGTGATGGCGATGGCGACGGCGGCGGAAAATCATCGGCCACAAACCCTAAGTAGATATTTGAGTCAAATTGGCTGACTAAAGTGGATGAAGAGGCCAAATCCATCTTTTGGGGTGAAGGAGACGATGATTTTATCGGGAAATTGGAGGGGTTTCGAGGCGGCGGGTCCATAGTGAGAGATGAAGAAGAGAGATTTTAGGGTTCCATGGATGGATCGGCGTAATGTAAATAGAGGGGGGGGGAGCTTTTTGTTACTGGTTTATGTTTAGGGTTTGTTAAATGGGTTGGATTGAGTTGAGTTGGGTTGGGTTGGATTAAGATAATGGGATGTGTTAATTAGTGTTAGTGGGCTGGGTTATGATTAATTGGGTGGGGTAGGAGGAGTATTATAATAATAGAAACTTTCCATTTTGGGATTTTGAAGTTTAAGATGGGACGCCCAAAAGGGAAGTTTTTGAAGTTTAAGATGGGACGGAGGGAGTATATGCTTTCTGTGGTTAAAAAAAAAAAGAATTCGGGTGAATTTGAATAGTTGATGAAGGTAAGCTCTTGATGAGGTGGTCTCTTGTGAGAACACCTAGATCCGTCTCATAGAAGAGACGTGTCGACCCATGACCCGTGTGCAACATTCTCCGCGAAGCGTAGGATCTCAACCCATGCTCCACTCTAAATCTGCCACGTGGCAGTGTCCCATTGGCCCAAAAAAAATATCCCAGAAAAAAAATTCATTTTTTTTTTAAATATTTTGTTTTGACTGTTTTTTTTTTTTTTTTGCCAAAAATAATACTTAGTATAACTAAATGTAACAACTGTGTTACTTATAAAGTAACATTGTTTATAAGTAAACGTAACACCAGTTTTACAAAAAAAAAAATTAACTCATTGTTATACTGAAATGTAATAGTATTTTTCCAATATGGGTATCATAGGTTCGTTCATGTTTACTCCCCAAAAAATCTCCATCTCTGTCTAATTCCCTCTAAAAATCACCCAAATCTGACTTGAAAAAAACAGAGCTCTCAAGCTCCTTCACTCATTGCTCGATCCGATCCTGTGACCCATAGTTTGGAATTGAGTTCTTATCTTGAATCTCTTAAATTAAACTTGGGGATTGAAAAAGTTTTGACTAAAACAGTTAAATTGATATGTGCTTGTGTTAGAATTTGAGACAAATCTGAAAGAAAAATGGGTTTCGTTGTAGAGGAAGACATGTGTGAGACGGTCTCACACGGTGAGACGGATCTTGTTGAGAGAGGAAATGGGTTTACCCCCTTATGGGTGGGGATGGGCCATCCCCACCCATAAGGGGGCAAACCATTTACTCTCTCATCAAGATCCGTCTCACGTGTGAGACCGTCTCACACAAGTTTTTGTCATCGTTGTATTGGGTTTTTGTGGTTGGTTTGTGCTAGAAATTGAAAAGAATATTTGAAATAGGCAAAATTGTACCAAAAATAATCCAACTATAGACGGACTGTGGATTTCATACCTAAACTATTTTTCGTTCCATCTTTTGCACTAAACTATTTTTTTGTTGCATGGAAGATCACTCGAGCTAACGACGTGTAAAATTTATCGTTAAGTTGTCATGTGCATCGCTCATGACAAAATTGTTAAGGGCGAAATGGAAAAACTACCCCACCTTCTTTCTAACCTATCCCCTAACTTTAGTTAAATACTTACAAGACCCCTAATTTTTTGAATTTTTTCTATTGGTCCCTAAACGTTTTTAAATAAAAAAAAAGAGCTTGCCTTTCTAAAATTTACGTATTTATTTTGCTCAAAAAAAGAGTTTACGTATGATAAAAAAGAGTATATTATTTTATTAATTTTGCTCAAAAAAAGGAGTTGGTCTTAAAAAAACGCGTTTTTCCTTAAGCTAAGGAAAAACGTGTTTTTCCGAACAGGGACGGAGCTGTGTAGAGGCAAGGGGGGTCAATTGACCCCCCTGAACTTTGATGAATTGCCTCATAACCCCTTTAAATTAATTAGAATTACATCAGCATGCATTTTTTGACCCCCTTGGTTTTTAAGAATTGCTCATGTCTCCCCTTCAGTTTATTAAAGGAGCACATACACAAACATGCAAATTTCACACTCCCTAAATTTTAATTGAATTTTAAGCCGCCCCTATTTTTTTAAAAAGTAACAAAATTTTGTATGTTCATAAAATTAAAGCAAATGAGATATACTCCCTCCCTCCCAGCTTAATTGAGACTTATTTTATTTTAGTTCGTCTCAGCTCACTTGAGACCTCCCCAAAATAGCCAATTTTTAATAATTTTATATTGAATCTACCCACCACTTATTCTCTCTATTCATCTTACACTACTCAATTTATTCAATCAACACTACTATTTACCCTACTCATTATCTATCTTCATTTCTACCACACATTTTCCTTATTTTATTCTTTTTCTTTAGTTATTGTGCCCACCTTTTAGGTTTCAAGTGAGATAGGACAGAGGGAGTACCTGTCCTGATAACTTGGCAAGTAGATTTAGTAAACTTAACCATATTTAAGGAGAATGTGAGAATCATGTTTTGTTTTCATATTTCAATATAACTTCTTACGTAATACTCCCTCCGTCCCACCCGAATTAGGATTTTTGGGTTGGGCACGGGGATTAAGGAAAAAGTATTAGTTGAGTAGGTGTTGTGAGTATGAAAAGTAAAGTAAGAGAGAGAAAGTATGATAGAAAATAATGAACGGAAAATTGTTGTGAGTGTGAATGTGGGTCCCATTAAATAAAACACTTCCACTTTTGGGATGTCCTAATTCGAATGGGACACCCAAAATAGAAATTTTTCCTAATTCGAGTGGGACGGAGGGAGTATAATGTTCCTTTATTTTGAAAACATAAAGTTATAATATAATTTTAATAAGGGTACAAGTAAATAAAACACGCTCCCTCCGTCCCAAAATGATAGTCTCATTTTAGTTTTCAACAATTTAAGGTTACATTAATTATAAGTTTTAAAAAATTCAATGATTTTGAAACATTCGTTTTGGAAAGAGCAACTTTTTGGGACAAACAAAAAGTGAAAATAAGACAATTTATTTTCGAACGGAGGGAGTAGTTCATAAAAGCTGACTTCTCAAATAAGGTAATTTTAATGGAAATGAAGAAACAATAATTTTTTTATTATTATTCTAACTTGTCTCTAAAATTGATTAATACTCGCTTCATAGCGAAAAATTAGTCTCACTTTTCTTTTTGTTTTATTTTTCAAATAAATGACTCATTATTTTTAAGAAAAAAATTGTGATAGTTATAGTGCAATTTTAACAAAGTACAAACACTACTTGATTACTGTTACTTTTAGTAAATATTTTGACCCCCCTGAACTGAATTCCCGACTACGTCCCTGTTTTCGAGCGCTGCCAGGGTTAGCATTGCAAAGTGCCAGTCACTTGACTGTCATTTTATATACACTGCACTGGCACTTTTACAAGTGCCAGTGTTAGTTCTAATAATTGCCAGCCATGTATACTGCACTTAAAAAAATTGCCACTGGCAGTTATAAAAAGTGTCAATGGTAGTTTTAATAAGTGCCAGTGTAACATGTCTGGCACTTCCTAACACTAACACGGGCACTTACGATATTTCTCAGTATTTACAAATGCCACCGCCTATATACACTGCACTGGTACTTTTACAAGTGCCAGTGTTAGTACTAATAATTGTCAGCCATGTGTACTGGCACTTATAAAAATTGCCACTGGCAGTTATAAAAAAGTGTCAGTGGTAGTGTTAATAAGTGCCAGTGTAACATGTCTGGCACTTCCTAACACTAACACTGGCATTTACGATACTTCCCAGTATTTACAAAAATGTCACCGCCTGTTTTAAAAGCAACTTTCCAGTATTTACAAAATTGTCACCGCCTCATTTAAAAAACACGTTTTACCCTAAGCTTAGGGTAAAAGCCGTTTTTTACTAGTTTTTGACCGAAAAAAGAGTATGTATGATAAAAAAGAGTATATTATTTTATTTATTTGATAAAATTGAGTCAAGAATAGTAGTGGATAGGATAATTGTCAATTCATAAAACAAGTGGATGAAAAATAGATGGGTAAGTGATGGTTTTTTTTATAATATATGAACTTTTTGAGGACGAACATGTCCAAAACACTGTTCATCCTTTGCCATTTAAAGAATAAAGCAACTAAGAACCTTAAACTGGGATATACCCGAAAAGGAAAGTAAGAACCTTAAGAAGCTGGGACGGAGGGAGTATCATTTTGAGACATAAGTAGTAGAGGTGGTCTCCCATGAGAACAAGGGGATCCGTCTCATGCATGAGACGGGTCGCCCCATGACCCATGGGCCGAACCCGCCACGTGGCAACCCACCATTGGCCGAATTTTTTTTTTTTTTTTTTTTTTTTATATATTTTTATATATTTTTTTTTCGGCTTTTCAGTGGTTTAGCAAAAAGTAATAGTTACCATCTCTTAAAGTAACATTGTTCATAAGTAAACGTAATACTTGTTTTAAAAAAACAAAAGCTCGTTTTTACCCATTTGAAAAGTAATAACTTATGTATATGAATGTAATAGTAAGTTTATACAAGTAAATGTAACACTTTGATTGACGAAATTGTAACAGATTTCTATAGATAATGTAATACTTTTACATGTATCATGATAAATTTGACCCCATTGTAACTTATTGTTTGAAAACAAATAGATATCTATACATATGTATTACAATTATTTACAAATACTATTACATATAAATAACACGTTTGTTACATTTTAGTTATAATAAGTATTACTTTTGGCAAACGAATAAAACATAGGAATATACACTATTACTTTAAGAGATGGTAACTATTACTTTAAGAGATGGTAACTATTACTTTTCACAAACCGAAAAAAACCAAAAAAAAAATATAAAAATTTAAAAAAAAGCAAAAAAAAAAAAAAAAATTGGGGCCAATGAGGGGCTGCCACGTGGCAGGGTCCCCCATGGGTCCTGGAGCAGGGTTGTGGGTCGGGTAATGGGTCAAAAAAATGACCCGTCTCACCTATGAGACGGGTTAGAGTGTTCTCACACAAGTTTTTGTCTAAGTAGTATATATATTGTACTTCATAAAGCGGTACAAACAAAGTAAATAAGTAGACTAGTCGCCATCAACAAGAAAAAAATAGCCATATGAAACACTTAAAAAATAAAAAATAAATAATAGAAATAGACTATCTTAAAACTATATAACCATTCAGTTCAAAACAATTAAGTACTAGGAAACAGCATAAATAAAATAGAAGAAACACCGTCTTCGGACACCTTGAATCTATTATATTCTATTCCTTGGACCTCTCTTCTTTTTGGAGCCAA
The DNA here is from genome assembly GCA_026119855.1 of Campanula takesimana. Taxonomy (NCBI): domain Eukaryota; kingdom Viridiplantae; phylum Streptophyta; class Magnoliopsida; order Asterales; family Campanulaceae; genus Campanula; species Campanula takesimana. The sequence goes on along the minus strand of JAOWBW010000756.1, from coordinate 24,156 downwards.
CTACAGTCCAACCATCTTCTGCTGCTGCCATCGCTTCATCAACTACCATCTCATTTTGGGCATCATTCACCAAACCCTCCTCAACTATCATCATGTCCATTGATTCATCGGAATCGGAATCGGAATCAGAATCGGAATCGGAATCCACACCCTGACAATAGCCAAAAATGTAACATATAGACATATCAAGCATTCAGAAGGTGTTGCTTTCTGTGAAGACATGTAAAGGATGAAAATTTCCTTCTCTCTTGCATTCTTTTTTCACTCCGCTCTAATTAACCCTCTTCTCTATTTATGATTCTAGTCATGTCACGAGCTTTTACCACCTAAGTCAGTCAGTATTTAGGCTCACAGTTTCCTATATCAGGTTCCCTCTTTTGTCACGATCTTTCATCCACCAAACTCTTCAAACTGCTATCTACTGATATGTACTTCAAAAGCAGCTTCATTATAAATATAATACTATGTCTTTCCTCAACCAAAAAACGAGTAAGATATAGACGATAATTAATACCTTTCTGATATGAGCAACACAAACTTTTGCCGGACCAGCTTCCTTCATTCTTTCTATTGAAGTATAATTACCTTCCAAGCACTCTTCATGCAAACACATTATGTTTACAGCAGTCTGTCTCATTTAATTTCAGAACATGCGTCAAGAATAAGTATTGGTCAAAAAAAGGTTACAACCAAATTAAAACAAAGAGAAGGGAAGACCAACCAAAGAAAGCATACATCTTCAAGGGTCTCGTCCTCTATCACAGTTTCGAAAGATTCCGTAAAATCGTCTAGAATATTCTCTACCACATCGATGTATACTGGCTCTGAGCAAAATATAGCAACCTCACTCAGAAAAAAAAATTAAAAACAGGATAATCAATGGTTCTCCCTCTAACAACTCAAAAAAATCAACTCCCCAAAAAAATGAAAGGTGTTTAAAAGGTTAATACACCAGACTATCAAATAAATAATTTTAGTAATAATCTTGTTGACAAGTTAAGATTTTTTTAAAATCATAATTTTGCTGTTCTAATGATTCTCTTAAGTTGCCCTAACTAATACTCAGTGGCGGACACAGGAGAATAAAAAGGGTGGTTTAGTGGTTAAGATGATGAGATTTTAACCAAAAGTTACCAGGTTTATGTTCCATATCAAGTATTATTTTTCTCACACAAACTTTATAGTGTATTTGTGCACCCACTTACAAAATGTTCTGGGTCCGCCACTGCTAATCCTCGCTCTGCCCCATAATAAATGTCACACTTTCCTTTTAGGCTCGTCCAAAAATAAATGTCGTGTTTTCAAAAAGTAAATATTCTTAGTGCAATTTTACCACTATATAGGCAATACACAAACAAGCAAAGCACATTCCTTCAGTGGCGAGGCCACGTACAATGGAAGGGGGTCATTTGCCCCCCATGTTTTTTCTATAAAAAATAATTAGTAGTGTTACATTTGTAATTTAATTGTGAATGTAGGGTAAAATTGGAATAATTGTAAACTCTGACCCCCTTCTTTTAAAACAAAATTTACACTATATTTTAAAACTGACCCCCTTCTTTGTGTTTTTTGAACAAAAATTGACCCCATCTTTGAACAGATTTGAACAGAAAAATTACCCTTTCTTTGAACAGATTTGGGGTGAATTGAACTTGTTTTGATTAATAGGGTTTAATAGAGAAAAAGGGATAGAACTCACTCGTTACTCACCGTTGATGGCTCAGATTCCCGTCAAAGTCAAAATTCTGCCACTAAGTGCGAAGTTATCACCAAGAAATTTAATACCCTTAATCTTTCCTTTTACCGTTTACTATTTCTCTTCCCATGTTCCCGCTCCGGCTCCAGCTCCGGCTCTGTCTCCGACAATAAAATCCCCTTTAGGTCTTTGGCTTTCTGAAGATTTCGTTGAGTTCTTCACTTTCCTCATGTTGATTAATGAATTGAGAAACTCATTGTAATAGTGATGTTAATTACAGAATGAAACATCAGACACTCTCCAAAGATTTTAATTTTCAATGCAATTGTTGTCGGCCACTCACCAAAAAATTGAATAAAATTTATCTGCCTTTTGTCATTAACTATGTACTCCCTCCGTTTCATAACTATGTCTATAAAATGAGTTGTGCATGTGAATTAAAAGATGAATAGTAGTGGGCAGTTGCTGTGAGTGTGAAAAGTGAAATATGAAAGAGAAAGTGGGGTAGGGAATAGTAGGTTGATCGGTGTTGTTAGTATAGAAGTAAAGTATGAGAGATAATGAGTGAGAGGAATATTAATGATTCTTTGTCATTTTAGTAAAGTATGACTTATCAATGAGACGCAAAAAAGGAAATTTGTATTAGCTATGGGACAGAGAGAGTATTTAGTAAAAAGAAAGGTATTTTTCTGTTTTAAAATGAACATCATTTTTTCAGAAAAAAAATATTCAAAATGAATGACTTTCTAACAAATAAACTTAGGCTAAAGTAATTTTAATTCATTTTTGCTATTGTACATAAGTATGGAGTGTATAATTTTGTGGAAGCTTTGCATTTTCTAAAATATAACTGTGTATAGGTTTCTAGCTAAAACATTTGCTTTAGATTGTGAGAATTTGATGTATTACATCCTGTTTTTTTAGGCCTTTGTAATAATGAAATTTACATCGATGTGATTCAGCCTGTATTACTACGCTGAAAAAATATTTTATGCAGTTTTCGACCCTCTTATCCGAGAATCCTGGCTTCGCCACTGCATTCCTTAACTATCTATGACAAGTCAAATTAGACATTTATTATGGAGCGGAGGCATACATTTTTACGAATACTCCCTCCGCCCCGCTTGAAATATGACTCTTTTGGATGGCACGCGATTAAGGGAAAGTGTTACTCCCTCGCAGTAGACTTATCAAGGTTTTCTAAGAAATGTGCTTTACTTATTTGCACATTGCATGTACACCTGTAAAACTAACTTTTTCCTAATTTAGAAATGCTATATTTATTTTGAGACAGACCAAAATGGAAAGTGTGTCACTTATTTTGGGACGGAGGTTGTATAATATTTTATTTAAGTGTTGTGTGTATAGAAAGTGAGTGGGGTTGTTAGTGGGGTAGAGAAAAGTAATTTGGTTATTTGTTGTGAGTATGACACGTGGAGGCCCATTATTCAAAACTTTATAAAATCCTTTCCATTTTAGGCTTGTCTAATCTCAAATGTGACGCCCAAAATGTAAATAAGTCTAGTTTCAAGCGGGACATAGGGAGTATTGTGTTGGATACTTATTGAACGTAAAAACTGAATTTGTTAGAAAATCCTCAATTTTGAAAATGCAGTTTTTTTAGGACCAAAAGAGTATTTCAATCATTGATACAAGAATACATTTAAATACACACACACACACACACAAACAGACCCCAAAAAAATAGCATATTTTTTTAATGCAAGACCAAGTTTTAAAAATTGGTTCTTAAAGTTTATCGAGTTCACTAAAACTAAGTCAAAGTAAGACCATGTGGATAGATAGATAGATGTACCTCTGGTCTGGTTGAAGAAAGACAAGATTTGTTGGGGGAACTGCTCGACTTTCTGACGAGCATCACGACCGCCCCGCTCTCGGAGGGCCAGCTGCAGAGAATCCCATCCCGAGAAAATCAAACCCATGCCTAACAGGAACTGTGCCTGAGCCTCCCCTGATAACTGCTTCGGAACCCAATTCTCCATAGTATTCATACACGCTAACTGCAAGGATAGGGGTTCAACTCACTAGTGCAAATTTCCTTTCAGAAAATTAGAATGTACTAAGAGTGACACACGAATCAACAATATCGAGTAAATATAGGTTCCGTAACATTCAACAATCAAAAACATAGACTGTCACCAACCCTCAGCAAGAAGAACAAAACTATAGCAGCAATTCGAATTAAAATGAAGGTATTTAATCAACTGATCGTAGTAAACGAACATATTTTGAGAATCACGATGAAAAAAGAAGGAAAAAGAAAGATGACCAATGAACAGTTACTCAGCCGCGCATCACCAGCTACTACACCAACCCTAACACTGTTATGTTTTGGACATGAAAGGAGAAAATTGTGAAATTAAACCAGAAAACTATTATAATTTTGAACATGGAAGGAAAAAATTGTGAAAAAATAAAATTTTATTTCTTAATTATTGAAATTGGAGTAAAGTACCTTTTTGGTCACTCAACTATTTAAGTTTGTACCATTAAGTCACTAAACCGTTTTCTTTTTCCTTTGCATCCTTGAACTTTGCATTTTATTGATTAAGACATCCTTCTTGTTACATCTCTGTTAATTTGGCCGTTAAAACAGGATGAGGTGGCACTGTGACATGGATAATTTCCTACGTTGAGTTGACCAAGCAAACAATTGCTTAAGAAGTCACGCATATGGCATGCCTTTGTCTTCCACCAGCTATAGCAAGGTGACTGCCTGCAGTTTGGAACCAATACAGCGCACAAGAAAAAAAGTACTCCCTCCGTGTCATAATAAATGTCACATTTAAAATAAAAGGGCAGGAATAATAAATAATGCGTGTAACATTTATTATGGGACGAATAGAGTATTTTTATCACGGATGGTGTAATACACAATGTAAGACATTTTTTATGGGAAGGATGGAGTATTTTTACTATGGATGGTGTGATAGACTATGTGAGACATTTATCATGGGACAGATGGAGCAGTTTTATTACGGATGGTGTAATAGCTAATGTGAGACATTTATTGGACGCATGGAGTATTTTTATTACGGATGTGTATATCAGTTCTCAAAATTGTACCAAAACAATGTTATTAGGTTAAAGAAAAAATACTCCCGTCGTTTCATAATACATGTTGCATTTGAAATGAACAAAAAATGAATAATAAACAATGTGCGACATTTATTATGGGACGGATGGATGGACCAATAGAGAATGGACATAATAGAGTACATATTTCACTAATGAGAAGTGATGAAATAACAAGCAATGCATAAGAATCAATACATCATCCAAACTACCGATAAATATAATGAAATAAACTACCTAAAGCAGTGCATAAAATATGTAAATTCAAAAAAAAAAAAAAAAAAAGGAGAGAGAGAGATGTATATCAATTGTGATCAAACCATTGTTACCAAAAAATGTTGAAATCCTGGGAATCATCACCATTAATACAAAAGCTACCAAAACAAGTACCATCAGTGTTGACAAAAGCTTGCTACCAAAAGATGCACCATAAAAGTATACAAAAGCCACCAGATATGTGTTAAAAGCCATAACATCCACCAGCAAAAATTCAACAGCCTAACAACAAGTCAACAACTACTCCCTATGTCCAGAAATGATCTTCTCGTTTTCCATTTTTCATTGTCTCAAAAAGTTCTAGTTTCTAAGATTTGGGCTTAAATGTGCATAAACACAACGTGACTAGTGAAGCAAGTGTTCATATCCTTAAAAAGTTTGAATAGTCAAATAGTCAAATGGGAAGATCATTTTAGGACGGAGGGAGATAATTTAACCCATATTTATTTTCTTGCTTTCGGATTGTTGTTGAAGTGAATATGATGTTATGAAAGTCCACCTTCTCTGTTTCATAATAAAGATTTATGTATTGTTATTTAGGGTTAATGGAATTTCAGGGGATGATTGGAGATTTTGGTGGGGAAAAAACCGATCGATTCCTTCCCATGCTATATACGTGACCTTTTTTTTTTTTTTTTTTTTTTTTTGCAATTGTTTGCCTAGTCAACTCCAAGTAGGAAATTATCCAAGTCACCATGCAACCTCCTCGTGTTTTATCGGCCAAATTAACAGCAATGTAATGGAAGGACATCTAAATCAACAAAATGCAAAGTTCACGGATGCAAAGGAAAAAGAAAATGGTTTAGTGACTAAATGGTAAAAACATAAATAGTTGAGTGACCAAAAAGGTACTTTACAAGTTTACTCTTGAAAATTGACTGAAAAGACCCGAACTGTGAACTCTTGCCTTAGAATGTAAGGGAGGGAGTAAACGTCCCAAAAGAAACTTCCTATTTGCCATATTCATGACTTGGCCTAAACAAGAGAAAGAAAACTCTCTCGATACATAATCTAATGCTTTGAAAAAACAATTAAAAACTTTCATATATCGAATTCAAAGTGTGTCGTCCCATTAGAAACTAACTTACCAAAAAAAAAAAAAAAAAATTATCTCCACCTTCTCTTTCCTTCTCGCTCACATCAACTATCCAGTTGCTATTTTCCAAGGTTCTAAAAAACGCTAGGCGCCGCAGGGGCGCCTAGCGCCTAGGCGGGATCTAGGCGGGGCCGAGAATTCAGAAATAACTATAATATTCTAGACGGGAACTAGACGTTTCATGGAACGCCTAGCGCCTAGGCGGCCTAGACGGGGTCTTTTAGAACACTGCTATTTTCTAACTAACATTCTCTCACCTTCCCAATTTAACTACCTACTTTTCCAACATAAATCTCGTTCCTAATCCTAAGACCATCTACAATGGATTAAACGAAATTTCCCATTCAACACCCACTTTATCACTCCACATCAGCTTCTCTCTCTTCCAACTCATCCATTCAATACTCATTCAACTTTTAACCCTACAATGGTTTGTTTAATCCCCCATTCAACACTTTTCCCACTCATCATCATATACCCCACCACTTAAAATTTATTTTTTATTTTTATGATTAGTGTTGAAATAGTTATTATTGGGATCCATTTCAAGAAAAAGATGGGTTTTTTTTTGTGTCGGAATACATTGAAACTTACGTCAATTTAAAGAGAACTTTTTTTTAGGAATTTTGGTGTGTAAAAAAAAAAAACATTTTATGTGAAATAATTGAGCTCAAATAATTGGGATAAAAGTAAAAAATATCGCCAGCCAATCAGAAGCCAACCATAGTTGTCAAAGGCGACCGCCCGCCTCGCCCGCCTCGCCTTTTTGGCGCCTTGGGGGGTCGGTCGCCTTTTTGTAGCCAGGCAGGCGGATGTACGCCTTTTTTCACAAGGCGTTCGCCTTGCTCGCCTTTTACCCGCCCGCCTCTCGCCCTTTTGCATTTTTTATCTCTTCTTTTCTTTTCTTTTTCCCATGTTTTACAAATTTACATTTACTTTTGCATGACTTTAAAGCTTGATTTTTCTTCTTGATAATATTTAAGGGCTTAAGTTTATTTCACTTGCTTAAACTAGTACTTATTTTGTTGATTTGAACTTCGTAATTTTAATTCATGCGCCTTTTCTTTTAGAATTATTAGTTTTGAAGCCACATCATTACCATCCTAAATATGTGTCACCTATGATATTCCCAATATTAGCTAATACTATTAGCTAATAATAATAATTATGATCAGTGGCGGATCTAGGATTTCCAAACACCGGGTGCACAATTTACACTAAATAACTTCATACCAAAAAATTTCAAAACGCAATTATATTCAAGTACATAATTAAGTACATAAGTTCAAAATAATTGTCTCATAAAAGAAAACAGCACAACTAACAAATTAAATTTGTCCCTTACGCGTTTTCATAAATGCTTTTTCTAAATGCAGGATCCGAAGGAAGAGTACTCATATCAACAAATTCTTTACTAGCAGAAGCCATCACAAGAACTGATTGTTGACTAGGAATTACCCACCCCAAAACTAGTTTCACCATCCCCAATTTTTTTCCTTTTGATAAGAAATTTGTCCATATTCAATAATCAACCAAAAACACCAACAATCCTAAAAAAAAAAAAAAAAAAAATCAATGGAATAACCATTCAACACACACACACACACACACACACACACACATATATATATATATATATATATATATATATATATATATTTAAATTCAAACATTTAATCAACAATTATATTGAAATCACTCATGAAATTTGAAAAGAAATATCAAAGCCCTAAATTTATATTCAAACCCTAGATGTCAAATTTACTTCAATTCGGAGAGAAAAAATAGATGAGAGACTTGAGGATGCTTACAAGAGTGAAAAGTGTAATTGTGCAAAGGATTAAGAAGCTTGGTGATGAATATCGAGGCGGATCTGCGCTCTTTCTTCTCTCGTCCACGGAGCAAAAGTCGCCACACCAGTCGGTAAGTTTTTTGTTTTTTTTTTTTTTTTTCCTGATTTCGCAAATGCGCGGCTCTGCTTCGTTTATGTCAGCGTTGTTGTTAAATTTTCCTTCTACAAGTTCACATCCCTTTTAGTTAAATTATCACTCTATTTATTATTTTTTGGGTGCACTTAGTAAAACAAAAAAGTTAAAAAAAATTGGGTTGACAAGGTGCACTTGTACCCCTATTTACATGTACCCCTATTTACATGCAAGATCCGCCCCTGGTTATGATATAATTTAACTATTACTACTAATAATATTACTCCATCTGTCCCAAAATGAGTGTCCAAATTCTCAAAATTCTTGTCCCAAAATGAGTATTTTTTTTAACATAACTTTCTCCCTAATTGTTTTTTTTCAAAAAAAAATTCACCGGTTTCTTTATACGTGCAAAACTAAAGGTTTGGAAAGGAGATTACAAGATTATATATGAATCGTTGTTACCAAATTGTTCATAAAATTGAGATTTTCAGTGTCCCTTAAAATGAAAATTGGGCACTCATTTTGAGACAGAGGGAGTAGTTAACTTTAATAGTTACTATACAAGTTAACTATTACTATTAATAGTATTAGATAACTATAATAGTTACTCCCTCTGTCCAGCTTTAAGGTTCTTACTTTCTTTTTTGGCATTACATTTCATTATTATCTAAAATGGATAATGGAACTCACTTGTCATTCTCACAACAAAAACTCCCTACCCACTTTCTTTTTCCTACTTTACTTTTCACACTCACAACATTTATTTTTTCTTAATCTCCGTACAAAGTCAACTAAAACTTTAAATTGAGACGGAGGGAGTACTATACAAGTTAACTATTACTATTTGTTGTATTAGTTAACTATAATAGTTACTCCCTCTGTCCCGCTTTAAGTTTCTTACTTTCTTTTTTGGTATGTCCTAATTTAAGGTTCTTATTTTATTACTTAAAATGGACAATGGGACCCACTTATCATTCTCACAACAAAAACTCCCTACCACTTTCTTTTTCCTACTTTATTTTTCACACTCACAACATTTATTTTTTCTTAATCTCCATGCAAAATCAAACTAAGAACTTTAAATTTGGACTGATGGAGTACTGTACAAGTTAACTATTACTATTGTTAGTATTAGTTAACTATAATAATTACTATATTAGTTAAATATTACTATCTATCTATAAAATAATACTAAATCAGAAACCGCTTACATCATCATTTGACACTTGGCAATCTATCCTTCATTTTTTTTCCCGCCTAAAACAAGTTGATGAAGCGCAGGTATGGAAAAGTTTTGGGAATTCAATCAGAGAGTTTGAAGGATTTAAATTCATTCTCAAAGTTTGTTCTCTCCAATCTATTTCCCCAAATCATTTATACATTTCATTGTATTGTATGAATTGTGGTTTTTTATTTGACATGTTCATTTTATTTTCTTAAAATTTTGGATATGCTGCATTTAATTTAAATGATGGTGTATTTGTAAATAAAGATGATGAATTAAATTAAATGCATTTGAACGACATGTCATGTCGTGACCCGATCCCGAGCATTATTTATTTATTTATTCCATCATTTTTATGAATTATTTGTGCTATTATTAATTGCTAGAACTTAGATTCTTAGTGTGAATTCGAGTTTGGGGTTCTTTGAGTCTTATTTGAAAGTTTGGGGATTTTTTTGGAATAGGATAACTAGGAGTGACCATTTGGTAAATTTTTTTAATTGGGTTAATAAAGGAATTAATTCCCTCCTTTCCCAGTAAACAACAAGCAACATCACTTTCCCTTACTTTTCCAAATTTCTTTGCCATTTCCGATCCAAGAGAGAGAGGTAAGAGTTCTTCCTAATTTCTTCATTTTGACCTTCAATTCATCTTTTATTCTTGATACCCATCTTATGAAAAATGTTCAGATCGTCGAGTAGGTTGTTTTGAGCTAAGAAAATCCTATTTTGGAGAACTTTGATTTCGGGCCAAGTAAGTTATTTACCCGTTCTTTGTATATTAACGTTCATAATGATGATCTATGATGCTTGGGGTTGTTATTTGATGGTTTGCGAAAGTTTAGAATTTATTTGGAATTTATTGGTATTTTGGGTAATTTTATGATAAAATGTTGTTGGGCCCAAATCTTGGTAAAAATGGGTTATTGTTGTTATTAGAGGCTTTCCTAAGCTTAGAAGTCAGTTTTAGACTTCATTTGGTAAGTTAGAAATGTTAGTTTTGGTTTTGTTTTGGGATGGAATGAGTTCAGCAGAAACCCAGGAGTCTTGTATGAATATGTCGACCTTCAGGCGCCCGCGTGGTCTGGCCGTGCGCCCGCCTGCCCGAGCGCCCGCGTACCTCCCGCCTTGCGCCCTCTTGCCCGCATGTCCGCGCCTTCTTGTCCGCGCACGCCGGTGCCCGAGCGCCCGCCTGCGTTGTGTCCACGCCCGCCTGTCTGCGCGCGCGCATGTATTTCCCCGCGCACGCTTGTGCTCGCGCCCGCCTGATCCTTGCCCAAGCCGCCTATGCGCGTGCCCGCGTGGTGCCCTGCACACGCCCGCCTGGTGCCTGATCAGCCTACTTGTCTTTTCTAGTTTGAATGGGATTAAGATGTGGTCTTGGTCTAAGCTTTGAGTCTTATTCTAATTGACCTAAATGAGTATCGTGGAACACTTTAGTGTTTATAAATAGTTCCTTTGTGAACAAAAGAGTTATGATGGGGAATTTGATTAAGTATTGTTTGGGATCGTTGAAACATCTTTATGATGCCTAAATTGTTTGGTTCATCTATATGATGGTATTTGGTAGGGTTTCCTATTTTGAAATTATTGGTTATTTATCAAGCTAGTATTTATTACACAAGCTTTTATTTGGATGTCCAGCTGGCTTATCGTTGTGCGTCAGGGCAATGGATAATAGTATATTGGCACACGAGTCAAGTCCAGTATAATGTCGTCCATTGGTCCCTATATTTCTCCTCTTCCAGATTGGCCTTGGTTGGTGTTAGGATTCATTGTTAGTTCACCCACCTTAATTTGATTGATCCATGTCACGTGTCTTTTTATGGACTTTAGGACCACATGTAATGAAGTTATACTTCAATTTTTAGATAAGTCCATTTCTAGATTTTTATTGTCTAGGCTGAGTATAATTCGGTTGTATCATTAGCGGTTTAGTGCTTCAAGCCGTCATCTTGAGAATGCCAGCATGGAGCTCTTCAATTTTCATCAAACCGCAGTTTGCATGTTTGATGAAACCGCACATCAAGACCACTCTTCAAACCGCCCTATGCTTGGTGAAACCGCAGAGCAGTTATTGAAGAATTAAAGAGATGTCATTTATTCCTTAGACAAACATTCCCTTTTTTGACCGTATAAGGATGTTGTTATGTCATGTCAAAATAACTCTAAGTTAACTTGGAGTTTCTGCAAGGAATGTCGGTTTGTCCATCAGTTTGAATTGTTTACCGTTAGTCCTTTCTGCAACAAAGGACAATTGTCAGGTAGTGGTGCAACAACTACCTAGGACTACAAGACAAAACCAAGGACGAAAACGACAGCTCAACCAATGGGATTTCGACAGCACTGTACCCTTTAGATTTGATTCAAATCTTTACCCAACGGTCACAAGGGTGCTCTGCCTATAAATAGCCTTCATTATTCAACAATGAAGGTTGCTGAGCTTCAAGAGATTCATTCCCAAGTATTCAAGTTTGCTTTGAAGAGTTAAACCCAGATATTCATATCTTCAAACCATCTCCATTGCAAACCCAGTTCTTCATCAAAGCTTCTAGCCTAACAACCATTCATACTTAGCCTTTACACCGAAAGAATTCTATTTGCTCAACCATCATTTAGATACTTAGAGCATTTGATTTCTTTTCACACACACACCCGATTTATATGATCATATAGATTATATACTTCGAAAACACCGGTTGTTATTATAGCTTAGGTTAGACTTATTGTTTAGAGTTTAGATTCATCTTGTAAAACCTCCTCTAAATTAATACAAGTCTTATAGCTATTAGAAAATCCTAGACTAACCATCTAGGTAGAGGACGTAGTTCATTTAAGAACGAACCTCTTCAATTTGTGTGTTTGATCTTTATTTTCTGTCTTGATATTTATCTTTCTTGTTTGTGGTCTTGAACTTGCTTCCATACACGAAATGACTTGAAAGATGAATTGTGTTTTCCTTTAAACTTTAAGTTTAACTATTCTGTTGCATCATAGTGTTTTCTCAACCCGAGTCAAACTTCCCAACTCTTTAACTAACCTATTTGGCCAAACCGCAAACTCCGCTGTGCATTTTATCATTTCGGTTCTTGTGCCTTGAACCGCAGTTGGCCAAACTGATAAGTACTCGGTTGATTTTAAGGGTATTTTCGAAAAAGTTTCGGACCGCTATTCACCCCCCCCTCTAGCGGTTCTATACCCTTGTTGCCCTCTGGGACCAACAAGTGGTATCAGAGCATATCCACCAAACTTGTTTTTACAAGCTTAACCGCTTGGGTGCTGATCCAATGGCAAACACAAACACCCATATGATGCAAACATCCAATTCGAATCACTTACCGATTCTGGATGAAGATAGTTTTATTTTTTGGAAAGATAGGATGATGAAACACATGATTTCATGTGATCGTAGACTGTGGACCGCGGTTACTGATGGACCATATGTTCCTATGAAAGCTAATCCACGTGCAGGAACCGCAGGAGAAGAAGCTGAAGTTAAGAAATTAGAAAGTGAATGGACTGATGCAGACCGCATCAATGTGGATTTTGATGGAAGAGCTATGTCCATGCTAGTGTCAGCTATTGACCTGAGGACTCATTCTAAGGTGCTTCACTGCAAAACCGCAAAGGCTACCTGGGATGCTATAGTTGACTTTCTGGAAGGAGATTCAGATACCAAGAAGAACCGCCTCTATCAACAGAGAAGACTCTTTGACTATTTTGTTAAAGATCCTAAGGAATCTCTTAGACAATGCTATGAGAGGTTTATTGATATTGTTAACGTTTGTTTTTCTCTTGGACATGTCTATTCTAATACAGATTTGAACATGAGATTCATGCAAGCACTTGGTAGCAAATGGCTGATCAAAACTACTAACATTGAAGACAACAAGGACTTGGAAGCTCTTGATCTTCGACACTTGTATGCCATGCTGAAGGTTTTTGAATTTAAGCTTGAAGAGGTCCATGAAACCGAAAGCAGATTTAAGACCCTCTCTCTAGCTGCATTCAACAATACCTCATCTCCTGTCTACAATCCAGACCATCATCAAACCGCTCCTCACCTCCACTTGCAAACCGCTCCTCCTGACCAAAATGTTCCTAGATATAATTCTCAAACCGCACCTTCTGAATATTACCAGCAGTCTCAACAATCCTATCCTCAATCACATCAACCATATCCTCAATCTTATCAATCTTATCAGCAGTCTCATCAATCCTACACTCTTCCTCAAAGTTCTTATGCTCAGAGTGTAGGATCACAATCCTCAAGTTCTACTCAAGTTGATTTTGATGAAATGGATGATGAAGAATTTGCTTTGTATGTGAAGAGATACACCAAGTTCAGGAAAAATAATAGATCTCAATTTCCATCCAAAGGCCCAGCAAAGTTTGTCCCTCCAACCAGATTCAACAAAACTGCAGATCCCAAGACAAGGGAAGACTTGGTTTGTTATAACTGCAGACAACCAGGTCACTTTGCGTCAAGTTGTCCCAAACCGCGCTATGAAGCCGCGCCAGCAAAGAAACCATTCAACAAGAAGTTCGTGAAAAGAAGAGGAATGGTAGCTGACCAAGGAGATCAACCGCTGACATGGATGGGTTCAGACTCAGATGAAAGTGATGATGAAGAAACTGCTAATCTCTGTCTCATGGGATTTGAAGAAAGAATTGAAATTGACGAAAGCCTTCCACTGCCAAAACAACAAATGAAGTCAGTTTCACCTAAGACTCCTGAGGCTAGATCAAGCAGAGCTCCTACAACACCAAACTACACTCCCGAGGTTCAAGCAGATCAAAGTCATGATGATCAGGTATTAGAACGTGCAAATATTATATGTCAACAACACAATGTACTTAAAAAGGCATATAAACTAATGGCTGCGGAACTTGAAGAATCCCAACGTGTATGTAAATCCCACAAGGAGGAAATTGAAAATCTCAAGCTCCAAATTGCTGGGATATCTACCATTGTGGATGAAAACCGCTATCTGAAGGACAGAACCGAGGTACTTCTCACCCAAATCCATGATCTTACCGTACAAAGGGATGATCTCCAAAAAGTGACCGATGTATGGACTAAGTCTGGTGTCACCGTGGAACAAATCCTAAACTCACAAATTCCTACTTCGGATAAAAGTGGATTGGGGTTTAAAACCGATGATGGGTGTAAGTGTCCTTGTCTCTGTGCCGAAGGTGGTGTGAAACCTACTGAACAAACCAAAGAAATTCCTAAGGTTAATCATGCTGGTAAAAAGGGCTCAAAACAAGAAATTAAAAGGCAAAATTATTTCTTTGAGTACCCTAAAAACCAGACTGGGAGAGATTCAAAGTGGAAAGAGAAATCCATAGCGGCTGAGGCAACCAAGGAAGTATTGAGTGATGAAACCGCTCCTAGTCGGTTTAAGGAAATTCCTATCATTTTCCCTAAAGCCGCACCTAAGAGGAAGGTTGAGCTCAAGAAGGTAATCTTTGTTAAAGCCAAAACCGCTGACCCAGTAAAACATGAGAAACCGAAGGTCAGTAAAGGGTTTGTAAAACCGCAACCAAAACCTGGATTTATTCATTGTGCTATCTGTGCTGATTTTGGTCATAGTGCTGGTCATTGTCTTTTAAGATTCACACCCAATGCCAAGGGACGTAAAAATCCTAAGGTCAAACAAGTGTGGGTCCCAAAAAGCTGCTAACCCGAGGACCCAAGGAATAAGGGGGACCAAAACCTTTCATGTTTATTTTTCAGATTTCATGTTTTATGGCTGGAACCGCGAAGAAGAAGAAGGATCTCTGGTATTTGGATAGTGGATGCTCACGACACATGACTGGAGATTCCGAACTACTCTGCAGTTTCATCCAAATGAAAGGTCCCCCAGTAGTGTTTGGTAACAACAAGAAAGGAGAAACAGTAGGATATGGAGCAATCAAACGAGGAAAGGTGACTATTGAAAATGTGTCATTAGTAGAAGGACTCAAGCACAACCTTCTCTCCATATCTCAGTTTTGTGACAAAGGAATGAACTGCATCTTCACATCAACTAACTGTTATATCAAAGATGCTTCCTCTGAAGTCACTCTACTGACTGGCAATAGAACAGGTGATGTTTATATGATAGATTTGAGCAATATTGTTTCTATTGCTGACCTCTGTTTTGTAGCCAAAAACATAAGTGAAAGCAGCTGGTTATGGCATAAGCGGCTCAACCACTTGAACTTCAAGTATCTAGCAAAACTACACAGGGATGGTCTAGTAAAAGGACTACCCAAAGTGGCTGACCATCATGATGAAAAGTGCAAAGCATGCCAGCTTGGAAAGCAGCCCAAACAGTCATTTCCTAGTAAAACCGCACCTTCAACGAACCGCTGTTTGCAATTGCTGCACATGGATTTATTTGGACCTGTCCCAACCGCCAGTATTGGAGGAAACCGCTATACACTTGTGGTGGTTGATGATTATTCAAGATATACATGGGTGGAAATGATGGCCTCTAAAGATGATACTTATGGCATCGTAACCGCTCTCTTTAGACAGCTCCAAACTCAGAAATTGGACGACATTGTTGCCGTGCGTTCAGATAATGGAACCGAATTTACAAACAATGGTGTTGCTCAATATTGTGATGATCATGGAATTGATCATAACTTCTCTGCCGCTGGGGTTCCACAACAAATGGAGTTGTAGAAAGAAAGAACAGGACTTTGATTGAAGCCGGGAAGACAATGATTGCAGAAGCAAAGCTTCCCAAATACTTCTGGGCCGAAGCCATTAATACCGCATGTTTCACCCAGAACCGCTCCCTAATCATCAAAGTTCACACAACAAGACTCCTTATGAATTGTGGCGAGGCAGATCACCCAACATTGCCTTCTTCAAGATATTTGGATGCAAGTGCTACATCTTGTACAATGGCAAAGAGCATCGAGGTAAATTTGATGCTAAGGCCGATGAAGGTATTTTTGTTGGTTATTCAAAACACTCCAAAGCCTTTCGTTGTTTCAATAAGACATCTTTAAAAATTGTAGAGTCAGTCCATGTTACATTTGATGAACATAATCTTCTTGAGCCACATATGGCTCCAAATGTTGCTGATGATTTCAGTGGTTTTGAGACAGGTACATCTTACCCTAATCATGCAACCGCAAATGACCAACCTACTCAAACCGCTCCATCAGGTTCTCCAGCCGCTCCAAATCAAACCGAAGGTGTTGCTGTAGAACCGCATTCTTCTGATCCCATTCAAACCGTTGATCCAGTTCCAAACATCACCTTCAATGAAGATTTCAATGAATATCAAGAAGAGCCTCCTCTGGAAAATCTTCAAGAAATAGTGGTTCATGATGACCTCCCTCCAGAAATCAATGAGCATAGAGACCATCCAACAACTAATGTTATAGGTCCTATCAGTTCTGGTGTTCAAACAAGAGGAAGCTTAACACATAGAGATAACCACAGTTTGTTCTCAACCGCACTGTTATCTCAATGGAACCGAAGAAGGTAGATGAAGCTCTAAGTGATCCAAGTTGGGTAGCTGCAATGCAAGAAGAGCTTAATCAGTTTGAAAGATGCAGAGTTTGGACTCTAGTTCCAAGGCCCAGAGATCACACTGTAATTGGAACAAAATGGGTATACAGAAATAAGATGGATGAAAATGGTACCATTACAAGAAACAAAGCAAGGTTGGTTGCTCAAGGTTATAGGCAAGAAGAAGGGATTGATTATGATGAAACCTTTGCACCTGTAGCCAGACTTGAAGCCATTAGATTGTTCCTGGCCTATGCCTCCTTCAAGAAATTCAAGTTATATCAAATGGATGTGAAGAGTGCATTTCTGAATGGTGAACTACAAGAAGAAGTTTATGTAGCTCAACCGCCAGGATTTGAAGACAACAAATATCCCAATCATGTCTTCAAGCTCAAGAAGGCCTTGTATGGACTCAAACAAGCTCCAAGAGCATGGTATGACACTCTATCTAAATTTCTTATTGAACAAGGCTTCTCTAGAGGTAAAATTGATACAACCCTATTTATTGCTAAACACAAAGGTCATTCATTATTAGTTCAAATATATGTTGATGATATTATTTTCGGTTCTACTAATGAGACTATGTGTGTTAAGTTTGAGAAGCTTATGAAAGGTAAATTTGAGATGAGTATGATGGGAGAGTTGACATTCTTTCTTGGACTCCAAATCAAGCAATGTCATGATGGAATTTTTATCAACCAAGCCAAATATACCAAAGATTTGATCAAGAAATTTGGGCTTGAAACCGCTAAGCCAGTTGATACCCCAATGCAAAAGGCCTGCAGTTTGGATCAAGATGAACGAGGTAAGAAAGTTGATCAGACTCTCTACCGAGGTATGATTGGTTCTTTACTTTACTTAACTGCTAGTAGGCCAGATATCATGTTCAGTGTTGTGTTTGTGCTAGATTTCAAGCTGACCCTAGAGAATCTCATCTTATTGCTGTTAAAAGAATTATTAGATATTTATGTGGATCTGTTAACCTTGGACTTTGGTACTCCAAAGAATCTTCATTTGATCTATTAGGTTATTCAGATGCTGACTTTGCAGCATGTAAGATAAGCAGAAAGAGCACAAGTGGTACTTGTCAGTTCCTTGGAACCCGGCTTGTATCATGGTCCAGCAAGAAACAAGCATCGGTTTCAGTCTCAACCGCTGAAGCTGAATATATTGCGGCTGGAAGCTGTTGCTCTCAAATTCTCTGGATGAAACAGCAGTTGGAAGACTATGAAGTATTTGAGAAGAACTGCCCTATCTACTGTGATAGTACTGCAGCAATATCAATCTCCAACAATCCAGTACAACACTCAAAAACCAACACATTGACATAAGATATCATTTCCTCAAAGATCATGTTGAAAAGAAGAACATTTTCCTAGCAAAGGTGGGAACCGACGATCAAATTGCAGATATTCTCACCAAACCGCTCGAGAATTCTAGGTTCTTTCATTTACGAGGAGAAATAGGTATGTTGGAACTTACTTAATATAATTCATGCCTATTTATTCTTGTTCTAATAATATTTGTTAAGTATTTTGGCTCTATTAAGAAAATGCAAATAGTTTGCGGTTCAATAGACAAAACCGCAACAAGATGGTTCGGCTAAAGATTCCACTCAAACCGAAGAGTCAAGTAGAACAATTTCAGTTTTATCCAAACCGAATTGTCAAAGCAAGGTTTCGGTTTTCTCTACTAAAACCGAATATAGATCTGAAAGATATCGGTTTCACCAAAACCGATAATGAGGAAAAGGTAAGTCGGTTTACGCAAAACCGCTCAGGTATGAAATTGCATTTTAGTCCCTACTTATGTCACTTCATTCATTAAGGACCTTTTTGCAATTATCTCTGCCGCATTAAATGCGAATCGACAGGTACACTGACGGTTGAGTTTCCTTCAGCCGTCATGCCCGCTCCACTACCCGAGGTGGTTAATTGAGTATAAAAGACAAACCATTTTTCAATTTATCTTTTTACCTTCTTACTCTTTTTAGCAAAAACACCTCTCTCTCCTCTGTACGCATTCATCCCTCTCTCTCTCTGTTCTCACTAAATTTTCTTACTTAAACAAATTTTCATGGCACCAAAGAAATCAATTGATCTTGCTTCTTCTTCTACATCGTCCAAACCATCGAAGCCTGATATGGTATGAAATTCTGAACCCTAACTCAGTATACTTTATTTATCCGCCATTGTTGAAGCTTAAAAGCTTGTTCATCTTCCTTTGATCATTTTATGCTTTTTCTTCAATTTCTTGGTTGGTTTGTGTTCGCATTTACTTATATACACTGTTTGATTACTTTGTTTTAAGATTTGTGTTCAATTTTGAGCAAAATCAATTTTGGGGTTATTTGGTGTTCTTGCGAAATTTTGCAGATTCTGGGTTCATGTGTTGTTATTTGTCTTAGTTTATTTAGAACTTTGTTAGAATCTACTCTTTGTGATCATTTTGATATAATTTTTCCATATTTTGGTTAAGATTTTGTTTTGCATTCTCATACTCTGTTCTTCGTGTTCTTCATGCATTCAAACTCTTTTTCAAAATTTTCCCTCTTTGATCCATTTTGCCTTCACTGTTCCTTCATTTTTGTTTTTACATTTTTACCCTTGCTCTCCTTGAACCGCATGTTTTCATTGTTAGGTTTCCTTGTTATAGTTTGTAGGCTTAATCAAACCGCGGTTTGCTTAAGGATTCAAACTATCATTCTTTAAATTATTTCTAACTAAGAATATCTTTCAGGATCCCTCAAACTTTGTTCCCGGCTCTAGGATTCTTGAGGGTGAACTTAAACAAGATGCAGTTGGACGGAAGCTCCTCAAACTGCTGAATGATGCTAAACTGCTACCTCTGTTTCTTATGGATGAACCGCAGTTTGTTACTATTATCTGCGCCGAATTCTTTGAGAATGGGATCTCCACGAAGGCTGAATTACTAGATGTAAGAGGAGAACCGATAAGGGATCTGGAATCCGGGGAAATAAAATTTGAAGATGCTATCAAGTCCACCGTCTGTGGCAAAGAAGTGATCCTAACCGCTTCCAAGATTGCAGTTCTAGCTGGTCTTGAGAACTCTGGAGTTATGGGGATAAAACCGGAACTTCTAAGCAATACTACAATGGAGCTGATTGGAGTTAACTCTTTCTCCACCAAGAATTCCTCCAAAAAGGACTTTGGAGAGGTGATGGCTCATCTTTGTGAACTGGTAGATTCTGGAGTCATGTGCAAGAATGGAAACCACAACAACTTTACAAGTGAACAGTATGCTTACTGTGTGGCCATTCTTAAAGGGAAGAAACTGCACTGGCCCAAGGTTGTGATGAAGGAGATTATAAATGCTCTAAACCGCCTCCATGCTGCTAAAGCCGCTGGAAAATCCAAGGTCAGAACTCATTGCAGGTTGCTGACAAAGTTCTTGCATCAAGATACTGCCATTTTCAAGTTCTCTACTGAACACAAGGACTATTGGTTGGATCCAAGTGAAAAATCTATCTTTGGATTGTCAAGACTTGATACCTTCAGAACAACCTTTGGATGGCGGTATGCTCAAATTGTTTGGAATGAGGACCCTCTTCCTGAAGCCGAACGTGGCCCATTTCCTGAGGCTCGGCTCAACAAATCAGGGAAACCGTATGCTGGTGCCATTGCTGATCAGGCCCATGCTACGATGCTAAGAAATGAAGGTCAAACTGCCACTCTAAACCGACTGGGGTTAAGTCATTTAGCTCAAACCGCGGTACAGGCTGAGGGGGAGCCTGCGGTTGAGGGGGAGCCTGCAGTTCGGTCTATTCCTGCGGCTCGTCCCAAGGAAACCGCTGCTCCAAGAAAGAGAAAGGGAACTGCTCAAATCCCTTCGGTTATTACAAAAGCAAACCTATCCAAACCGCCTTCCAAAACCCTCATCTAAACCTTCATCTTCTTCAACCTCTTTTCCCCCCATCAGACTATCTCCTACTCTTTC
This sequence comes from Campanula takesimana, assembly GCA_026119855.1. Classification (NCBI taxonomy): domain Eukaryota; kingdom Viridiplantae; phylum Streptophyta; class Magnoliopsida; order Asterales; family Campanulaceae; genus Campanula; species Campanula takesimana. Next base: position 3,367 of record JAOWBW010000756.1, on the reverse strand, counting down.
AAAACCTATCACTTCAAAACCTTCTATTCCCAAACCTCAAGTTAAACCCCTCTCTCCATTACATCAAAATGTGGAGAAATCCTTAAATTTTGCTAAGGATGCCTCCTCTCTTAAAGCCGCCAAGGCAAATCCATTCCTGAGCTTATCCCTTCACCTCATCTTTTTCTTCCTATCCCTTCTCCTCCTAAACCTTCCACTTCTAAACCGCCTCTGTTCAATTCTCTGAAGAACAGTTGGCTAAAATTTTCAAAGCCTTTCCAAACCTCAAACCCTCCTCTCAAACCGATCCTGAGCAGACCGAAGTGTCTGAGGATGCGGTTCTAGTTGAACAAACCGCTGTATCTACCATTGTGGTTCAGCCTGAGCAAACCGATGAGGTTGAGGCTGCAGCATTGCCTGAGCAGACTGATATGTCTGAGGCACTTGGTGAACCTGAGCAAGATGTTGAAGTTCTTGAGGTTCAACCGCCAAAGAAGAAGAGAAAGTTGGTGAAGAAAAGTGATTATGTGGAGCATTGGCAGTCAAGGCCACCAGGAGCTATAGACTTCAGTGAGGCTGACTACAAAAGGGATCACTCACCACTTGAAGGGGCATTTGCAAAAGAGCTAAGAGAAAGAGCTGAGATGAGGAAGGCAGGAATTGACCCAATGTTGGTTGAGGTCTCTCCTCCTTCACTTAAAAGAAAGCTGGACTTTGATTCACCAGAACATACTCCATCTCATCTCCAGACTTACCTTAGCTTATGCTAGCGGTTCAACCTTCACGGTTCTTTCATCTGCTCAACCTTCAGTTTCTTCGACGGTCCAACCGATGGCTCAGTCTTCAGTTTCACCATCTGCTCCGCCATCGGTTTCATTCATTAAACCGAAGACAAAGAAACGAAAGAATGCTGCTGACTTAGCAAATTATTTGAAGCGGTTCAAAACTGAAACCTCTAGGGAAAGAAGGGCTGGAGCCCATGCTCGTGCCGCCGCCAAAGCCGAAGCTAGATTCTTGAAGGCTGGCCGCCCTAACCCTTTTGCTATCTTTCCCAAGGATGAGATGGAAGCCGCAGTTGAACACTTAATTCTTTCAGTTGCAGACAAAGTGATGGGTGAGATTGCCGATCAGGTACTCATGGATCCCACTCTTGCTAGTCAATTCTTTCTAAAGTTAACTGCTAGAGTTTATCCTCCTATGTTGAATTGGAGATTTGTGCCTTCCCCTTCCATTCTTCTAAATGATGATTATTTGAGATTTCCTCTTTTCCTTCTTCACCTCCTCAAACTGCAATTATCCCTATTCATTCTTTTCCTCTCTTTGATCCCATTGAGTTTGAAACCGCTCTTAGGATCTCTATGGGTGAAACCTTAGAAGAAGCTCACATTCTGTTGAAAGGTAAAGCCAAAATGCCTTCTTCATCCCATCCTTCTGATGATGCCATCAAAATTTCTGATGATGATAATTCCAGTGATGAGCACATCCCTGACTATACTCCTTCTGATGAGCCGCCCTCTTCAATTCCTTCCTATCCAATTCTACCTCTTCATGCTACAACCGCCGATTTAATAGATGCGGTTAGGAATATTCAGTTCATCAGCAAGCCGCCACTTCTCGGTTTGACACTCATCTCCTCACTATTCAATCTGATCTTGATGCCATTAAGGGGGAGAGAGTGAATGAGAAAGTTGATGATAGGTCAAGCCAACAACAGCTAGATGAGAGACTGAAATTAATCTTGGAAAATCAACTGGCCCTTCAAGATCTTGTCAGAACCAACAATGATCTTTGCAACTTAAAGTTTCAAGCCATTGATGCTTCACTTCAATCTGTTGTTGAGAAACTGGACATTCTAGCTCAGCATGCACTTGATTCTTCTGAGCTTATCCTTCATAGAACCGGGAAACTTGTCAAACAAACCGCTGCAATTGAATTGAAGATTGATGAACCGACTGAAGTTCGGCTTCGTGCAGCTGACTTTGTTTTTGAAGCCACCCGTGGATCCGGTTCTAGAAATGTAGATCAAACCGCCCCCGCTGTTAATGTTCAAGTTGCAGAAGAACAAGCTGCTCAAGATGCTCAAACCGTTCAGAACCAAACCGCAGATGATGCTGCTGCTGCAAGGGGTTCTGTTGCAGATGAAGTAGATTAGACTTCTTTTCTTAGTCTTTCTTTTTGATGTCTCTTGTAATTCATATATTGTAAGTTACTATCCTTTATGATTGAATTATAATGAGAATGACTGCATAGCATTCTGTTTCCAAAACTGTTTTATTCAAACTGCTTGTTTGTGAAACAATGCTTGCATTTCTTAAAATCTCATGCACTACATTCATCATGAAAATACTTTTAAGTGCATTGTGTTTTAAACATTCAGTTTAAACATGCATTTCTGATCCTCAAAATCATATCATTCTTATGCATCTGAATGTATTTCTTTTCTATCTCTTATTCATTTCCTTTATTTTTGATAGATTAGAAATCTATGATCTAGCATAGTGTGTGCATTGACTTGGGACATGCAATTTCATGAAATTTATTTCTGACATGTTCTTACCAAGTACAATGTTTTGCTATTATCATAGTGTGGTAATGGCATCAATCAAATAGGGGGAGATTGTTAGGATTCATTGTTAGTTCACCCACCTTAATTTGATTGATCCATGTCACGTGTCTTTTTATGGACTTTAGGACCACATGTAATGAAGTTATACTTCAATTTTTAGATAAGTCCATTTCTAGATTTTTATTGTCTAGGCTGAGTATAATTCGGTTGTATCATTAGCGGTTTAGTGCTTCAAGCCGTCATCTTGAGAATGCCAGCATGGAGCTCTTCAATTTTCATCAAACCGCAGTTTGCATGTTTGATGAAACCGCACATCAAGACCACTCTTCAAACCGCCCCTATGCTTGGTGAAACCGCAGAGCAGTTATTGAAGAATTAAAGAGATGTCATTTATTCCTTAGACAAACATTCCTTTTTTGACCGTATAAGGATGTTGTTATGTCATGTCAAAATAACTCTAAGTTAACTTGGAGTTTCTGCAAGGAATGTCGGTTTGTCCATCAGTTTGAATTGTTTACCGTTAGTCCTTTCTGCAACAAAGGACAATTGTCAGGTAGTGGTGCAACAACTACCTAGGACTACAAGACAAAACCAAGGACGAAAACGACAGCTCAACCAATGGGATTTCGACAGCACTGTACCCTTTAGATTTGATTCAAATCTTTACCCAACGGTCAAAGGGTGCTCTGCCTATAAATAGCCTTCATTATTCAACAATGAAGTTGCTGAGCTTCAAGAGATTCATTCCCAAGTATTCAAGTTTGCTTTGAAGAGTTAAACCCAGATATTCATATCTTCAAACCATCTCCATTGCAAACCCAG